>JABTTQ020001102.1:0-699281 GCA_016081115.2 Rehmannia glutinosa
AATACAAACAAATATTAAGGGATATTTGTAAATTTGAAAAATAACTGTTCTTTTTAAGGGATAATTTTAAAAACTACCCCTGAGGTTTGGGTTAAATACAAAAGACTAGAGATGTTTGAAAATTACAAAATACCTCTTTATTTAATTATGTGTTAAATACAAGAGGATAATTGCAAAATTTTAAAAATGTAAGGGGGTGTTTGAAATGTTTTTGCTTATGAATGGGGTAAGTTGTAATATAAAATTAAACCTCACGAGGTTTTTGTAATTTTTCAAAACCTGTGGGCTTTTTTTAATAGTTAACCATAAGGTAATTTTGTAATTATCCCTTTTTTTAATAATTGATCTCAAGGGTAGTTTTTGTAATTAACCATTAAAATTATTACTAAATCTCTGTACCATTTCAAATATTGGTTCACTTCAACATATTACCATACATGCTCCATTTTTCTTACAGGGGAGTGCCTCAAATAGAGGTCACATTCGAGGTTGATGTAAACGGTATACTCCAAGTAAAAGCAGAAGACAAAGCAGCCAAAAAGTCCCAATCCATCACCATCACCAACGAAAACGGACGTTTGAGCGAAGAAGAAATCGAAGAAAAAGTACGCGAAGCAGAGGAGTTTGCGGAGGAGGATAAAAGAATCAGAGAGAAAATAGAGGCACGAAACAAACTGGAAACGTACATTTTCAGCACGAAGAGCGCGATCAACGACAACGACAAGTTGGGACGGAAGATCGCGTCTGGTGACAAAGAGGAGATCGAGAACGCATTGAAGGACTCGATCGAATGGTTGGACGATAACCAAAACGCGGACAAGGATGAGTTGGATGAGAGGACGAGAGAACTGGAAGACGTTTGCGGTCCGATTATAAAGAAGGCGTACGAGGAAAGTGGCGCGAATGGTTCTGATTTTGAAAATGAGGAACCAAATCATGATGAGTTGTAGGTATAGTAATAGGACTATTGTTTTTCCTACTAGAGAAACCTTTGATCTTCTTTGTTTTTAAGTTAGGATGTTTTTTGGTTTTACTTTTTTGGGGCAATTTTGTTAACAAGGATACTTTCTTTCTAGTGGTAGATTTGCAGCATTCTTATGATCTGAATACTTTGTCATTGTTTACAATCATGCTTATTTATATGTGTTTGCTGATATCTCATGTATTGGGATCTTATTCCTGTCATGTTGAGCATTATATTTAGGGATAATTACAAACAAAACTTTGAGGTTTGGGTCTTTACGAAAAAACTTTGAGAAGTTCTAAAATTACAAAAACCACCTTGACGTTTGACGTTTGATTCTGTCTTAAATGTAGGGGGAAATTGCAAACTTTACTTATCAAGGGGTAAACTTAGACAGAATCAAACTTTAGGGTATTACTTTTAAATTCTTTTTTTTTTTAAACACCCCAAACCTCGTGTTCTTTTTTTATTTTTTTTAAGTTATCCTTATATCAATTCACTGTACTTCTATAGGCAAAAACCAGGACATAATCTTCTTCATGATTGAATCCAATTCCCTGGAAAACTTTAGCCTAACCAAAATGTAGGATTCTGTTTTATTTTATTTTATTAAAACTAGTAAGTTGCCCTTTTATCATTTTAACTTACGACTGAGGTTTTGTACAAAAAATATTAGCTAATTTTTAAAATTACAAAATCTTTTGAGGTTTGATTAGCGTGTTAAAATTAATTAATTCATTTTTTATAAACAAAACCCAGGATTTTGAAATCTTTTTCTTCATGAATAAATGATTATACAAAATAAAACCCGGGAAAATTTAGCCTAACCAAAATTAGCTGATTCTGTTTTTTTTTTATTACTTCAAATTTTAAAACTTAGTAATTGACCCTTTTTATAGATATTTAAGTTATTTATTAGTTGGGAGATTTCTTTGCGTAAACTCAAAAGTCTCCAAAGTTTTGGACATTTTTCTGATGGACGCCAAACTGGTCTTTACTCCATTCGCTCAATTTGGGATCCAAGAAAATCATGATATGTAACTTATGAGTTAAATCCTTATGGTTTATTTACTATAATATGCATTTAAAGGTCAAAAAACCAAGAGCCAAGAAGTAGACCAGCACAAATATTCCCTGTAAATGAATCAAAGAATAAGTGTTCAACATTATTTTATTTCCTTCATTTATCAACTTATGATGCTGGGACTAACTTATCACCAAAACAATCAAACAAAATGGTATATTTACGAAAAGTCAAAACCTAGCATGGGTTCAGTCTAATTAAAAAAATTCCAGTTATCTTTTAAATTTCCAAAAAAAAAAACCTAAAATATTACAAACATCCCTTCCCTTGAGGTTTATATTTATAACAAATATTCCCCACGAGAGGGTGCAATTTGTAAAAGAGAAATAAATGTCAAGGGTATTTGTAAATTTGAAAGATTACTGAATCTTTTTGTAATTAGTGTAAACCTCATGTTATCATTTATAATTAACCCTTCTTCTTTTTTGTTCCCGGAAAATCAAAAAATGCATCAGGAAAGGCCAAAGCAGAGAAGTTTGAATATCGTAAGTGATATGGTATATAATTTAGTTTGTTACCTAAATAGGTTATACTAATTTAGACAAAACACACTCACCTATGTTACAATATGGATTATTGGAGTCCAAAATTGAAATCTTCAACAGGTATATATATTATTAATAATTGTATTATGCGATTTAATTCAATTTTAATTTTGATTTTGATCAATACAATAAAGTAATGGGTGCTACTGGCAACTTTCACCCCTTGGGAGTTCTTGCAGGTTAAGTATTTGCTAATAATATGCTTTGCTGCAAACTTTTCCTAGGTAATACATATACGCCAAGAATGTCTTTTACTATACATTGGTTATTGGTGTCTATTAGTCACATACCAACATAGTTTTTCGTAAATAGTTTATCATTTTTTTTCGAATGATATTATTTTATTATAATAACTCAAAATCTAAAAATACAACTATAATCATAGCAAACGGGCTAAGAGTGACAAGACTAACTAAGAGTTTACGGGAAATTGGTAAGTTCATTGATTCACATGGACTAAAAAACTACCCACCCCAAACTAAATCACTCCACAGGAGACTTCAAAGACTTTTTAAAGGAAACTGTAACACACCAAAAAAAATGAAACCGGGCACGAGCAACCACTACATACTGCAGAACAGAAAAAATTGATTCCGCTACGAGTTTCGCAAATCAACTAGGAAAAGAAAATACAAACAAAATAAGAAAACAACAACAATAGCTAAAAAACGAGAGAAAAAAAAAACAAAAAATTGCATCTCCCTCACCCAACTCTATTGATGTAGCCAAGGGCGGAGCCAGGGAATAAAAAGGGGTTGGCCCATCGAAAATCATATAAAATATAATAAAAAAATTCTAGGGTAAATTTTTTCCGAGACCTCCCTCAGTGGATGTAGCATCATCTACTCACCCTCACTCCAGCTCGACCCGCTTTCACCCTGGAACAAAAATATCGGCCACCTTCGAATATCACAAGGAACCGCCATCGTTTACCCTCCAGCAGAAAGCATGGAGGGGGAGGGGGAGGGGAGAGGGATGAGGGTAGCGGCTTTGAAGGGGTGAAGGAGGGGGAGAGGATATTAGGTTTAAGTTTTTTGGGTTAGAGAGAAGGGAGAGGAAAATGGGTAGAGAGAGAAGGAACAACCCTCATTTTTTTAAAATAGTTTATCATTTTAACTCTATGATTTTGTTTATCCTAAATTTAGATCGAGTTATTTGAAAAAGAATTGAAGATCAACAGATATTTTTTTCAATTACTCGCTCCATCCCAATCATATAGTCCAATTGGACTTTTCACACAAATTAAAAAGAAGTATTGAAAATTACAAATGTGTAAAAAATTTACTTGATTTGTCCTTATTTAATGAATAATGTAAATTACAAAATACATATTAAATAGGGTTATAATAGTAAAAGAGTGGAAAAAGTATTATTAAATGGGGAAAGTGGACTATATATTTGGGAAATCTCAAAAAAAAAACATGGACTATCTAACTGAGACAGGTGGAGTAAAAAAATTAGTACAATGATATTTATTTTTGTGAGTGTGCTTTTGAAAACAATGTTCATTTTAAAAAAAAAATGTTTTATTTTAAAGACGCATAAATTTTGATGTGCCTATTATAGCAGTTCAGATACACTATTACAATTTATTTGGTATCTTTTACCCCACTTAGACAGTGCTATTGTAAGCGGCAGAGTAGTTTTTCTTTGCTTCGATTAGTTAAAGAAACACGATGTTTGTCCTTGAAAATTGAATTGTGTATTTTCATTCTTTTTTTTTCTCCATAAAGTGTAGTTGCATTAAATTCTATAGCATCATCTAATTCTACAAAACCCTGTTAGATTAGATCACCACCTTTTGTATCATTGTTACCTAAATAGTTAAAAAGTTATTTTTGGACCCTAACAATTAACTACAATAATGATGAAACTTCCCCAAAGATCAAATAATAACTAAAGTAATCAGATTAATAAATAATTTCACACCACCAAATCACTGTCACATGCTTCCTTTTCCAATTCCACGCAAAAACCCTCTCTCCCCCCTCTCTTGAAAAGCAAGCAAACACAGAGAGGGAAAAAAAAAAACAGAGTGTAAAAAGAAAAAAGTAGCAAAAAGAGGGTCGCCATTGCCGTGGGTGGTGGTGGGGCTAAATTAACCTTTTCACTATTTCCCAATTCTCCATCAAAACGAAAAAAAAAATCTCCAAAACCCCACCCTAAAATGACCTCCAGACCCATCACCACCACCGCCGCAACCAACGGCAACCACCACCATTACTATCCGCCGGCGTCCTCCTCCTCCTCCTCCTCTTCCGCCTCCTTACGCGGCTGTTGTTGTTGTCTATTTCTCCTCTTCTCATTCCTCGCCCTCCTCGTCCTCGCCGTAATCCTCGTCATAGTCCTCGCTGTGAAACCCAAAAAACCCGAGTTCGTCCTCCAGCAGGTCGGGGTCCAATACATGGGCATAAGCCCCACCACCGCCTCCTCCGCCGCCGTTTCCCTCAACATCCGCATGCTATTCACCGCCGCCAATGACAATAAGGTGGGGATCAAGTACGGCGAGTCCAGGTTTACTGTCATGTACCGCGGGATACCCCTTGGGCGGGGCACGGTCCCCGGGTTCTATCAACCCGCCCACAGCGTTAGACGGATCGGGACCACCATTGTTGTTGACAGGGTTAGCTTGCTTCAAGCCGATGCCGCCGATTTGCTGAGAGATGCTTCGTTGAATGACCGGGTCGATTTGCGGGTCGTCGGTGATGTCGGGGCGAAGATCCGGATTCTGGGTTTCACTTCACCCGGCGTGCAGGTTAGCTCATTTTTTACCTTTATTTTGCGACTTTTTAAATTTGATAATAAATATTTTAGTTGATTTAATTTGATAATAAATGATTTTGAATTCTGTTTTACTTATTTCTTCAATTTCTATATTTGTTTTGGGGCATTGACTCTGTTTTTGCTTTTTTCCTTTTTTTGTCGACTTGTTCACCACTGGGGTCTACCATGCGCTTTGGCTTACATTTTCCGCTAAGATGCGCTGACAGGATACCCTTGTGCAGTTGTGCTATGGACCTATAGTGTTTCTATATTTATTTTATTTTCCTTCTATTTCTGGTTAAATGGAATTATTTATGGTTTAAATTATTTTTATCTTAAAAAAAAGTATCCAATCTGCAGTTAATGTCACTAATCTTTGATTGGGGTTAGGTAAGTTGTTACCTCTGCTGTGAAGGTGCCATCAGAAATAGTACACTGTCACTTTCAAGATTAAATGATTGCAACTTTTAAATTTTCTATTTTCAAGCAATTTTTTTTTACAATGTTCAGTAATTTTATTTTTATTTTTACTTAACCAATTTCAACCCAACTACAAGTTTTCTCCAAATAGCCAATATCTAAATCCTTTTTTTTTTTGTTTTAATTTCTGAAAGATATGGACAAATGTATACATGTATTTCCATGTCTGATTTTATTGACTTTGTTTTGAAATGTTTTGATAAGTTATTTATTGTTTTTGAGTGAAGAAAAATCTTGAAAATATGTTTTTTTGTTGAATTAGGAAATTATTCAAAATAAAAAAAAAAAAAATATTTGTAATGGTATTTGGTTTTATTTTTTGGGGAACTTTTGATTTATTAAATTGAAAATGTGTTTGTTATAAGTAATTTAGCGTGTTTTCATGTTGGGTTATTGTGATAAAATTATTTTGATGGGTATAAAGTTTCCACTAGAAACTATGGCAAACAAACATAAATCTATTTAAATTTAAAAATTTGATTTACTTTACAAAATATTATTTGTCCTAGATTTAATGGAAAATGAGGAATTTAGGATTTAGTTCATAGAAAATTAATCTGCTTTTTTGACGTTGAAAAAGGACCGGTGTCTTATATAAATTTTTATTCATTATTATAGTGTTGTTTGAATGAATAAATGATTTTTATTTTTTTTAGAATTTAATTTTTTAACCAAAATCTAATGTTATGGATGTTTTTCCAAGCCCACTTTTATTGACTTTGTTTTGTTGTTGGTTTCTTGAAAATATTTCATTTTTTTGTTTTGGAAGAAAAATCTTGGGAATAGTGTTTTTTGGGTTATTAGATTAGGAAATGAGCCGAAAATGAAAAAAAAAAAATGTAATGGTTTGGTTTTATGTTTTGGGGAACATTACAAATTGTAAATGTCTTGTCAAGTAATTTATATCATTTTTAGTGATATAATTAGTTTGAGAAAGTTTGGAATTTAAATTTTGAGTAATGTGTTTCACTTTACTATTTTCAAAAATTAGGTTCAAATTGAAATGGGTGATAATATAGATTTAAGAATGAAAAATTTTAAAACAAACATATAAATATTTTCATTGGTTATAGTGTTGTTTGAATGAATAAATGATTGGTAATTGGTTTTTGGAAACATAATAAATCATCAAAATCTTAATCTCCAAACACACTTTCAATCCTGGAATGAACGAAAATGCTTTTGGGGAACACAAGACATAGTTAAACTCAATGTTATGTTCTCTTGTGGCCTGGAGCAGAATATAAGGAATGGATGTTACCCATGTTTTAAAAATCGAACCACCCGGTTCAACCGGAAACCTGTGGTTAGACCGATAGGGTTAACCTACAAAACCGTTTTAACTGTCCAACCGGCCAGAACCGGTAACAAACATTTTTTATTAATTTTTTTATTTTTTTGGAATCATAAAAAATCAGAATTTAAATTCAACAATTTATTACATTTATGTGATTTATTTGAATCTTGGACTATATTATCTATGAACAACTTGTTAAATGAAATGTGTCACATGCATTGATGCCAAATTATGTGATTTGTTGGGCAGGTATCGGTGGATTGTACAATAGGGATTAGTCCAAGAAGGCAATCCGTAATTTACAAGCAGTGTGGATTCGATGGCCTTAGCGTATAACCTGCTAACTTCGTCAAACACACTTTACCCAAACCACCTTTTTCTCTTTAGCTCTTTTTTCCTTCTCTCCTTGAGATAAAAGAAAAAAATGAAAAAGAGATTGGGAATTTACAAAGTGAATTTCCCACTGTCAAGCACATGGGCTTTGAGCTGCTCGAAAAGCAAAAAAAACCCATGTAAGAATTGCTGGTAGTAGAGAAAACATGAGTTACTATTACAGAGGGGGGATTATTTTGCAAGTTCTGTTCCTCTGTTGTAAAGTTATTTTTGGACTCTTGATTGATTCATGATTTTGCTATTTCCACGTTCATTTTCGTACTGGTTGTCATTCCCCACTTAACTGATTGTCAGAATCTGGTACCTTTTGCGTATGATGATTGCCTTTGACAGCTTGAGTTGTGCAGTAACATGGCATGTCTTAAATGGGCGTATTTCTTACCAAATACCAGCTTGAATTGGATTAATATTCATGTATTGGCCATTTATCACGTCATGAATTGTAGAAATCTAGGCTAATCAACAACCAAACATTGTGCCAAATAAAAAAATAAATAAAAACCAAACATTACATTAAGTTTCCTATATACATCAAACTCCACTTCCTCCAATCACCAGACAAACATACCCCTAATATTTTACAAAATCATATGCCACAAGGATTTCTCAAATTGGGTTTCCTTTTAAGGATTTCGATAAGTTGGTCAGCCACAACTATAGAAAAATCCTATGCCATTTTCGATCAATCAATTAATGCTCTTACAATGAAGTTATCATGCATGTAAATGCATATGATCGGAAAATATAACATTTTAATCATAATTCACACAATTACATGCCTGTAACAAAAAAAACATACTTTTCTGTAGTGTTTTACCATAATGATGTATTTTCTGAAGGACCAGCCCAAATAAAAGAACCCCTAAAACCATCCTCCACATGCATAACGAATTACCAAGAGTTTTTTCAACGAAACAAGATGCATGGAAACATGGAAACAAAAAACATGCTATAATTCATTAGGGTAAAGATTGGAAATGAAATGTCACACAACAGAACTTCCAAAATCAGCATACAGTTGAACCATAAAAAAAGTCCAGAATAAAATTTAGCTGTCTTAAGACTCATGCAAAAATGGTTTAAGCAAATATAAGCTAATATTCCAAATGCTTCTAAATGGAGCTCTAGGCCTTGAGCCGACCATAAAACTTCTGCTTCTCCTGGGTTGTCTGGAAGCGTCCATGTCCAAACTTGGATGAGGTGTCGATGAACTTGAGCTTAATCTCTTCAAGTGCCACACGAGAAGTCTGGTTGAGGAGAGTTTGACGAAGAGTAACGACCCTTTTCTTGGGACCGACACAGCAACCTTTGATCATCAGGTAATCATCCTTCACTACACCATAGTGAGGGAATCCACCCATTGGTGTAATATCTTTCTCAGTCCTGTCATCATTTCACTTATAAAGGCATTAGCTATGACGAAAACAAAATCATCTTTAGCATTTAAAACTACATAATTTCAGTGTAATGTAATGAAAGCCACCTAAATATATCAACCCAGAAGCATGCTAGCAAAATTTAATTCAAATATATAATTAAGAGTAATTAATCCAATTTAGATATACAAGAAACTCTTCCCAAAATTCATACAAGTGCAAGCATTAGAAAAGGTGTATTTACCATTTCAAGCAAACAGAAAGTGGGGATATATTAATGACAACTTAGAATATTTTTTCAATTTAAAGCAGCCAAATCCATGCAGACACAAATATAGTGGAATTTGCGCATCCCACAGATGCACATTAAAAATAAAAATTATTGAGTGAATAATGTTTGAACCTGTCAAACTCAGTACTGGCAGTGTGCTATTCGTTTCCTGCCTTTCGAAGCATGTAGATCTTCTTGTTCATTTCAGTACGGTGATGGTATCCATTTTGTCCAGCCCTAGCAACTGTGAAGGAAACTCTAGTAGGGTGCCATGCACCAATACAAGCTACCTTACGAAGACCCCTGTGGGTTTTGCGAGGAAGACGGTGACACCCCAACGTGTAACCACACCTTCATAACCTTTACCCTTGGTAACACCAATAATGTCTATCATCTCATCCTTCTGGAAGACAGCATCAATAGGGACCTGTTTCTCAAAGAAACCATATGCAAAGTCAACCTTCTGGGCAATAGTCCCACCATTCACTTGTATCTCCATCAAGTGTGCCTTCTTTTGTTTAAGTCCCTTCATCTTCCTTATCTGCAAGTTGGCAAATAGCATACAAGTAAATAACTCATGGGTTAGGCAATACTGCCAAAAGTCAAAAGTTCTTGGCACTAGTGTTGAACTCAAACACAAAACTATAAAAAGAAATAAGGAAAGTAAGAATAAGTTGATACCTGAGTGTGAGCCAGCACACGAATAACAGATGAATATTTCTTCAGTTTCTCCAGCTGTGACTGGATATCCTTCTTCCCTTCATCAGTATCCAGCCTCTTCGAGTACTTGGAGAAGGCCTTCTTCTTGGACTTGCACCAATTCTTGTAAAACCTCCTCTTTACCTCCTCACTCAGATGCTGAGCCCAAACTGTGTTAAGGCAGCGAAGACCACGAGGAGTTTTCACATACCCAACCACACCAACAATAACCATTGGTGGTGTTTCAATTATGGTAACAGCCTCACAAGTTTCCTTCTTGTGAAGTTCTGCAATCATTTTTTCCAGATGAGTCAAGCTTCCAATTATAAGAGAATTCAAAGTTAACTAGACATAGTATCATGAGTCAAGCAAACCACAAATTTAGATGCTTTTGCTACTAGGAGACAATAAGATATGAGAAGCTAGTGGGAATTGCTAAGCAAGATTGAAGAAAGTAAATAAAAGCCAATCACGAAGGAGTAACTCAGGACAAACAATAAGGTATGAAAAGTCAATCCCAATTGCTAAGCAAAAGTGTAATAAAAAGTAAATAAAGAAATTAATCATAAAAATAACTCAAGAGATCACAATCTTGTAAAAGAACTATAAAGGAGAAAAACTTACTGTTTCAAAATTTAAGGATGGTTGACTATAAATGAAACATGGAATTGCCTTCACAAAGTGATATTTCAGAGGACCTCTTAGAAAGGAGAATCAATACTAAAAGGAAAGGCCTCAGCAAATGAGAAGTTGACCAAGAAAAGGAAGACAAAACTTATGCCCTATATATACAGCACACGGGAATGTTGCAGCAACACAAGATTTATATCTGTTTTGGCAGACATGCCATACAAAAGTGAAACAATATGCATTCAGAGAAAGAAAACAATGGCAGAACAATTTACTTGATCCAGGTTTTCCACTTCTCTGACAATGTGGGTCATTCCAGCCTTGTAACCCAAGAAAGGCAGTTAACTTGCAGGGCTTGGTGGGGTCATCCTTGGGGAAAGCCTTCACTGCATTATACAATGAAGTTTTCAAGATTAACAAATAAAAGAGAAGGAAAATTTAAAGGTAACAAGATTGATGTATTGCATTGTACGTATGAAAATACATCTAAATAAGCTACACGATAAGATTCCACCAAAAATAAAAGGAAATGAAAGAAGGCAAAACAGTTAAGACTGATTTGCTTTTAAATTTTCTTAGATGTATTGGTACATATTTCCTATCTCTACTAAATAGACAGAGAAATTGTTTTCGAATATGGGTGGTAGAAGCTTTGTATTTTTCAATATAGTACTTCAAGTTGAGAAATATTGACAAACATCTATCAACAATTCTGATAAAAAAGTCCTAACTAACAAAAAGTTGGAGGTTTGACCTCAAAAGCTTTGCTTGTGGATCCTTGATAAACATCTGCCGTCCCCTTGACAATTCAGCATACACCAGGTATCGCCGGACCTTTGAATATTTCAACGCACCATCAATCCCCTCATTTCCACCACAAAAGAATAAGGTTTAACAAACTTCCACAATTGCTTGTGGATCCGATGTGGGATACAAGACCATATTTTGAATATTTTTCCCCTCATTTTGAAGAATAATAACAAACTTACACCGCATACAAGACGTTTTAGAGCAATCAGTAATCATTGAATTAAAAATAATAAGATCATTACCCTTTCCCCTGTGGCGAGCTGCCCTCTTCCTCGGGAGGAAACCAAGGGACCCGTGCCTTGGGTGCTCAAACTTCCTGTGCGACATTTTCCACCGCCTTCAATCTGAAACAACAAAAACATTATTTAACAGTAAAAAAAAATAAAATAAAAGGACCGAACAACTAATCATTTTCCCAACAAACATAATGCAATCATAAAATTATTCATTTAGTTCATCAATGAGTGTTTAACACAGGCACCTATACCTAACAAAGAAGCGGTTCTCATGGATAATGTTTAACACATTACAAGCTAAATCTCGTCAAACATGGAGACAAAACAAAGCTCAGAAAAGTTAATCAAACATTTTTACGCAAGTCGATGAAACGTACTGCAATGGGAAATATCTAAAATTTGGCTAATTTTAACATGCTCACAATTCGAATCAATTGCGCGTATATCACATATACATCCAAAACCTAAAGCTTCAAAAAATGGAACCAATGGAAATGCAGTGGTAATGGTGGCTGAGAGAGGCAACGGCGCGTACCTGAATGCTGCGCTCGAGGTTGAGGCTTTACCCGTGAGAGAAAAACCCTACTACACCGGGCTGAATGAATTTATAGCATGCAGATTGTCAACTAAAAATGGTTTTCCGGATTGGGCTCCAATACAGCGTTTGCGGACATCGTCACCTTTGGGCCCATGTCTATCAAAGCCCAATTTCCCTTGTCGCTTGTTAAAAAGAGAGAGCAAAATAAATAATAGCTAATTAGCTATACTTATTAGTTATTATCAACATCTTGCAATAACTATTACTTTCTTGACCCAAATTAATTCTTTTTTTTTTTGTTTTAGGCTTTTTTAGATGGAAACCTTTTAAAATCTTTATTTCTTTGATCCGATTTATCACGATGCGGTTTTGCTGTTTTTTCGACAAATTGCAAACCGAATTGCTTTAAGCGGTTTTTCTGAAAAATAATTTTAAATCGTGGTTTTATTAAGTAAAATCGAATGAGCAATGTTAGACAGTGGCGGAGGTTTTGGTGGTTTGATAAACAAAAAAAATTATCATAAGATTAATAATATAATATCTCTCTTTTTGGACATTAAGACTTAAGAGAAATTCCCCAAAAATATAAACAGAAAATTATTTGTTTAAAAACAAGATATTTTTGCAAATAGAATACACTTATCTCTTAACTCAATCTATATATATATATAAGCAAAAACGTCTGAAATCCCGCCCCAATTTTGTTAGCTGATCTTGAATAAATTGGTTTTGTTATTAACTCATCAAGTATCGAGACATGTGCAAAACCATATTTTACAGATGCATCTTGATAGTGACACTTTTGCATATATAATAAATTAGTAATTTGTTATTTTGTTTATATTGAGACAAGTGCAGATTTTACAACTACATAATATATGGAAGAGATCAGCTGCAATTTGCAAGGAATTGCAGATAATATATTCTCGAGCCAAGTGCTGGGAATCTTTATCTTACCAATAAGTAATATTTAAATATTATATTACAGCTGTGGGCAAACAGATGGTTTCCATCTGACAAAAGTAACTTTATTTTGATATATATATATATATATATAATTAAATCAATTTGATCAACAAATCAGCCATTATAAATATGTTTGCTCCTTCGTTTCAAAACACACATCATTTGCGAGAATCTTTGCAGAATTGATTCAAAATACAAATATCTCACCGTCTTCAAAATTCTCTTCAAATGGTTCTTTTATTCAATTTGATTAAGGACATCAATCCAAGTAAACTTCAGTGGACGTTGAAGCTCCGATTAGTGTGATTTATAATGTACATGCATACATAGACAATTCTAATATTTACAGCTTAGAATGTATTTTTCATGACAAATAGATAGGTAATACAAATGTACTTTTCTTCTGTTTATATATAACAAAATAGAATGATACGTCTTTAACATATTTTTGTCTTCTTTTAATCAGGGGTCAAGAATTCATGCGACTATCAAGCGGCAACAAATCGAAAAATTCCAGCCCATTCTATCGGAAAATCATTTATATGTTGTTAAAAATTTTATTGTGGCTGATAACATGATGAAGTACAAAACCACAACGGCAAAATACAAAATAATATTTGTTGGAAAAAATTTGTTGACTGATTTTTTTGATGATGATTTCCCATGTATGATATATGATTTTAAACCATTTGACTCATTCACAAATGTGGACTCTATTGATGAATCCATACTTATTGAAAATAATATAACTATAGTTACTTTAAAAATTCAAAACTTCAAAATATATTTTACAATTATTTATATTTAGGGATGGTCATACGTGAGACCGTCTCATGGACCTCCTACCGAACACCAAAAAATATTGACTTTGATGGATTTGGGTTTGAATTCTATTTACATATAAGAACCGTCTCATGGAAAATGCCCATGAGACCGTCTCACACAAGTTTTTGCCTTATATTTTAATTCTACAGGTACAAGATTCAGGTGCGTGTTATTGACCACACGGGAAATGCAGTGTTCCTAATATGGAATAGAGACTATATGGAGTTGATTGGAAAACCAGCATTTGAGTTGAAAGAAAATAACTACGATGTAACAAGATATAATAATTTATTTATTTAATAATATTTGAATAATATGTGTTTATGATCTAATCAAATATTTTCTTTAGGTTCTTCCTGGAGAAATTGAAATTTTGGTTGACTTGAAAGTTCTATTCAAGATTCAAATAAAGGACGTCCAAAGTGGAAATTATAATCGCACATACACAGTCATAAAATTAACTGTCAATAATGGACTGATTGATAGATATTGTTCATTATTCTTCGAGAGTCAAGAGTCTGATATTTTTTCCAAGCTAAAGGAATCTGAAATCGGTGATGATAATGAGGTATATTTTAAATGAGTTTTTTTGTTAATGTCTTTTTATTTTATTGTTAATATAGGTTTTTTATATTTGTTTTTTGTAGTTGTGTTTGTCCGAGGATGAGGTTATGACTCCGCAGAAGAATACAAAAAAGACATCTATTTATGAGGATATTGTTAAAGACTCAAACTTGAAAAGAAAGTTGATTGATGAATTATCATCCGCTGCTAAAGATAAGAAGATGAAAGTTGATATCAAGAAGGAGAAAGAGTGAATTGCTTTGCTTGGTGGTGTTAACGAGTGAATTGATTTGTTTGTTTGCGTCAAAAGAGTGAATTGCTTTGTTTGATTTTTTTTTTAAGTCATGGATGATGTATAAGAACAATGTTTGATTTGTGCTTTTTAATTAATTTTTGTTTATGATGATTTAAATGAGTTGACTATTTAGTATGAAATTTTGTCTTATCTTTTGTTCTGTTCTAGAAATAATTAATATTTTATTTAACTGTAATATATGTATTTTTTATAACTAAATCAATTTTTTACATAATCTTATGTATTCTAAGAACAATCTTATGTTTTCTACATAACTAAATCAACTTTTTCAATAAATGTTCAGAACATGACTATTTCATGTCCCAACGAAAATTCTAGCAAAATAAATAAATTTATTTTCGGTTGAAAATAAGAATCATATTTTTTTTGAATGTTTTCATTAAAAAATTTGATAAGAATATAATTAACAGAAGATTACCATTTGATTCACGGTGGAGAGTCCGTGAAGAAACCAAAAACAAAAGCATTTACAATAGAAAGTCACCAAAGAATAAAAAAAAAACATCTGAAGCTCGGCTAAGAGAGAAAAGTTATTGATAGATAAATAATTTGGTAGAAATA
The DNA here is from genome assembly GCA_016081115.2 of Rehmannia glutinosa. Classification (NCBI taxonomy): domain Eukaryota; kingdom Viridiplantae; phylum Streptophyta; class Magnoliopsida; order Lamiales; family Orobanchaceae; genus Rehmannia; species Rehmannia glutinosa. The sequence continues at coordinate 15,319 of JABTTQ020001102.1, forward strand.
TTTAGAGGTGAAATACAATAAAGAAACTTTAATTCCACTTTTCTAGATATAAAATAATTAGTTCATGGGAGACAAAAAATTACTTTGACTCCCACAATTTTTAGTGACATCGTGATGTTTTCCACTAATTATGTCATTGAGTGGCCAGAAAGGTAAGTCACATTAAACACCCATTTTTTTAACGCCAAATGATAATGGATATTTCCTACTTCCTCTAATACAATATTTTATCAAAATTAAATTAAAGCATGATGTAACTTAGATTTAACCTTTTCAGATATAATATAATTAGTTCAAATACAACTTTATGCTTAATTATAAACATTCTATTTAATTTAATGACATTGGGCAGCCAAAAATGTCTTTAACACCATAATTTTTAATGATATCCTGGTGTTCCCCACTAATTATATGATTGAGTAGCCAAAAAAGTAAAACACAAATAAACTCACTTTTTTCAATCTAATAATGCCCTTAGGCAGTAAAAAAAGCTTCAAATATTTTTTTTTTAGAAGCTTCACACATTGCTTTTACTTATTCATAAAATCGACATTTATGTCTATCATTCTCTTTTATACAAGTAACTTCCAAATAGTTTTTCATTTTCATTCTATTTTCCTACCTATATATGTCATCAAACAACACCCTACTTATTTCTGTTCAATTTATTCCTATACCTTCAATTGTTTAAGCAATATCAACATTGACTAAGTAAACTCAATATTGACAGTGGATCATAAAGGGTAAGTGGTTTCATAATTAATTTGTTTTTTTAATTTTTAACCAAAAAAAATGCACATACCTGATGATTTCTAATGAGATGCAATTTTAAATGCTTATTCCTATATTTTATACCAGTTAAGATATAAAGAAAAAAAAAGAAGGTTAGCATTTGTAAACCAATTGTTATAGACTTACATTTTATTCATACAAGGATTAATCCAAAAAAAGTCATTCATACAACAGTCAACATAAAACTCAATTGAATACAATCAATCTTAAAAAGGCTGGCATTTTATTCAAAATTCTCTATTTACCATATTAGAATATGAAATAGTCGAGTAGTTTCACTTACATAACTATGAGCATGAATTAATAGTGATCACAGTTCTACAATAGCATATATTTGTATGCAAAATAGTACACTTACCATTTTTGTGCAAAATATTGTTTACATTATGTTTCCGACGTGTTAATGTGATGATATTTTGTATCTGTAGTTTTCAATTTATTTATATTAAAATATCCAAATATCAACCTATGCTGAATCTATGATACATGTATACAGTTGAAGCATCATAATGCAGACAGAAGTGTTGAGGCCCAATGGATATGAGGATTACAAAATCTACTACCATTTCAAGCAAGCGCAAGATTGACAGTGGTCATCAAAAGGTTAGTGGTTCCATAATAAGATTTTTGTTTTGATTTTAACAAATAAAAATGCACTTAGATGAGATGCAATTCTAAATGCTTATATTTTTGTGTTTCTAAATTCCCGGGCTTTTTTACGCTTTATTTCAACATTGTTTTTAACATGTTTCTTTTAATAAATTTTTTGTGAAAAAATAAATTTTGTCATCGTTACACAATCTATTTTATACTCGAAGTCTTATAAAAAATCAAGAAATATACACATATTAAAACCAAACAAATTAAAAATATTATAGAAATAACATGAATAAAAAACGCAATTCAAATTTTGATCTAATACATGAAAACATAAAAAACATGGAAACAACGAGGTGGCAATATAAAAACAAACCAGAAATAATATAGAAAACATCATATGAGCAAAAAGAGTTAAAAAATAGGTAAAAATTATATTTAAACATCGAAAACTTCAAGAAAGAACAAAGAAACATCGGAACAACATTTAAAAGAGTATGAAAATAACCCCAAAACAATATAATAATATTAAAAATACCACATGAATAAAAAGAGCTTAAAATAGGTAAAAATTATATTTACACATTGAACACTACATGAAAACAATAAAAAAATTATTAGAACAACATTAAAAATATTATAGGACAACACCAAAACAATATAAACAATGTACAAAATAATATATGAATAAAAACAACATAAAAAATAGGTAAAAGTTATTTTGAAACATCGGAACAACAAAAACATAACATGAAAACAACAAAGAAATAAATTTAAATAACATCGAAACAACATATATAACAAATAAAGCAATGCAAGAACAAAAAAAAATGAAAAAAATCAAAAAAGATGCATGAGCGTAAAAAAAAAAGGTAAAAAAGGAAAAAAAATATAGGTACAAAAGAGATAGGAGCGTATTGTGTGACATGTGTAACAAAAACAACATATTCCATATAATTTCCTCTTTGAATTATCGTGAACAAAAATTTGTGCTTTTATTGGCCCTTCAACTTTTTTTAATCTTGATTCCCAATAATTTCCTTTTTTTTTTACAAAGGGCCTTAATTTTCATTTTATACAAAAACACATTTAAAATAAATTAATTAAAAAAATTCAGGTATTTTCACTGGCTATTATTAATAAGAGTTGTAGGACTCTTTTTAAAATATTTATTTTTGTCAAGATTAATTTTATGTTGATATTTCTATAGAGTTACCAATCTAAAGGTCTTAAAGTTTTATGTGGTGATGATAGTGATCGTAGAAGTTCAACCACCAAAGGAACTTTTCAAAATTATATTCATTATTTTATGTTCATTCAATTTGTTTTTTATTTTTTCATTACTATATAATCATTTATTTTTTAACCAATGGTTATTTGGCTTTTCAATCAAATAATTTAATGATTTAAATCCATTTTTTTAAAACCTTTAATTTAAATCTATTACAATAGCTAAATATTAACATTAGTTTTATTTATTATATAATCCGTGCATCGCACGTACGGGTGGATTATTAGTCACACTCAAAGCATAATGCATTTTAGTAGTATGCTAATTTGAATGCAAAATATATTTGCAACATTAAAAGACATTTACATGCATTTCATTTGAAACTCAAAATGCAAATCTAAGTTTATTTCATCGAATTAATTTTAATACATTTATTGTCTAATTATTCACCTAAAAACGTAAGAAAAATCTTTTATTTTACCCCTCAAATTGTAGAATGGCGATGAGGTTTTCATTCAATATTTTAAATCAAGTTTTAATAAATAATCACAATAAATGGTGTGGTGCAATGCAGTGTGGGCAGTTTGAGATATTTTTTTAAAATTTATGATCACCCCTATATATGAACAATTATATGAAAACCTTGACATAGTATCATATTTAAAAGAGTTAAGGACATATTTGCCCTACATTCCCCCACAAAAAATATTATTTTATGCTCCCGGGCTTTTTACGCTCTGACGCTTTTTTCAGACATTTTTATGCTTCCACCAATTTTTTCGGATTTTTTTACGTTGTTGTTTCAAGGTTGTTTCGAACTTGTTTCAAACATGTTTAATCTAACAAAAATTCAGTGAAAAAATAATTTAAATAATCAAAATTCTGCTCGAAATCTTATAAAAATAAAAAAATATACACTGAAACAACATATATTAAAACCAAACAAATTTAAATTATTATAGAAACAACAAATGAATAGAAAACAATTCAAGTTTTGATCCAATACATTAAAACGTCAAAAATATGGTAACAACCAAGAAACAACAAAACAACATTGAAAACTATGCAAAAACAACCTAGAAATAACAAAAAATAACATAGAAAACACCAAATGAACAAAAGAAGCTTAAAAATAGGTAAAAACTGCATTGAAACATCGAAAACTACATATAAAGAAATATCAGAACAAGATTAAAAACAGTATAAAAACAATCCAGAAACAACGTAAACAATATATAAAACATCACATATAGAAAAAAAGCTTAAAAATATGTAAAACAAGTATTGAGACATTGAAAACTACATGAGAACAAAAAAAAATCCAGAACAACATTAAAAACGTTATAAAACAACCTAGAAACAACAACAAAAAAAATAATATATAAAATAACACATGAACAAAGAAAATAAAAAAAATATGTGTAAAAATAGTATTGAAACATCAAAACAACGTAGAAACAACCAAGAAACAAATATAAACAATATTTGAAATAAGAGAAATAACATATAAAATAATACTGGAACAAAAAAATCGAAAAAAATGTAAAAATATCCAAAAACATAGAGGAGCGTATAAAAAATCAAAAAGTCAATCAGGAACGTACATAAGTGAATGAGAATATAAACGGTGAGTCACCGGTTGTCGCTATTATACGCATAGAGGAGTGACATTTTTTTTTTTCGAAAAGTGGGGCAAATACGATAATTTCTCTATTTAAAAGCATTAATGCCCCAGTACCTCTTGGGCCAACTATTATACGCATTCAACGTTATATTGAAGCGGCCACCGGTTGTCGGCACCATCCAGCCCACCAGCCCAGATACGTAGCACATCACAATCACACAGTCACTGAGGACTCGCGGGACTCGTTTGCTGAGAAGAAGAAGACGACGACGACTGCATATGAGATACCCTCATGCTTCTGGTCAGTTGTACAAACATTCGATTTACTCATCATCTTACTCCATTACACCTCCAAAACATAATTTCTGTCACTCTACTCTCTGCCTAATTATACATTTAAAGGGTGCATCTGAGGGCATTGTTTTTGGCTACGAATTGGATTATTCCATTCATCTCATTGGCCACATCTACATTAAGGACATGTACTTTTTATCCGGTGCATAATTTCATGTACATATATTTTGGCTTTTAACTTTTGAGGTCTCTGTAAACTGTATTAGCCATAGCTTTGGATTGATAGTCTGAGACGTATGTAGTGTGATACTGAATGTATTGTATGTTTTCTTGCGTTAATAGTGCGAGGTTTTTGTGGAAGATGATTTTGCAGTAAAAGAGAGCCAGCCGGGATTATTGGCCCTTAGAAAATTGGGCAGAGGCTAGGGACGACGGATGATGGTGGTGTTCACGAGGCCATTCCTGAGTTTAAATGAAGTATTGTTGCTGCTTCCTTAGGTAATTGCATGTGAACTTCAATGCTTTGATATTAATTAATGACAGTTATTGTTCTTTGTTCTATCTTTTTTTTTTCTCAATTATTGAATGTTTCCCAATTTAAGACCCTGTAGTATATTTAAATTCAACTTGAACTTGATTTGGTGTTGGTATATTTTCTCTTGTGTGGATAATAAAGGTGAAAAGACCACTGAGGAGGATAAAGGCTTTTGGGATGTTTGGTTTGTGCCTTTGTGCTGCATGTATGAGCATAGCGCGACTGCATATTGCGATAACATATACTTAATTCTTTGGGTGCATCTGTGTATGTAATGTGAATTTGTACTCTCCAAGTGTTTCTTTTCAGACATTAACTGAAAGAAACTTACATTGGAGCATCAAACTTATCAATTATGCGCATCTTATGACCAGTAAGATTGAGAGGGTCATCTAACGTAAAATTGAAGCTAAGATCCAATCTAATAGAGAAGTAAATCTCCATTTGTTGGTTGTTCTATTGTTTCATTGGTGTTATCCAATATAAAAACTTATTTACTGCAGTTGTTGAAAAACTAGATGCAACTTTTGCATCTATTAATGCATCAATCATGTGTTTGTGTTTATGATAATGGCTGCAAATCTTTCATGCATAACAAGGAGAATTGTGCCACTATATTGGTCCCCTTTGTCATTTGCAAATGGCATATCATTTCATATTTATTATTATTCTTTGTTTTGCGTGTACATGTCTAAGGCTGATTAATATCGTATACCTTGTTTTGTATATAAATTTAGCTTATGAACAGGTGTACTTCTCAAGTGGGTAACAAACTTTAATTAGTTAAGCTATGTCAAAAAGCTAGAACTCTAAAGACTTGAAAGATCCATCCATTTTGCTAACCGCAAGTTGTTGAAGAGCATTGAATAGGATATGGACTAGAGAATGCACAGAGTGTTGCTCTACCAATGACTTAACAAAACTTTCTGTATTTTGGTTCCTCCATTCGTTTTGTCTTGTCATTTGTTGATGCATATGGATCTATAGCACTGGAATATAAGATAACATTTTCTTTTATCATTAGACGGAAAACATACCTTGTTTATTCTATGCTTTGGACCAATCGTGGAGAAGTTTCAGAAGGCAGTTAACCTGCCTTCATCTGGTAAACACGTTCTTATTCAATTCCATTGTTGTATTAACTATGACGCCTATTAATGCAGCATTAACTCTACACTGAACGGGATGTTTGAATTGCTGCTCTGCATATTCAACAATTAGAATTTGTGAGGTCCGGCTCTTTTCCTTGGAACGAATGAAAGTATCGCAGCAAACTGTAAGCTTCCATCTTTTCTTATATAGATTGTATCCTTAAAACCTATCTGATTTCATGTGGTATATCGGTTGCCTATCATATTGTACGAGCTATATTGGTTATGAGCATTCATAAGAAAACTGACATCATTATTTTGAAGTGGTAACTTCGTGAAGGAGTGCCATTTTGTTTTTCTTCGTTTCCTTACTTCATGGATGTGGTTTAGTTAGGTATAGATTTATATTATTTAGATCACTAATAAAATTGATGTCTGATGCTGTTTTTTTATGTTCAATGTGAACATAGAATCCACAAAATTTAGAGAAATTATCAATGCTGCTGACTTCTATTAATAGTCTATATGGTTGGTCTTTTGGCAGATCCACTACAGCAAGGTTGGACTTGCAACAGAGCAGAAACTTGACCCCAGCAAATGAAATATGTATTCCACCTTGAGCACTAATCCCAAAAGGTCGAATGCATGCATTTAGTTCGATAAGCTCTTCAAATGTATTTTGTTTTTTGATACATCTTCAAATGTATTTTTTTTTTGTGAGGAAACATCTTCAAATGTATTGTGATGTAACTAGCAAAGTAAGATGGAAGGTGTTAAAGTATATCGAGTTTTTTCTCCCGGACCTCGAGTTGTTCAAAACCTATGGAATGGAGTGACGAAGAAACGAAGAATAGATCAAATTGACAGTGATTTGTAATATGCAAGAAGTGTTTATTTTCAGTCACGTGTAGGGGTGTAAACGAATCGAGTAGTTAAGAACGTAGTATTATTTAAGTTCGTTTGAATTTTTATCGAGCTTTAAAAATTGCGTTTGAGTTTGGTTTATTTATTAACCGAATCAAGCTCGAACAAGTTTTAGTCGAGCCGAACGTGAATCGAGCTCGAATATTTTGATTTATTCATACATATTTTATTATTTTAACTAACCGAGTCGAGCTCGAACCGAGTTTTATATCTTATTGATCGGGAAAATGTTTTATTGCTAGGTTTGTTATGTTAGTGATCCGTGCTAAAACGAACTTTTAATGATTAATATCGAGTTAAGTATCGAATAGTTTGGTTTTTTTTTTTTTTTTTTTTTTTCTGCTATAGTCTATAGTCATGCGAGATAATATTCACCAGGTGTAAGTTAGACTTATTGTACATAATAAGAACAAGTGTTTCACTCTAAGAGAAAAATAAAAATATTGGATGATGGACCTACATCAAGTGTACATCATTAGTGTTAAACAGCTGCGGTGTATTCACTCTTCTACAATCGCCTGCCTTGAGCACTGTATTGACAGGGGATGGTTCTCATTGAAGTGCCAGTTTCTAACAGCATTATATTATGATATAAAAAGAAAGGTTCTAACTGAGATTGTATTCACTTTAAATTACACAAAGTTATTGAATGATTAAATTTCCAAGAGACCTTAATTCTCAGAACAAGAATATGCTCGAGGAGAGATACATAAGAAGGTCCCAAGCAGCACAAAAAAGAAAGAAAAAAAAAAGTCAGATACACAACGAAGGTCCCAAACGGTCTAGTAGATGCTGCTCCTGAAAGAATACATTAAGTGTAGTATTTATCGTAAATTTGTACGTAATACACACCAGTCCCAAACAGCACAAACAAAAGCAGTTACAGACACACACACACACACTGTATGGCCCATGCATTATGATCGTTACCGGTGATTAATGAGAACCAGTCACATTTTTGCGACCAAATAACTACAAAATCAGCCGTCAACATCCAAAACAAAATGATTAACTACAACAAAATGGAATATAATTCCCTTTTATGGCTAGCTTAGTTGTATTAAATAGAAACCAAAACATGACAAACAAGGTTTTTATTTCTCCATCTATCGGATATTTATGAGGGACAAATAAGCAGAGTCGTGATAGTTACACGTATATGGAACTTCCTAATTAAGCATTGCATGCATGTTTTTAATTGTACAAACAGTTAAGAAGCTTGTCTTATACTATATACAGTGAACAAGCCAGGAATCTCGGGTAGGGGGGCCCAACTAATGTTAATGTAAAAAGAGTCCATCGAATTTTTGGTCATTTCTCCATAATAAAAATAGTTTTAACCATGTTTTCTTAGCCATTTTTTAGTTCAAATTTCCACTTTGTCTTTTTTCATTTCTAGGGATCGGCCCATGACCCGATACAGAAAAATATACTGCATCAATTTTCTGAAATATAATCAAATACCTCATCAGATAATACAAAAAAGGTATGATTGTGTCAAAATGACTAAAAAATATGTTTTCAAAAATATGACTATTTTCATTTTTACAAAACATAAGTAGACAATTTGTCCATTACCACATTTAAAAATTAAAAACAATATATCAAATTTAAAATAAATAGAAATTTTGATTAAGTGATTGTATTAATTCAATCACATCTTGAGATTAAAAGATAAATAATAAAATACAATTATATCAATATACCAAAAGGGTCAAATAGAGACATAACAAAATAATGCAAAAATTCAAGTTAAAGTTTGTGGCGGAGCTTAAAAAATGTACAAATTCTTTATGAGTAAAATGACCAAGACTCATATTTTCAATATTCACAAATGAAAGCAGGAAAGAAGAATGCAAAATAATTGAAGAATTTTTTTCTAATTTTCTATATTTTTATTTATTTTAAGATTAAAAAATGAAAGGACCAAAATACCCTTACTTTTTATTAAAATTTGAGGGAGGGCCAGTGCCCCCCTTGGCCCCATAGTGGATTCGTCCCTGACTATATACATACCAAAGTCTTGGATATAACGTTAAATGAAATCGAATTAATTCTCGAATCTTAAACTTAATGATTTTCACAATTAAACTCAAGAATATAAATAACTAGGCACTAACTTTCTGGCAGGAAAAACTGTACTGACAGAAACTGATAGATATGAATAGATCTTCTGTTCCAAAAAGGTATTTCATCTTTTATTCTACCGCACGGATGATTGTCGCATGTACAAAGATTATCATATTAAAAACCATAATTTAGGCTTGATTTACACTTCAACATTAATATGATAGTTATTATACATGTGACAATCATCCGAAATGAAATAGAAGAGGATATAACTTTTTAGAATAGAAGATCCTATCTATAGTTAGAGTTGTCAAAACTAATTCGATTCGGTGATAGGGTCAGACCGAGTTGTGATATTATAAGCCCAAAAGAGCGGCCATTAGTACCGAATTTTTGGGTCGGGCCCCCGATTTTTCTTGTGTATTTTCATGGGCCTCCAAAATGACCGTCCGATGGAAATTTGGCCCAGCCTAACCCAGTTCTCTTTGGCATGGCGGGCTAGAAGAGACTCAGCTCGAACCAACCCATGTGATGGCTCTATCTAAGGCTCTATTTGGTTGCATGATGGTAATAAACTTCATTAGTTCCTATTATATTATATGGCCTTGTCCAATTTATATATTAATATTTAATATATTGTTTGTTTGAAGGATTAGGTTGTCAGATATATGCGGGTTTATTAATTGGTTGTTTGGTTGAATTATATAATAAATGCTCAAATACATTAATAATATATTTGTGCTCTTCACTTTCCATTGATTTCCCAATACTACCCCCTATACCATACTTTAGCTTTTGGACACCTACGAGTAATTAATTAATTTTCAAAAGCAATAAAATGAGTTGGATTATAATTTATACACCACACCTAGAAGGTGAGATACCTAATAACTAAAGGGGTTGATAAATAATCGGGCCACACTTATTTCAAGGGCCGTTTATGTGTGAACCAAACAAAATAATAGAAATCAAATAATAAAGTGTGTGATATCCCACTAATAAATCCCAACCAAACGGAACCCTAATGTATAAAGGCAGAAAATAAACCACCTTTTAAACTAACCACCAAAACTCATCTCTTAAAATTAATTATTATTTAAACTATAAAATATATATATAAAATCAATTATTAAATATTTTACATATGTGGCACTTGGGCCACAAATCTTACAAAATATTCCCCCAAAATATATCTATCGTACGGCTTATGAGTTATGAGTAATTCAATAAACTTAAAACCGGAAAAAGTGGTGCAAGAAATCGACTTTAGCTCTAATTAAAGATCGAAAACCACATACAAGAAAGGAAATCAAGCTCCAAAATAATAAAAATTCAGTAAACTTGACGAAAATCAGTCTCCCAATGTTAGCAGTGAAATAGAAAAGAGATACATTACTTTCTACTTAATATACATACATCGCATGTGTTTCAGCTTACATACACATGGATTAAAGTACCAACAACGATTCTAATCATCTTATTTCCTCAAAAAAAAAAAAAATACATATTAAGTATCTTTTTCTTTTTTTATTTTCTTTTTTTTCCAGGTCAAAAATATATACAAAATTGATTTGGGGAACTTTCATCAGTTCATGGATCTCTTACCGCGCTTCTCGATTACTGGCCTGGTAATACTGTAAACATCATCGATCGATCGAAACCGCTTTCTCCTTCGCGGCAGCGTCTCGATTTCTCCGTTCTTCATGGCGGAGGATATTTCGTGAGAATCGCCGACGCTTTCTTCTCGGCTTTGCTCCGCCGTCTTCGCCGCACCACCTCCGCCGGTCTCCGCCGAGTCGCCGCTGAGCTGGATGAGCTGAAGAGCCGCGTCCACTTCAGGATCCGTGAGGTGGTAATAATCCATCTGAATTTTCCTGCTCTTTGTTGATTTCTTCATTTGAATTTTTATTTTTTCTTTAATATGTTTATATAAATGGAAAAAAAGGGTAATTATGTACCAGCAAGAGGACACGAAAGAATCAGCAGATATTTTGAGGGACACGATGGTCATTTTGCAGTTGCAACGAATCCGCTTACACGTTTAAATTTGAAATCACCGCCTTAAACTCCACGGCAAGGAAGTGCGATTGTGGGCCCCATTATCTGTTTGTGCTTCATCTTTATTATATAATAAAAGATGGTGATAATGCCAGAACAACTTTTCTGATGCCAGATCAAACTCATGAGAAAATGGCTGAAATGCCCTCAAATTATCTAGAGTTTTCAAATAAGAGGGCTCTTCTACTAGAGCTTTCGAGAACTCGTAGTCGTATATCGACGCCGCTTTTTACCTATATAAATGCAAGTAGCTTCATTGTCACAAGCTATTGAAAATATTATATTTGATGATAATATAATAAACAAGTTCTCTTTCTCATATTAAGTTTACGAGCTCATCCTAGATATAAAAATTCTCTCAATATTTATTTGTACGTAAGTTCTGTTAATCTTATTGAATTAATTTCCTATCTTTGAAAGATTTATTTCTTGCCGACTTAAATTTTGGAGAAGTCTCCCTGAGACAAGTCCATACTCAAAGATTACCCTAACTTTTGGAGTTAGACTGTGAACTCTTGGACTGATTACTTTAACTCGGGTGGTCTGCCTTCTAAAGGAGCATTGGGGGGAAATTATTATTTTACTCACATTCATGTTTTAAAACTATCAAATATCTGAAGACTTCATTTGAATGGATGAATTTGATGTTGAGAATTTCAAATTAAACCCATAATAATAATTCATTGATTATGCTTGATACAATAGAATAATAGATTTTAAATCTCTAGGCTTCTATTTGAATTATTTTGTTGGAGTCATTGTGGTGTATTTCAAATCCATCTTAAATTGAATAATTTGAAATTATTTCACCAAATCATTCCATAAGTCGAATCATTCCAACCAAATGCAGTCTAAAATTCGTGTTTTTTTTTTAAATTAGGTCTCAGGCCCTGAACGGGAAATTCATGTTATTTAGATGTGATCAGGAGGTTAATAATTAGGACAACTTAGATTTATACTATTTGTAAGTGGGATTAACCCACCAAACATAACAAGTATTGTATTCAAGTCCGCCCAAACTCAAGTATATTGATTTCTCAAATTAGTATAAAAATAGGTAAATGCTTGTATAGTTGTATAATTTACATTAATCTTCTTCCGTACTTGTTGTAATGTGGCCCAATTCATTGGTAGCCCATTAACCATTTGTTCCAGGCCCAAAGTTACTAGCCCATTGCAACTCAACCCTCTATTATCACTTGGTTAATCTGGACTATTCCTTTCGTGGTTTTAATCCACTCCATTCACTCCCAACCTTAATACCCTCTTATTTTCCAAACCCAAATGGACAGAACTCAGATTTTGGAGAAATCTCTTATCTCTTTCTCACGTCTCATCCCAGCTGCTGTGTGCTCTCTCTCAAATCTCTTCGACTCTTACGATTCTTTGTGAAATCTCTTGTGAGCTTTGAGTATTTGTGAGGTCATTTGTTGATTCCTACACTTTGTGTGTTCGATTGAGCTTTGTTGGTGTGTTCGTCCGTTTCGGGTTGGAGACCTAGGGTTCGGGCTTGGTTTTTCCGGTGATAAGAGGGTTCTCGGACGGCATTGGGCTCGGGTGCCTTTGGGGCCAAACCTTGTGTGCAGTCTGGTTATCATTCGACTGTGAAAGGGCTCTTCATTGTCTGAGCCTAAGCCCCGTTCGACCGCCAAGCTTTGTGCTTCAAACCGCGGTTCGGGTCGGAAGAAGGCAACTCGGTTTTAGTCGGCTCCGGCGAACTCGTAGTGTTTGGTTGTATTATTGTTATTTAGATTATTTTGTAATCTCTAATCCCACCCCGTAGGATTATCTGTAATAGTTAAGTTTGTTGGATTATTAAAAATGGCTATGACGTATGGGCTCGACAGCGGGGTCGATACCTAACAGTACTAATGGTTGTGTTTATTCCATTTTTGCAATATTGACAACGTATAGAACTTGAGAAACAATTTCAAAAGAGATAGTTTTCTTACAAAGATATTTGGCAAAAACTTGCGTGAGAGGAGATTTAGATCCCTTACACAAAGTTTTAAAGATTTTTTCCAAATTTTATTTTTAAAGGGTTTATATTTATTTTTTTAGGGTTTATTTTGTTTCTTGAGTTTATTTTTAATTGATTTGGGTTTTTAGGATTTTTAGTTTTTTTAGGGTCATTTATTTTTTATTTTTTGGGTTTATTTTTGTTTTTCTAGTTTATTCTTTATGGTTCATGTTTTTAGGGTTTATTTTTGTTTCTTCATGGTTCATTATTATTTTTAAATTTATTTTCATGGTTCATGTTCTCAAGATGGAGCCCTTAGGAGGTCCGTCTCACGAGATTTAGATACGTGAAACCGTCTCACAAGAGACTTGCCCAAAATATTTTCTTGATCATGCACTACTTAGGGTGGAATGCATGTTTGATTCAATGGGGATTAAAGCTAGTTTTAATTAAGGAAATAGATTAATCGACAGAGGTAACTTCGAAATTCGAAGTACTAATTTTTAAGGATTTGATTCATGGGGTCATATATAGAAGTTCACTAAATTCACTCTAGCGGCAAGAATTATTACATGTGAATCTTCCATTGTTTCATGTTGTGTTTTATAGTATTTCAACTCATAATATCAATGTCAAATGCATAACATGTTATTGTACAAGTGCATTCATGATTTGGTATATAAAATTTGTTGTTTCTCGCAATATCACCAACCTTTTTGTCACAGGGCACCGCCTATTTACGGAAAATGGGGCCTTGTGCGCAGTGCGCCTGATAGTCAGCTACTCATGACTACTTTTGTCAGAGCTCAATAAATCACACAATCGACCAACTGTTACGTTATATCATACTCAGCGGCGGATACAGGAGGACAAGAGGGTTGTTGGCCCCAAAAGTTTTCCAAAAAAATCCCCCTCCCCTCCCCACAAAAAAGTTTTCCAATTTTTTTTATAATTAGAAAATTGAATTAATTTATAATTGCCCACCAAAATTTTGATAAAAAAATAATTAATTATGGTTAGTATATGATTATTTTTCCTAATAGTTTAAATTTATGAACTCATTTTATTCTTTCGCCTCCCCCCAAGCAAAAAAATTAAGCTGGAATCCTCAACTAAACTATTTATATAATAGTTCCTTTGTTCACTTGTGAGCTTACGCTTCCCAGGCTGAGGCAAAGAATGGCAAATCAATGGGAAGTACTAACACTAGGACTCTCTATCTATCCTCAGTTCTTCGATATCAGACATCTCCATCTGATTCGTTCTAATTCATTCTAGATTGATCTAAAACTACAGATTTGATCCATCAGGTAGCTTGCTCCAGGACCTACCGTAGGTAACATCTAGCTACAAGGCTTCGTCCGCCACTGATCATACTTGAGGGTAGTGAGTAATTTAAAATTGTGGATAGTGAGCTCAATACAACACACCGTAAAACAAGAATGAAAACTCATTTTCATTAATAATTGAAACAATATTACAATGACAAAAACTCAAAATCGAACCGAAAAATTGAATTTTGCATAGGCATAAAAATCGACCCACATTTTTGGCTAGTTTTGGTTCGACCAGTACAAACTGTGTGTTCCCTTATCTCCTATACTTACATTTAGATATTCCCAAAAGAAACTGGAATCGTCAAATCGGCCTAGAATTGGTGGGGTGGTCAACTATTGCCCGGTTCGGTAGTTCAAAGTTGGAGCGAAGCGCCGCCTGGCCGAGTTAGTTGCGGTTTCAGGTCTAGAAGTCTGGAACCGCCGAACCGACGGTTCCAACCTTACGATTGAGGTGTTTTTGATTTTCTTCTTAATTATGCGGGCTGTCAAATTGATCTGACAATTGAAATTGCATGATCCAAGTGGCGGTTCACATTTATTTTTTTTTTCAAAATAAAAAACCGAATATTGGATGATCAACAGTAAAGATGGGTTGATCGTTAGCTCCACAGTTTTAACCTCGAGTTGAACCGTACAACCCTTAATTTTTTTGGCCTCATTTTTCCAAATTTTTTAATAAATACCTCCCTCAGGGATAGAGCCAAGGAAGGTTGGCAGCGATGGTCGCCCCCCTCAACTTCGATTTTTTTTAAGATTAAAATAAATGTTGTATATATAAAATTATTTAATTTTAAAAATTTGTCTCCTCTAAAAAAATAAAAATATCTCTTTATCTAATACTTAAAAAAAAATAAAATTTAGCGCCTCTAAACTTCATTTTCTGGCTCCGTTCCTCGTACCTTCCACATTTCACGCATCTCTCTCACTATGTATTCTCTAATCTCTAAAACGTTTGAAACTGCTGTGCAATATGCTTTACAGCCGATAGCCGACTGCTATATGAATTCCACTCAATATCTATATGCTTCAAGCAATTTCTATTAATTTGGTCTATTTTCTTTTGAGCTGGCTGACAGTAAGTCTTCACTTGTTGTATGTCCGTCAATCTCGGCTTTTTCTTTTTCATGTTTGCAAAAATTGCATTCATGTCTTTGAAGATTTCTTCGGAGTAGTTGGCATGCCGCAAGTAAGGGACCCGTTGCCCATGTGAATTTGTCATTTGTTGAACTTTTCTTCGAACCAAAGGATAGTCTCAATATCTTTTTCAGAGATTATTTTTGGTGACCAAGAGCACATGATCACGCTTTTCTTTCACGAGAATTAACTTTAATATTGCTTTCATCATTTAATTTTAGCAATTTTTTAATTACTTTTTCTAGTCCTCTAATGCGAAGAGGAATGAGGTCTTGTCTTTGCACAAAGACTGTTGTTTCCATCTGTTCGGGGGGATGGTAACTTGATTGCTCCCTGGCTATCCCTATTTTGATATAGTGATAAGGACTCATAAAATGTTCTTCTTCATCCCAGTCGCATATTGTACTTGAGACACTTATGAAGATGTTTCGATCCGCTTGTTTAAGGACCTTAGTTCTGAAAGTTTTGATAGCTTTCTTGAATTCTTCAGGGAATTCTTTCACCTCTAATAATTTTTTTGAGGGATATATATTTTTTACTAATCCACAATTGAAGGCTTTGTGCACTAGCTCCGAATCAGCTCCTTCAATAAAATTGAAATGGCTAATGTCCTTTTTATCTGTGGTAAAAAATCTTTCCTCAAGCAAAGATTTTGTACCAACTTTTCTTGCTTTTGCAAAGATTTCAATAAAATCTCGGTACGTTAGATTAAATTTTTCTTTATTTTCAAAACTTGGTTCTTTAGGAATTGAATAAATTCTTCCCAAAGTTTTCATTTTTTCTGGAGATTTCTTAAGCACATCAGAAAATGTTTTTGGCTTAAGAGTCTCTTTTTCAGAAATGATTTCTAATGGTGCAGTACCAGCGGCAATGGTAAAGCAATTAGCTTCATTTCTAGCTTCTGCAAAGGATTTGAATTTTTTATGAACAACATTAAATCCTTTTATAGCAAATGAGGCTTTAGCCCAAGATGTGTATATTCCTGGATTTGGTCCATTAAATACCACATAATAATTTTGCGGAGTTGGAATCTCCTTTTTCTCGTTAGAGAATACTAAATCGTGAGATTTAGATTTTTGATTTGGGTGTTGAATCCCAATTTCAATAGAAGAAGTTCCAGGACATAATCCGGTGACAAAATTTTCTGGAGTAACAAGTTTTGTTGGAATAACCAACTTTGGTGACGTTTGTACCTCATCTTTGCTTTTTCCCAAAGCAACAGGGATAACAAGATTTGTTAAGTCTTTACCGGAGACATGTAGTTCCGTACTAGATTCATGATTTGCGGTATTGCTACGACAAGGTTCATAATTAACCTTTTGTTCTGGCTCAAGTGATGACTCGAGTAATTCCAGTTTTGCGCAGATAAACTGCAATTCGGTTTCAAGAACCTTTCTTTTAAGACGGAGCTGTTTGATTTCATCCATATGCTATTTAGAATAGTCAGTAGATTCTTGATAAGAACAATTAGTTCCTGGGTT
Source organism: Rehmannia glutinosa (assembly GCA_016081115.2). Taxonomy (NCBI): domain Eukaryota; kingdom Viridiplantae; phylum Streptophyta; class Magnoliopsida; order Lamiales; family Orobanchaceae; genus Rehmannia; species Rehmannia glutinosa. The sequence goes on from JABTTQ020001102.1 coordinate 32,447, forward strand.
TTTAGGCCCTAATTTATTTCCTCTAAGCGGATTTGTTCCTGCAAAAATATAGCAAATTCGCGGGTTAAACAATCAGCAAGAATATTTTTATTACCAGCAATGTGTTCTATATCGAATTCATAACGGGAGAACCACATTTGCCATCTAACAAGTCTTCATTGTTTATAATCTCTTGTAATTTTTAATTTCAGGAAATATGTAAAGTTTTTATTATCCGTTCGAACAATAAACTTTACTAGAGTTAAATAAGCAGAGAATTTTTTAATAACTCTTAAAACTGATAAATATTCTTTTTCATTGCTATGGTAGTTTAGCTCAACCGTTTTAAAGCTACCAGAGGTATACCTGCAAATTTTTTCTTCTAAAGTATCGTGTACTTTAGCTTTTAATACTCCTCCCCAGAATGAATCTGAGGCATCTGTTTCAATGATCAATTGATCTTCAGGATTTGGATGATAAAGTTTAGGAAATTGCATTAATTTCTTCTTTATCTTTCCAATATAATCACTATCAGAATTAGTCCAATTCCAAATATGATCATTTTTCAATTTTGCATGTAAAGGCTTTCTAATTTCAGCTAATTTAGGAATATAACTTTCAGCATAAGTTAAAACTCCTAAAAATCTCTGAAGTTGCTTTTTGTCCTGTAATTGATTAGGAAATTTATGCAAATGTCCCAAAATATGATTCTGAGGACAATGCGTTCCTTCTTCAATTTCTAGCCCTAAGAAATTAATTTTTGTTTTAAACAATTGAGCTTTCTTTTTTGAAAGAATGATGCCTAATTGTTGTATTCTTTTTACGACAACAGCAACATGCTTAAAGTGTTCGGTTTCCTTTAAACTAAAAACCAAGATATCATCGACATATACACAACAGAATTTTTCAAAGCCGCGTAATGCATTTTGCATATGTCTTTGAAAGATTGCTGGTGCTTGTTTTAATCCAAATGGAACAACGTTCCATTGATAAAGTCCATCTGGACAAGTAAAAGCTGTTAGTGATTTTGAATCTTCATCTAACAATACTTGCCAAAACCAGACTTACAATCAAATGAACTAAAAATCTTTTCTCCCTGAATAAGAGTTAAGAGTTCATCTTTGTTAGGAAGATTATGGCTATCTCCTATAGTAGCAGCGTTGATTGCTTTATGGTTGACTGCCATTCTTTTTTTTCCTCTTCTTTTTTCTGCCTCGTTTTCAACTAAGAAAACTGGAGACATATGAGGAGATTTGCTAGATGTGATAAGTTTTAACTCTAGGAGTTCACTTATCTGCTTGGTAAATTCTTCTCTATCCTTAGGACTACAGATCATGGGCTTAACCCTGACTATTTTCTTTGGATCTAAGAGTTTTATGGATGCTCTCATCCACTGTTTAGACTTAATAGGATTTATAGGATTTTCAGAACAAACTTTGTCAAGTAGTTGTCCTATAATACTGAATTTTTGTAAATTAAATTTGAAAACCTATTCATATTTAATATCATCTCCACTTCTCTGAAAAACATGGATTTCCTCTATTTTCTTGGGAGTAATATTAATAGCTTCAGGTTTTTGAGTTTTTGAATTCTTTTTCATAAACTCAAGAAAACCAGGTTTACCAACTGAGAATGCCTTCTTTACCTTTGAAATGATAATTGGCTCGTTCTCAAGGGTAAAACTTATTCTATCTGTGAATTGTATGAAAGGTTCATATAATTGACAAAAATTATTTCCAAGAATAAGGTCAATACCTGATTCCTGCTGATAAATAGCTGGAATATGAAATATTTCCCCCGTAATTCTAATTTTTATATCTTTACAGACTTTATTAATTAGAATTGTTTCGCCATTTGCAACCTTTACCTTTATGGGATATGGTGCTTGTTCCCAATGTTCTTCAGGAATAACATATTTACTTGCTATGCACAAGCTCGCACCTGTATCTACATAACAATGTAAATTGATTAACTTATATCCAGAGAATTTAAGCTGACCTTTAATATAGATGCTATTTGGATTTGTACGGTTTCCCATACAGTTTTGTTCCAAATCAGAATCTAAATTTTTCCAAGGAATTTCTTCAATCTGAAGATTATGATGAATCCTCTAAATTATTTCCATCAGATTCAATAATTGTTTCAAAAGTAAAAACTTCGATTCTTCATCGAAGAATTCTTCGATAGTTCAAATTGCGGAAATGATTCAAGAATTTCATTTAGAAGTTTTACCTTATTAGGATAATCCCTTCATTAGGACATTCATTAGCATAGCGTCTTGCTCATTGCAAATCCAACATCTGCAATTCTTTTTTCCTTTAGGACAAAATTTACTTTTGTCTTTAGAATCATTTTTAGGAATGACTTTCCTTCTGAAGTATTTCCCAGGTTTAAATGGTCTTCTTTTCTTTTTCCATTTGTATTTTCTTTTGTATTTCTTCTTAAAATAACTTTTCTTTGGAATAATACAACCATAAGCTGTAGATTTTTCCTCAATTAATTTATCACAACATTTTTTGTTAAAATGTTTTAAACTTTTTTGTTTACTAGAAAGCTCACAAATTGATGCAATTTCTTTTTTGGCAATGCGTACTGCAAATCCTAACGAAAACATTTTTACATCATTTGCTTGTTTTTCAAATTCTTGTAAAACCCTTTCTCCTATAATAGGGAGTTTTTTTAATACATTGCCTAACTAAAAACGGATATTCATCCTGAGGAAGTTTATAAAGATTTTTCTCGTAATCACAAGTAAAATCATCTAATAAACAAATATCACAAAGTATCATATTTGCTAATCTGGTTCGTGCAATATCTTGCTCGATTAATTTCTCCTGAACAAGTTCAGTTGTTAAATTAATACCAAGGAACATAGTATAAAAACTATTAATGACTTCTTCAAAAATCATATTAGAAGTTTTTCCTATTGTTACCCAAGTGGTATTTTTTACCATAGATTGAGCAATACATGTTGTTTTATGCTCCATGAGTAAAAGAAAAGTATTTGGTTCTTTCATAAGTATCCGGGTTGGTTTGGATGGGAAGACTAATATCTCTTGCCCAAGTATCTATCAAATTTCTTCTTTGATTCTTTGGTTACACAATCTATATTGAGTGTATGAATTTGACCTCCTTTTTGATCGGGAGTTTTGTTTTGCTCCTTTGGCCAATTAACACATTCGATTCGGTGTTTTTCTTTTTATCCCTTGAAGTAGATGTTTCTGCACCTTCTGCTTTAGGTTGTCTATTCATTCTGAAATTTCCTAGAGGTTGATCTAGGTTTTCATCCTCACTGGTTTCTTGATCATTGTCAGTTTCCCAGTTTCTTTCTTCAGTTTGAACAAAACATTTTTCTGTATCACTTTCAAGATTAAAAAGTGTTTTAAGAAAAGGTTTTTCTTCAAGTTGTTGTATAATTCCTGACTCATCAAAGGTCATTAACTTAACAAGTTCTTGAATTGGATCAAATCCATCAATTTCTTATTGATTATCGAGAATATGTTCCCAAAAATAGGTTTCAAGTTTTTCAGAAAAACTCATTTTTTAGGTAGGAAAGGCCAAGTCAAAGCGTTTGGGTTTCCTGACGAACCTAATTCAGCGTTACCAACAAGATGATTTGGTGGTGAATATTTAAAACTAACAGTTTTTAAAATATCTCCTTCATTTTTATTAACTAAAGGATCTTTTTCATAGATATAATTGATATCATCAATTTTATCTGAAATTTTCTGAATAATCTTCCCTGCAACTATCTCAAGATGTTCAGAGTTTAAGTGTGGCTCTTTTTCAAAAGAATCAAATCTTTTTTCAAGATCTATAATTTTACTGAGCACAGTTTCTATCAAAGACTTAATCTCAGGAAGTGTCATAGAGTTATTCATCTCCAAGAACTCTTTTCATTTTCTCAAAATTTTCTGAATATAAATCTATGCGTTTAGACATAGATTTTAGGAGTTCTCTATTAGAGGGTTCTCCTAAATATTTATGATGACTTAAAGTTGGTTTGGAATCAATAAGTCGTTTTCCTCTAGCTATGTCAATAGCCCAAGAATTTTCTATAGTTGTGATTTCGGAAAACTTTGTTTCTTCGATCTTTCCTATATCAGAAAATACATCATCAATTTCGATGTATTCTTTTTTCTTATAGTCAATACTGTGATGACTATTGGTTAGAGCATATCCTACAAGATAAGTTATACTAAAAATCTTATCGCCTTTGTCCATTAAATATGATCTCTCAAATTTATGTACGAAACTTAAAACTTGATCTAAGTTCTTGGTTGTTAAACTCAATCCGAACTTAGGATAGACAATGAACATAAATTTATTGTAAATTAAGTTTCCTTGTGCGGCTCCTAAAATGCAATCTTTTCTGTCCCTAATTCGATTATCAATTAAGGCCATTTTTATGGGAGAATCAATTCATTCTCTAAACTCTGCCTTGATTAGTATTTTAATCACTCCAAGATGTAAAACACTAATTTTTGTACGAATGTCTCTGGGAATATTGACTAATTTATTGTTAATTTCTTCGCGAGTAATTAAAGGTAAATAAACACTGCCAGTTGTATCAGAAATATCAATATGCATTTCTTTGCTAGAAACACAATAAAAAATTTCATTTTTTCTTTTCAAAATATTATTCATCATTTTAGGAATAAATTTTGGCAAGTTAAAAACTTGTTCCCTTTTTAGATCTAGTTGAGTGGCCGTGATCTTTGAAAGTTTTTCTTGTTTAAAGATAATACTAGAATAAAATCCTTCAGCATTTTGTTCAAAAACAATTTGTTGCTCATCAGAAAAATCTGACTTATATCTTCTATTTCCATTAAGATTTCTTAATTGCTCAAGATAATCAGCGATGTTATTTATCCTAGTTATATAGATATGGAGATCTTCAAATATAGAATCGTGATCTCTTAACTGAGATCTCAAAATATTTTGTAAAGTTCTTGCTTGTTCAAGCAAATCTAATTTTTCTTCTTTAAGAAGTTCAATTTCTCTTTCAAGAGTTAATCCAGGCATGTTTTAAAAATTAAAATAAATAATTTATCTTTAGAACCGTATACACGGCTCTGATACCAAGTTTTGGCGGAATCATAATTTTTGCAAAAACCAAAAATCATTTTGATTTTAACTAGTTTATAAAAAATATTGCAACTAAAATTGCTTTTAGAAAACAATAATTCTTTCCAGAATTTTTTGTAAAGAAGTTTGCCCATAACAAAATGTATTTGACAAAAAACAACAATAAGTGACATGTGTCATTTTTTGTATGGAGTTGGGTGGTGCCAACATGGGTGGCATAGACAAAACCTATTAATTTAATGTGGGCTGATTATAAATATATGATTCTTTTTGGTCCATAGTCAAATGTAATCTCTCTCTCTCTCTCTCTCTCTCTCTCTCTGTGTGAAGAAATGAACAGGACTTGAGATAAATCTGAGAAGATCAATCTCCCAAAAGCAGCAGTGATGTAAATCGATACGCTTTAAAAGGTGATAGAATGTTCAGGGACATAGGCAGAAACTATAGTATGGAGGGACAAAATTGAAAAATTTTGATAGAGGGGTGGCGAAATTGAAAATATTTAGGGAGATAAATAACTTTTGTATATAAATATACAATATATAAATATATATACTACATAACATAAAAATTTGATGGTGGGGCGATGGCCCCTTCAAAGTGAGGGCAGATCCGAGTCCCCCATTTGCCCCCAAATTTTTTTCTCATTTTTTCTAAGGTGAAAAAAAAAAGTTATATATTTTCTTAAGGATAAAAATTACATGGGCTAGGGAAAAAAGATTTGGATTATGGGTACTTGGCTCGGCTGGCTACGTCACCACCAGTGGCGGAGGTGGGGGGGCCACCCTGGGCCCTGGCCCACCCCATTTAAAAATTACCAACAACATACTATATTAAAAAAAAATTGTAATTGTCCTTGTAAAAATTACAAACCAGCCCAGGGTAATAAAAAAAAGGCCCACCCCAAGGAAATTATGGAAAATAAAACACGCACACACTCTGCTTTATATATATATATTTCTTTTTTTTTTTTAACTCGCCTTGCGCTTACGCTGACTATGCCCGAGGACAAACTCCGGCTCCTCATTTTGCGCTAAGGTAAAAGCGCGGGATGTGCATGCGACCTTGTGAGTGTTCGACGGGTCACGACGTACAACCAGAGATCCTCCCAGGGTAAAGAGAACAATTATGTTCGACCCTCCAATCTACTAATAACGATCTCTCCCGAATCAAACCCCACAGATGCTTTATTCAAGATGAGTTCCCACCAAATCTTCACCAGCTCGCATATGCCCCGGGGAGCAATTTGATGGAGCAGAGATAAGAACCCCTGACCTTCACCCCACAAACAATTTGATTTTTTTGAGTTTTAATTCCGGCTCACCCCACATTTGCGTCCTGGCTACGCCATTGGTCACCACCCTCCAACCCCCTCTCGGTTCGTCGCTTAATGTTGTAGAGGATTTCAGATTGGAGTTTTTTTGGAGCAGCAAAAAGACTAATTAACTTGGAAAAAGTGGCATGCATCATGCATGCATTGGGAAAGTCGCACTTTACCTATATTCAGTCTATCTTCCTATGCCGCTTTTCTTCCACGTTTTTAATTTATAGGCTTACAGGAATACGAAAAAGAAAAACTGCTTTTCTCAAAAAAAAAAAAAAAAAACTTAAAACTGCTTCTGCAAAATATGTACACACAGGTTGTTCATTCACAAGTAAAAACAATACAAGTACATAACTAAGCCCACGACAAAAGAAAAGATTATTCACAAAACCGAGCCCCATAAAACCTGTTTAATTGCATTTTCCTCCACACGAAATTCACGTACGGCCACAAAAACCAAATTGAGGCTCCGTCTCCCTGTAGATATCGATAATAGACCTGAATTTAGGTTTCTTCCTCGGCAAAACCTCACCGCAACACTTCATATCGCGATTGGCGAACACGCTTCCTCTTTTTACATCATCGCGATGATTAGCGCCTTTATGATCTTGAAATTTCAGGCTATTTCTTCTAATCATGGCGTCTGAAGAAGAAGCCCGACTGAGCCTGATTAACTGTGTGGCTGCAATAATTTCTGAATCTGTGAGGCTAATTGGAACCATCTTTTGGTTTATTCTTCTTCTTCTTCTTTTTTTTTTTTGGGGTAATTTGGTTAATTTTTCTGATCAGCAATACTTTTGATATTTATATTACTGAAGATTTTTTCATGTAAGAACTATGGATACAGTAGTGCAGAGGCGGATCCAGGAATTAATAGTAGGGTGGGCTAAGAAGTAAAAATTTCACTAAGAAAATTAATAGGGATGTGTGACAATGGAGGTGGGGCGGGTCGGACCAAAATAACAAAAGGCGAATAAATAAATATAAAAAAGCTAAAAATAGATAACTTTTTAATTTCATGCTTGATGATGGCACTTAGAGGTGATAAAACCGTGTCACAGATAAATAACAACTCGACATGATAAGCTCAAGCCCGAACACAACACAATGACCTTATTGGCAAAAATTATTTAAACTCAAACATGACGCACTATAAACACGAGAAAAATATGGTACGACACGATAATCACAATAAGCAAAACTGTAAATTAAGTTGATTTAGTTAGGACCGTTAGACCATTAACTAATAAAATATATGACTTCCTTAATATATTTGATACTTAGAAACATATTCTAATAAATTACCAATACAAATAGTTGGGTAAATTTTAAAAGTAATGACATGATAAGTGTAAAAATTACAAATAAGGATCACAAAAATAGTCAAAAATCACAAATATATTTAATATAGCATCAATCTCATGATAACACAAAAAGTTTTATATTCTTCATTCTTGATTTTTAATTTGAATTTAGACTTTAGGGTGTATTTGGGTTTTACATTAAATTTTAGGTGGGCTAATTTTGAATATTGTAAAAATTATTATACTAAAAATAGAATTTTCAATATTTTGCACTGGGCTTGAGCCCAGTGCTTGCATCACATGGCTCCGCCCATGCAGTAGTGTGTGTGTTTTTACAAGAATTTTGGGGGTGCGGGTGGAAGATGATGACTGTAGATTGCCAATGACTGTAGATTGCCAAGGAATTATTAACTAAGTAAAAAATTATTGTGGTGGAAAAAGAAAATATAAATAGAGTTGGGGAGCATGTACACCCGGTGTATGCGATAACCACTAAAGTTGGGCATGGAAGTTATGACTTACGGGTCCGGAGTTCTAATCTAGTGTGCTCGGCTTGCAGGACGCCCTTTTGCACCATCTAGTGAACTGCGACCACACCATATTTATATATGTTTTAATTTGATAATTCATTTTTAATTTATATTTTTTTTGAGAAATTAATTTATATTATTTTACTTATGCACGTCGAGTATATTGTTCATTATATTTAAGCAAAATTATTTTTTAGTTCTCTAAGTGGAGTCCCTCAAAGATTTGGTTCTTCTCTTTCTCGACTTTGAATTCAATCTTTTAAATGGATGAAATTCGGACTTCTAGTCATATTACCTGTTATAACAGATAAATATTACATGCTAGTGAATTTTTCTTAATTCAAACACTAAATAAATTTTAAAAAAATAATAGAATTATATTCATAATTAAACAATATGAGTTTACATTTTATACTTTTAAATTATTAAAAAAAATTTAAAAAAATTTAAAAGTATAAAACTAAAACTTAATTTTTTTTATCAGGAATAATATTCTATTATTTTTAAAAAGAATATTTACAGTTTGAATTAATGTAAAAGTTTATATTTTATCTGGATATTAAGAATTGTTATTCATATATTTAATAGATTTTCGTTACAATTTTTTTTTGAAATATAATATGTTACTTATTATTATAATCTAGTTATGTAATTCGATATCAATAGAATCCTGAATCTATGGTCTCTATTTTGCTTAACGGTTTTGGCCGCACCTTCGCCGCTGAGTTGAATAAGCTGTAGAGCCGCACATATTTCATGCTTTGTAAGGCCGAGCTCCATATGAGTTTTTCTGCTTTTATCTTGCACTTTGAATTTTGTATTTTGTAAATTGTTTCGTGTTACACACTTATTAAATGCGAAAAAGTAAATATAAGCTAGAATTTGCAATATGAATTTTGTGAAGGGGTCACCAACTAAACAAATCGAGTCGAATATAAAAATATTCTAATCATATTCGACTAAATTATAGAATATTTTTATTCAAACTCTTTTAATATTCGAATACAAAAAATTATTTGAAATATATTTAAATATTCATATTTAAAATTCTAATATATCTTTATAATTGGGTTATTTAGAAATTATGGAATATAATTAGATATATTTCTTAATAGGGAGGGACATTTTCTTGATTCTTCTCAATTTTTGGTTTGGTAAAAAATGATCTACCCTTATTTATACCAAATACTTTTCTAATTAATGGTTTGGATTTTATTTTGATCCAATGACTACAATTCATTCATTAGAATAATATAAAAAAATATATATTATTCTAGAATTCTCTACAATTTTTCTTCTCTAAAGCATCTAAATATATTCTGAAGACATTTTTAAAGAATTTATAGAAATTGGGCTTCTTAATAGACTCTTTTTTTAATTTTCTACTAAAAACTATTCGTCAAACCCAATATTATTTAGATCAGTTGAGTTTATTTCCAATGTGTTTATTATATCTTAATGATTTACATAAATATATATATATATATATATATATATAAAGATGATATACGAGTGGTTTGTATATATATAATGTTATTAGAATATTTTGAATATCGAATCGACTATAATGATATCCATATTTGTATTCACATAATATACCAATCTAAATAAGTATACTATTTGAATTAATGGATTGATTGCTACATACCCCTATGCACATTTAAATACTAATTTTGTATTACATTTCATTTTGCCTTTTTTTTTACAATCTCACAATCTTTACTAATTTAAATTTCAGGATAGTTATCATTGTGTTTAAGTCTCTCTGAACTAGTACGAATCTTCTATTCAAAACTATGTATCATCTCATGTTCTAAATATCATCTCTACACGATCAGGTATATTGATGAAATATACACTTTCCGTGTATTTATGATACTTGAAATACGAGATGAAATATATTTTGCAATATAGGACCCGCACTCCTATGAACTAAGGTACTTGAATTCGAATTCTCTTTTCGTCCCAAACTCAAGTGTATCATTTCTCATATTAGAATAAAAATAGTGGAAATGGGTCAAATTGGCCATTTCCAACTTGAAAAGATTAAAAATATCCAACTTTTTCAAAAACATCTTTTTAGCCTTTTTGGGGTGAGAAATGACATTCATACCCTTTAAGCATATTACACTAGGTCATATATCTCTATTTCTCCTTTTCACTTTCACTTTCACTTTCTCTCTCTCAAGAAGTGTCTTTGTATTCAAATTTCAAAGACAATTTTTTTCGGTAATTTAAGCAACCCATTTTTCCGATCGGAATCTCAAAATAATGTATGCATTTTGTTCTCTATCTCATCATTTATTTATTTCACTATCGTATTTAGTTTGGAGTTGGGTGTAGAATATATTTGAAAACCATGGACATGAAAAAAAACCAGTTCGAAATAAGCTCGAGCAACAACATGCAAATGTAACTCGAGATTCACTCAATTTCGAGTTACATCTAACTCGAATCGAGCTATAAATGACTCGATTTCGAGTTACATGTAACTCAATTTGAGTTAGATGTAACTCGAAATCAAGTGAATCTCGAGTTACATTGTTTCGAGTTACATGTTCTGATTTGAATTATTTTTTGATTGTTTTTGTTGGTTTCAGATGGAGGATGATAAAATAATAATTTTCCATAGTGGTTTTTGAGATGGTAGTTTCAATTAGAATGGTTAAGAAGTACTCATTTTTATGTCGGTGTGGACAATATCATATAGTGGATTTGTGGATATTGTTCATAATGTTGTAAATGGTAATCGGCATTTGTGTGAATACAAATTACACTGTTTAATGTCAACTGGGGGTGGTTATGAGGTTAAGTCTTTGATTATGTGTGAACGGAATCTTCGACGGGTAGCCGAGATTTTCAAAGATCCCCGAATATTTGTGATCTTGCAACCAAAAGATCATGGGATGGTGGGGACTTCGTAAACTGAAAATAGCAATTCACATGGTTTTATGAACCTCATGGCTGCTCAATCGTATTCATATGATATCGGCAGTCAATTCATACCATTAAATCCATATAATTCTCACTACAACATGAATTATATACATGGTCCACCACAATGTATGCCAACCTATATGCAACATGCTGCGCCCGATAATTATCCAAGTAAATCTAGGATCTTGGAGCCTCAACCAACGTCTGTGCAACATGTAGTGCCCGATAATTGCCCAAGTAAAATTTCTATTTTGGAGCATCAACCGAGAATCAATAATAGCGATCATGTGGATAGTGATGATGATGATGATGATGATGGTGGTGGCGGTGGATTTAATGATGATTTTGGGCGGTATGATGCCCCTGCATGTAAGGGAGTCGTAACTCCACCTCGGTGGCATCGATCTTGCGCATATCGTGCGTGAAAAAACAGGAAAACTTTAGCTTAATTACAAAGAAAATATTATCAATACCACTATTACTCATATGATTTCGTAAAAAAATGAAAATTACCTTGAAATTTGTCAAATAACACTACCGCTTGAAGGTCCTCTGGGGGCATCTAACCGTCGCCCCTAGGATAGCCATCCAACCTGCAGGCCTGGGGCAAGGTCCCGAGCAAGAGAAGGAATAGTCTCAAATGCCCATAGTTATATCAAACAAAAAACAAATAAGTAATGAACCCGATTACAATATGAAATGCTCGTGTTAAAAGGGATACATGTTTAAATTACCTTAAAAAGTGACTTGATTTCGAGTTACACATGTAACTCCATGATCCATATCAAAACTGACTGTGATTTCAAGTTACATGTGTAACTCGAAATCACAACCCGTCGTCTTTTTCTTCTTCTTATCTCTCACACTTTCTGCCATTAACATCTCAAGCTCACAAAAACCAAGTATCACCATAAAAAACTTAGAATTTCTATAAAGCCTACAACAAATCCTAACCTAAAACAAGTATTGACAATTTAAAACAACAAAAATACACGAAATTAAGGAAATAGGGTTCGAATTACATACTTGAGAAGAAGTCGAAACACCCTCCATATCCTCGCTAGTCATCATCGTTTCTGTTCGCCGTCGCTGATTTCGGTAGTTTTGGGTGAAATTTCGATAGTTTTCGAGTCAGGAAATAGGGATTTTACTGCGAGATTTTCGAGTGAGGAAATAGTGTTGGGTGATTTCGAGTGAATGCATGGGGGCTTAAATTACTAAAGGACAATTATGTCTTTTCGCACCTCAAAATGGCTAAAAAAGATTGTTTGAAAAATATGGCTAAAAAAGATTTTCAATTGGCCAAAAATGCTATAAAAAAATAACCACTGATAAAAATATTTAATTCCTGCCTAATTTACGTTAGTTTTCATGTGTGCTGGTGTTTGTCTTTATTCCCATTTTGCAGTAATGCCATCAGAATTGCGGGAATCAATTTCAAACTATATAATTTTCTAGTAAATATTTATGTTTCGTGATTATGCACTAGTGTGCGTATTGTTCTGATAAAATTCAAGGTTAAATAATATAACAATAATATCAAAACTATTCCATACTAATAACATAATTAAATATTATACTGCCATGTAATCTTAGCGAAATTAATGCAATTAAAAATTAATGCCGTGCTTAGTGCTTACCACAATTGAAAGCGTACGTGTAGCTTTCCTCAAGTGGAACGTCTACTTGATTCAATGGGATTAATGCTAGTTTACTTAAGGAAAGAGATTAATTGACATAGGTCTCTTAGAAATTCAAATTAGTAGTAATTTTTAAGGACTTGACTCTGGGTCATATTTGAATGTTCACTAAATTTGCTCTAGAAACGCAAATTATTACATATGGGATTTCCTATTCTTTGCGTGTTTCATTTAGTGTTTAATTTGAATTAACAGAGAATGACGAATTGTTTAAGATTATATCATTATTGTACCCATGACATTCACATTCACTTGATATATTGAATCACCATATGAAACCGCAATATCACCAACCTTCAAAGAAATTTTTAATAGAATGTGAATTCCTCAAAACAAGAGGGAAAAAAGGAATATGCTCGTTGTTTTTCACCTTTTATTACTAGTTTTGGTAAAGACATATTGCAATGTATATAATTGCATGATTAAGTATCATGAAATATCAGACATTCCAGTTTAAGATAGAAATAGGAAAAATATAAATGTGTTTTGAGAAGACAAGATTACCACGGAGATTTTGCTAGCTTTACAAAGACATGTAAATAATGTAGTTGGTGTTTTCGTGTACTATTTCCAAAAAAGGGTATAAACAAACTTAAAATCTAGTCACCACGAGCTTGTAGCTCAAATGGTATCGCTTATCCTTTGTAAGAGTGTTGACCCGGATTCGAACTCGTTATCTTTCAATTTCTTTGAAATTTATCACATCCTCTCCAACCAGTACTCCCAATTTATTAAAAAAAAACTTAAAATCTGGTTGTGACCCGGCGAGCTGAATTTTTTTAGCTATTTGAGCCGAAACCAACATCCTTTTTAGTCATGTTTTTAAAACACGTCTTTTTAGCTATTTTTGAAATTAATTGTCCATTTTGCCCTAATTTTCATTTTTTTGGGCCACTACATTTTCCAGAACCGAAAAATATTTCTTGGGCTCGAAAATCATTTATTGGCAACGATATTTATTTCTCGGTGACGAGAAATGCACGAATCAACTTTTTAAAAAATGGTCAAGCTACTTACCAAAGATTACGAGAACATGAGGACTGGCCTTTTTTTGGTCAAATAGCTAAAAAATGTTTCTAAAAAAAATGCTAAAAAAATATTTACCTTATCTCAGGGCATCCACAATGCAAGGTTTTTAGGGAGGTTTTTGTAGTAAAAAAACCTAATGCAAAAAGCTAACCCCATGCATTGTGGATGGGAGCTTTTTCTAATCCCAGAAAAGCGGTATCATATTTATGGTACCGCTTTTTCCAATTTTTTTTTTTTAAAAAGATATGATAATGGTGTATTGGGATGTTTTTAAAGAGATTTATGTTTGGGTGTAGGGTCTACACAAAGAGTTGTTAGTAGATTTTTGGATTATGAAAAAAAAAGTTGGGGTTTTTATTTTTGAGGTTTTTATGAGTTGTAACATGGGATCCACTATAAAATATTAAGTTTTAAGAGATTTTTATGTATAGAGCATTGGAGATGTCCTAAATGACTAAATACACCTGTTTGCACAAAAATTAGTCCACTGTCAAAAGTAATCTCTCTCTCTCTCCCCCCTCTAGCAACATTATAAATATGAAGAGCACAAGAAACAAAAGGATTGACCAAAAGTTTGCCAAGAAACAGGAGTGATGAAAATCGATAGCGTTGAGGTGGTAAAATTAATTAAAGTTGAGAAACTAATGTTGCATTAGAATTGGGAAGATTTGGATTTGGGGGAAAGATTTCAAATGATTCCATCTAGGATGGATTTAAAATCCTCCAAAAATAGCTTCAATGGATTTGAAATCTATTATATATATAATGGATCCATACAAACTAACCCAATGGATTTGTTATTATCAAATGGAGCCTCAGAGTAGGTTTTGTGAGTAAAGATTGATATTTTCTGGAGCAGCTTGCAAGGAATAAACATGAAAGAATTGAACTGAAACTGGAGAATTCATGCATCATGCAAGAATTATAGATACAGAAAGTGTGGGAAACGCATATATATATATATATATATATATATATATATAAATGGAGTGGGCGAGCATGTGCACCCGCTCTATGCGATTAAACTAAAGATGCGGGCATGGAAGTTATGAATTTAAAGTCTGGAGTTTAAATACAGTGTGATCGGATTACAGGACTCCTTTTTGCACCATCCAATGAGGTGTGACCACGCCACCACATCATACGTAGTCCGTAGATATGTGTCCACTGTCCAGTATCAATTTGATATTTTCTTTTAATATATATGCTGATATGCAGGTAAATTTGTTCTCGATGTATAAATATATTTAAAAATATTGTTTTAAATATATGACATTCATGTGGAACGTACAATACGAAATGTAATATTTCCTTAAAAAGTAATCTGAACGTAAAATATAAAATATAATATTGAATTGCAAAAAAGCAATCTGGATTATTTTAAACGGTTTGGCCTAATAATTACTAGGATAGCTATAAAAATTACCTTTTAACATTTCTTGATGAATATCGTGAAATGGTTTAACAAGTCAAATATAGATACCTTTTGTAACTGATATGGGCTTGTCGGAAGTTAAACTTAATTTGGTCTCTATAAATATGGGCTTCAAAATAATTTTTGAGTTAAAAGATAAAAATAAGAGTCGACCTACGTCCAAAAAGCGCAAGTTCGAATTTCTCTAAAAAAGTCTTTTAAAATATCTTAGATATTAGTTAAAAAAAATTATAAAAACTTTTAGGTAGTTACATATTTTACAAAGATAATTTTAGTGAATATATAATAGTCATCAAATCAAATAAATCAAAGTTGTCTTCTCATTTTGTAACAAGCTAAAAAATTTGATAACAATCAATATAAGCAAACATTCTTCCACCAAAAGGTCTCTTTTTAGTTTTTAGCCTAAAAATCCTCATTTTCCTATAAAGAGAAATAATCTCTCTTCCAACTTCCAATTTCTAAATAACCTATTTTTATCTAAATTTGAAATAACCTCCTCCAACAGGGGGTTGATAACTAAAGCTACTAATACTTTTAAAATTGTTAAAATTCTCGAGTTTTTAATTAAACACAATTTAACAAAATTCATTTATTAAAATCAGTTTTTCTAATAATATAAATATATTTATTATAAAAATAATAAATTAATTAAACCATTATTTGCCATCTCTTATCGTCCACTTTCCAAGTGTATTGTAGATTCTTTTTACAAGATCTTCTATAATAAGGAAATAAAATAATTAAATAAAATTACGAATCTCGTATTTTGGCCGCTAAATGTAATCGTTCCAATGCTAAATAACATAGATTCTTTTTTTAAGTATTTTGTTTAGGGACAAAATTAACTACATTTGCTGCTAACTTAGGGACAATATACCCAACGGTGGAACTAGGAATAAAAATGAAGTGGACCGATGTACGAAAACTGGATATATTAATACACGAAAATCATATAAAATATAATTAATTTTTTTAAAAAAAATTCTAGTATAAAGAAAATAAAAAATGGGAGGGGGGCGGGCCCAGAGTGGCCCCCTCCCTCCGCACTTGACAGTACCACAGTTATTCACCTCTAAACTAATAAAACCAGTTTTTATTATTTTGCTTCTTAATTTTGCAATGGTTTTGTAGCTTTGGCCAATAACGTTTGTGGCGATTTTTCCTTTCTTCGTTGCTAAATTAAAGAAATTTAATTTCTTTTATATTTTCTTGTATAACTTTGGGACGATAATTTATCAGTGATTAGCCACAAATATTAACACTAGTTTTTTACTAGCCACTAACGTTTAATTCGCTGCAATTAAGTTTTTAATTTCATCGTAGTGCATGTAGTGTTATTGATCAGATACACACTACAAGAAAACAGCAGATCAAATTTGTCATTGACAAGTAAATAGAACTAAAATAATGATCAAAGCCAATCTACAGACTACAGTTGAAGTGGTACTGAAAGCTACAACGGATTTGCAATCTAGTAAACCCATAGTTGAAGCATTTCACCTAATTGCTCGACTCATTTTATCCACGCTTGGGTTCCATTTAACTTAGTAACAATTGTTTAAAATTCGGTGTTATTATTAATTTATCACCATACAAAAGAATTTATGTTGACAATGATAATGAGTACCACGGTACAATTAGAGCAACTCCATTAATAATGGTAAGGATTTTGGATGAATTTTTTCGTGAAAAAATGTGTCATGCAAAATCCTCATCATTGTACATGATCAGAGAGGTCTACATATGTTGGAGGGTTTTTCCTATTGGAGATGCCCATATAATTAGAGGTATATATGCGAGATCTCTACATATACTTATGATATTGAGCTTTAGATAAATGAAAACCAGCACAATTTAAAGTTAGATAATTCGATCTAAAAACTTAATCGACATTGTGCACCTACAGGCTACAGCTACCTAGTATTTGTTTAAATATATATTTGTTATGAATCATATACACTTTACGTATAATCATGTATTAAACATTCTAGTGAGATTCTGCATTATCACATGCGTGTATATATGGAGAACACATGTATTTTAGAATGACGGCGTATATTCCATAATACCATCTTTAATGTGTACTTTTGTGTGTGTGTGTATATATATATATATATATATATATATATATATATATATGAAGCATACATATACTGAGTAATTCATCAACATCATGCATTTTCACACAAATTAAATTATAATACAAAGAAAGGGTGGTGAAAATTAATAAGTCGATGTTTTAGCACTAGTTAAGATTCAAATATCATAGACACACACATAAAGAGATGGGCAATAAAAACAAACAAGAAATAAAAACAAACAAGAAAAAAAATGAAGCAGAAGAGAAGAGAAAATATTTAGTAAACGAAAACAGAAATAGAAGTACTCATAACTATTTACTTAATTAGTATTTACATACATACTTCATATGTAAATTTTTAATTTTAATTAAAATTATATATATGTGTGATATATATATATATATATATATATATATATATATATATATATATAACACATATTCATCACTAAGAAATTACCTAGCAAGCTAGATCAATGCATGTAGGAATTAGCTAGGATCATAACATTTTATATACTAAGAAGATAATTAGATCGATCGATTTGGAAAACAAACGAGTTATCGGTTATCGGTCCCAAATTTTCAGACTTCTCAACCTGATCATCGAGTGCCTTCTGGGTAGTCTTGTGCAGGTAGGTGCGAAGAATCGAGTTAGGATTCTTGTAAAGTCTCGATTATTTGGGACCGCTCGCGCAATATTACAAAAAAACTTATGAAACTGTTTCTACAAAATATATATGTACCCAGGTTATTCTTGAATTTTCACAAGTAAAAACAAGACTTCGTTGGCGTACGGCAAATACATAACTGACTCCACGACAAATTAAAAGAAAAAATTATTCACAAAACCCAGCCCACAACTACCTGTTTATTTGCATTTTCCTCCCCACGAAATTATTCACGGCGCACCACCAGTACTACCATTTGCTTGGCTGTCCACCGAAACCAATTGAGGCTCCGTCTCTCTGTAGATATCCACAATAGACCTGAATTTCGGTTTCTTCCTCGGCAAAACTTCCCCGGCGGACTCCATGTCGCGTTTGGCGAACACGCTTCTTCTTTTTACATCATGATCAGCGCCTTTTTTATCTTCTCCGTCGTTCACGGTGCACTTTCCATCATGAAACATCAGGCAATTTCTTCTGATCATGGCGTCTGTAGAAGAAGCCCGACTGAGCCTGATTAACTGTGTGGCTGCGATTATTTCTGAATCTGTGAGGCTAATTGGATCCATCGAATAATTATAGATACAGAAGTGTGTTTTTTACAGGGATTTTGGGGGTGGGGGTGGAAGATGACTGTAGATTGCCAAGGAATTAATTAACTAAATCAAAAAATATTGTGGTGGAAAAAGCCAATTATAAAGGGAGTGGGGAGCATGTACACCCGGTGTATGCGAGAACCACTAAAGTTGGGCGAAGTTATGACTATACGGTCTGGAGTTCTAATCTAGTGTGTGACGCCCCTTTTGCACCATCCAGTGAGCTTCGACCACACCATGCGTCATATATATGTTTTAATTTGATAATTCATTTTTAATTTATACTGTCTTACATATTCACGTTGAGTGTATAATGAATAAATATAATTTAAAAAAATTATAATAATTATTTTTTGTAAGAAGCAATATTAATAATAAAACTAATTACTATGTAATCAACTTTTCACAGAATTGCAAACTCACACTCACCCATCAAAAATTTATATAACCATTATTTGTCTTCCCACATATTACTTCCTAATTAGTTGCCATGTTTTATGGTCCACTTTTCAAAGGAATAAGGTTTCGTGTTCTTTTGTTTTTTTTTTTTTAACGAAATGGCATAAATAATATTAATACTCAATCAAATGTACATCCAAGGGTTAACTAACCCAAATTCCAAAAAATAACAAAAAAGAACTGATACATTTTAGAAAAAGAGATCAATCGAAGAGAGTTCTAAAACAAACTCAGGAGGGACAATCCCATGACCTGAGACCTGATGAAATTGGCTATTCTAATACAAACAAAGTACTAACAAAAATAGCCTCAACATCAAGGCGAAGACAAAGGAAATGCAGAAAAAAGGAAATAAAACTAACAGCAAGCTAGCCAGACATTGTCCAATTCCACACTGAAAGATGAAACATCCCTGTAGACCCTTGGAGAGCATAGAAAAGGTACCAAAGGGAGCGGTAAGCAAGCACCGGTGGAAGACCACCCTACTTTTGTTGGTACTTTGTTTGATGGATATATCTATATATACATCTAAAAAATCAACTCGCACATGTTTAATCCAAAAACGTGTGTTCACGCCATCCAATTGAGTGGAACAGGAAATCTGCTTCCCTTTTCAAGTGCCAAGTTATATGTATCTTCTTAAGTTTAGTAACTTTTAATGTGCTCCTTCCTAATTTATGAATGCCATATTTTGATTTACTTCTTGATAATTTTGGCATAAACAAACACTCAAAAAAAAATAAAAAATTGTGGGTACTATTTATTCAGATAATCCGTTTAAATATATCAATAAAATTATCATTAATTGAACCACAATTTTTTTTGTGGTCGAACCCAACCGAAAAAATCTATGTATTTATGTCAAGCTTGTCGATCTCCGGTTCAAGCCAAAGTAGACAGCTGTCCTTTTTGCATCTTTGAAATGAAGCACTGCCCTATATATTGCCCCGTCCGTCTAGGTCAATTTCGGCAACTCTACTCAAAAGTACTAGCCATCAAAGACATTCTAGGTAAGTTATATATATAGAGTATGATGGGGTCTAATCTATGTCACCCACGTGAATATATATCCAACTGGTTTTATCACCATTAAATCCATACACACACATATGACGCAAACACCCATATGTGTGCGTGTAGGGACGTAGGTAAGGGGGGTTCGGCGCACCCCAAATTTTTTTTGTCCCTTTTCTTCTATAGAAAAAAATAAAAAAAAATTATATATATTTTTCTAAGGGGAAAAAATAGTTGAGCTAGGGGGAAAAAAATTTGGGCTAGGGGTAGCCAATCCGACTGTGATGCATTCAGTTGGGTACATACCCACTTAGATGATACAACTCGTATGACTGGGGATACTATTTCCAAACTCAGATAATTAATTTCAGATTTTGGACTTTATTATTTAGAACAAGTGTACTAAGGTACAACACTGCCGACCTGACTTCAGGGATGTTTTTTTCATCAGAAACATTATGCCTACTAGGTACAAAAGGTATATATACAAGGTCTACACAATATTTATGACCATAAGCTTGAAATAAAAACCAGCCCGACCAAAGTTAAATAATCTATTCGATTTGATATAACTGAATCGACATTATATTGATGAAAATGAGAATTTAAGCGACTACACCAATCTTACCAACATTGAATATTGTCAGTTTGAATCATATATTTTTATTACATAAAATTACACTTCACATCAATATATATGCATGTCAAGTAGATAAATATTTGTTTAACTAGTATATATTTGATATGTTACGAATCAAATATAAACATCAAATTAAAACAGATGATATAACTCGTGAATTGATTATTTGATCAACAATATATTGTTTAGAACGAACGCGTATAGTCCATATAATACTATCTGGTACGTCTTGTATGTATTTTTGTATACATGAAGCATATATATACTGTATACATAAGATAATATATACATATACATCGGATGTATTTTTTAAATTTTTTATTGAAATTACATAACAAACTCCATCACTAAGAATCCTACAAGCTAGCTAGAGATAAAAATACATACAATCATTTTATTTTAATGAAAACCCACTGTAAAAATGTGAAAAATTAAAAAAAAAAAGCATAGATAATCTTTTTTTTTTGGCAGCCTTTCCTATTTTACAAATTTGAAATTGATGGGGCATATTCTTCATCGGGCCGGGGATTTCTTACCTTTCTTCTTGGGTATTGGACAGGTAACTCTATATAATTCTTCAATTGATCGAAACCTCTTCATCTTTCTGGCGGAAGATATCTCGTTAGAATCTCCGATGCTCCCCACCGTTTTGGCTGCACCTCCGCCGCTCTCCACCGAGTCGCCGCTGAATTGAATTAGCTGTAGAGCCGCGTCCATTTCGGGTTCTGTGAGGTCGGGCTCCATTTGGGTTTTCCTGCTTGTTTTGGCAGACGGAGATTTCTTCATTGAATTGAATTTTCTATTTATTTTCTATTTGTAAATTGTTCCGTGTTGTAAATGGGAAAAAGGAAATAATAAAGGCTGGAATTAAGCATACGGATTTTGTGAACAGAGGGGCCCGCCAATATTTATACCGCATGTTATCTGTCTTTCTTTTTTCTTTTTCAACAATCAAATATCAGATTCTCTATAAATTTATATGTTTTTTTTATTTGTTTTAACATCGTCAACAAACATTAAATTTATAAACTACTTTTAAAAATTAATATTAATTATAAATTTGATATCCATAAAATGCAAAATATACAATTGTGGGTAGGGACGGAGCCCGGGTTGGCGAGGGCAGCCGCCCCCCTCAACTTCAATTTTTCTTCATACTTATTAAAAAGTGTAAATTATAAAATTATAAAATTTGATAATTTTGCCCCCCATAAAAAATAAAAATGTATTTTTATATATTAGTTTCAAGAAAAAATAAATCATGTCCCCCTCATCTTCATTTTCTGGCACTGGTCCCTGATTGTGGGAAATATATAAGCATATTTAAACTTGACGCCACCTTAGTCCTTAAACTTCATTGCGTGGAATTATACCTAACAAATCTTCGTTCTAATACTTGGCGTAGATTTTCTTTTTCATCTAAGCTAAGTAAATTGTAAATCATTATATATATCAGATTTTAATTATACAAAAGTGTATATATATATATTTCACAATTAAATCTAAATAATTTTTTTTATATATATCTGAGGGTTACATATAATATATAAAATCAAAAAATGATATCTGAATTTGAATAGGTGATCTGACATGTATGAACATAATTAACTAAAGAATTCATTTGCTACTTACTATATTTTACAATATGTTAAAAAAATATAATATATAAATTAAAAGTTAGGAATTTGAATGATATATTAAAATCACAACTATATATATGAACTATGAAGTTGATCAAATTATTCTCGATCTTCTTTGGTTGTCGAGTAATAGATTGTAATTTTTTTTTGGCATTGATTAACTTATGTCATTGCTAAGTATGGCATAAATAGACTTTAATTAATCTCATTACTTTTCTGAGAAACCAAATTTCAGCTGCATGTCTTCATATTCAGTATTCTGAAACATGTGTGCATCTAGTAAAAGATAGCTGATTTATATTTATTACATAACATAACTTGTCCTACTATATTTTTTAATAAGTTAGGAGTAGTGGTTGGAGGGAATAAGATAAATTTCAAAGAAACTGAAAGATACAGAGTTCGAACCTTGGTCAACACCCTTAGAAAGGATGAGCGATACCACTTGAGCTACAAGCTCGTGGTAAATTTGTCCTACTATATACCCCAAGTCCCATTCAAATTGGACATGAAATGATTTCCTCCAACTCAACGCTATATCTCTAAATTTTTCTAATAACAAAATTCTTAGAGTTTTTGAAAATATTTTTTTATAAAGTACAATAATTTTCCTAAGGTATTAGAATCTCGTATATTTAATGTGAAACTGGTTACTTTGAGCGTTGATCGACTCTTGGGTAGGTTCAATACGCACAAACCATTAGCAGTCTCCATAATTTGCCCGAGAATACCATCCCTCCGGTGCTCAAATTTGTGATAGAGTTGGAGAGAATGATTTGATAAGAATCAGATACCTGAAAATAGGAGGGATTTGAGGTATTTATACCCTAATGTTGTTGGTCAAATATGGTGCATAAACCATTCATGCCCTATGAGCTGGCTCGTTAGGGCCTTGTGCGCTTCTTGAACTTAAGTTAAGAATTGCAATTGTGAAAGTACATATTCCTTTTGTGCAACATGATTTCATAAATGGATGAGCAGAATAGTTAAAACCTTCAACATGCTCGCACACATACACATATATAATTCAAGGATCATTAGTATACAAATCTTGTTTTCAACATAGACTAGATCTCTTGTTCGACATTCATATTTCACTTACTATTCTACTGTAATTGGTCAATAACACGTGTACAATTATAATATCATCTTGCACACGTGATATTCATCAAATACAATAGAATAGAACTGTGGAATAGGGAATCTCAAATACATTCAGCAAGGTTTAATTAATTTCTGATTAAGTCGTGCATATGCTCGCTCTCTCTCTCTCTCTCTCCATTGACAGACCGATGCATAACACGTTTAATTAACCTCGTAATTACTGTTGATTACGAAGATAAGCCTCTAACAAGATGGAGTACTATACATCTATATTAGCATCGTTTCTTTAAACAAACAAAGTATAGTTCGATACAAGAATAGAAATTGAAGACCTATACCAAAGCAAGATTGCAAGAAGCCGGTAATGATCGATTTCGCCTCTAACATAATACATCATGTTATGTTTTGGACATTCAAAGTGACATTTAATTCCGATGTTAAACTTGCTGATTCAATTAATTTGGAGTTTTAATTTCTTTGATCTGAGGATTATTTATAGACAATGAAAGAGATACTAATCACTGTATTCTTAAATTTCGTCGTCTGTCTATGCAGCAGTACTAGATATATAGTTGTATCTCGTACTTCCTTTTACATCAAATTATATATATATATATATATGATTCTCAAATATATGTATATATATGTGTGCGTGTGTGTTGATTAATTTAAGTCCAGTAGTCTATATAGCTTGAGCAACAATCTCACAAAAAATGTAGGTATTATTGTTGTTTCTTATGTCATTTTTTATTGGGCATAAAATTGTATGAGACGGTCTCATCGACATTGTTCATGAGACTGTTTTGTAAGATTTGAACTTAAGTTCATGAGACGGTCTCACATCAGACCATCGCTTCAATATGGTCTTCTTATTGAGTCCTATGACACATGATTGCTGTGCAATTTCATTACAGAATTAGTTTTTCTTTCACTCCATTATATATTTCTTTCACTGCATGGATGGCCCTCCAAGCTCCACCTAAGCTAGCAACTTTGTTGATAACTATTTTCTTATGTATTCAAGCTGTTTCCCATAGAATATTAATTATAAATATATATAGATATATGGATATATTAATTAACCTTCACTCTTTTCTCACCCATCCGTTTTTGATATTAGGTATGGTTTAATTGTGATCTTGTATATATAAATGTATGTAATATGTATGTACATGTGTATGTTGTATGTATGTATAGAGAGACACACACACATATTCATAGTATGTGTGCAGGAAATGCTTTCAGCTTTTATCCCCAAAATTGAGCGTGAAAACCACAAATTAACAACATAGTATATAACAATTAGGACAAGCCAGAAGGAGATTTTAATAAACAGTCTGCCAAGAAATTAGACTAAAACCTTTCTATTACATAAAGATAAATTAAGCATCAAAACTAAACCTATACAATTACATGGATTAATGACAAAATTACCAAAACCTAAAATTTCTTCCCCAAACCACCCAAAAAAAAAAATACAATTACTGGTATATTACATCTATGTATTCAAAACCTGGGCCTCTTCTTGGCACGATTTTTGATCAAAGTCTGATCAGTCTTTCTGTAGATATCAACAAGTGATCCAAATTTCGTTTTTCTTCGGGGCAAAGCTTCATCGGCCGAGCAAATTTCCGGGTCAATTAAACTTGACGATGATGCTTCACCCGCGCTTTTTTCTTCTTCTATTTCATCTTTCTTATTTTCATCTTTTTCCGCTGGAAAATTCAACCAGAAAACCTGGAAATCATCGATTGAATTGCCGCTGAGTTGAATCAGCTGTAAAACTGCGTCTATTTCTAGATTTGTGAGCCTCGATTCCATCTGGGTTTCTTTCTCTTTTCTTCTTCGAGGAGTTTTAATTTTTTTATATTTTTTTCTCAAATATATATACAAGCATATATGCAAAGGAAATTTGTGGATGCTTGATAGACCAGGAATTTCTGACCAATGGGATTAAGTTATTTATTTTCTATCATTTTTTGAGAGATGAAAATTCTGCCCCTTTTAAGTGGGGTTCATGTTTTCCTGTTCAACCGACTTTAGCGAGGAGAAAAAGGTAATTTGGTGTAGCGTAAAGTATATTATTGTTAATAGAGATCTGTTTAGCTTAAAATCACCGCCTTAAGGATTATTGATTAAGACTCATACCCAGTCCCTCTCCTTTTAGAAGTAGAAATCGGGAATACTAAAAATAAAAAGAGGAGAGTGGAACTGTGGAAGGTCAAAAGTGACGTGGCTCAGGGCCCAATTACCACTTTTGTCATGAAGAATGACCAATAGCTTGTACTTGCTATTAAGATTAGAAGAAAAAATAATATTCGATACTCGTCTCAAAATTCTCTCTATTTGAGTTAAGTATTATTATCTATTTATTTTAACAAACCAACTTTAAAAAAATATTATTCATAAGCTATAAAATTCAACTTGAAAGGTTGTTAAAAGAAGTAAAATATATGTAAAAAAAAACTCAAACTTGATTTTTGTTCAACTCGAACAAATCTCACTTAAATTTAATCGGATTATTAGTCTAATTAATTGAACTAAAACATAATTTTTGAAACTCAGTTAAAATTTCATATAACTTGAAAATAAACTTGAAAAAAAAGAATTACGAAAAAAACTTGAAAATAAATTTATTCACCTCTACTTCTATGTAATATATCTTGAATCACTTGACAATTTTTATCTCGGAATGACATCATATTACTGTAACATGAAAATTGCCCAAGAAAGCTCAAACTCACATAGGCTTCACTTGGAATAACGAAATTGAAGCCAATAGTTCCAAATCCATAGAGTAAATTGCAGTTTGTTTAGGCAATCTCATAATTCAAATAATTTTAAATTATTAGCTCCTATGTTGAACTATCTCCTTAGTCATTTTGGTGAATATTAAATCCATCGTATATGAAATTATTTTTTCAAATTCTCTCCTCAAATTAAAATCATTTCATCCAAATGCAATCATATTTACGTTCTCTTTTTCACTTCTACCTGTTCATTCTCTTCTTTGAAGGATCTTTGAACATATTTCTTTTGAAAAACATAAATTTATTACATCTAAATCATTCGTTCTTCACATCCACACGTTAAATACTAATAGAGGAAAACTTAAATTACAAAGAGAATAATATACAAACTAGTGGGATATGAATCAGAAGACCAATTAGCATCGAGATCTCAATTTTACCTAATTTCATTGTCACAGAAAATTCACTTTGTTAAAATTGACAAGATTTGAGAACGTCACTGTCTGTTTAAGCTCCTCCATAAATAGAAACTCACTTTGGTAAGTTCTGACTTGCTCGGGTCTGTAATAGCACTTATTTCTTACTGAATTAGAGAGCACAACAAATGTTGGTAGATACAGAGCAGTTCACATTTCAAACTTGTTAAAAAATCCTTAAAAATTTACAGCGCAAATCGCAGTTCAGACAATTATTCTTGGATTTGTTCTTTCCAGAATTTTGAAAATAACAGTTCGAGATTGCAACCCCCCCTTTTTTTCTTTTTTGAGAAAGATTGCAACCCCTTAGGATGACTAGGTGGAACTTAATCTATTGGTGCTCTATGAATGTCCCAGATTGAACACTTTGATTCTCACATTATATAAGAGCAAAAGGCTCAAGAATAAATAAAAACAACTATTTTTGGTAATATTACTGTTAAATTCGGGGGACTTGGTACGGTCCCACACATGAAGCGTACTCAATATGAAAGAGAGCCCAAACCCACCAAGTGAGGTTCCATCCTAAAACCAATTGGTGATAGGATGAGTAGATCACTTGGCTTATAAAGTGTACTCTCTTCCCTTAATTAATCTATGTGGGACAACTCACAAGTGACATATCTCAACAATTACTACCAAGGATTCAAATTGTGATATTTTCTCAAGTGGGACTTGCTCTAATACTCAAGAAAAATGAAATAAAATATATGGCTCTTATTTAAGTTATTTTTAGAGTTATTCTGGTGGATTTTAAATTTATCTTAAATAGAGTAATTTGAAATTGATCATTCCCTCAAATCCAAACATTTCTATCCAAATGCAATCTAAAACCAGTGCTTTTTTTTTTATTAGGGCTCAGGCCCAGATTGAACGGGAAATTCATGTCATAGATTTTATGGGAGTGTTTGCAATAACTAAAAAAAAAGCGCTTCTTAGTTTTGACTGAAAAAATCACTTTGAAGTGTTTGTAATTTTTGCTTCTGACTATACTTTATTTAATCAGAATCTAAAAGTAGAGAGAGACGTGCTTTAAATTTCTGCTTCTGGTTTGACTTTTACAAACAAATAAGCATTTTTCAATTTTTTTCAACAAACACTCTTAACTTCGGATTCTCAATTTCCAATTTTATTCTCAAACTCTACCACTTTTGATTCTTACTTCTACTTGCTGAAAAGTATGGAAATCCATAAATGAAACTTTAGAGAATCTAACTTGAGAGAATGAAATATTATTTCTGATTGATATCCATTGATGATTACAACCAAACCTTATATAGAATCTAAGATGAATCTAGCTCCTACACTTGTCATTCTATGATTAAATCTAGCATAACAAATTCTACAGAGAAAGGACTACAAGGACTGCTACAAGGACTACAAGGACAATGAGGGAATCAAATGTGATAATCATATGAGAGTGGTGCATTGAGCCACATGACCGTTTGATCCCTTATTTCCAATACGCCCCCTCAATTCAAGCGAGGTCTGGGAAACAACATTCAATTTGTTTCTGAGTCGAGTGTAGAATTGCCCAGTGATCGGTTTAGTGAAAAGATCAGCAACTTGATCTATGGCAGGTACATGGTTGACTGTGATGATCTTGTCTGCTACATTCTCTCTTACAAAATGTAGATCCAATTCCATGTGTTTTGTCCTAGAATGATACACCGGATTACTGGATAATGAAACAACACCCATATTGTCCATCCAGATAATTGTTGGATGAGCTTGAGGAATTCTTAATTCAGCAAGTAGTGATCTAAGCCACAAAATATCACAAGTGACATTGGCTAAACTACGATACTCTGCCTCTGTGCTGGATCTAGAGACCGTATGTTGCTTCTTTGAGCTCCAAGATACTAAATTGTTGCCAAGATAAACACAAAATTCACTGGTAGATCTTCTATCATCAACATCAGAGGCCTAATCCGCATCAATGAATGTTGTGAGGTTCAAGTTCTTTGAGGTGGTGAAATGCAATCCATAGTGGATAGTGGCAGCAAGATATCTGAGAATTCTCTTAACAGCTTTCCAATGTGATGTCAAAGGATTTTGCATATACTGACTCACCTTATTCATACTAAAAGCTATGTCTGGCCTTGTGATTGTTGCATATTGCAATGCTCCCACAATGCTTCTATAAAGAGATGCATCTGAGATAGGCTCTCCATCATATTTTGATAGCAAAGGTCTGCTTATCATAGGAGTACTGAGGCCTTTTGCATTTTTCATTCCAGCTTTTTCAAGTATACTCTTCACATATTCTCCTTGATTAAGAAATATCCCGTAAGTAGTGTAAGCTGATTTGAATTCCCAAGAAATAATGTAACAGCTCCAAGTCCTTGAGAGAGAAAAATAACTTGAGTTGATCAACCAGTTTCTGTATCTCAAGATCATTACTCCCAGTTATAATTATATCATCGACATAAACCAATATCATTAAACATCCAATATCATTATGTTTATAAAACAGAGATGTGTGTTCGCCTTATTTTTAGCTTCACCGCAAGTGTACGGTGTAGTTTATAGAATAGGGTAAGCAAGGTCGTATCCACGGAGACTAATAAATTAGTGCGCTAAGTATTGAACCAAGATAGTCTTATTTTTATTTAGACGATCGAAATTTGATGAATGTTGTATTGAGATTGAGACAATTTAAATCACTAAAACACAAGATTAAGATAATACAAATGATAGAAGTATCAAGATAATGAAATGGATTTCCGAGTTAAGGTTCCGATTAATAATCCTCTTGTTGTCCGGTTTAATCAAGCCACGTTATTATCAATATTCCTATAAGACGATCACAAAGCTATTTTATCCTCCCTCTCGAGATGCATATAAAACGTAGATTGAAATACTTATGCTAGCATATCTACTCAACATGAAGCATTCAACTCCCAAAAGTTTAAAAGATCAAATGTCTTCACAAATATTTACAAACCTCTCGATTCATGCAAATATTTGTGTCGAGTATTCAAGATCTAATATTGAAACTCATCTCTCGAATTATGAATCAATATATCAAACAAGTTAAATCATTGATCAAGTGATAAAACAAGAATAAGCTCAAAATACTCAAATAGGCTTCAAGATAATAACTTCAACTAAGATCAAAACATCCAACAAGAGTTCATTAATCTACTACCAAAACCCGGAAATCTCAAGAGTTTAGCTACACATGATTAAACAACTTATAAACAAAGTGTTCAAAGCCATTACAAATGAAGATGAAAGTTTGAAACTAAAAGAGAAGCAAGAAAAACTTAGGAACGTCGACAATCTCTCGATATATCTCCGTTCTTCAAGCTCCGATGCAACCCGATTGTCTCCTTGATATCTCCTTCCAATAGTTGACTCTTGTCTTGTGTTGTAGATCCCAAAAATGCCAGAATATCCTTGTGTGCGCCCCCCAAAAAGCCTTTTTATACCCCCCCATCAATTTTAGGGCATAATACTGCAGATTATGGGATTCCAGCGCAGACGCACGGGTGGTGCGTTGGAGCACGGGTTACCCGTGCGCCACCCTGCTGAAATAATCCAAGTCTCTCGTATAGCGCACGGGTGGTGCGTCGAGCACGCCTACCCCGTCGCCGCACCCCCGTGAAATAATCCATCTCTCGTAGGGCCGCACGGGTCATGCGTCGATGCATGGGCTACCCGTGCGCCATGCTGCAGCTCCAGTTATCTTTATACAGGGGTGCACGGGTGGTGTTTGAGGCACGCCCAACCCGTGTGCCCCCTGTCTTTTCCGTAGACGCTCAACTTTCGCTGTTTTAGGCTTCACTTTTCGTATACCCACTCAATTCTCCGTGTTTCCACTTTGCTATCCTCTTATTCGTATTCAATTTGCTTCAAATATCATGAAATTCCTACAAAATAAGCAAAGTGTAATATATTTTCCACAATGAGTGAATATGTAACATTTAACGCGAGTATGTGCATGTTTACCCATCATTATAGCTAGAAATACGCCTCAAAATACATGCAAAACTCACACCTATCAAAATCCCCCAAACTTACACCGTTGACCGTCCCGATCAACAATTTTTTTGAAAACACGATAAAGCATAACAGGGAGATAAGAATAAAAGCGCACACAACGGATCCAAAAAGATTCATATTGTTCATCATGAATGTCAAGCAACAAACCAACCAAGCCTCAAATATCTGATCAAAGAACACGCCTCAAGTAAAACAAAGTGAAATGCTCTGAATTCCAACTCTCAAAGTTAAGTGTATACTCTCATCTCACGAGGATATAGGACATGTTTACGCTCAAATCAATTCGATGTCGCAAAATTACCATAGGCTTGCAATTCGTCTCATATCTCCGCCACTAGAGTGTATGCAATTTGTGAATCAAAAAGGACTTTCTCATTTGGTTGTAATGAAGGCTCTTTGGTTTGGGTAGGAAATTTTGGATAAAGTGACTCAAACTCGAGTATATAGACCGATGAGCATATCAATCATTTTCATTACAATCCCATATGCTACTCCAATCATCCCTCATTTTTATCAACTTTATTTATCTCCATTTCCTTTCTTTCTTTTGAGAATCGCCTCAATTCACAATCCTTCGCCCCCCAAGTTTATCAATTTTTCAATCAATTTTTCATTTGTGCATTTTCAACACTTTTTTTTTAACTCCTTTCTTTCCTCTTTATGTCCCATTTAACCAAGTATGCCCACTTATCCTAGTTTTCAATTCCCACCCATTCATCCTTATTCATTCCTTTACTCAACGCTATACATTCGAGTTTAAGGTGATGGATATATTAAGATCAAGGGTTAAATTTTGTGGTTATAAAAGAAATAGGCTATAGGCTCAACTTGGCTAACTAGGAATTTCAACATCTTTAGGTAGGTAAAAGGCTTGAAAGGCTAGCAAAGATGGCCTTTAATCACATTCACAATTCGCATACAACATGTGGCCTTGACAGAGATACCCAAGCAAGTTCTAGAATTTTAACAACATGAATGATACACTCAAATTACAACAAGACTGCACAAGATACAAGCAGTAAAGGCTCAAAAGCTCACAGGCTTGCAATTATGTAATTCAAAGCATCAAACCAAGTTTTCCATATCAACATGCTCAATGTCATCTATTCAAGGCTCAATCAACTCATAACCAACATCCAATCCCAACAATATGCATTTTTAATCAACACACAAACAACAAGTTGCAACGTGCCCGGTCAACTCACTCCCTAACCACTACGAAAGCAATAGACGTGCTAAAGCTATAAACGCGCTCTAATGCAAATGCAACCTAGAATGCTCTAATGCAACTATATGAAAACACAAAATGCATGAATATTTTTTTTTTCTTATCCACACTTTTCATATATTACAATACTATCTCTCCCCCCAAACTTGAATGAAATTATAGTGTCCTAAGGGGAAAAATAGAATTTCAATAACGAAAAGTGGGGATATACCTGAATCACTGCGGTGGCGGCGGTGGAAAGTGGCCTTGGGAAATATGCCACATTTGTAATTGTTGGAGCACTTGTCACGTCTCCTCGAAACGCCGGTTCAATACTTTCTTTATCACGAATGGCCCCGACCACTTAGACTTGAGTTTTCTCGGGAAAAATTTAAGGCGTGGATTGTATAGGAGCACCGGTTCTCCCGGTAAAAACTCTCTTTTCTTGATCATCTTATCATGCCACCTCTTGGTTCTTTCTTTATAAATTCGAGAGTTTTCATAAGCTTCATCCCGAAACTCTTCCATCCGATTCAAATGGAGCAACCTTTCTCCGCTTTCGAAAATCCGATTCGGTTTCTTGACCACCCAAAATGCTTTGTGCTCCAATTCTACCGGCAAATGGCACGACTTCCCAAAGACAAATTGATATGGAGATGTGCCCAACGGTGTCTTATATGCAGTCTGGTATGCCCACAAAGTGTCATCCAATTTTAACGCCCAATCTTTTTGGTTGATGTTCACCGTCTTTTCAAGGATTTGTTTGATCTCCCTGTTGGCCACTTCTGCTTGTCGATTGGCTTGTGGATGATATGCCAATGCAACTTTATGTTTGACCCCATATTTTGCTAACAAGTTGATCATCAATTTGTTTACAAAATGCGACCCTCCATCACTAATTAAAGC
The DNA here is from genome assembly GCA_016081115.2 of Rehmannia glutinosa. Classification (NCBI taxonomy): domain Eukaryota; kingdom Viridiplantae; phylum Streptophyta; class Magnoliopsida; order Lamiales; family Orobanchaceae; genus Rehmannia; species Rehmannia glutinosa. Next base: position 65,321 of record JABTTQ020001102.1, read on the forward strand.
TCTTGGAGTGCCGAATCTAGTAAAGATGTTTTTCTTAAGGAATCACATTACAACCTGAGAATCATTTGTTTTGGAAGGAATCGCCTCTACCCAACGGGATACATATTCCACAGCAAGTAGAATATATTGATAACCCGAAGACGATGGAAATGGGCCCATAAAATCAATCCCCCACACATCGAACAACTCCACTTCAATTACAATGGTCATTGGCATCTCGTGTTTCCTTGAAATGTTTCCCGACATGGCTGACACATCACATTGTTGCCCAAACAAATAACGATCATTAAATAAAGTGGGCCAATATAGCCCACTTTGCAATACCTTCGCTGCGGTGCGAGTGGGGCCAAAATGTCCGCCAGAGGGTGAAGAGTGTCACTGTTATAGGACTCCCTCCCATTCTTCTTGAGGTACGCATCTTCTTATGATTTTGTCCGCGCACCTCTTAAAGATAATGGAGGAGGTGCCCATACACGTAAGAGCCCCATGGGAATGCCCTAAACCCGGGGCCATCCTCAACCAAAGGCCACAACCATAACGGGACGATACCCCATGGATCGAGAGCGAATAGATACTTCGTGACGAACAACATATACGCTATCTTCAGATTCTCCTCTGATCGCTCTCTAACATGACCCGCGATGAAGTGCGACAATGCCTTCATTGGTATCAAGGACTCCCCATCGAAAAACTATCGGTATATATACTCTCCCGCATGAGGGATATCTTTGTGAGGAGCATGGGTCAATCGCCGAGGGGCCAAAGTGTAGCCCCGTAAACATCGCAAACTCTCGTCGCCCAAATCTGAGATTCCATTCACCAACGCGGAACCACAAGTCGCCCGTCTCAGATCCTTCCACCAAGATCAGTCTACCGAGCAATCGAAGCATACCCTTCGAGGTCAAGTATGCGTCTGAGTCGAAGTCCAGAAACACCCCAAACGGCCCATTCCTAAACTCATCTAAATTGCCCGACTAAGTCAACTTCTCCCTTATATCCGCAATCAAGTGGCACTTGGTGTATACATTCAATTTTCTCCTCCAATTCTGTGCAGAACCCCATTTCCACTGCCAATTCGGAAAAAAAAAACACAAACATTCAGTTAATGGCTTGTTGTCATGTAACTCGATTTCGAGTTACATGTAACTTGCAATAATCCATATCAAAACAAACTACATTGCGAATTACATGTGTAACTCAAAATCGAGTTACCTTAAAAAAGTGACTTGATTTCGAGTTACACATGTAACTCCATGATCCATATCAAAACTGACTGTGATTTCGAGTTACATGTGTAACTTGAAATCACAGCCCGTCGTCTTTTTCTTCTTCTTATCTCTCACACTTTCTGCCATTAACATCTCAAGCTCACAAAAACCAAGTATCACCATAAAAAACTTAGAATTTCTATAAAGCCTACAACAAATCCTAACCTAAAACAAGTATTGACAATTTAAAACAACAAAAATACATGAAATTAAAGAAACAGGGTTCGAATTACATACTTGAGAAGAAGTCGAAACACCCTCCATATCCTCGCTAGTCATCATCATTTCCGTTCGCCGTCGCCGATTTCGGTAGTTTTGGGTGAGATTTCGATAGTTTTCGAGTCAGGAAATAGGAATTTTACTGTGAGATTTTCGAGTGAGGAAATAGTGTTGGGTGATTTCGAGTGAATGCATGGGGGCTTAAACTACTAAAGGACAATTATAATATATTTTCACACCTCAAAATGGCTAAAAAAGATTATTTGAAAAACATGACTAAAAAAAATTTTCAATTGGCCAAAAATGCTATAAAAAAAAACCAATGATAAAAATATCTAATTCCTGCCTAATTTACGTTAGTTTTCATGTGTGCTGGTGTTTGTCTTTATTCCCATTTTGCAGTAATGCCATCAGAATTGCGGGAATCAATTTCAAACTATATAATTTTCTAGTAAATATTTATGTTTCGTGATTATGCACTAGTGTGCGTATTGTTCTGATAAAATTCAAGGTTAAATAATATAACAATAATATCAAAACTATTCCATACTAATAACATAATTAAATATTATACTGCCATGTAATCTTAGTGAAATTAATGCAATTAAAAATTAATGCCGTGCTTAGTGCTTACCACAATTGAAAGCGTACGTGTAGCTTTCCTCAAGTGGAACGTCTACTTGATTCAATGAGATTAATGCTAGTTTACTTAAGGAAAGAGATTAATTGACATAGGTCTCTTAGAAATTCAAATTAGTAGTAATTTTTAAGGACTTGACTCTGGGTCATATTTGAATGTTCACTAAATTTGCTCTAGAAACGCAAATTATTACATATGGGATTTCCTATTCTTTGCGTGTTTCATTTAGTGTTTAATTTGAATTAACAGAGAATGACGAATTGTTTAAGATTATATCATTATTGTACCCATACATTCACATTCATTTGATATATTGAATCACCATATGAAACCGCAATATCACCAACCTTCAAAGAAATTTTTAATAGAATGTGAATTCCTCAAAACAAGAGGGAGAAAAGGAATATGCTCGTTGTTTTTTCACCTTTAATTACTAGTTTTAATTGGTAAAGACATATTGCAATGTATATAATTGCATGATTAAGTATCATGAAATATAAGGACATTCCAGTTTAAGATAGAAATAGGAAAAATATAAATGTGGTTTGAGAAGACAAGATTACCACGGAGATTTTGCTAGCTTTACAAAGACATGTAAATAATGTAGTTGGTGTTTTGGTTTACTATTTCCAAAAAGGGTATAAACAAACTTAAAATCTAGTCACCACTTGTACCAGCTTTCAAGTAGTATCATTTACCCCTGTGTAAGAGTGTTGACCGGATTCGAACTCGTTATCTTTCAATTTCTTTGAAATTTATCACATCCTCTCCAACCAGTACTCCCAATTTATTAAAAAAAACATTAAAATCTGGTTGTGACCCGGCGAGCTGAATTTTTTTAGTTATTTGAGCCGAAACCAACATCCTTTTTAGTCATGTTTTTAAAACACGTCTTTTTAGCTATTTTTGAATTTAATTGTCCATTTTGCCCTAATTTTCATTTTTTTGGGCCACTACATTTTCCAGGACCGAAAAATATTTCTTGGGCTCGAGAATCATTTATTGGCATCGATATTTATTTCTCGGTGACGAGAAATGCACGAATCAATTTTTTAAAAAATGGTCAAGCTACTTACCAAAGATTACGAGAACATGAGGACTGGCATTTTTTGGTCAAATAGCTAAAAAATGTTTCTAAAAAAAATGCTAAAAAAATATTTACCTTATCTCAGGGCATCCACAATGCAAAGTTTTTAGGGAAGTTTTTGTAGTAAAAAACCTAATGCAAAAAGCTAACCTCATGCATTGTGGATGGGAGCTTTTCTAATCCCAAAAAAAGCGGTATCATATTTATGGTACCGCTTTTTCCAATTTTTTTTTTAAAAAAGATATGATAATGGTGTATTGAGATGTTTTTAAAGAGTTTTATGTTTGGGTGTAGGGTCTACACAAAGAGTTGTTAGTAGATTTTTGGATTATGAAAAAAAAAGTTGGGGTTTTTATTTTTGAGGTTTTTATGAGTTGTAACATGGGATCCACTATAAAATATTAAGTTTTAAGAGATTTTTATGTATAGAGCATTGGAGATGTCCTAAATGACTAAATAGACCTCTTTGCACAAAAATTAGTCCACTGTCAAAAGTAATCTCTCTCTCTCCCCCCTCTAGCAACATTATAAATATGAAGAGCACAAGAAACAAAAGGATTGACCAAAAGTTTGCCAAGAAACAGGAGTGATGAAAATCGATAGCGTTGAGGTGGTAAAATTAATTAAAGTTGAGAAACTAATGTTGCATTAGAGTTGGGAAGATTTGGATTTGGGGGAAAGATTTCAAATGATTCCATCTAGGATGGATTTAAAATCCTCCAAAAATAGCTTCAATGGATTTGAAATCTATTATATATATAATGGATCCATACAAACTAACCCAATGGATTTGTTATTATCAAATGGAGCCTCAGAGTAGTTTTTGTGAGTAAAGATTGATGTTTTCTGGAGCAGCTTGCAAGGAATAAACATGAAAGAATTGAACTGAAACTGGAGAATTCATGCATCATGCAAGAATTATAGATACAGAAAGTGTGGGAAACGCATATATATATAAATGGAGTGGGCGAGCATGTGCACCCGCTCTATGCGATTAAACTAAAGATGCGGGCATGGAAGTTATGAATTTAAAGTCTGGAGTTTAAATACAGTGTGATCGGATTACAGGACTCCTTTTTGCACCATCCAATGAGGTGTGACCACGCCACCACATCATACGTAGTCCGTAGATATGTGTCCACTGTCCAGTATCAATTTGATATATTTTCTTTTAATATATATGCAGGTAAATTTGTTCTCGATGTATAAATATATTTAAAAATATTGTTTTAAATATATGACATTCATGTGGAACGTACAATACGAAATGTAATATTTCCTTAAAAAGTAATCTGAACGTAAAATATAAAATATAATATTAAATTGCAAAAAAGCAATCTGGATTATTTTAAACGGTTTGGCCTAATAATTACTAGGATAGCTATAAAAATTACCTTTTAACATTTCTTGATGAATATCGTGAAATGGTTTAACAAGTCAAATATAGATACCTTTTGTAACCGATATGGGCTTGTCGGAAGTTAAACTTAATTTGGTCTCTATAAATATGGGCTTCAAAATATTTTTTGAGTTAAAAGATAAAAATAAGAGTCGACAAGTTCGAATTTCTCTAAAAAAGTCTTTTAAAAAATCTTAGATATTAATTAAAAAAAATTATAAAAACTTTTAGGTAGTTACATATTTTACAAAGATAATTTTAGTGAATATATAATAGTCATCAAATCAAATAAATCAAAGTTGTCTTCTCATTTTGTAACAAGCTAAAAAATTTGATAACAATCAATATAAGCAAACATTCTTCCACCAAAAGGTCTCTTTTTAGTTTTTAGCCTAAATATCCTCATTTTCCTATAAAGAGAAAATAATCTCTCTTCCAACTTCCAATTTCTAAATAACCTATTTTTATCTAAATTTGAAATAACCTCCTCCAACAGGGGGTTGATAACTAAAGCTACTAATACTTTTAAAATTGTTCAAATTCTCGAGTTTTTAATTAAACACAATTTAACAAAATTCATTTATTAAAATCAGTTTTTCTAATAATATAAATATATTTATTATAAAAATAATAAATTAATTAAACCATTATATGCCATCTCTTATCGTCCACTTTCCAAGTGTATTGTAGATTCTTTTTACAAGATCTTCTATAATAAGGAAATAAAATAATTAAATAAAATTACGAATCTCGTATTTTGGCCGCTAAATGTAATCGTTCCAATGCTAAATAACATAGATTCTTTTTTTAAGTATTTTGTTTAGGGACAAAATTAACTACATTTGCTGCCAACTTAGGGACAATATACCCAACGGTGGAACCAGGAATAAAAATGAGGTGGACCGATGTACGAAAACTGGATATATTAATACACGAAAATCATATAAAATATAATTAATTTTTTTTTAAAAAAAATTCTAGTATAAAGAAAATAAAAAATGGGAGGGGGGCGGGCCCAGAGTGGCCCCCTCCCTCCGCACTTGACAGTACCACAGTTATTCATCGTAGTGCAATGGTTTTGTAGCTTTGGCCAAAACGTTTGTGGCGATTTTTCCTTTCTTCGTTGCTAAATTAAAGAAATTTAATTTCTTTTATATTTTCTTGTATAACTTTGGGACGATAATTTATCAGTGATTAGCCACAAATATTAACACTAGTTTTTTACTCGCCACTAACGTTTAATTCGCTGCAATTAAGTCTTTAATTTCATCGTAGTGCATGTAGTGTTATTGATCAGATACACACTACAAGAAAACCGCAGATCAAATTTGTCATTGACAAGTAAATAGAACTAAAATAATGATCAAAGCCAATCTACAGACTACAGTTGAAGTGGTACTGAAAGCTACAACGGATTTGCAATCTAGTAAACCCATAGTTGAAGCATTTCACCTAATTGCTCGACTCATTTTATCCACGCTTGGGTTCCATTTAACTTAGTAACAATTGTTTAAAATTCGGTGTTATTATTAATTTATCACCATACAAAAGAATTTATGTTGACAATGATAACGAGTACCACGGTACAATTAGAGCAACTCCATTAATAATGGTAAGGATTTTGGATGAATTTTTTCGTGAAAAAACGTGTCATGCAAAATCCTCATCATTGTACATGATCAGAGAGGTCTACATATGTTGGAGGGTTTTTCCTATTGGAGATGCCCATATAATTAGAGGTATATATGCGAGATCTCTACATATACTTATGATATTGAGCTTTAGATAAATGAAAACCAGCACAATTTAAAGTTAGATAATTCGATCTAAAAACTTAATCGACATTGTGCACCTACAGGCTACAGCTACCTAGTATTTGTTTAAATATATATTTGTTATGAATCATATACACTTTACGTATAATCATGTATTAAACATTCTAGTGAGATTCTGCATTATCACATGCGTGTATATATGGAGAACACATGTATTTTAGAATGACGGCGTATATTCCATAATACCATCTTTAATGTGTACTTTTGTGTGTGTGTGTGTATATATATATATATATATATATGAAGCATACATATACTGAGTAATTCATCAACATCATGCATTTTCACACAAATTAAATTATAATACAAAGAAAGGGTGGTGAAAATTAATAAGTCGATGTTTTAGCACTAGTTAAGATTCAAATATCATAGACACACACATAAAGAGATGGGCAATAAAAACAAACAAGAAATAAAAACAAACAAGAAAAAAAAATGAAGCAGAAGAGAAGAGAAAATATTTAGTAAACGAAAACAGAAATAGAAGTACTCATAACTATTTACTTAATTAGTATTTACATACATACTTCATATGTAAATTTTTAATTTTAATTAAAATTATATATATGTGTGATATATATATATAACACATATTCATCACTAAGAAATTACCTAGCAAGCTAGATCAATGCATGTAGGAATTAGCTAGGATCATAACATTTTATATACTAAGAAGATAATTAGATCGATCGATTTGGAAAACAAACGAGCTATCGGTTATCGGTCCCAAATTTTCAGACTTCTCAACCTGATCATCGAGTGCCTTCTGGGTAGTCTTGTGCAGGAAGGTGCGAAGAATCGAGTTAGGATTCTTGTAAAGTCTCGATTATTTGGGACCGCTCGCGCAATATTACAAAAAAACTTATGAAACTGTTTCTACAAAATATATATGTACCCAGGTTATTCTTGAATTTTCACAAGTAAAAACAAGACTTCGTTGGCGTACGGCAAATACATAACTGACTCCACGACAAATTAAAAGAAAAAATTATTCACAAAACCCAGCCCACAACTACCTGTTTATTTGCATTTTCCTCCCCACGAAATTATTCACGGAGCACCACCAGTACTACCATTTGCTTGGCTGTCCACCGAAACCAATTGACGCTCCGTCTCTCTGTAGATATCCACAATAGACCTGAATTTCAGTTTCTTCCTCGGCAAAACTTCCCCGGCGGACTCCATGTCGCGTTTGGCGAACACGCTTCTTCTTTTTACATCATGATCAGCGCCTTTTTTATCTTCTCCGTCGTTCACGGTGCACTTTCCATCTTGAAACTTCAGGCAATTTCTTCTAATCATGGCGTCTGTAGAAGAAGCCCGACTGAGCCTGATTAACTGTGTGGCTGCGATTATTTCTGAATCTGTGAGGCTAATTGGATCCATCGAGTAATTATAGGTACAGGAGTGTGTTTTTTACGGGGATTTTGGGGGTGGGGGTGGAAGATGACTGTAGATTGCCAAGGAATTAATTAACTAAATCAAAAAATATTGTGGTGGAAAAAGCCAATTATAAAGGGAGTGGGGGAGCATGTACACCCGGTGTATGCGAGAACCACTAAAGTTGGGCGAAGTTATGACTATACGGTCTGGAGTTCTAATCTAGTGTGTGACGCCCCTTTTGCACCATCCAGTGAGCTTCGACCACACCATGCGTACATATATATGTTCTAATTTGATAATTCATTTTTAATTTTTATTGCTTTACATATTCACGTTTAGTGTATAATCAATAATATTCAAATAATATGATTTTAAAAAAATTATAATAATAAATATTTTAAAATTATATTTTGTAAGAATCAATATTAATAATAAAATTAATTACTATATATTCAACTTTTCACTGGATGGCAAACTCACCCATCCTAAATTTATATAACCCTTATTAGTCTTCCCACATATTAATTCCTAATTAGGTGCCATGTTTTATGGTCCAACTTTCAAAGGAATAAGGTTTCATGTTCCTTTTTTTTTTTTTAACGAAACGGCATAAACAATATTAATACTCAATCAAATGTTAACCCAAATTCTAAAAACAATCAGAAAAGAACTGATACATTTTGGAAAATTAAAAGAGATCAATCGAAGAGAGATCTAAAACAAACTCAGGAGGGACAATCCCACAACCCAAGGCCTGATGAAATAATTGGCTATTCTAATGCAAACAAAGTACCAACAAAAATAGTCTCAACATCAAGGCGAAGACAAAGGAAATGCAGAAAAAAGGAAATAAAACTAACAATAAGCTAGCAAGAGACTATCCAATTCCACAGTGAAAGATGAAACATCCCTGTAGACCCTTGGAGAGCATAGAAAAAGGTAGCAAAGGGAGCGGTAAAGCAAGCACTGGTGGAAGACCACCCTACTTTTGTTGGTAATTTGTTTGATGGATATATTTATATATACATCTAAAAAACCAACTCGCACATGTTTAATCCAAAAACATGTGTTAATGCAATAACGTCGTCCAATTGAGTGGAACAGAAAATCTACTCTTCTTTTCAAGTGCCAATTAAGTTATACGTATCTTCTTAAGTTTACTAACTTTTAATATGCTCCTTCCTAATTTATGAATGCCATATTTTGATTTACTCTTGATAATTTTGGCAAAAACAAACATTAAAAAAAAAATTGAACATACTATTTATTCAGATAATCCGTTTAAATATATTAATAAAATTATCATTAATTGAACCACAATTTTTTTTTTGTGGTCGAACTCAATCGAAAAATACAATGTATTTATGTCGAGCCTATCGATCTTCGGGTCAAGCCATAGTAGACTGTTGTCCTTTTTGCATCTTTGAATTGAAGCACTGCCCTATATAAGGGTTGCTCCGTCAATCCAGGTCCATTTCGGCAACTCTACTCAAAAGTACTAGCCATCAAAGACATTCTAGGCAAGTTATATATATAGAGTATGATGGGGTCTATTCTATGTCACCTAGGTGAATATATATCCAACTGGTTTTATCACCATTAGATCAATACACACACATATGATGCAAACACCCATATGTGCGCATGCAGGGACGTAGCTAGGGAGGGCTAACGCACTCTAAATTTTTTTTGTCTCGTTTTTTCTATGGAAAAAAATGAAAAATAAAATTATATATATTTTGTTAAGGGGAAAAATAATCGAGTTAGGGGGGAAAATTTGGGCTAGGGGTAACTAGTCGGGCTGGCTACACCCCTGTGTGCGTGGAATCCAACGGTGATACATTCACTTGGATACATACCCACTTAGATGGCATGGTACAACTCGTATGACTGGGGATACTATTTCCAAACTCAGATAATTTCAGATTTTGGACATTATTATTTAGAACAAGAGTACTAAGGTACAACAACACTGCCGACCTGACTTCAGGGATGTTTTTTTTTATCAGAAACATTATACCTACTAGGTACAAGAGGTATATATACAAGGTCTACACAATTTTTATGATCATGAGCTTGAGATGAATAAAAACCTGCCCAAAGCTAAATTATAATCTATTCGATTTGATATAACTAAATCGACATTGATGAAAATGAGAATTTAAGCGACTACGTACACCAATCTTACCAACATTGAATATTGTCAGTTTGAATCTTCTATTTTTACTTGATATATTTATTACATAAACTTATACTTCACACCAATATACATGTCAAGTAGATAAATTAATTTGTTCAACTATATATTTGTTATGTTACAAATCATATATATACATAGTTTACGCGAGGACAAAAATGAAACATAGCAGATGATAAGAACTTGTAAATTTTTTTTAATAAGTTTGAAGCAGTGGTTGAATGGGAGGAGATAAATTTCAAAAAAATTGGAAGATACAAGTTTCGAATTCTGGTAAATATTTACAAAGAACGAGGTTACTACTTGAGCTGCAAACTCATTCAATAAAAACTCGTGAATTTTTTAGTTGATCAGCAATATAATGTTGTTACCATATGCAATGTGTGTATGAAACTTTATCGCCATTTTCCGTATCGCATGCATCCTTCGAGAATACATGTATTTTCGAACTAACGCGAATAGTCCATAATACTATCTGCTATGTCTTGTATGTATTTTTGTACACATGATCAATCATATATATACTGTATACAGATACATAAGTAATATATACATACATCGGATATATGCTTTTAAATTTTTATTGAAATTACATAACACTCATCACTAAGAATCCTAGAGGCTAGCTAGAAATAAAATTACCTACAATCGTTTTATTTTAATGAAAGTAAAAAGGTGAAAAATTAAAAAGAAAAAAAAACATAGATAATCTTTTTTTTTTTTTTTTTGGCAGCCTTTCCTATTTTACAAAGTTGAAATTGATGGGGCATATTCTTCATCGGGCCGGGGATTTCTTACCTTTCTTCTTGGGTATTGGACGGGTAACTCTGTATAATTCTTCAATTGATCGAAACCTCTTCGTTTTTCTGGCGGAAGATATCTCGTTTGAATCTCCGATGCTCTCCACCATTTTGGGCGCACCTCTGCCGCTCTCCGTTGAGTCGCCGCTGAGTTGAATAAGTTGCAGAGCCGCGTCCATTTCGAGCTCTGTGAGATCGGGCTCCATTTGGGTTTTTCTGCTTTTTCTTGCGGATGGAGATTACATCATTGAATTGAATTTTCTATTTGTAAATTGTTCCGTGTGTTGTAAATGCGAAAAAGGAAATAATAAAGGCTGGAATTATGCATACGGATTTTATGAAAAAGGGGGCCCGCCAATATTTATACCTCATGTTATCTGTCTTTCTTTTTTCTCTTTCAACAATAAAATATCATATTCTCTCTCTATATATTTTTATTTGTTTTAACATCATAAACAAACATTCAATTTATAAAATACTTTTTCTAAAGAAATATTAAATTAATTTTTTATATCCATAAAATACGAAATATACAATTGTGGGGAACATATAAACATATTTAAACTTGACGACATTTTAGTCCTTAAAACTTCATTGCGTGGAATTATGTCTAACAAATCTTCGTTCTAATACTTTCCGTAGATTTTTTTTCATCGAAGCTAAGTAAATTGTAAATTTTCGTATATTTTAAATTTTAAATATATACAAGTGCACATTATTCACAATTAAATATAAATTATTATTTTATATGTCTCTGGTGGTTATTTATTATATAAAATGAAAAAAATAATATATGAATTTGATTTGAGGATCTGAATGTATGAACATAATTAAATTAAAAAAAATCATATTTTACAATATGTCCAAACCTCAATGGGTTGGTTTTGTAATTATCCCTTATTTTCAATGAATTCCAAAGTAATTATCGTTTACGATGAACTTGTAGCTCAAGTAATATCAATTATCCTTTGTACGGGTGTTTAGTAGGATTCGGACCTCGACTTTTTCAATTTCTTTGAGATTTATTTCTCCTCTCCAACAATGTTCCCAACTTATTAAAATAAGTGATCATCCAAGTTTTTCTTTTTTTTGGGTGGGCGGAGGTGGGGGTTTCCGGGGCGTCCCAGGGTTTTATATATGGTTTCTTTTTCAGTTCATGTCCTATGAATGACATTTTAAAAACACAACTAAATTTGAACTATGAAGTTGATCAAATTATTCTCGATCTTCTTTGATTGTCGAGTAATAAATTGAATTGTTTTGAGGGGCATTGATCAACTTATGTCGTTGCTAAGTATGTCATAAATAGACTTATATATGTGCATCTAGTAAAAAGATAGCCAATATATATTTATTACACAACAAAACTTGTCCTACTATATACCCCCAGTCCAATTTAAATTTGACATGAAATGATTTCCGTCAGCTCAACTCTATATCTCTAAATTTTTCTAATAACAAAATTCTTCCCATGCCCAGACCGATAAACTATTCATACCAAAAGGGTTATATTCATTGAATAAGTTGTGAAGAGTTTTTAACCATAAATAATCTCTTAGCCAACCCATCAAATAAGTCGAAGATTCATTAAACTGTGAAACGTTACCCTGCCATAATGTGATGTGCTTCCAATGCCAATAAAAAGTAACCCATCCAATAGTATTTAACATCCAAAAAACTGCCAAATAAAATGCGTCCCATGCCGAAATATCACAAGTATCCCTTGCCCGGGCCATCACACGGAAAACTTTTGAAAATATTTTTTTGTTCATTAGTACAATATTTCCTAAGCAGTGGCGGATCAATGTGCATTTGTTGTACCCCCCAATTAAAAAAAAATCCAACAATAATTTTTAGTTAAAAAATAATAATAATAAATTTGTACCCCTATTTTTATAAAAGAATTATAAAATCCAAATTAAACAATACAAATCCCCACAATAAAATTTCAAAAATTAAAAGATTGAGTTAACAACTTGAATAAATAAATAATGGCAAAAGTCAAAACCTACAAAACTAAAAATATCAAAAAAAAAATCTAATAATATCAATAATGTTATGAAAACTATGTTTTATTGTCTCTTGTTTTCTTATTTTTTCTGATTATTTATTTTATATATGTGTATTAGTTTTTCATGTACGGTTACATGATCAACTTTTACAAATATTAAACAGTGTTTTCTGGTAGAACTTTAAATATTAAATAATATTTATATATATATATATATATTTTTTTTAATATCTATCGTACCCCTATTTTCAAAATTCTGGATCCACCACTGTTCCTAAGTTATTAGAATCTCGTATATTTAATGTGAAACTGGTTACTTTGAACATTGATCAACTCGTGGGTAAGTTTGATATGCACAAACCATCAGCAGTCTCTAGAATTTACCCGAGAATATCCTTCTAGTGCGTGCTCAAATATGTGATACAGTTGGAGAGAATGAATTGACTGGAATCAAATACCTTAAAATAGGAGGGGCTTGAGGTATTTATGCCCAAATGTTGTGGGACGGATATGGTGCATAAACCATCCAAGCCCTATAAGCTAGATAGTTATGTAGGGCCTTGTGCACTTCTTGAACTTAAGTTAATTAAGAATCGCAGTTTCAGAAATGCATATTCCTTTTGTGCAACATGATTTTATATAATGGATGAGCAGAATAATTAAAACCTTCAACATGCGCGCACACACATATATATAATTTACGGATCATTAGATATATATACGAATCTTGTGTTTCAACAGAGTTCAGATCTCATGTTTCACATTCATATATTTGACTGTAATTGATCAATGACACGCGCGTGTATAATTATGAAACATATGTACATATGTCATTAATATATTACATTGGAATAGAACCGTGGAACAGAAAATCTCATTCCGTTTCAGCAAGGTTTAATTTTTTATTAAGTCGTGCATATTTGTGCTCTTTCACTCTATTAGATGAGTAGTGCCTAGTCAGCAATCCAGCTGTAATCCAACTGTCATATTCTGTAGTCTGTTACAATAAGTTGTTAGTCAGTTACATAATCGTCAGTTAGTTAGGTGCTTAGATTCCTTCCTTCTGAGTCTATAAATAGATGATCTCTCTGTACTCTGATATATCAGTTTATAATACTCATATATGAAAGTCCCTCATTCTCTCTCTGTTATGATATAGATACATATGTTTAACATGGTATCAGTCTAGGCGGTCCCCCAGTCCTCTTTTGCTGCCATGGCGGATCTACCTCCACGTTTCTCGCCGATCAGCTTTTCTCATCCAGTTTCTTCAAAGCTTTCAGCTTCCAATTTTATTGTTTGGCGCAAGCAGATCTTATCTACTCTTCGTGGTCATCGTTTACAGCATTTTCTCTCGTCTTCAACCTCTGCACCACTGCAATTTCCTTCAGAAGCCGATGAACTTGGTGGTGTTTGTAATCTGGCATATCTTGATTGGGAACAGCAGGATCAGTTGATTCTATCTTGGATGCTTGCTTCCATTGGTGATGAGTTGCTTTCTCGATTGGTTGGCTGCGACACCTCTTCACAAGTTTGGGCCACACTTGAAACTTACTTTACATCTCAAGTGCGTGCGAAGGTAAGCCAGTACAAAGATCAGCTGCAAAATCAAAAGAAAGGATCTCTTTCTATTAATGAATATTTGTTGAAAATTCGCCAATGTGTTGATCATCTTGCGTTGGTTGGATGTCCCCTTTCGGATAAAGAACATATTGATGCTATATTTGAAGGACTCCCTGCAGAGTATGATTCATTTATTCTTGCTGTTAATACACGTCTTGATCCGTACACTGTGGCTGATCCTCCTTCTCAAACAAGCTTGTGTGTCAACTTTGTGGATTGGCTAATCACCTTGCACTCCAATGCTACTACAGATTTGATCAATCCTTTCAAGGTCCTTCACAGCTCCGGTCACCACCTAATATCACTGCTAATGTTGCTCAGTTTCCTCATGGATTCTCCACATCTCCATCCAGCAGCTTCATTCATCAGGAATCTCCTTCTGTGGTTGAGAATGTTCCTGATACAGCTTGGTATCCTGACTCCGGGGCTACAAATCATCTTACTTCAGATCCTACTCACTTGATGACAAAGACTCCTTATCCTGGGAATGAGCAAGTGCACATGGGGGATGGTAAGGGTCTCCCTATCTCTAATATTGGTTCTACTCTCTTTAATTCTTCCTTAGCTCCTGATAAAGCTCTTAAACTAATTCAAGTTCTTCATGTTCCACAAATCACAAAAAATTTACTCAGTGTTTCCAAATTCTCTCATGATAATCAAGTAATGTTTGAATTTTTTCCTACCATTGTTTTGTCAAGGATTTAACTACCAGAACCATCCTGCTGCAAGGACATCTTAAAGATGGTCTATATGTCTTCCCCACCTCCCAGCTCTCCTTTGGTGGCTCTCAAAGTTGTTCCGACCTCGGCCTGTTGTCTCGCTACCTCTTCAACTGTTAATTCCTTCTCTTGTAATGTTCATTCAACTAGGCCTACCTTTGATGTATGGCACTCTAGATCAGGTCATCCTAGTGATCACATGGTTTCTCAGGTTTTGCAATCGTGTAACCTACCATCTATCAATAAATCCTCAACTCTTTGTCAAGCTTGTTGTCTTGGTAAATTACACAAATTTCCCTTTCCAGATTCAGTATCTCATTACACTGCACCTCTCCAACTGGTGCATTCAGATCTCTGGGGGGCCTCCCCCATTATTTCATCTAATGGTTATAGATACAATATTAGCTTTGTGGATGCCTTTAGCAGGTTCACATGGTTGTTTCTTCTCAGACACAAACCGAGGCTCTTCGCCTTCAAAACTTTTAAGTCTCAAGCTGAAAATCAATTAAACCGCTCCTTAAAAGTGCTCCAATCCGATTGGGGTGGTGAATATAGAGCTTTCACTTCCTTCTTAAATGAACATGGTGTTCTTCACAAAATTTCTTGTCCCCATACACATGAGCAAAATGGACTCGTTGAACGTAAACACCAACATATAGTTGATACTGGTCTCACTTTGCTTGCTAAAGCCTCACTACCTCTAAAATTTTGGGATGAGGCTTTTCGAACCTCTGTCTATCTTGTTAACAGGTTGCCCACTCATGTCCTTCACAATCAGCCACCCTTTCAATCTTTGTTTCACTATCCTCCTCTTTACTCTCATCTCAAGACCTTTGGCTGCTTATGTTTTCCTAATCTCAAGCCATACAACTCTCACAAGTTTGCCTATAGGTCAGCTCCTTGCACATTTCTTGGCTATAGCCTGAACCATAAAGGGTACAAGTGTCTCACTGATTCAGGGAAAATCATCATATCCAGAGATGTTGTTTTTGATGAGTCTATTTTTCCCTTTGCCCTTCCTTCATCTTCTGCTGTGACTCTCCCACCTACTTCATCCCCTTCTCTTCCTCCCTTATATGTTCTTTCTAGCCCATTTGTTTCTCCTATGTCTCCAGCACCTCCTAGTCCTATTTTGGAGTCTCATCCACCTGTTAACCATTCCCCTGCTCCCCCTGCTCGTTCCCCATCACCCCCTGCACCTTCTAATTCTCACCACATGGTTACTCGATCCAAGAATGGTGTTTTTAAGCCCAGGGCTTATGCTGCTGTGTCTGAGCCTATTACTGTTGATGAGGCTCTTACTGATGAGAAGGCAGGCCATGAAAGATGAATGTTTTGCCCTTCTCAGCAATTCCACCTGGTCTTTGGTACCCTTGCCTGAAGGTCAATACCCCATTGGGTGTAAATGGGTATTCAAGGTGAATGAAAATCCTGATGGCTCTATCAACATGTATAAAGCCCGCTTGGTTGCCAAGGGGTTTCATCAGGTTGCTTGTTTTGATTTTGGCGAAACGTTTAGTCCCGTGGTGAAACCTACAACTATACGCATTGTTCTCAATGTGGCTCTTAGTAGGGGTTGGCCTATTCGCCAACTTGATGTTAACAATGCGTTTTTAAATGGGGAATTGGATGAAGTGGTGTATATGCAGCAGCCTTATGGGTTTGAGGATCCTACACATCCTGATTTTGTTTGTAAGTTGGAACGATCCTTATATGGGCTTAAACAGGCCACCAGGCAGTGGTTCGAGCAGTTGAAGTGTACTCTCAGCAAACTTGTTTTTACCTCCTCGAAATCTGATCACTCACTCTTTGTTCAACATTCATCACTTGGACAATTGTTTGTACTGGTGTATGTAGATGACATCCTAATCACTGGAAGCAATCCTCAGGCTATTCAAACTCTCATTGTTCAACTTAACTCCAGGTTTGCTTTGAAGGATCTTGGTAATCTTGATTACTTTTTGGGATTCAGGTCAAACCCACAGCTCATGGGTTGCATCTCTCCCAAACGAAGTACATTAAACACCTTCTTGCTAGGGTGGATATGGTCACAACGAAAGGGGTTTCAGCACCTATGACTTCGAATCTCAAATTGACAAGATATGGGGATAAACTTGTGAGCAATGTTCAAAGAATATCGCATGAGACGGTTGGAGCGCTACAAAGATATAACCGTCACTAGACCAGAAATCTCTTTTGCAGTAAACAAGGTGTGCCAATTTATGCAAAAACCCCAAGAGGAGCATTGGAAGGCAGTCAAACGCATTTTGAGATATCTCAGTGGCACAATTGAGCATGGGCTACACTTTACAAAGCATACTTCGGACATTTTTCCTTTGGTAGGGTATTCGGATGCAGATTGGGTTGCGGATGTTGATGACAGGAGGTCTACCTCAGGGCATTGCTTGTTTCTTGGGCCAAACCTCATTTCTTGGCACTCTCATAAACAACATACCATCTCCCAGTCCTCCACAGAGGCTGAGTATCGGAGTGTTGCCGATCTAGTTGCAGAAATTGGTTGGGTTCAAGGCACATTAGATGAGCTAAAAAAAGTTTGATCACAAGACAAAGCAATGGTGGTGTGGTGTGATAACTTGAGTACAATTCAACTTGCAGCCAATCCTGTTCTTCATGCAAGGACAAAACATATTGAATTGGACTTATATTTTGTTCGTGAAAAGATTCAGCAGAAATCTGTAGATATCAGACATGTTCCTTCGTCTCTTCAACTAGCAGACATCTTTACTAAACCAAATTCGAGCTTCAGTTTTGGAGAACTGCGCAGCAAACTCAAAGTTGTAGCCTATCCAACTTTGAGTTTGAGGGGGGCTGTTAGATGAGTAGTGCCTAGTCAGCAATCCAGTTGTAATCCAGCTGTCATATTCTGTTAGTCTGTTACAATAAGTTGTTAGTCAGTTACATAATCGTCAGTTAGTTAGGTGCTTAGATTCATTCCTTCTGAGTCTATAAATAGATGATCACTCTGTACTCTGATATATCAGTTTATAATACTCATATATGAAAGTCCGTCATTCTCTCTCTGTTATGATATAGATACGTATGTTTAACACTCTCCTCTCTTTATCGATGGAAAGACCAAAGCGTGCCAGGTTTAATTAGCCTCGTAATTAGTGTTGATTACGAAGATAAGCCTCTAACAAGACGGAGTACTATACATTAATATTAGCATCGCTACTTTAGAAAACAAAATTATAGTTTGATACAAGAATAGAAATTGAAGACCTACACCAAAGCTAGAAGCCGACAATGACTGATTTCGCCTCTAACATAATACATGTTATGTTTTGGACATTCAAACTGCCATTTAATTTCGATGTTAAACTGCCATAGAAATTAGTTTTGGACTGATTTCCCCCAACCGACGGCTCCTCAATTCCCCCTTCCATGGAGCAGCAAGTGAATTGCACGGAGGATGCAGCTGCGCTTATGGCGTTGTCGAACGTGATGGACCTAAGCATGGATGTTTGCAGGCTTTTCTCTCAGAAGCTCCGCAAGGAATTGTGCCCTCCTCAGGAGTTGATGTGTTGACTAATTCTCATTCTTGGAGAAAGTTATTAACTTATTTTTGCTTTTTTATGCCAATTTTTGTTGTTGTTGGTTTTTTGTGAGTCTGTGAGTGGTGATGGATTTTGGAATTTTTCATCACTGGACTGATTTTTTAGGACTAACGGAGAGTATGAGTAATGTACAAAGAAGAAAAACAGAGGGAAAAATGTTGAAAGGGAAAGAAGGTCGACTATGTTTTTTAGTAAGTGTGAGGCTTGATTTTTGAGTAATTATTCCCGGAGATTGACGTGTTCGGGGAGTCGATCTGGGATTTAGACTCGGTTTTCTGTAAAGAGATGCGATACACCTGATGTTTCATCTGGTTCGACGTCTCTCCGCCGGTACTGAATGAGTATATGCTTGATTTGGGGATGGTGGAGGAATTAGCCGAGTATTTTGTTGAAGAAGGCGATCGAAGTGCCGGAGTTCGAGAGATATTTTTTGGGGTTTTAAAATAAAGGACAGGATTGGAGGATTGCTGAAAAAGACGATGCTGACGTGGAGAAAACGAGGGTCTACGAGGAGGCAGTTAGGATTATTGTACACGTATATGTTTTCCGATGTATACTTATATGTGTTTTGTTGTATAAGTAGTTAATTTTTATGTATGTATGTATTTATGTTGATGTACACTTA
The DNA here is from genome assembly GCA_016081115.2 of Rehmannia glutinosa. Classification (NCBI taxonomy): domain Eukaryota; kingdom Viridiplantae; phylum Streptophyta; class Magnoliopsida; order Lamiales; family Orobanchaceae; genus Rehmannia; species Rehmannia glutinosa. The sequence continues at coordinate 84,705 of JABTTQ020001102.1, forward strand.
TTTTTTTGTTGTATACTTATATGTGTTTTGTTGTATGCTTATATGTGTTTTGTTGTATACTTATTTTTTTGTTTGACAATTGTAATATGCAGTACAAATATGTTAAATATATAATATAATAGTGTTAAATATACATTAAATATATGTTAAATATACAGTACAATAATGAGCGTGATTCTCTCTCTATCTATAATTGATTCCTTAATTCACGGTCCCCACATGTTTTTATTTGGCCATTTTAATATACAGTAAAATTATGTTAAACATACAGCAAAATAGTGTTAAGTATACAACAAATATATGATAAGTGTACAACATACTGCATGGTAGAGCACATGCGTGATTTTCTCTCTCCAGCGCGATTTTCTCGCGATTTTCTCTCTCCCCACGTAATTTTCTTTCTCCTAATAACTGATTTCATATTTGGATGGTCCTGCACATGTTTGTTTTGACAATTATACCCTTATTTTGCCTTGATTAAATGTTTAGTGTAATTTTAACTCCCATTTATCTTAGCCATTGATATAGATAAGGGAGGGTTGAGATGAGTCTACATTGTCTCACTATAATATGTGGTCTCATTGTATTCTCCCCTTATACATATATATATATATATATATATATATATATAGGGATGGGATCTCATGTGGCAGCCTCTTCTCATGTGGCAGTGTGGACAGATCTCATCCATCCATCCAAATAAATCAAAGGTTCAGATTAGGCCTAAAATACACCATTTTGCAATTATTTATATGTAACAAGGGCAAATCGATAACCATCAAAATGGTGTAAAATTAATATCATATTTAATTACCTAAAATCAAGGGATATATCAAATCACCTTTCCATAACAGGTACACATAATCTTGAGCCAAAAAAATGGTGCCATCTTCTTCTTCACTATTCATTGACCAAAAAAATAGCATGGGAAAAACAATATGTACCAAATTCACGAAAATATTCCTGGTCGCCATTTTTGAACAGCAAATAAGGTATACGAAATGCTCGCTCACTACGCTCAGTCACACCAAACTGACATGTTGATAGACGAACCAGATGAAGGTTGCGATCCAGGGACTTTTGTCCAGGTATGTGCATATTTGTTGCCAAAAAAAACAATTTTTCGTTGTTCATCCTATCAATGTTATGTGACAAAAACATACATCATAATTATTCGTTTATTAAAGGATTGTGTATGCAGTTAGTGCGATGTTGGTGTATGTATATGCATATTATTGTGCGCATATAAGCATGCAATACGAAGTGGGATAAATACTTATCTGATGGTGAGTTGTTATGCGTATTTTGGCAAACAAAGTTTTGTAATATCGTGCCTATGGAAGCAATATTTGGTGTATATATATATGTATGTTTTCATGCTAATATAAAATAAACTATGGCCTGTTTGGATGTATAATTGTGAGTAAACATTGAAACTTAAATTGGTATAAAAATATCTACAATATTGTACATTAGAAGCGTATGTTGGTGTATAATATGCATAATTCGGTGTTTTTATAAGCATAAAAATATGGTATAGATTAATTTCATTACAAGATCGAAATCATATTTTGGTGTACTGATTGTCCAATATTAGGTGATAATATAAGCATTTATTAATTTATTGTTAGATGTTTTAATTGATAATAATGTATACTAATATTGAGAATATTGTATAATTTAAAAATTGTTTTGTGTTTGCATTTGACTGATTTGGTGTAAAAATATGCAGAATCTAATGATGAAGGTATCCAACACGTTCAAGTTCGAGAGCGCCTGGTAATATCCCCCGAATCTACCAAAATCGGATACGAAGTAGAACAAGATAAAATACCCGAATAGGCATGCAATTTGTCAGTTTGGAGAAGGGTGTTGAGTTTTATGTCCATATGACATAATTAATAAAAAAACATGGCCTAAACCATAAAAACATTGCGAGTATAATTGCTATCTGCGTGCATGTTTATTGTTAATTATACACAAGGGAATCAGTAAATATACACCAATTTGTCCTGCCTTTTGTATTTTGGTAGTTTAATATTGTTCTCATTCTCAAAAAATATACGTCTGCCAAATTAACACTAAATGTATACCAACTAAACCTTAATTGTACGTTTTAATGTAAATTGAGTTTTAAATTTTCAAAGGATTACATTGACTTCCAAAAACTGACCACTAGCATGTAGCTCAAGTGGTATCACTAGCCCTTTATAAGAGTGTTAACCAGGGTTCGAACTCTGTATCTTTCAGTTTATTTGAAATTTATCTTCTCCCCTCAACCAGTACTCCTAACTTATTAAAAAAAATTGACTTCCAAAAACTAAAACTAATTATAGTACTACAACACAAAATGCTTACAAAAATTATGCATACACACGATTCGTTAACACTTTCAACATAATAACAAAAAAATACAGTATAAACATGTGTATACCAAAAAATTAATAAACATGTACCACAATACTATTAATTGTGTACCATTTATCCACTAACCATATAGCATAAAAAAAGATCACCGCTCAAAAATAGAGAACATATTTGCTTAAGATCGTTCTGTAGTCACCAAAATGTTGTCAGTTTTGCACTGGAAAAACATAGTCTATCCTAATATAATAATAAAAACATACTTAGACACTCCGTCTATCAAAACCGAACCACCTACCGATAACTAACTACTTGCCACTGACAAATGTTTTAGCCAACCCGCCCTGCCTTTCTCTTGGTTCAAGTCATGCATCAGAATTGCATGGCAATATAACGTCCTCAGTCGTGCAAACTCCGCAGCGTTAGCCTTATCAAATCCACAGCCCCATTTCTTCAATACTCCCCCCATGTAGGTTTTCATATGACGCATGGCATAGACCCCACAATCGGTGAACACAGATTTTAACTTTGGGGGTGAAAACGGATCGAGCTTATAAATTTAAACAATGAAAAAAATACTCATATATTAACCATAATTAATGGGTTTTTATATTGTAAAGGACAATTATTTGAAGTTTTTATCAAAAAAAAAACATTTTTTTTTTGGGGGGGGGGACCAAAGTCATCTACTTTAACTAGAAAAAAATTTTTTGAAAATTTTAGGGGGGGAAATGAAATTTTGAAAAATTTTGGGGGGACAATAGCCCCCCCTTGTCCCCCTAGGTCTGCCACTGCCCGCAATCAATTTTGTTTTGCTCATCCCTCCACGACATGGAAAGTCTTGTTGGGTGACATTTTCAACATTACGCGATGATCCAACTGAAAAAAACATAAAAACAAAAATGCCAACAAAAAAAAAATGTGTTAACATCAAACTAGTCAACAAAAAAAAAGAAAAAGGCTCCAACAAAATGTATTTGTATGTTACATGAGTAACATGATAACTAATTGTATACCAAACAAAAGCCTAAATGTATATCAATCCATATATATGTTTTCATCAATTCACATCCACAATTAAAATAAAAAAAAAGACTAATCAGATATCGACTATCTTCTATTTGTATACAAACTCATATGTAAGTTGACATCAATTCATTTTCACGTTTAAATAAAATAAAAAAGGACAAAAAAAATATATGCGAGACTTTACCAGTTTTTCCGGCATTCGTGCGTACTTGTCACAATTCAATAACATAAAACATTACACAATTCATTAACTAAATGTGCATTGTTTTTGCCTAATTTTATACAAAAATATCTATACTAAATCTGCAACAATACGAACAAAAAATATAATTCCATAAACCCAAGTAAATAGGGGGTCTGTAAAAATCGAAGAACAAAACCCTAGGAAATTCATAAAAAAAATTGTGCTTTACTTACTGCAACTAGCTCCAAACACCCAGAAAAAAAATTCGTGACTAGACATAAACGAAAGATTAAATGAGGGAAAACTCTTTCCACAAAAAACTACAAACCAAAAATTGAAAAAATCGAACCAGGGACTGACCTTCGCCAATACTACCGATGGGGTTTTTTGGGTTTTGATGTCGAAATAATCCCGTGCAAGTACCGAGACTGTCACAGAAGTTTCCTCCTAGGCGCTCGAACGGTAGAGAGAAGAAGAAAAAGGAATAACGGGGGATTGGGATAATGAATAAGGAGACGAAAAAAATGGGGGTTTTGATTTTGTGTGAAAATAAGATTGCAAAGGAGCGCAGGAAAAAATAAATGAAATCCCAAAAAAGGCGGGTTACCAAAAACCGTCGTGTGCTAATAGGTATAAAATATCTATTGTGCCCTTAAACGGGTTGTATTCAATATAAAAAAATTGAAAAACCTTGGCCTTAGGATTAAACATGGTAATGGCTTAGATTTGTCCACACCGGCACATGGTAAGACCCGCCACATATGATCCTATACATCTATATCTATATATATATATATATATATATATATATATATATATAGGGAGAGGTTATATGAGACCATCTCTTAGGGTAAGTCCATAGGGACCAATTCTAGCCACATATCTAGATTTTTCGGTTGTTGTGATTTTAGAGCTAAAAATTGATTAAATGTTGGTAATTAGAGAAAGGGGTAAATTAGTCATCCTACAAAATTACTCAATATTCATGGGATTCATTCACATTATGATCACACAATCTATGCAAATCTCACGTCAAATTCAATGTGAACAAATCTCATCTTTCTTCTTCTTCAATGCACTACTGTGTAATCATTCATCATTCTTCTTCAACGCACTATTGTGTGAAAATATTGCAGACAATTTGCCATAGTTGCTAGAGCTTGACTTCAGTTCAAAGTTTGCTTATGAAGATGTAATTTGTTGCTTGTGTAGATGTGTCATGGTTTATATACCATTAACTACATAAGCAAGTCATAGGCAACAATCCGATACTACATAAGCAACAATCCGATACTACATAAGCAACAAATATACACTACGTATGCACCACGAATACACTACGTATGCACCACGAATACATTAACTACATAAGCAAGTCATAGCAACAAACTCATACTACATAAGCAACAAGTCTATACTACATAAGCAACGAATATACACTACGTATGCACCACAGATACATTAACTACATAAGCAAGTCATAAGCAACAAACTCATACTATATAAGCAACAAGTCTATATTACATAAGCAACGAATATAAACTACGTATGCACCACGAATACATTAACTACATAAGCAAGTCATAAGCAACAAACCCATACTACATAAGCGATAAGCCTATACTACATAAGCAATGAATATACACTACACATGCATCACAGATACATTAACTACATAAGCAACAACCCTATACTACATAAGCAACAGAGAATTTTTTTGAAACCGAAATCTTTGGGAGAGAGAGTGTGCGTGAAGAGTGGGTGAAATCGCGTGAAAGAGGAAATGAAATCTTAGTAATGCGATTCTAAAGTGTCAAATTACCACCTACCCTTTTTAATCTTTGAAAAAACAAAAAAATAAACATAAAAAACCCTAAAAATCTGGACCACCCAAAATTGTTGATCTATGGTTAGGATGTGTCCCCATGGACTCACCCCAAGTAGGAGAACCTATTTGATCCATATCCTATATATATATATATATATATTGATTCTCAAATATGTAATGTAAATTGATGTTAATTTAAGTCCAATAGTCTATATAGCTTGAGCAAGAATCTCACAAAAAATGTAGGTATTATTGTTGTTTCTTATGTCGTTTTTTATTGGGCAAAAAATTGTATGAGACTGTCTCATAAGTATTGTATTTTGTAGGATCCGTTTCATGAACTTAAGTCCACGAGATAGTCTCACATCATACCATCTCTTCTTATTAAGTCCTCCGTCACATGATCAATGTGCAAATTCATTACAGAATTAGTTTTTCTTTCACTCCATTATATATTGTATTCAATATGTTTTATGGATCTTAAACAAAAAATAATTAAAATACATTATTATAAGATGTAGACAACGCCTGCATGGATTGCCCTCCAAGCTCCACCTAAGCTAGAAACTTTGTGGATAAATATTTTCTTACATATCCAAGCTGTTTCCCATAGAATATTAATTATATTTATAGATATATATTAACCAGCTTCATTCTTTTCTCACCATCCGTTTTTGATATTAGGTATGGTTTAATTGTGATCTTGTATATATGTATGCATATGTATGTTGTATGTATGTATAGAGAGACACATACACATACTCATAGTATGTGTGCAGGAAATGATTTCAGCTTTTAACCCCAAAATTGAGCTTCCCAAAATCACAATAAGGAATCGAAAACCAAAAATTAACAACATAGTATATAACAATTAGGACAAGACAGGAAGGAGATTTTAATAAACGGTCTGACAAGAAATTAGACTAAAACCTTTCTATTACATAAAGATAAATTAAGCATCAAAACTATACCTATACAATTACATGGATTGACAATTACCAAAACCTAAAATTTCTTCCCCAAACCACCCCCAAATAAAAAACAATTACTGGTATATTATATCTATGTATTCAAATCAAAACCTGGGCCTCTTCTTGGCACGATTCTTGATCAAAGGTTGATCAGTCTTTCTGTAGATATCGACAACTGATCCAAATTTCATTTTTCTTCGAGGCAAAGCTTCATCGGCCGAGCAATTTTCCGGTCAATTAAACTTGACGATAATGCTTCACCGCGCTTTTTTTCTTCTTCTATTTCATCTTGTTTATCTTTTTCCGCCGGAAAATTCAACCAGAAAACCCGGAAATCATCGGTTGAATTGCCGCTGAGTTGAATCAGCTGTAAAACTGCGTCTATTTCTAGCTTTGTGAGCCTCGATTCCATCTGGGTTTCTTTCTCTTTTCTTCTTGGAGGAGTTTTAATTTTTTTATATAATTTTTCGATTCAGTATTTTTTTTTTCTTGTCTCAAAAATATATATACAAGCATATATACAAAGGAAATTTGTGGATGCTTAATAGACCAGGAATTTCTGACCAATGGGATCAAGTTGTTTATTCCTGTTTTATTATCTTCAAACGGGCATTTTTACCCTCCTAAAGAGCTTTTAGCGGGTGTTCAAGTTTCCTGTTCAACCGACTTTAGCGAGGAGAAAAAGGTAATTTGGTGTAGCTTAAAGTATATTATTGTTAATTGAGATCTGTTTAGCTTAAAATCACCGCCTTACCTTAAGGATTATTGATTAAGACTCATACCCATTACCCAGTCCTTCTCCTTTTAGAAGTAGGAAACCACTAAATCGGGAAAACTAATGAATAAAAAAGAAAATAATTATATAATTAATTAAATTAAAAATAAAAAAGAGGAAAGCAGAAGGTCAAAAGTGACGTCGCTCAGGGCCCAATTACCACTTTTGTCATGAAGAATGACCAATAACTTGTACTTGCTATTAAGATTGGGGAAAAAGAAAATCGATGATCGATTGCTCGTCTCAAAACTCTCTAAAAGTTTGCTCGAGTTAATTTTATTATCAATTTATCTTAACAAACCAAGTTTAAAAAAAATATTATTCATAAGATATAAATAAAATTCAACTTGGAAAGTTAGTAAAAGAAGTAAAATATATTTACAAAGCTCAAACTCGATTTATGTTCAACTCGATCAAGTCTCATTTAAATTCAATCCGTTATTAGTCAAATTAAACTAAAACATAATTTTTGAAACTCAGTTAAAATTTCATATAACTTGAAAATAAATTCATTAACCTCTACTACTATGCAATATATCTTGAACCACTTGGCAATTTTAATCTCGAAATGCATCATATTACCATAACATTCAGAATTGCCTAAGAAAACTGAAACTCACTTAAGCTTCATTTGGAATGATGGGTTTGGATTTGAAGCCAAGAGTTCCGAATCAGTAGAGTACATTGAGGTTTGTTTGGGCAATATCATAATTCAAATTGATTCGGCTTATCTTAAGTGCATATAAATTTAGGGAGACTTGGTATTTTATACTCTCCAAGTTTAGACCTACGCTCAAACTAGGAGAGTAGGGGGACTAGTTGATTCGGCGTATCTAAGTACATATAAAAGGAGCGATCCTAAACAAAGAGTATGACAGAGTTGAGCGAGCTTTGGCCGACCTGATAGAGTACTAAGGGCTTTGGCCGACCTGCTACCATTAAGGACTTTGGACGAGTTGATAGAGTACTAAGGGCTTTGTCCGACCTGATAGAGTACTAAGAGTTTTGGCCGACTCTTTAGTATTAAGAGCTTTACCGACCGATAAAGACTATTAAGGGCTTTGGGCCGGTGAGAGCACTAAGAGCTTCGACCGAATCGAGAGTAACTCAAAGACGATCGAACCGACAAAGAGTAACTAGAAGCAACGACCGAATCGACAGAGAGTAACTAGAGAAAGACCGATCGAAATGCAGAGATAACTAGAAATACGACCGACCGATTAATAGTTACTAGTAGATGCGATGGACTTGACTACAAAAGGCTAAAGCCTTGGTCGACTGGCGAGGAAGTTACTAAAAGAGGTGGACGACGACGACATGAAGTTATTAAATGTCAGGTCATACCTGCGCGCAATAACTGCTCCAAGAGAAAGACCTGACAAGTAATTAATATCCTAAAAAATGGATTTGACAGGCAGTAACTATCCCCGGGGATGACCTGACTGATGTGACTAGTTCTTTTTGTCAACATAGACGATTTCCCGCCTTGATCTATCTCCCAATCCCGATTAGATACGTGGACCTCAAAGGACCCAAGGGCTTGGGTATAAAATGAGGAAGAAGGTGAGAAATGAAGGAGCTTGGCATTTTATTATTCATCTTTTATATTTTATACACTTGTCTTTATTCTTCTTCCCTTTCACTAACTTGATCGTCGGAGTGCTCACGCCAGAGTTCTCTTCGGTTAGTCTTTTGCAGGCTAGCTGAGAATCGGGTTGGATTCTTGAGAAGATCTCGCCATTGGAGGCCTTTTCACAAATAATTTCAAATTCATAGTTCTTATTTTGTGCTAACTCTCGGGTCATTTTGCTGAATTTTAAATTCATCTCATATGAAATCATTTTATCAAATCCTCCCTTCAAACTCTAATCATTTCATCCAAATGCAACCTTATTTACATTCTGTTGTTCACTTCTTCCTGTTCGTTTGTCTCTTCTTTGAAAGGGACTTTGAACATACTTCTTTGTATGAAAAACATAAATTTATTACATCTAAATCATTCGTTCTTCACATCCAAAATTTCAGCAAGCCAAAATCGAAATGATTGTTTAGGAAACTATATTTGGTAATATTACTCTGAAGGACTCAAATTGTGACATTTTCTCAAGTGGGACTTGCTCTAATACTCAAGAAAACTGAAATAAAATATATGGCTCTTATTTAAGTTATTTTTAGAGTTATTGTTGTGTATTTCAAATTTATCTTAAATAGAATAATTTGAAATTGATCATTCCCTCAAATCATCAAAACATTTCTATCCAAATGCAATCTAAAACCGGTGCTTTTTTATTAGGGCTCAGGCCCAGATTGAGCAGGAAATTCGTGTTATTGATTTTATGGGAGTGTTTGCAATTACTAAAGAAAAAAGCACTTCTTAGTACTAATCTTTAAGGATTTGACTTTGGCTCTCTGGGTCATATTTAGAAGTTCACTAAATTCATTCTATTGGCAAGAATTATTACATATTTACATGTTAATCTTCCATTGTTTATTGTGTTTTATAGTATTTCAATTCATCATATCAATGTCAAATGTATAATCATTATAGTACAAAGTGTATTCATGATTTAGTATATTAAATTTGTTTTTTCTCGCAATATCACCAACCTTTTTGTCATAGAGCAACGTTTATTTACGGAAAAAGGTGTTTTGTGCGTCTGATAGTCAGTTACTCATGACTACTTTTATCTAAGCTCAATACTTCGTACAATCAACCAATTGTTATGTTACATCATATCTAAAGGTAGTGAGTAATTTAATTAAGATTGTGGGTGGTGAGCTCAATGCAATACACCATAGAACAAGAACGAAAAATTCATTTTCATTAATAACTGAAACAATATTACAATGACAAAAGCTCAACATCGAAAACCAAGCCAAAATTCTTGGCTCATTTTGGTTCGACCAGTTGACGGAAGTGTGTGCACCCATATTTCCTATACTTACATTTAGATTTGCCCAAAAGGAAGTGAACAGAACCAAAACGAAGAATAAATCCATTATGAAGTGGTGAAGAATTTATAGCCATAACAGATTTGCAATCTAGTAAACCCATGGTAGAATCATATTTCACTCTTGGGTGCAATTTAAATTTGTGATGGTTGTAAAAAAAATATTTTCCTGTTAATTTATCACCATAGAAAAAAGAAAAAGTGGATAAGAGTTAGTACTACAGGTCCACTCCGGATCTGTAATCTAAGTAGGTGTTGGATTTCGTATTTCATTCCTCAAGTCTATATCATTGATTATAAATGTATATTTAAAGAAATACTTTACGCACTTAGCGTGTATTTTGAAGTTTCGTATGAAAACAATATAATATTGAAAACAAATGAGTCGTATGCTCTAATAATTTAAAATATCCGATCAATTTTTATGTGTCTACCAATTACGTACAATGTACGTGGAAATCAAAATTGGAGCTGACAATGGATTATGTTGGATTTGGTCGAATTTTCATCGAACCAATATTTTTTTTGTGGCCGAACTCAACCCAACAACAGTACTATGTATTTCTGTCGAGCCTGTTGGGCTTCCAATCAAGCCAAAGTAGACTTGCTCCTTTTCAAATCTCTGGAATGAAGCAGTGCCCTATATAAGGGTTGCCTCGTCGGTCCATGTCAATAATGTGAATAACTCTATACAAAAGTACTGTCATATATAAGGGTTGCTCTCCGTCGGTCCATGTCAATTTTGGCAACTCTATTCATAAGTACTAGCCGTCAAAAGACATTCTAAGTAAGCTATAGATCGGTTATGATGGAGTCTATTCTATGTTACCCAAGTGGATATATATATCCAACCAGTTTATCAAGGTTACACACAAGTATGACGACACACACCCATATATGTGTGTGTGGAATCCAGTGATGCGTTCAATCAGGTAGCTACCCACTTGATGTCATGGTAGAACTTGTATGATTTGGGGATATTTCCAAACTCAGATAATTTCAAAATTCGGACTTCATTATTTATTACAAGTGTACTAAGGTACAACAACACTGTCGACCTGACTTGAGGCATTTTTTTTTTATCAGAAACATTATGCTTAGCTACTAGGTACAAGAGGTATATATACAAGGTCTACACAATATTTAGGATCATGAGATTGAGATGATGAATTAAATAATCTATTCGATTTGATAAAACTGAGAATGTATGCGACTACACCAAACTTACCAACATTGAATATTGTGAGTTTGAATCATCTATTTTTATTACATAAAATTATACTTCACATCAATAAGCATGTCAAGTAGATAAATTAATTTTTTTATCTATAAATTTGTTATGTTACGAATTGTATATAAGCATCAAATTAATACAGATGATATATATTATGAACTCGTGAATTGATTATTTGATCAGTAATATTATGTTGTTACAATTTAGCCATTTTCTGTATCGCGCATGCATCCTTCGAGAATACATGTATTTTAGAACTAACGCGTATAGTCCATAATATATATGCTATACACGTCTTGTTTGTATTTTTGTATACATGAAGCATATATATACTGTATGCATAAGTCATATATACATTCATCGGAGATATGCTTTTAAATTTTTATTCAAATTATTACATAACATACTCCATCACTAAGCTAGAGATAAAATTACCTACAATCATTTTATTTTAATGAAACCCACTGTAAAAAGGTGAAAAATTAAAAAGAAAAAAAACATAGATAATCTTTTTTGTGTTTGAACTTTCGAAATGCAAAATGGAGAGACAAACAATATGTTGAAATTGCAGAGTGAAAAGTATGAAAATGAACATCCTGGGGTCTATTAAAAAGGTGCATCTGTGAGTGTGCCTCTAAAGAGCCCAATGCGACGTCTGTATAAGCCCAACTCCGTCCTCATTTGCTATTTGATCTAAAGAAATTTAGTCAAAATTGATTGGTCCATTCCATTAGGGTGTAACATAAGAAACTCCACATAATTACTCTTTATTAGTGGTAAAGCTCTATATAAACTAGTCAAACATTTAATATGTTTTCTATGTGGAATATGGCTTTCTTCCCACCCTTTTATATTCCATATATAAATGACATTTAAGTATACTTTATACAATAATTTCTCATTCACCCAAAATTGGCTTTAAGAAATTCAAAATGTTAAATGCATCTACCCAGGTGTAGATTGTGATTATATCATTTATTATCCACAACTAATAAATGACCTCACTTAAATAATTGGTCAAAATCGGGCCAAAACCCATTTTTACTAATCCAATATCCAACAATAACATCATAAACAAACATTCAATTTATAAAATACCTTTTTTAAATAAATATTAAATTAGTTTCTTTTATATCCATAAAATACATAATATACAATTGTGGGGGACATATAATTAAGCATATTTAAACTTGACGCCACCTTAGTCCTTAAACTTCATTGCGTGGAATTATACCTAACAAATCTTCGTTTTAATACTTTGCGTATATTTTCTTTTCATCTAAGCTAATAAATTGTTAATCGTCATATGTATTAGATTTTAATTATACACAAGTGTACATATTTCACAATTCAATATAAATATTATATATATATATCTAATGGTTACATATTATATAAAATCAAAAAATGATATCTGAATTTTAAGATAATCTGACATGTAAAAACATATATAATTAACTAAAAAACTCATTTGCTACTTGATATATTTTACAATATGTTAAAAAAATATTATATATAAATTAAAAGTTAGGAATTTGAATGACATTAAAAACACAACTATATGAACTATGAAGTTGATCAAATTATTCTCGATCTTTGTCGAGTAATAGATTGTAACTTTTTTTTGGGCATTGATCAACTTATGTCATTGCTAAGTATGACATAAATAGACTTTCATTAATCTAATTACTTTTATGAGAAGCCAAATTTCAGCAGATTCAGCTGCATGTCTTAATATTCAGTATTCTAAAACTTATGTGCATGTAGTAAAAGATAGCTAATTTATATTTATTACACAACAAAACTTGTCCTACTATATATGTAACCCCATTCCAATTCAAATTTGACATGAAATGATTTCCGCCAGCTCATGATCAACGCTATCTCTAAACTTTTCTAACAACAAAATTCTAAGAGTTTTTGAAAATATTTTTCTATAAAGTAGAATAATTTTTCTAAGGTATTAGAATCTCGTATAGTTAATGTGAAACTGATTACTTTGAACGTTGATCAACTCTTGGGTAGGTTCAATACGCACCAACACATCAGCAGTCTCTAGAATTTGCCCGAGAGTATCCTCAAATTTGTGATACAGTTGGAGAGAATGAATTAATAAGAATTAGATATCTTACAATCGGAGAGGCTTGAGGTACTTATACCCAAATGTTGTTGGCCAGATATGGTGCATAAACCATTCAAGCGCTATAAGCTAGAACGTTAGGGCCTTGTGCACTTCTTGAACTTAAGTTAAAAATCGCAGTTTCAGAAATGCATATTCCTTTTGTGCAAAATTATTTTATATAATGGATGAGCAGAATAGTTAAAACATTTAACATGCGCGCACACACATATATATAATTTAAGGATCATTAGATATACAATTCTTGTATTTCAACAGAGTCCATATCTCATGTTCCACATTTATGTGTCACTTATTATTCGACCGTAATTGATTAATGATACGCGCGTGTACAGTTATGGCAACATATGTACATATGTTATTCATATATTACAATGGAATAGAACTGTGGAACAGAAAATCTCGGTCCGTTTAAGCAAGGTGTAATTTCTGATTAAGTCATGCAGATTTGTGCTCTTTCTCTCCTCTCTTCATCGATCGAAAGACCAAAGCATGCCAAGTTTAATTAGCCTCGTAGTTAGTGTTGATTACGAAGATATAAGCCTCTAACAAGATGTAGTACTATACATCAATATTAGCATTTCTTCTTTAAAAAAACAAAATTATAGTTTGATACAAGAATAGAAATTGAAGACCTATATATCAAAGCAAGAAGCCGGCAAATGATTGATTTCGCCTCTAACATAACACATGTTATGTTTTGGACATTCAAACTGTCATTTAATTTCGATGTTAAACTTGCTGATTTTAATCAATTTGGAGTTATCTTTGATCTGAGGATTTATTTATAGACAATGAAAGAGATAGTAATCACTGTGTCTTAAATTGTGTCGTCTGTCTATAAAGCAGTAGGTATATATAGTTGTATATATATCTCGTACTTCCCTTTTACATCAAATTAAATATATATTTATTTATATATATATATATATTGATTAATTTAAGTCCAAGAATCTATATAGCTTGAGCAAGAATCTCACAAAAAATGTAGGTATTGTTGTTTCTTATGTCGTTTCTGATGAGACCTCTGACACATGATTAATGTGCAATTTCATTACACAAATAGTTTTTCTTTTTCACTCCATTATATATTGTTTTCAATTCAATATGTTAAATGGATCTTACACAAAAATAATTAAAATACATTATTATAAGATATAGACAGCGCCTGCCTGGATTGCCCTCCAAGCTAGCTACACTTAAGCTAGCAACTTTGTTGATAAATATTTTCTTACATATTCAAGCTGTTGTCCATAGAATATTAATTAATTATATATTGGCCAGTAAGTCTCATGTCACAAATACCCGACGTAGTCTATCCGCCATTGACCTGACAACCACTAACACCACAACAATCACATTGCTGCTAACACTTTTAGGAGGATTACTAATGCTTTTTAGGAGACTAATAATATTTTAAAGAGAAATACTAAAATATCTTTAATCAGAAAACCTAATATTTCAATAAGACTATTAATAAAATTTTAGGTGTAATACTAATATTTTTACTGAAAAAAATTAATATTTTTCATATGAATTACTAAAAAAACTGTTTAAGTGGATTATTAATAATTTTTCGAGGGATTGCTAACACTTTTCAAGGAAAAATTAATATTTTTTAGGGTTGCCTAATAATATGTCACTGTTTAATACGTTTCAAGAAGACAATTAATACATTTTAGGTGGATTAATAATACATTTGAGGCGGAAAATCAATAATTTTCATGAGGGCTACTAAAAATATTCTTTAATGAAATTATTAATACTTTTCAGATGTACTAGTAATAATACTTATGGAAAAAATTAATAATTTTAGCGGCCCTTCATATTACAAAAATGTCACGGTCCAGAGATCCTATGACACCACCCCAGAATATTACAAATATATTATCGGTGCATGCAAAAAAAAAAAAAAACCTGGTCGGATTGGTTTGGTCTAACCAAAGTCTTTGTCTTATATATAACCTTCTTTTCTCACCATTTGTTTTTGATATTAGGTATGGTTTAATTGTGAGCTTGTATATATGTATGCATAAGCGAAGCTAGCTTAAAACAGTGCGGTGGACCTTTTTGATCGATTCGATAAATGACTTATTAAATTTGAGTTGGATCGTACTGGAAATTTAACCGGAGGTCTACTTCATATAAAAACTTGAGTTAAATTTAAAAAACCAATAAATTTTACTGTCTTGGCTCAAAATATTAAGTAGGGATGGCAATGGGTCGGGTAAGACCCAGACCCGAACTAGACCCGCCACACTTGGGGCGGATATAGGTCCAATAAATGGTTATGGGACGGGTAATGGGTATTGAATTTTAGACCCGGGCGGATATGGGTCGGGTAACGGGTATGATAGGACTTGACCCAGACCCGACCCGTCTAATTTTTATTTTATTTTTATATAGAACGAATATATTGTATTATTCTTGTTCAAAAACTCTTGATTTATATATGTTGGTGTTTCTTTCATAATTTATATAATATCTACAAAATTGTATAAATAACATAAATTTTGAGTGCACTATTTTGAGTAAAAATCGTAAAAAAATTGTCCAAATATATGAAGTTGGCGGGTCTAACGGGTCTTACCCGCAAGACACGGGTATGGATCGGGGCGGGTATGCGTTTAGATGAGACGGGTCGGGTATGGGTATTGAATTTTCCTAACGAGTCGGGTCTCGGGTCCAGGCAGACCCGACCCAGACCCGACCCATTGACATCCCTAATATTAAGAATTACATGGTTTAATTAAGGTATTTGGATAAATGATTGTCTTGATTGTTATGTCATGAGAGATATATATCCAAACTTGGTCAGATTTTTGAGTATTTCTCAACCAACATATGAGATTCATTCCCGTATTTCAAATGAATTTTTGTATATAAATCTATTCCATGATAATAATAGTTGTTTGATGGTTAATTTAGAATATATATTTGGAGAAGTCACTTATGCAAAAAGTTCATTCTAGAGAAACCATAATTGAAGATTATGAAAATCCACAAAGAATTGTTCAAGGTACGACCTTCATATTTGCCTTTTTTCTATTTTTTTCAAATATCAGTCCAACATTCGTCCTACCAAAATAAAAGAATTTCTGCCAAAATGAAAGAATTTCTTTAGTCTTGGTTTAGAAAATCGATTACGCCATGTATGTATGTACATATGTGTATGTTGTATGTATGTATAGAGACACACACACATACTCATAGTATGTGTGAAGGAAATGATTTCAGCTTTTAACCGCAAAATTGAGCTTCACAATAAGGAATCGAATACCACAAATTAACAACATATAGATTATAACAATTAGGACAAGACAGAAGAAGATTTTAGAATACTTTACCATCACAAAAAAAAAAAAATAAGACTGTTAAAAACACAGTGTTTGTATAAACAATCTGCCAAGAAATTAAACTAAAACCTTTCTGTTACATAAAGATAAATTAAGCATCAAAACTATACCTATACAATTACATGGATTGACAATTACCAAAACCTAAAATTTCTTCCCCAAACCACACCCAAATAAAAAACAATTACTGGTATATTATATCTATGTATTCAAATCAAAACCTGGGCCTCTTCTTGGCACGATTCTTGATCAAAGGTTGATCAGTCTTTCTGTAGATATCGACAACTGATCTAAATTTCATTTTTCTTCGGGGCAAAGCTTCATCGGCCGAGCAATTTTCCGGGTCAATTAAACTTGACGATAATGCTTCACCCGCGCTTTTTTCTTCTTCTATTTCATCTTGTTTATCTTTTTCCGCTGGGAAATTCAACCAGAAAACCCGGAAATCATCGATTGAATTACCGCTTAGTTGAATCAGCTGTAAAACTGCGTCTATTTCTAGCTTTGTGAGCCTCGATTCCATCTTGGTTTCTTTCCCTTTTTCTTCTTGGGGGAGTTTTAATTTTTTAATATAATTTTTCGATTCAGTATTTTTCGTTTTTCTCAAATATATATACAAGCTGCAAGCATATATGCAAAGGAAATTTGTGGATGCTTAATAGACCAGGAATTTCTGACCAATGGGATCAAGTTATTTATTCCTGTTTTATTATCTTCAATTGACATTTTTACCCTCCTAAAGAGCTTTTAGCGGGTATTCATGTTTCCTGTTCAACTGACTTTAGCGAGGAGAAAAAGGTAATTGGGTGTAGCGTAAAGTATATTATTGTTAATAGAGATCTGTTTAGCTTAAAATCACCGCCTTAAGGATTATTGATTAAGACTCATACCCAGTCCGTCTCCTTTTAGAAGTAGGAAACCATTAAATAGGCAAAACAATAAATAAAAAAGAAACTAAACATATAAATAAAAAAGAGAAAATAAGAAGGTCAAAAGTGACGTAGCCCAGGGCCCAATTACCACGTTTGTCATGAAGAATGACCAATAACTTGTACTTGCTATTAAGATTAGGAAAACAAAGAAAAATATTCCATAATCGTCTTAAAACCATCTCAAGTTCAAGTATTATTATCTATTTATCTTGACAAACCAAGTTTTTTTAAAAAAATATTATTCATAAGATATAAAGTTCCACTTAAAATTTTAGTAAGAGAAGTAAAATATGCGTAAAAAATTGAAACTCAATTTATGTTCAACTTGATCAACTCTCATTTAAATTCAATCCGATTATTAATCAAACTAAACTAAACATAATTTTTGAAACTAGGTTAAAATTTCATATAACTTGAAAATATATTCTTTCAGCTCTACTGCTATGTAATATATCTTGGACCCCTTGGCAATTTTTTATCTCGAAATGATGTTATATTACCATAACATGAGAATTGCCCAAGAAAGCTGAAACTCAGTTAGGCTTCACTTGGAATGACGATTTGAAGCCAAGAGTTCCAAATCCATAGAGTATATTGAAGTTTGTTTGGACGATCTCATAATTCAAATAATTTCAAATTCTTAGTTCTTATTTTGAGATAAATTGAATCATTTTGATGAATTTTAAACCCATCTCACATAAAGTCATTTGAAATCATTTCAACAAATCATGCCTTCAAATTCAAATTATTTCATCCAAATGCAACCTTATTTACATTCTCTTTTCACTTCTACTTCTTCCTATTCGTTTGTCTCTTCTTTGAAAGGGACTTTGAACATACTTCTTTGTCAAGGAAAACATAAATTTATTACATCCAAATTACTCGTTCTTCACATCCACGCGTTAAATACTAATAGAGGAAAAATTAAAATACAAAGAGAATAATATCCAAACTAATGGGATGTGAATCAGAAGACCAATTACAATCGAGACCTCGATTTTACCGAACTTCATTGGCAAAGAAATCTATATTGAACTATGTTAAAATTGACAAATTTGAGAACACTTTGTATGTTTAAGCTCCTCCATAGAAAGAAACTCACTTTGGTAAGTTCTGACTTGCTCAAATTGTGACATTTTCTCAGGTGGACTTGCTCTATTACTCCGGAAATATGGAAAAGAAGTACACTTGACATAAATTGATCGACGTATTTTTTGTGTTTGTTTGGTCTCCACCAGCCAAGCACGTAGGTTTTGCCATTGGAAGCCCACCAGAAGCCAGAGAAGAAAATGTAAATCACCTGACCTTCTTGGATAAAAATGTTTGAATCGAATCAGGCAAGTGAGCAAACTGGTGTAGGTGTGACGGTGCTTATCAAATAAGAATTTGTATTGTGCCTGCAAGGAAGAAAATCAAAAGAAATTTCATAAACAAAATGTGGGATGGAGTGGCTCCTGATCATGACGCTACAAGAATTAAAACATCAGCGTTCGAAAACAGATACTGGTCTAACATCTTGCAAATTACATGCACACCAAAACAAGAAAAATGAAATAAAGTATATTGAGCATATTTAGCTCAATTTTTATATGGTTTCGACAAATAGACGTCTTATTCAACATAAAAAATCACCCAGCACGCCAAAAAAAACCATAATAAAAACAAATACAAAGAATTGCTTAGCAACTAGGCAAATTCAACGAATGTTGTTAGGGCTTCAGTTATAAGGCCAACTCAGCATCACGTGAAATACACGTGTAGAATGCCAACTTTATTGTGTGTCAAAGTCGATGGTGATTGCATTACACACTACTAAAAATTAGTGCATAATTAGACATTTATCTCAGTTTTACACGTGTTAAAATCAAAATCACTTATTCGTAAGTGTTGCAGTATCCCCATTAACAAAGTAGAGGATGTAGAGCATCCTCTAAGTGATAAAGCATGAAAGAGGTGATACTCACCAGAAGCGAATTTGACCTTTAAAACCCCCTGAGCGATGATATATTCTAGAAACAGAAAAGCTCGCTGCTCGTGTAAATAGTTGATGCAATCTTCATCCAGCAGTAGCTAGTCTTTTTGCCCAAAAAGGTCAGTAACTTGTCCTGAGATACGTTTCTCATTAGGACACAGTACAATAATGAAAATACCAAAAATATAGGAGCAAATCCAAATCAAAAGTTCAAATATATCCTAGTTCTTGCAAGTTTATAACGCACTCAAAAGTTTCTCATGCCTAACATCACAAAACAAACAAAGCAACGGATGAGAAAAATCTAGTATCTTTAGATCTACAAAAACTAAGAAACATAGAACGGAGTACGAGAGTGCCTGACACAACATCAACTGCGTTGACTAATTCTGCCAGTAGCAGAAATATTTAGTATAGAAGAACTACAAGAGAACATGACATAATTTCAAATGCATTCACTATTGTTGCAAATAGCAGAAATGTTTAGTTTTGGAAATTAGTCTTGTGTTGATCAAAAAATGGCATCTGGAGGGACTAGCTAGGGAGCGATTGGATATGCTTTCACTTTGAAAATTTTCATTTTGCTAGAGAATAGTGGTAAAAAGAAAATTTGGAATTAAAAGTAAAAAAAAATGAATTTTGAGGGTGCGATTGGATGTGAAATAAAAAAGTAATGATGAAAGTTGATTTGATTTAAAAATAGTAAAATAATGATTGGATATGATTTGTAATTATAAATATGCGAGTGAATAGTGAAATTGCGGAAGAATGTGTAATAATGATTAGTTTTTGTGAAAAAATGTGTAGATGTGATTGATAAGAGAAAAAATGAGAAAAATTAAAAGTGAGAGAAGAGTATATTTTCTGAGAATTTTCATAAACAATCGCATATTTGGTCAAAAAAATTCTTCATGACGAAAATGGAATCTCTTTCATATCCAATCGCAGCCTAGAAAACCTGAGATTCTGAATGTTTTCAAAATGCTTGTCCTCTTACTATGAAAGCAAATATTGAATCACGGAGGCCTACTAACTCTTCCAGTAAACAAAATAAGGACTCTAGTTGGCATATGATAAGATCGGGCAAAATAAAACAAGAGAATTTTCTCGGATATTCTGCATCTGCAGATGATGTTTTGCTCCAGATATGTGTAAACAGATCAAACAAGCAAAATCTAATATATGCCAAAGGAATATGAAAGATAAACAAAATGATAAAAATATCTCACCAGTACCCTTAAGATTTAGGCTAAAATTGCAACAGACATAACCATCTCATCATGCAGTTTCCAAACACAAGGAGAGAGTGATATAGAACCTGGTGATAGAAAACAAACAAATTCAGAAGTATGGCGCTAGTTTCTTTTTGAAAGTACAAGGACTAATAAAGTGCAACTGTAACAAGGAAAATACACTCAGGGCAGTGTAAAACAGAGACAGAGACTGAAGAGAACCTCACAGTGCAATACTTTGTCCACATGAAGTAGAGAACAAAAGCCACCAAATCGAGCAGTGAGACCAAGGCAGCTAGATCAATCCCAAATATTATGCCAACTGCAGTGAAATGAGGCAAAATAAAACTACAGAAGAAAAGCAAAACAGAACTACCATAAACTTCTAGAATGAAAAACCTGCAGACCAAGTCATTTTGGACTAAAAAATCTCAGACTTTATACTTAGGAAGCAATTAAAAATGTCAAGCATAAGAAAATGATTAGTATTGACAGCAAATAACCATTTATTACTGGTGGTATTTGTCTGAAGACGTTTTAATAAAGACAATAAAGAAGGTTTGAATCCTAAAGCTGCTCTGACATTTTGCTTGCTGTGAGCTATGTCAATCTTCAATCACATCCTCAGATACCCTCTCCTCCACCCAAAAGGAATTTATTTATCTTATCAAAAAGAGGAAAACTGTCTTGGTTTTTTAAATTCTACAAGAAACAGGTTTCAGCTAGTCAATACGTTGTTTTATTCCTTTATACATTTTCTCAAAACAATTTTTGTTTGATGGAATAGTTATGACTTTTCAAAAGGAATGCCTTGCGAGGCACATAAGAAAACTAACAATGAGAGCTTTTCCTGTAATAAACTTGATTCCATCAGGAATTTGATTAATCAAAAAATTACTGCTGCCAAGAACCCAAAGTACACAAACGATTGCAAGCTCTTTATTAGGTTTCATCCTCTGCCAGACAGAAACATTTAATCTCAAAAACTTCCTGCAAATTTTTCAGAAGTAGCTTAAATCGTTCATGAAAATCCCAAGCATATCTCTCCCTTCCAAATACAAATATAATAACAGCAGCATAGCAGCGTAACTAAAGCAACCAGGATTGAAGGCAAAACTGACTCTATTTCAAACCAACACAAGTTAGTTGCAACAAGACCAGGTTAAGAGAAGTCATTAACAACTTTATTGTTTCAACATTTAAGGTTGCGCAAATTCAACATGTTAAACTATGCAAGCATTAATATGGAGGTTTTTACATGTCTAATAATATACGAAGCAACAAAAGTTTACTTAAATCAACCAAACTACACCAAATCACCAACTAAATAAAGTGTGTAAGAGTTAACAAATCTAAATTTGAATTGTGCGAAAATAAAGGACCTAATGAAAAAATGTATTAAACATGCCCAAAGTACACACAGGCTGCTCTGCAATGACTTAATATTCAGTATGAACTACTATGTAAATTTTTCCTGCAAATGGCAAGCTTTAGTATTTGCCAAGAACCTGGAAGAACATCAAATTTGCTTTTCTATACTTCCACATGGATATCTTTTATAACCAGGTAACAGGGTAGCTCAACTCCATTTGAACCAAAAGAAGCAAATGGTATCTCCTTTTCAAAAAAGGCACACAGTATGCTTGTTTATTCCATAGGTTGCAATACAATTGAGAAGAAATCAATTGGATACCAGGTTTCCATCTTCAAAAATCAAAAACTTCATGCCTTTTTCAGAAAATCTGGTTTATAAACTCGCAGAGGATTGCTACCTTAAAAAGATTTGATAAGCATCAATTCAAGGAATCTTATTCTAGGGAATACCAATACACCAAAAAGATTTCCCACACAATGTTTGTTTTGAAAAATATTAATTATTATTCAGATTTGCTCTAGTCCAAGTTGTTTGGGTTGAAATGACTAGGCAAATGTCAACTGGATAACATTTTTTATATTTCTAAGGTTCCTAAAACATACAAAAACACTATGGAAGTAGTTTCAACTATTTCCAGAGCTATCTTTTGCTACGATTTTTTATAAATTGCAAGAAAGAAGAACCAAGTAAGAGATACAATAGGTTGCACTGGTGGTAGCATACAACATATACTCCCTCAATGCACAACCAAATGCTCAAATTATGAGCAGACATATATATAACCTATCGCTTTACCTCAAATGTAGAAGGTAAAAGCACTAGCCACATCATTTATTGTAAATCTAAATAGTACATTCAGGACATAAAACAAAATTTTCGGACCTCCCAAGAAAAAGAGAAATCAGTTTTAAGTTCATTAAAGTGAAGATTTTGGTTTTCTTTTAAATATATTTCTCTAAAACTCTCATTTTTATTTTGTGAAGATGCCATGGAGACTGCCTGGTGCTTAGGCAATATACTATCTTTGCTCATCTAGCTCGCCTAGGCTTGTCCCGAACTATATTTCAGCATGGTATATGATCCGTATAGCCGACCCCACATAGTGGGATTAAGGCTTAGTTTGTTGTTGTTTGTTTATGGTTTTATCACTGGAATGACCTAAAGTGAGGTATCTGCAAAACTAGAATAGCATCTGCTGTCACAACTTTTACCTTTTATCTTAACCCAACTTCTTTTTGCAGATATGACCTGCTTGATAGAGACAAAATACCTTAGCCTATGCTTATGCTAAATTTTCTCCGCATGTATTACTGCAGGTGGCCTGTCCCCTAGGCCCTAATATTTAGGGGAGTAAGGATTCTGTCAGAAGTTATTTCCGTTATTTTCTTTTCATTTTATATTCCATCATTACCTTAGTTATTTGCATAACAACACTACTCAACTCCATGAAAATGCACCACTGCATAATAAATGTTTGAAAGATCAAACAAGATCGGAATAACAGAAAAGCTATAAAAAAAAAAAAAGCAAAAACCTGCAGTTGGCTCGTCAATGGGATGGATGGTTTCTTCATTTGAACTATTCTGACTGAAGGGTCTTGTACTCTTGTACAACTGTTAAGCGCAAATCAACCCCAGAGCAAGATAACCTTTTCGACTAAACAGCCACCGTAACAGTCATGTTATTCCTAACCGAAGTTGTTCTTTCTGGTGATGATAAACCAGAGTGCATGCTATTTAATGCCTTTTGCTCTATTTCATTCGCTTCAAGTGCCATGCCTGCCTTTCTAAGGCAAGACACCAAAGAACTAATGGTGATATTATCTGGCGCACAGCCCACTGACAACATCTTGTCATACATTCCAATAGCTTCCACCATTCTGCCCTTCATACAATGCCCCAAAATGAGAATGGTGAAAGTCATCTTATCATGGATGCATCCTTTTGCCTCCATTTCTGCAACAATTGCATTTGCCTCATCTACATTACCAGCTTTACAAAACCCATCAATAACAGGGTTGTAAATAAATGGTGGGGGTACAATGTCTTCCCTCCATTTCAACTGCCTTAACAAATCACGAGCCTCATTTAATCTATTCTCTTTGCAAAGAGCACTAATTAGAACGGAAAAGGTAAATACATTAGGAGGCACCTTCCTATCATTCATTTCATCCAAGAGATTCATGCTTTGTTCCAACTCTCCAAGGCGGCAATAACCATCGATGAGAGAAGTGAAGGTGACAACATCAGGATGAAAACCACCGTGACCATCCTTTCATACATCTTCAACGCAAAAGCCACCTCACCCTTTTTACCAAAACCATCAATAATACAATTAAAAGTAAACAAGTTTGGTTTGATCCCATTATTAATCATCTCATCAAAAAGAGTTGAAGCAGCATCCATCTTACCTGATTTGCAGTATCCAGATATTACCGATGTGTAAGTCACAACATCTGGTGAAAACCCAGATTGCACTTTAACTTCTCTTAGTAACGCCTCTGCTCTATCCACTTTACCAACTCTACATAACCCATTAATAAGAGTATTGTACGTAACAAGATCCGGATGACAACCAAAACTTTTCATAACAACAAAAAATTCAAAAGCCTTCTCAACCTTACTCACACGACACAATCCTCGCAGCACTATGTTAAAGCTACAAGTATCAGGGCACAAGCTCCGTAACCTTAATATATGACTTTTAAAAAATTCAATGGCCTCATTGACCCGATTTCTATTCATTAGCATGCTCAAGAAATTATTATATACAAAAGAACTAACTATTTCCTCTTTCTCATTGCAGAGTTCAGCTTTAGCAACCAAAATTTCTTCCGCAATCTTAAACTTCCCAGCATTGGAAAATGATGAAACTACGGAATCCAAAACCGAGCTAGTGGGCAATAACCCATCAGCTTTCATATACTCGTACACTACTTTAGCTGAATCATGAAGGCCCATTCGGCAGAGCGACCTTAAGAGCAAATCAAAAGTGGGCTCCAAATGAATGAGATTCAAACTAAGCCTCGAGTAACGAAAAAAGCTAAATGCTAAATCCGGGTTATTCAATCTACTGTTTATGTGATAAACTACGCCGAAAGCTACAAAGGGATTTAAATTCTCCCGGAAATAATCAGTGTCAAAAAAGGTAAGCGACTGAGAGTGGTGAATGCAGAGAGTGCATACAACTTTGACGAACCAAAGAGTGGACGCAGGAGAAGAGTTCGATGATTCTATGCGGGTGTGACCATGGAACAATGCTGTGGAGAGAATCTTGGAAACGGACACCCTCTGAGCCCCAAATTGCATTCTTATCAATCAAATCAAAGATTGGTGATTAACTAATAAACTTACGACGATGAATCGCGTCGTCTTCATGCCATTTTCTTGTATCGCGGATTGAAATAAGAGATTGGAAAAATGAGTTGAGTTTAAGGATTAAGAATGGGGACTAATCCAATGGTATTTGATGAGATTTGTGTGTGAGCTGTGTGCGTAAAGCTCGTGGGATTGGAAGTGTTGACGGAGGTGAATTAGGGTTGAGGGCGGCGCCCGGCGGATTGGTCACCCCAACAAAGACAGTACTAATCTCGGGTTGTATTTTTCGGGTGCTATGCCATAGAGAAAGGCTAAAGAAGGAACACAGCAAAAAATATTTTCGGAAATAATAAAATATTCAATTATTATTATTATTGTTAAAAAAAACTTCTTTTTCTGGTATACGAAATGAGACCGTCTCGGATTTAAATTCATGAGACGGATCCAACTCATTCTACAAATCACATGTTAGTAGAGGTGTCAAACGGGCTGTCGGGCCAAATGAGGACATCGGGTCAGTTCGAGTCGGACCAAACAGTATTAGGGCCTCTAATTTTAGAGCTCATTCCGGCCCAAAGCATGAAAAATACACTAAAACCCTCAGGTCGGCTCGGTTTTTCAGGCCAGATGGACCGGGCTTTTGAGGCCCAACATTTTTTGGGTCGAAATATTACAGGCCAGCTCGGTGGCCAAAATTGACAGCTCTACATGTTAGATCCAAAATTTAAATGAGTTAACTAATATGAATCATTTTAGGATTTTTCTCACGAAATAAATTCGTGAGACCGTCTCATATGAGTAGAGCTGTCAAAAGATCGGGTTGGGCCGGGCCGAACAGTGTACCGGGCCGCAAAAATGGGGAATCTAGCCCGGTCTAAAAATAAAAAATACACTAAAAAAATCGGGCTTTTGGGCTAGCCCGTCGGGCCTGGCTTTTGAGGCCCGACTTTTTTCGGGCCTTGAAAAATAGAGCCCATCCCATTAACAAATCGGGTTGGTTCGGACCGGCCTGTTGGGTCGGGCCGAATTGACAGCTCTACATATGAGTTTTTGTCTTTATCAATTACATCCTAAAAGGAACTATAGAACATTAAAACCCTCAAATTATTATTTATGATATTATTTTATCTCAATAATATTTTCATCATTATTTATCAAAAAAGTCTTCACTTTGCCGTGGCTTTTCTTCTTTTCCGTTTTTTTTCCTTTAAAATTAAGTCAAAAGACTTTACAATATCTTTTATTATTGTCAATAACAAAAGCACGACAATGTCAGATAAATATTTTTATCATTATTTTGATGGTTTTGTTTAAATGTATTTTTACACCAAAACAATACTTCTAAATGTTGTCTAAATACTCTCGATCGATATAAAATATTTTTAATATTTTTACGGAGTATTTCTTGAAGTTTATTTTGACAAAAATTGGACAACACAGAAAAGTTTTGTCATGATTTTGATGAATTTGTTTCATTGTGTTTTTACACTAAAACAATATTTCTAAATGTTGTCCAAATACTTCCGATCGGTCTAAAATATTTTTACAATTTTTACGGAGTATTTCTTGAAGTTCATTTTTACAAAAATTGAACAACTCTCTGTTTTGAGGTCAACCTAGGTCGCCTATATAGGGCAACCCGTACTGAAGGTGTGCAAAAGCAGAGAGAATAGTCATTTCTTTGAAAAAAGGGAGGTGGACCGGTCACCCTATAGGGCAACCGGTGTCGTGGATCGGTCACCCTATAGGGCATCCGGTGTCTGAGTATGGTTTGAATTTTGCAAACTTCTCTCAGATTGCATTTTTAAGAGGGCAACCGGTCAGGGTATGTCGGCCGGTCGGACCTATGGTGGACGATGGTCGCCCTGTGTAATTTTGTGCGGAAATTTTCAAACTCTTATTTCGATTCGACCGGTCGCTTTATGGTTTTGAAACAAACTATCCGTTAACAATGAGACAACTTTTTCTTGTTTTATGGAATTGATTTCTAACACCTATAATCTTGATTTTAATTACATTTCTTTTGTTGAAATCAATCTCCAAGAAGGAGCCTATGTCTGGAAATCAATCCAAGACCTAATCTATAAATAGATGAAGAATTGAAGCAACACAACAAGAGAGAATACTGCAACTCAACAAGATACATTCAAGCAAACACTTTTGTTCTTATATTTCAATTTTCTTGTTGTAATAGCTTAAGGTCTTACACTTTCACATCTTGAGGTCTAGGCTTTTCATTCTTGATTACACTTGCACTCAAAATTGTATTATTCATTATCGAGTTGTAATCTTGAATTTTTTGGTTCATCATTCAGTACAAGATATCCTTGTGAGTGTTCTTGTTGTAAGAACACACTTGGGTGATCTAGGTGTTAGGTGCAAGAAGATTGTGGTAATCTTCTTATTGGAGAGTTTGGTGCTCTTTGAGGTGTTAAAGAATTTGGTGTTCTTCAGGGTTGAAGATTGTGGTAATCTTCACAAGGTGTCGTTGAAGATTGTGGTAATCTTCAAGGGAGATTGTGGTAATCTCCAAAGAGGTGTTGTAAGGTGATTAATTGTGGTAATTAATAAAAAAAAATCTTTTTCGAAACCCATCCCGGATATACTGAGGTGGTAGAGCATGTAGTCTCTAGGTGGGGTGAAACTCTATAAATCGACGTGTGTTGTTTACTTCCTGCACTTCCACTCTTGTCTTGGCTTGTTTGTATCGAAAAAGAGGGCATAATCGAGAAAATGGAGATAATCTATTCACCCCCCTCTAGATTATCGTAGCCGCTTGGACTTACAAGTTGTATCAAAGCCAAACTCTTTGGCAATCTCGTTCCACATTGCGAGTAAAGAGGAACGATCAATGGCTACGAATGAAGTCTACCGTACCGCACCTACACCAAAGCCACCGCTTATTTGATTCCAAAAATTATACATTTTGGAAAGAAAGAATGGAATGCTATTTACAAAGTTGCGGGTTCGATATTGGAACACGATCATAAATGGAGAATCCATCCCGATGAAAGACGGACCACTCACCTCCAAAGTCCTCTAGGAGCTCAATGATGAAGAAAAGGAAATTATCTCCTTAAATGGTAAAGCTCTAAATATTCTTCATTGTTCACTTGCATTTTCGGAATACGGTCATATTCGAGGAATACGATCGGCACATGAAGCATGGCAAACATTAGAAGCTATCTATGAAGTATATGCAAATGAAAGGAGCAACTCAAAAGCATCTACCTCTCAATTGGATACAACATCAAAACCAACAATATGGGATGAGCTTCTTACAACTTCCGACGATGAAGAAGTCGAACAATGTCTTATGGGCATCGAAGAAAAAAACAAGGTACGCTCCAAACCCTCTACTTCTTATGATAATGAATTACAAATGATTATAGTGATTTGCAAAATGATTTTGATGAGCTACAAAATGAATTCCAAAGCTTGCTTGTTAAATACAAAAATTTGAAAAAGGAATTCAATGTTTTGAAAAATGATAAGGATATATTATTTACCTCTTATGAATCACTTTCATGTGCTCACACCACCACACTTGATAAGGTTAGAATCCTTAAAAAGAAAAATAGTACTCTTGTTGAGGATATTGATTGCATGAAAAGGGATTTATTAAAATTCAACTTGAGTACCGATAAAATGACCAAAATTGTTGATGTTCATAGTTGTGGTAATTTGAAACTAGGACTTGATCATAAGCCTAATGTCGTTAATCATATGAAAAAGAATCAAGTTTTTAAGCATGTTGGTCATTATGCTCCTAAAATTATTACTTGCTTCTATTGTGGTAAAAAGGGTCACACGGCTAATTCTTGTCGGGCTAGAAATAGCTCTAATTATTTTTGGAGACCTAAAAACCTCAAAGCTAATCCTAAAGGACCCAAACACTTGAGGGTACCACAAAACAATGTTATATTAGGTGCATGGTGAAATAAAAATCAAAGAAAATTCATACCGCCAAGAAGACATCAAATGCCCGTTTCATTTGATCAAAGGAGAAAACAACATCTCCATGAATTTCCAAGATAAATACATTATCAACAATGGGAAGGACACAAACCTTGGAAAGGGAGTAATTGGAAAAATCATCATCAACAAAGTGACTTCTCAAGAGGAAGATACTACCAACAAAGGGAAAGATACAACCCGTGGAAATAACATAATTGGTAAACTGTATCTCTCTTTATTTAAATATGCATAATGTTTTATATATGCTTGTATTTTTGCTTTCAAAATGATTTTTCAAAATATTTTTAAAATGAGGTCTTCTATATATTTGTGGTTTTAATTTTTTTTTAACAAGAAGACCTTGTATAATGCTTTTCTAAACTAGTGTGTATTTCCTAGAATTTGTATGTGTATTATCTCTTATGGATTTATAAAGCATTGTACACTTGTGACATATTTTATTGCTTTAGCCTACATTTTTACCATTATATTTTGTGCAAGAATTGTTTAAGAATTGTGTAGGATATTACCTTCATAAATGACCATCTAAGTTCATAATATGTCAAGAGTGACATAAACTATCGAGGTACGCTCACCATTGTTATTCATCTCATATACTCGATATATTCTTGCCATATGCCTATGTGCTTACTTTCCAAGATATTTCAAAGTTTCTTATACAAGTGCCATTAAAAGAATTTTTCGATTTTTGAAAGGCACTATTCGATAAAGCTTGTTTTATCCGAGACTTATAAGGGATTATATTTTATTTTGATAAAATATTTGATTTTTATCCTCCTCTTAAGTTATGCATTTTATTGCACATATTCATGTCTTCATTCTTGGATGCTTTGTCAAAGCTCTTTTTCAAATACTTCTTTTAAATAAGGTCTCGACTATATGATCTCGGATTTTCAAATTTCAAAAGAGACCTTATATAGCTTCCTATAAGCATATTTGAACTTACATGTTTTTATTAAACTCTTGGTGATTTTCTTTAAAGCATAGTATGTGTTACTTGTTATAGTGTCTATATTATTCGATATTACTATGCTCTTGTGCAAGATTTCTTGTTAAGATTTTGCAGAAATTTTTGGTATTTTGGAACAAGCTTGACGACCAATGAGAGGTTAGTAGCTCAATGGTATTGTCTAGAAGTAGGTATTGATTATGTTGAACATTTGCACGTTTAGAAGCTATTCACATTTTACTTGACTATTCTTGTTTTAAGAAAATCTCAAGCTTTACCAAATGGATGTTAAATCCGCATTTATAAATGATTTTATTCAAGAATAAGTCTATATAAAACAATCGGGGTTTGAAAATTTCTCTAGGCCAAATGATTTTTATAAAAGGCCTTGTATGGTTTAAAACAAACACCCCGTGTATGGTATGATAAACTTAGCTATTTTCTTTTGCAAAATGGTTTTACAAGAGGTAAAGTTGATACTACTCTCTTTGTTTTTTGAAAAATGACAAGATTGCTTACTTGTGCAAATTTATGTTGATGATATTATTTTTGGTGCTACTAATGAATTCTTGTGCAAGAAATTCTCTAAGTTGATACAAGGTGAATTCAAGATGAGTATGATGGGGGAGCTCAACTTATTCTTTGAACTTCAAGTTAAACAATGCCAAGAAGGTACTCATATTTCAAAATCAAAGTATAAAAAGGAATCTTTGAATAAATTAGGTATTGAAGAAGAAAGAAAAATATCTCTCTCCTATGGCAACAATATCAAGATGGACATTGTTTGAGAAAGGCATATTGGTTGACAAACAAATTTGATGTATGTTTTTCACGTTTATTACTCCTTTAGACTCGACATTGTTTATGCCTTATGTCTATATGCTCGACTTCAAAACTATCCCAACGAATTTCATTAAAGTGTCGTTAAAAGAAATTTGCAAATATTTGAAAGGCACTTCTTCCTATGGCTTGTTTATCCAAAGTTTTTAAACATTCATATTTTTTCGGGATAGCAAGTCCGGTGATAATACTTTCTCAAAATATGTTTCGTTATAATCGAACTAAAACATATTGAGATTCGACAACTTGTTCTAAGGGATTGTGTTTTTAAAAACGAAAAATTGAGATGTGTTTAATTGTCTCAAGGATAACTCGGACATTTATTTTTATTCATTAACCACCGAGTCTTTTACCTCATTTCGAGCTTATTTAGACATAATGTATATTGAATGAGGTGTATGTTTGCATTTCGTGCATTTTTAAAACTTAGGGGTGAAAAAAAATTGGGTTTTTTGGTACAAAATTCGGACATAATCAGAAAAAGGGCACCAGGGACTGGAAGAGGGGAAGGCAACCGGTCGACCACCACCTGGACCGGTCGGCCTACCCTTGGACTGGTTGACCTGGAGTAAAAATTGGATAAAATTTGTTATGTCCCAGACTTAGTCTTTTTCATACGTTTTTCACTACTTTCGCACCCTTTTGCAAATATCACACACAATTCACTCAAAATAATTTATTTCTTGTAAATTATATATTTTTGAGTGTATACTATCGGTATATCATTCATGATACCCGACATCTCCGATTACTTGGTAAGAATTATTCCTCTTTATCTCAGTTGGGTACTGGAATCCTTGAAAATGTGCTTCATCTTTAATATCTTGTTGGAATTCTTATATTTTTGTGTTGGGCATGATGATTGTTGTTGGATGATATTTGTAAAATTGCTTTTGGTGATGAAAAATTTGGCTTGGTTATTTTTACAAGGGCTATATACATTTTCTTTATTATTTGACGCCCGCCAAGTGTTCGATAAAACGTTTCAAAGAAAAATTCATCACCTACATGATTCTCTCGATTTCAAATATCTTATATATTTATAGAGATCATGTTTTGCATATCAGATGAACTTTTACGAGTTTTTACAAGTCATATGATCAACTCTTCCCTTAGCTTTTGGAATTTTATGCTTAATGATCAATAACTCGATAAATCGGTTAATTTGTGCACTTTGATATGGATATGTGATGTTTTTATCGTGATAACACTCTTTTTGATGATTTCAAAGGGGGAGAAATATGATATAAGCTCTTTAGCTCAAAAAAGCTAAAATAAGCTCGCGAAAGAAGCTATAAGCTGTGGCTATTAAAAGCCAAAAGTTGTGGATCATACTTAGTCCATTTGTTGTATTGTGGACTCATTTACATGTCTAATGATATTTTGTTGACAGGGGGAGCTTATAAGCTCTTGATACTTAAGCTCAATTTATAAAAGCTAAGCTTTTAGCTTTTGGTTGATTGCTTCTATATATTACTCTTGTTGTGCATATTGATAGGGAGCTTTTGCAAAATATTTGAAAATCTTTACTCCCATCCTTGTGATTATTATGCGTGGAATATTGTCGCTCTAAACGGATAGTTTATTTTTTACCGGAAAATTGTTTTGTTTCAAAATCGTCCTCTTAAAATTATTTTGGTTTGTAATCATAAAAAATGGGGAGTTTGTTAGATAAATGTTTTTATCATAATTTTGATGATTTTGTTTAAATGTGTTTTTACACCAAAATAATATTTCTAAATGTTGTCCAAATACTCCCGATCGATATAAAATGTTTTTAATATTTTTACGGAGTATTTCTTTAAGTTTATTTTGACAAAAATTGGACAACACATAAATTTTTGTCATGATTTTGATGAATTTGTTTCATTGTGTTTTTACACTAAAATAATACTTCTAAATGTTGTCCAAATACTCTCGATCGGTCTAAAATATTTTTACCATTTTTACGGAGCATCTCTCGAAGTTCATTTTCGACAAAATTGGACAACTCCTCTGTTTTGAGGTCAACCGGTCGCCTTATAGGGCAACCCGTACATGAAAGTTGTGCAAAACAGAGAGAAACGATCTGCTTTCTTTGAAAAAATGGAGTGGACTCGGTCACCCTATAGGCAACTTGAGTCGGGACCGTGGACCGATCGCCTATAAGGCATCCGGTGTCTGAGTATGGTTTGAATTTTGCGAACTTCTCTGTATTGCATTTTTTAAGAGGTCAACAGGTCCAAGGGTATGTCGACCGGTCGGACTCTATGGTGACCGGTCGCCTGTGTAATTTTGTGCGAAAATTTTCGAACTTTTGCGAACTTCTCTGTATTGCATTTTTTAAGAGGTCAACAGGTCCAAGGGTATGTCGACCGGTCGGACTCTATGGTGACCGGTCGCCTGTGTAATTTTGTGCGAAAATTTTCGAACTCTTATTTCTATTCGACCGGTCGCCCTATGGTTTTGACAGCAAACTATCCGTTGACAGTAGACTATCCGTTGACAGCAAACTATCCGTTGACAGCAGACAACTTTTCCTTGTTTTATAGAATTGATTTCTAACAGCTATAATCTTGATTTTAATTACATTTCTTTTGTAGAAATCAATCTCCAAGAAGGAGCCTATGTCTGGAAATCAATCCAAGACCTAATCTATAAATAGATGAAGAATTGAAGCAACACAACAAGAGAGAATACTGCAACACAACAAGATACATTCAAGCAAACACTTTTGTTCTTATATTTCAATTTTCTTGTTGTAATAGCTTAAGGTCTTACACTTTCACATCTTGAGGTTTACTTTCATTCTTGATTACACTTGCACTCAAAATTGTATTATTCATTATCGAGTTGTAATCTTGAATTTTTGGGTTCATCATTCAACACAAGATATCCTTGTGAGTGTTCTTGTGGTAAGAACACACTGAGTGATCTAGGTGTTAAAAAAGAAGATTATGGTAATCTTCTTATTGGAGAGTTTGGTGCTCTTTGAGGTGTTGAAGAATTTGGTGTTCTTCAAGGTTGAAGATTGTGGTAATCTTCACAAGGTGCCGTTGAAGATTGTGGTAATCTTCAAGGGAGATTGTGGTAATCTCCAAAGAGGTATTGTAAGGTAATGTTGTATTAATTGTGGTAATTAATAAAATTCTTTTTTTTTTTGAAACTCATCCCGGGTATCTTTGGGGTGGTAGAGCACGTAGTCCCTAGGTGGGGTGAAACTCTATAACTTCCCGCACTTCCATTCTTGTCTTGGCTTGTTTGTATCTAAAAAGATGGCATAATCGAGAAAATGGAGATAATCTATTCACCCCTATAGATTATCGTTGCGCTGACTTGACTTGGACAATACAATAAACAATTTAAAAAAAAAAAAAGAAGATAAACTATCTTTTCAAAAAAATAAATTACATTCATTTAAGTATATATACAATATTTATATATTTAATATTCTTCTCTTTATATTATATTTTGTTATTTATCTAATATCAACAATTAACATACAAGATCATGTTTTCATTGAAATTTTCAAATTTTACTATTTTTATTGAAAAGATTGGGTTGTATTGATTTTGTGTGAAAATTGAGTATATGTTTTATTACAATACAAATAATGAGAATGCAAATAGTTTTAGAAATCGATTATGTTTGATAGAATATTTTTAATAATTAGTTTTTGCACCAAATACATGATAGAAGTAAAAATATATTTGGAGATGTTTCTAAAATATATATTTTATAAATTTATTAAGTTGTATTAGTTGGAAAGGTGATAATATAGTGATGTGATAGTGTGTATGTGATTGGATTGCAAAATGTAAACGAGTCTATGATTTGATATGTTCATATATACTAAATGAGATGAGTACGAGTGAGTGATTTGGATTACAAATGCTCAACTAACTGTGTTATAATTAATTCTCTGAGGAATTTAAGATCTAATTTAACAAAAAAATATGTTATTCTTATGTTAGCAAATTTAATTCAGATAAACTTTTAACATCAAATTTGAATGGTATCGCTAACCTGTTATAAGGGTGTTGACCAGAGTTCGAACATTGTATCTTTCCGTTTCTTTAAAATGTATCCCCTATCCTCCAATCACTACTCACTAACATCAAATTTGAATGGAATATTAAATAGTTTAATTTATTTTACAAACTTTCATCCAGTGAAATTTTATTCGTGGGCTTAATTTTTCAATATAAAAGTTCAAATGGGTTTAAAATCAGTCCAACAGGTTGAGGCTCATGTTAGATAAATATTTTTATCATGATTTTGATGATTTTGTTTAAATGTGTTTTTAAACCAAAACAATGTCCCTAAATGTTGTCTAAATACTTCCGATCGATTTAAAATGTTTTTACTATTTTTCGGAGTATTTTTTTGGAGTTTATTTTCGATAAAAAATTGGACAACTCATTTGTTTCAGGCTCGACCGGTCGCCCTATAGGGCAACCCGTACCTGAGTTGAGTTTTGAAACAGAAAATGAGGCGTAAGAGAAAAGGTGTCAGGGACGGTCGACGAGGTGGTCGGCGGGTGAGGGCGACGGTCGACCCCCGGGCAACCGTGCACACTGGGAGTTGGTTTTTAGTTGATCTTCTCTGCCTCGTAATTTCTTCAACTCCAATCGGTCAGACTAAGGCGACGGTCGCACCCCCGCGATTTGGTCCCCCTGTGTAAAAATTCGCAGAATTCAATTTCAATCTTATCTCTGCTTGTGACCGGTCGAACCCATGTTTATCAAAAACTATCCGCTTGCGTTTTGCATGACTTTTCCTATTTTGTGGGATTGATTTCTAACAACTATATTGATCATTTTAAATGGTTTCTTTTTGCAGCAAATCACTCCCCAAGGAGGAGCCAATGTCCTGGAAATGAAAGCCAAGTCCTCTCCTATAAATAGAGGCTTCATTCAAGCAACAAGATACAACACTCTACACAAGCAAAGAGAAATTGAGCGAACACTTTCATATATCTTGTTGTATTAGCCTAAGCACTTTCACTTGCACTTATTTGAGGTCTATGCTTTCAATTCTTGATTACACTTGTACTCATATTGTATTAATCATTATTGAGTTGTAATTTTG
Organism: Rehmannia glutinosa; assembly: GCA_016081115.2. Lineage (NCBI taxonomy): Eukaryota > Viridiplantae > Streptophyta > Magnoliopsida > Lamiales > Orobanchaceae > Rehmannia > Rehmannia glutinosa. Next base: position 121,202 of record JABTTQ020001102.1, read on the forward strand.
ATTTTGGTCATCATTCAACACAAGACATCCTTGTGAGTATTCTTGTGGTAAGAATACACTGGGTGATCTAGGTGATAGGTGTTTGAAGGTTGTGGTAATCTTCAAAGGTGTTGTAAGAGGGTTGTGGTAATCCTCAAGGTGGTGAAAGAGGGTTGTGGTAATCCTCAAGGTGTTGTATTAATTTTTGGTAAATTAATAAAATCTTTTTTTCTTTTTGAAATCCATCCCGGATATCTTTGGGGTGGTAGAGGATTAGGCCCTAGGTGGGTTGAACCTCTTTAAATCAATGTGTGCTATTTACTTTCCGACTTTGCATTTCATCTTTGCTTAAGTCTTTCGAAAAAGAGGGCAAAATGAAAAACCGGATAATCTATTCACCCCTCTCTAGATTATTGTAGCCACTTGGACTTACATTGGTATCAAAGCCAAACTCTTTGGCTAGCTCGTTCCGAGTAAAGAGGAAAGATCCATGGCTACAAATGATGCTCATCTCACCACCGGCGCCTCCACCAACAAGTCACCGCTATTCGACGCCAACAACTACGCATTTTGGAAAGACCGTATGGAGTGCTTCTTACAAGGGTGCGGGTTCGACATTTGGAATGTGGTCATTGAAGGAGTTGATCAACCAACAAAGAAATCGGAGGATGGCACCTTGGCTCCTAAACCTTTCAAGGAGTTTGATGAAAATGACAAAAAGGCTTTCTCTCTAAACAGTAAGGCCTTAAATATTTTGCATTGTTCTCTTACCGCCACCGAGTACAATCGCATAAGAGGCATAAGGTCGGCACATGAGGTTTGGTAAAAATTGGAGACAATCTATGAAGGGACTAAGAAAGTCAAGCAAGCAAGAAAGACCATGCTTGTTAAAGACTTTGAAAACTTTAACATGAATGATGGCGAAAGCATCTCCAAGATGGTGGAAAGGCTTGACAATATTGTCAATCCTCTTGTGGCCCTCGGTAAAGTCATTTCCGAAGAAGACAAGGTGAACAAGGTATTGAATGCTCTTCCCGGCTCACGGTCCGAAAAAGTAACGGCAATCACGGAGGCACAAAATCTTGAGACACTCAAGTTTAACGAGCTTATTGGAAATCTACTCATCTATGAAGTCTATCTCAAGGAGAGAAAAAATTCCAAACCATCCATAAATCAATCGGGTATGCAAATTATTCCTAAAGGTCTTGCTTCTTCTTCTAATAATGCATACTATGATAATGATGATGATGACGAGACGGCCGCACTTGTTCGAAAGTTTACAAATTTGTGTACAAAAATAAACCAAGAAAACCAAGAAATAATGCTTGCTTCAAATGCGGAAAACCCGGGCACTTCATTGCCGATTGCCCAAAGCTCGATGAAGAGGAGCAAAAGAAAAGGAAGCCTTTCACGAAAAAGAAGGCTCTAAATGCGGAGGTCAAAACGTGGGATGAACTACTCGAAACAACCGATGAGCAAGGAGAAACCAAACATGGTCTCATGGCCATAGACGGTGAAAATAATGAGGTACGCTCTAATTTTTCTACTTCTTCCATAGTTGATGACTTGCAATGTGATTTTGACGAATTGCAAATTGAGTTTCAAAATTTAATTGTTAAATATAAGAATTTGAAAAAGGAGCATAAGGAACTTAAGGTTGAAAAAGAAAAATTATTTACATCTTATGAATCTTTAGACAAAGCTCATACTCTTACTCTTACTAGAGTTCACTCTCTTGAAACCGAAAAGGAATTGCTCACAAAAGATATTGAATGTTTGAAAAATGATATGCATCGTTTCAACATAAGCACGGATAAAGTCACTAAAATTTTAGATGCACAAAGAGGTGAGCATTCCAAATTGGGACTTGGTTATAAGCCATTTCAAAGTGTTTTTAAGAAAAACAACCAAGGTCCAACTTTTGTACGTCTAGTAATTCTAATACTCCTACATGTTTTTATTGTGGCAAAGTTGGGCATTATGCTAATAATTGCAAATTGAGAAATAGCTCTAGACATGTTTGGAGACCCAAAGGTCTCAATACTAACCCCCATGGACCCCAAAATTATAGGGTACCTAAAAGAAATTCTTTTGTAGGTAATAGGGGCTATAACAACAATGGAAGATTCAAAATGGATCGTGGACAGCGGATGTTCACGCCATATGACCGGGAGGAGAGAACTTTTACCAACATCAAACTCCAAGAAAGAGGTATGGTCATGTTCGGCAAGCAATGGCAAAGGAAAAATTCTTGGAAATGGAGAAATTGGTAACTCTTCTTTCTCTCTTAGTAATGTTCTTTTAGTTGAAGGGCTTAAGTTTAATTTGATAAGTTTTAGCCAACTTTGTGATTCAAACTATGATGTTTCCTTTAATAAAGAAAAATGTCTTATACTTAAAAATGGTGAAATTATTCGTGAAGCAAATAGAAAAGGCAATCTTTACAAAATTTGTACAAGTGATTTGGTTAGTCAAAATGTTTCTTGTTTAGTCGCCAATAATGATTTAACTAGTTTATGGCATAGGCGACTTGGACATGTTGGATATAAGAATTTGAAAAATATTTACAAAAACAAACATGTGAAAGGACTACCCAAATTGAATTTTGAAAATCTTGGCTTATGTGACACTTGTCAAAAGAACAAATTAGTTAAAAGTAGTTTTAAGCCCAAAAATTAAATTTCCACAACCAAACCCCTACAATTGCTTCACCTTGATTTGTATGGGGATATTGGTACGACTAGTCTAAGTGGAAAACATTACACTTTCGTTATTGTCGATGATTTTTCTAGATATACTTGGGCTCTTTTTCTTACCAATAAAAATGATGTCGTTAATGAGTTTGTTAAGTTGTGTAGACTTATTGAGAATGAAAAGGAAGACACTATTAAGTCTATTCGAAGTGATCGAGGTGGAGAATTTGATGGTGAATTCCGAGTCTTTTGTGAAACCAAAGGATATGCTCATAATTTTTCGGCTCCAAGGACACCTCAACAAAATGGAGTAGCCGAAAGGAAAAATCGAACACTCCAAGAGATGAGTCGGTCAATGCTCAATGAATTTTCTCTTCCAAAATATTTTTGGGCCGAAGCCGTAAGTACCGCTTGCTATGTCATTAATTGAGTTTATATTCGTCCTAAAATGAATAAAACTCCATATGAGCTTTGGAAAGGTAGAACTCCAAATATTAGTTATTTCAAGATATTTGGTTGTAAGTGCTTTATTTTGAATACCAAGGATCAATTAGACAAACTTGATCCTAAGGCCGATGAAGGAATATTTATGGGGTATTCAACAAAAAGCAAAGCATATCGAGTTTACAATAAAACTAGTGGAGTTGTTGAAGAATCCATCCATGTCAAATTCAATGAAGCTTCGGGTGTTGAAAGAATTCCCAATGATGAAAGTGATGAAGAGGACATTATTGAACCTATTGTTCAACTTGATGCTCAAAATGTTCAAACTTCTACATCAAATGATCAACCGTCTACCTCAAATGGTCCTCAAGAAGATAGAGGTGATATCTCAGATCTTCCCGTTGCATTGAAATTTAAGGGAGATCACCCTAAAGATCTTATTATTGGTGATCCCCTTGACAAAGTGATGACCCGGAGAAAATTTGCCGAGAAAGCTCTTATTTCCCAAAATGAGCCTAAAATGCTAAGGAGGCTATTGAGGATGAGGATTGGTTCCTAGAGATGCAAGAGGAGTTGAATCAATTTGAAAGAAATGATGTATGGGAATTGGTACCTTGTCCTCCTTCTCAAACCATAATTGGTACAAAATGGGTATTCAGGAACAAACTTGATGATCAAGGCAACATTGTTCGAAATAAGGCAAGGTTAGTAGCTCAAGGGTATTGTCAAGAAGAAGGTATTGACTATGATGAAACTTTTGCACCCGTAGCACGTTTAGAAGCTATTCGAATTTTACTTGCCTATTCTTGTTTTAAAAATTTCAAAATTTACCAAATGGATGTTAAATCTGCTTTCTTAAATGGTATTATTCTAGAAGAAGTCTATGTAAAACAACCTCCGGGGTTTGAAAAATTTTCTAGGCCTAATGATGTTTATAAACTTAAAAAGACCTTGTATGGTTTAAAACAAGCACCCCGTGCATGATATGATATACTTAGCTCTTTTCTTTTGCAAAATGGTTTTATAAGAGGTAAAGTTGATACAACTCTCTTTGTTTTTGAAAAAGGGCAAGATTGTTTACTTGTGCAAATATATGTTGATGATATTATCTTTGGTGCTACTAATGATTTTTTGTGCAAGAAATTTTCTAAGTTAATGCAAGGTGAATTCGAGATGAGTATGATGGGGGAGCTTAACTTCTTTCTTGGACTTCAAATTAAGCAATGTCAAGAAGGTATTTATATTTCGCAATCAAAGTATACAAAAGAACTTTGAAAAAGTTCAACATTGAAGAAGGAAGAACCGTTTCCACCCCCATGGCAACAAATGTCAAAATTGACAAAGATGAAAAAGGCAAGTCCGTGGATGAATCAAAGTATCGAGGTATGATTGGTAGTTTACTTTATTTAACCGCTAGTAGACCGGACATTCTTCATGTCGTATGCCTATGCGCTCGTTTTCAAAGCAATCCCAAAGAATCTCATATGAGTGTCGTTAAAAGGGTTTTTCGATATTTGAAAGGCACTATTCAATATGATTTATTTTATCCAAAGAATGAAAGTGTTTCTCTTAAAGGTTATAGTGATTCGGACTATGCGGGAAATATTGATGATCGAAAAAGTACTTCCGGATCATGTCAATTTTGGCGATTGCCTAGTTTCTTGGTTTTCAAAGAAGCAAAGCGTTTTTCTTTCAACGGCGAAGCCGAATATATTTCGCGCTTTTGTTGTACACAACTTCTTTGGATGAAACAAACCTTAGCGGATTACAAATGCTCTTTTGAAAACGTACCTATATTTTGTGATAATATATCCGCTATAAATATTGCTCAAAACCCGGTTCATCATAACCGCACTAAACATATTGAGATTCGACATCACTTTCTAAGGGATTGTGTTTCAAACGAAAAATTGAGATATCTTTTGTACCATCTCAAGATCAATTAGCGGATATTTTCACAAAACCGCTATCTTCCGAGACTTTTGCGTCGATACGAGCTCAGTTAGGCATAATGCATATTGAATGAGACTTACGTTTGCATTTTGCATGTTTCTAAAACTTAGGGGCGAAAAATCGGATTTTTGGTTCAAAAATCGGATTTTCTTAAAAATGATAAGACAGTGGGCTAAACAGGTTGAGGGCAACCGGTCGCCCTCAACGTCGACCGGTCGCCCTCAACCTCGACCGGACGCCCTAAGCCATAATTTGGATTAAAACCGTTATGTCTTCAGCATTCGCCATTTTAACATATTTTGGCCATTTTTCGTCCCCTTTGCCAAATTCACACATATTTCACTCAAAATTGATTTTCATGCATTCCATTCACAACCTGGACTTTATATAGCTCGATTATCATCCTCATCGCTCATCTTTACCGATCAAATAGTAAGAATTCTACTTCCTCTACTTAATGGGCTGAACCCTTGAGTTTTTGGCTTACTTGTAAATTTTTTGATGTAATTGTTGTATGATCATGATGAGCTTGGTTGTTATGTTGTAATATATGATGTTTGACTTGAATTGGTGTTGAAATTTTTTGGCTTGAATCATTTACAAGGATTATATACAACTTTTTTTAATTTTCACGCTCACTAAGTGTTCGATGAAATGTCGCAATGAAAATTTCAACTTCTACATGATTCTCTTGCTTCCAAGAGTCTCCAATATTTATTGAGATCATATTTTGGCAAATAAAATGAGCGTATGAACTCTTCATGATACATTTCTCCCATTTTCCTTGGATTTTTAAGCTTAAATTGCTCAACGGTTGATAAACCGTCCCTTTGGCGCACTTTGATATAATTGTATGATGTTTTTATCATCCTAACATTCTTTTTGATGATTCCAAAGGGGGAGAAACAGGAAATTGGCTCGTTAAGCCAAAAGAAGCTAATAAAAGCTCGCAATAAAAAGCTATGGCTTCCGAAAGCCAAGAATACCTAGTACATGGCTTATATTATGGACTCAATTGTAAAAGATTATAAGTATTGTGACAGGGGGAGCTTCTTTGCCTATGATGTTTATAGGCATCTTATATAAGCTTGTTATAGCTTGTGTTTCTAGCTTATGCAATATCTCTTGTTGATATGCTCATAGATAGGGGGAGCTTTGTTTGAAATATTTTCAACGGATAGTTCACTCGAAAAACCGGAAAATTTATTTGTTTTCAAAATCGTCCTCGAGTAAATTGTTTTGGTTTGTAATCATCAAAAAGGGGGAGTTTGTTAGATAAATATTTTTATCATGATTTTGATGATTTTGTTCAAATGAGTTTTTAAACCAAAACAATGTCCCTAAATGTTGTCTAAATACTTCCGATCGATTTAAAACATTTTTACTATTTTTCGGAGTATTTCTTTGGAGTTTATTTTCGATAAAAAATTGGACAACTCATTTGTTTCAGGCTCGACCGGTCGCCCTATAGGGCAACCCGTACCTGAGTTGAGTTTTGAAACAGAAAATGAGGCGTAAGAGAAAAGGGGCAGGGCGACCGGTCGACCAGGTGGTCGACCGGTGAGGGCGACCGTGCACCTGGGAGTTGGTTTTTTGGTTCACTCTTCTCTGTTTTGTAATTTCTTCAACTCCAACCCGGTCACTAAGCGGCGACCGGTCGCACCCCGCGACCTAGGTCCCTGTAAAAATTCGCAGAATTCAATTTCAATCTTATCTCTCTGCGACGGTCGAACCCATGTTTATCAACAAACTATCCGTTGCGTTTTGCATGACTTTTTCCTATTTTGTGGGATTGATTTCTAACAACTATATTGATCATTTTAAATGGTTTTTTTGCAAAGCAAATCACTCCCCAAGGAGGAGCCAATGTCCGGAAATGAAAGCCAAGTCCTCTCCTATAAATAGAGGCTTCATTCAAGCAACAAGATACAACACTCTACACAAGCAAAGAGAAATTGAGCAAACACTTTCATATATCTTGTTGTATTAGCCTAAGCACTTTCACTTGCACTTATTTGAGGTCTATGCTTTCAATTCTTGATTACACTTGTACTCATATTGTATTAATCATTATTGAGTTGTAATCTTGATTTTGGTCATCATTCAACACAAGACATCCTTGTGAGTATTCTTGTGGTAAGAATACACTTGGGTGATCTAGGTGATAGGTGTTTGAAGGTTGTGGTAATCTTCAAAGGTGTTGTAAGAGGGTTGTGGTAATCCCGAGGTGGTGAGAGAGGTTGTGGTAATCCTCAAGGTGTTGTATTAATTTTTGGTAAATTAATAAAAACTTTTTTCTTTTTGAAATGCATCCCGGATATCTTTGGGGTGGTAGAGGATTAGCCCAGGTGGGTTGACCTCTTTAAATCAACGTGTCTTTATTTACTTTCCGCACTTTGCATTTCATCTTTGCTTAAATCTTTCGAAAAAGAGGGCAAAATCTGAAAAACTGGGATAATCTATTCACCCTCCCTCTAGATTATTGTAGCCACTTGGACTTACAGCTCAAGCCCATTAACGTCTCCGGTCGTAACAACATCCATTGGAATTAGGAAATTACACAAAATACCCTCAATTTTGATCGAATCCAACAAATACCAACACATCCCATTTATACCTTTTTTATTACTCTTTTACGGTCTTTTTTTTAATTTTTCCCTTAAAATATGTTGTGCGGTCTTCTCGTCTCCAAGCCATCATTTTTTCTCTCTCTGTCTATTCATCTCGACTTGAGTTCCCTTGCACGCATGTCCGCCATTTTTGGCGAGCTTGGTTTGTGATTTCGGCAACTACTTGGTTAACTTCCCGTAATCATCGCCAAAAATCGGAAATGCCACCGCTATGTTTTTTAAACATGGCGATGGTGTTGGAAAATAAGTTGTCAAGCCAAAATCTCCTAAAAAAGAAATTTTGTTGGTTTTAGAGGATGGACGCGTTCTTTGAGGTATGTTGTTTTCATCTTTATTTTATTGGATCTATTTTTATTATTTTAGTGATGTATGATTTTTGTTTCTTTTTTGTTTCTGTGTTGTTTCTTGTATGTTTCTATTCTCGTTGATCCGATGTTTTTACTTTTTAAATTTTTCTGTACAAGATATGTTATTTATTTGTTGGTTCCTTGTTGTGTCTTTCTTGTTTCTAGGGCTATGAGACTGTAGAATTTTATCCTATTTGAAACATGAATGAAACATCATTGAAACAAAGATGAAACAAATCCCCTGCACAGGGGAAGCAATGTGCTTCCCATGCAGAATATATACACTTTTGAAACAACGATGAAACAACGATGAAACAACTTTGAAACAATTATCTAAATGATTACATGCAGTTTTTTGAGATCCAGACATTTTTATGTGTAGATTTCATGACAATCAAAACTTTTTAGGATGTTGTATTAAGTTTCGAACAAAATAAGCATTTTTTATCAGAGTAATTAAGCATTGTTTTTTCGAGATTGGTGTTTGGTACTTTGTTTTTTGTTTTGCTTTCTTCTTTATTTTACTATTTTGCAGTTCGATTCTTATTCCTTTGCTCGTACAGTCGTACTGTTTGTTCTTCTCATTCGCAAGGTATTTGCGCACTTGTTTCCGGCTACTGCGTTGTGGATCTGCAAATTTGTTTTTGTGGTTGTTTTTATATGAAGCGTATTGTGTGGGAATGTGTTGGCTTGAGCGTATTTGTTGGTATTAGAATGCAATCAACATATTGTTAGGTAATTTTGGTAAAATCTCAGTATTTTGCAAAACTTGGTCATAAATAGGTGGGCATTTGTGTCATTTTCCCATTGGAATTTAGTTCTTTATCTACATTTATCGTTGCCTACCAAACTTTAGGGCATAAAAAGCAAGGTTGTGATTTCATTTCATAACTTTTTTAGAAAGAATCATCCGAACATAATATTTTCACAAGCATGATCTGTTTTTTTCTTTCTAAACAAATATACTTTTAACTTTATAAGAAAACATATCAATAAACAAATATTTTTTTCATAAAAAGGTATATCACGTCAATTGTATTTAGTTCACTTTTATATCTTATCTACAACAATTATGAAATAAGGTTCATCCGAACATAATATTTTCACAAGCATGATCTGTTTTTTTCCTTTTAGAAAATATACTTTTAACTTTATAAGAAAACATATCCATAATCAAATATTTTTATAAAAAGGTATATCACATCAATTGTATTTAGTTCACTTTTATATCTTATCTACAACAATTATGAAATAAGGTTCCACATCCCAATAATATATCTTCAAATCCATATCTTTCTTTTGGGGGGAAATGATATTTAATAATTAATATATAATCTTGTTTTTTTTAAACTATTTTTTTTTGAGTTACACACACTTCACTAGGGATAGAACCCTTAACCTCCCAAACATAGGAGGGAGTGATACCTCTAGACCAAATGGCTGGTGGTTAATATATAATCTTGTTACCAAGGTTTAGCTCAAAAAGGTGGCGTTTCTTTTAGATGTTAAGGATATTGTATCCAACAAGAAGTTGCCATTTGAAGGGGGAAGTACGAGAATAACCGAAGACATCCATTTGCTTTATTATCTTTTTGAGTATTGTAATTTTTTGGTCCAGGATACGCTAAGCCAAGCTAATTTAATAGATTAGTGAATATATCATTAGGTAGTGATGTGGATTTGAATTGGAATTCTCAATTTTGTTTTTGAACCCGTTAAGAAAGTTTGATTCGCTTATACTTGTTTTTCGCCGCAGGTCGATATTGGAACATACGACGAACCAGTTATCAACCTATTCACTTCTGCCGAAATTAGAAGATACATATACATTAATATGGTAAAGAGTCTGCCGTGACATATTCAACTTCTACTTCCGCTTCACTAAACGTAGTTGACCCAATTGCATCAACGGCCTACAGTCAACTCACCTCACATCGAGTCCTTTATTTTCTCCAGGATTGGTGTGGGGAATCAACCAATAGAGGCGAGATAGTCCTTGTTTAGTTCATCATTTCGTTCGGATATATAGAGTTGTATCCCCAGTCAAAGGACCAATTGATTTATAGCCAATGTTCTTGCCTTACCTCGGGCATAGAAAAGCATCTTCGCCTATTGTCCGGGGAGGAAGGAGAAAGAGCAATAGGCTGGTCCGTCCTACATAAACGAAATGGTACCTCCGTAACCAACCATCTATAATATCAAATAAATCTTTTTTGTCTTTGGTAAATTGACCAAGGGCTATAGTCATAGTGATCCTCCTATTCAACTACTTGAACCATTTCCGAACACCTCATAGAATTTAAAAGGCGTTCGAGGATTCAATCATTTATGTATGATTTAATTTCTCGTACTTTTGGGAGCTAAGTCGAAGATCTCGGTGGTCTTGTAAGTGGTTGATAAACTGCGATTGCATTCCCCGCTTGGATGTGTTAATTGTCAAGTCGGTCCTTAGTCAGTTGGCTACGTTGACGTTTGAATTGTTGCTTGAGTTGTTTGTTATAAAATTTCTATCATTAAAAAAAGGGCTATTAATGGAATAACAGGACCTAAAAGGATTCTGAGACCGACCCACATGCTAAACTCTCATACGTGGCCCACAAGGCCCATCACCCAGGCATATAACTGTCTCTGATCTTTATTAGTAAGTTAATTATCTCATAATCACTCTTACACATTAATTTATTATTCGTTTATTGTCTTAATTTATCTCTCGATCACTGTGCTGACTTGAGCGTCGGATAGACTTCCCTGGGATAATTCGGGGCCATCTAACATTTGCGTGTATGCATGCAAATTCTCAATTGAAGAATTTTCAGCTCCCGGAGAAAAAGACTTAGAAGGTCTTTTGCTTGGAAAAAAGGAAGATTTTAACTTTTATCAGAATTTTTGACTTGGATTGATCTACCCCAAAAAGTAGTTTAGCAGCATTAATTTCCAAAACTACTTTTGTCCTTTTAAATTTTATCCCTGAAATTAGAATTGTTTTCAAGTTAAACGTTCTTGGTAATTATCAAATAAAAATAGCATTGTGCTGCAAGGATGCTTCTACAGTTCTCTTTGTATGGAACGTTGAATAATGCGCTAGAGGTTAAGTATTTCTTTTTTTTTTTTTTTTGAGAAAAGTTAAGTATTTAACCATAAAACTGAAGAGAAATAATAAAATATGGTATTAGTTTTTTTTTTTTTTTCTTGGATAGGGATAGTCATAGAATAGGATGTCGGTATTGTTATTAAATGAGTGTTTTTATCTCTGAAATATTTCTGTCCTTTTTTAGTTTCTATCAATTGCTTTAAGCAGCATTAGTCAACTGTTCTTATCACAAATTAAAGTTGTCCATGCCTTGTGTGGATTGAATGTTCTAACTTCTAAAGCATTCCAACTCAAGAAGCGTGTGAACAGATGAATGCAGATTGCAGAGGATGCCCGAGTAAATGTAAATGTAAATGCAAGCAGTCGGGGCGCTAAATTAAATATAGGGATAATTTCAAAAAGTACCTTGAGGTTTGACCTAATTATAAAAAAACCTAACTAATTTTTAAAATTATAAAAAGTACCCTTGAGGTTTGATTTAATGTTAAAATTAAGTGGCGAATTGTAATATTTTTATAAATGTGAGGGGGTATTTTAAAAATTTTTTACTTATGAAGGGGTAAATGTTAGACACAATAAAATCTCAGGGTATTTTTTGTATTTTGAAAGTTAACTGAGTTTTTTTGTAATTATGTAAAACCTTAAGGGTACTTTTTGTAATTAACCCTTGAATATAATGCAAATATAGAAAAGTTAGGTTGAAGTAATAATTTAAATATATTTTCTTTACTAAAAAATGAGGATACTTGTTGATGTTTAAGTCATCAAAATATCTCAAACCCATTGGAATTGCATGTACAAGATACTTATCCTCATAAACTTTATTACGTGATAATTATTATTCAAAGTAAATACAAGAACTTCTCTTGAGTAGTATTTTGTTTTTTTACTTAGAGTATCTCACACCAGCCATCCTTCGGAATATGGGACATCGGTTCTTTCCAATGATGGTCCTAATATCAAGAAGAGGATGTATAATTCTAATCCAAGGATGGTCTTAATATTTAGGGGATAAAGGACAACCCCAATCCATCACTCCGTGTTAGTTAAGGTTTAAACACATGACATTGAGGTTGCAATTGCAACTTCAAATCAACTAAACCAACCATTGGGGATTCTCTTGAGCAGTAATTAGTAGCCTCATAATTTAGATTTGAATTAATATTTGTTTTTAATTGTAATCAATTGAGTTTGGTCATGAAAATTTTACCACTAAATATGGGTTATACAAACATTATATTTGGTGTAAATCTATTATAAATATTTTACTTTTTATTACATACGAGTGAATATATGTACATGGGTGTTTGGCTAAGATCTTATAACTTATAAGATATTAGATTTTATTTTATGGATAAGTTGTCGAAGTGTGTGGAAAAAATAAAATGTTCTAACTTTTAAGATTTTAGTGACAATTTTCTTTTCCAAAAAAAATATTATGTCAATTTTATAATTAAAAAAATTCAAAATTAAAAACATTATTGAAATATGATATTTTTTGAAATAATCGGGATTTCCAACCATTTCTAAAAATAACTTATAACATCATAAGTTCTTATTTTAGGAGTTTATAAATATTTTATTTAAAAAAAATATCAGATAAATTTCAACAGTCTATAAATTCAGCCAAACACACTCTTAACACGAAAGAATAAACTTACAAATATGCGACCTATAGAGCGAGTATGAAGCCATTATCATACTCTCGCAAGCCGACATATTCCTCCAGTTTTGTCTCATATTTCACCTTTCTTTTCTCTGCGCTTTTTTGCACTTTTTCTCTATATATATCTGTACAAATATCACCAGCCATTTCTGCGTCTTAACTCTACACTCACAAATCACACCATATATTCAAACTCTCCCCGAGACTCACGCTGTCGGATTGCAAACAGAAACCCAAAATTGAAAAAAGAAAGGGAGTTTATCAGTTTTTTTTTTCTTCAGTTTGAGAAAAAAATCTGATTGAAATCAGAGAAATTCGGGGCAGGTGAATTGTAACTGATGGCGTCGTCGAAGGTGATGGCATCGTGGTCACCGCCCAATCCGGATCACCCACGTCAGCCCTCCCCGTCCCGATTAAATCTCCACTCTGATCAAAGTAGGGGTTTCGGCTCCATGAATTTTGAAGATATACTCAGGAACATTTGCTCCGATTCCGAGAGCGGCGGCGGCGGTGGTGGTGAAGTGGGGGATGGGGACCGGGAAAAGACGGTGGAAGAGGTCTGGAGTGAAATTGTGAATGATGGTGCAGGCGGAGGAGGGAGTGGGGAGCCGAGGATGACTCTGGAGGATTTCCTGGCTAAGGCGGGGGCAGTTAATGAGGAGGATGTTAGGGTTTCGGCCACGGTAACGATGCCTCCGCCGCCAATGGGTGGTTTTGGAATGGAGACGGCGATGATGAGCCCTGTTACTGGGGTTCCGGCTGTTCAATTTGCACCGGCGGTCTGCGTACACGATGGGATGACTACTGGAGGGTTTGGGGTGGACTTTGCGAATGGGATGGTGGCGGTAAGTGGTGGCGCCAGTGGAAGAGGGAAGAGGAAGGCAGTTGCAGAGCAGGTGCCGCTCGACAAGGCCACACAGCAAAGGCAAAAAAGAATGATTAAGAATAGAGAATCAGCTGCTAGATCCAGGGAGCGCAAGCAGGTTTTTTGATTTCTCTATATCTGTCGCATTTCTTAAATTTCATTTACTAAATTCAACTTTTCTTTACGGTATTTAAGCTTGAGTTTCTCTTTTCTTTTTGGGTCACCCGTAAGGCTTATACTGTGGAGTTGGAGACATTGGTGACACAACTGGAGGAGGAAAATGCTAGGCTTTTGAAAGAAGAGGTATGCTTGTTACTTTTTCTTGCTTTTAAATTTGAAAATTCATTGAGCCCTTTTATTAGCCTTCGAATATCTTGAATGAAGTTGTTATGTGATTTTCAGTAGTTCTTCCTATGTAGCATGAGAATATCATGATCACTAAATGAATTAACTATTCCAAAAAGATTTCTGGTTTATAATCATTCAAATATATAACGGAGTGGCAAGTTGATGATTGTCGATTGAGGATTGTGTTGATCTCAATTATTGTAAAATCAACTCCAGAATTTGACACCAAGCAGCTTGAGTATAGTTGTTGCTTTAATGAAACTAGAAAGGGCATAAGGATGAAGATTCTGTGCCAGTAAATGATATTCTTACACAACGAACTGGTTAATTCTGGCATTTCTATTGAGGAAAATAAACTATCTATATTTAGTAATCTGTATTGTTAATATTTTTGTTACTCGTATAGATTAGATATTTCGTCAGTGTTTCTTTTCCTTTTCTATAAAAAAATAAAATAAATAAATTCGAACCGATGACTTCATCTATGAGTGTAAGGGGTGCTGGCTACATACCACCACTCCTAGGGAGTTTTGGCAACTTGTGTCTCTTCTTTGATGGAAGAGGTGGTTGATAAATTAGGGCACTGCATCTGCTCATTTGACATATGAAATAGCTCCACAAGGCAAATTAATGAACGCGTACAAGTCTTGCCTTTTGTTTTTCCTGTTTCCTTTTTATCAGTAAGTTCTCACTATATGTGACTTTGTCATGATTTTATAGATGGGATTATGTTTTAGGCACCCACAATGGTGGGTATATTTGTAAATATTTGTGGGCTTATTGGTCCACATCGTCAATCAAATATCCCACTCTTCTAAGAGCACCCACAACAAAGGATATTTGGAAGGGACATTTCTCCAGATATCCCCATAAAATACTCAAAACACCATTGTGAGGGGAGTATTTTGCTGACTTGGCAATTGTCCGAGTAAAATCTATGCTCGAATATTTGTATGAACAAAAGAAAGAAAAACAGTTTGGACCTTGGAGGTGTGAGAATCACGCATGAAGAAGTGGAGCACGTCATGTGCACCCACGCGTGGAAGCAATCCCCACCATTTTGTTGCTTGCATATTGCAGCAACTTTTTGCTTTTTGCAATTTTTTTTTTGAAAAGTAATTTTTTGCAAATTGAAAGAAAAAGTTGTGTTTGATTGAAATAAATTTGTCATTGAGTGCAACTGTGCAAGAGTTTTTATGAACGTTTGTTTGTTTATTTTTTTTTTTTTTGAAAATTTGTTTATAAATATTTGGAATAATTTTTCAATCTTTCAACATTCTTCTATTTTTACTACTTGTGTTATTTTCTTTTAAATTTATAAAAATAAAATTTCTATGTTAAATTTATTGTACTAGATAATTGTCAAAATATGTAAATAAATTTAATATAAAATAAAATATATTAAATTAATTGATAATTGTCAAAATGTGTAAATAAATATTAATGAGGTAATAGTGGGACCCATAAATATGTGGTTGGTTGTATATTTAATTGTGGGATGTGGGGTATTTAGAGGAGTGAAATATTTGATTGATGATGTGTATCAATGGATCCACAAATATTTGTAACAAATGCACCCACCATTTGGGCACCCACAATGGGGGTTATTTTTCCAAATGTCCTCATGAAATGTTCCACTACCATTGTAGGGAAAATATTTGGCTGACATGGCAGATATCCGGTGCAAATTTTATGCCCGAATATTTGAGTGACAAAAGAAAAAACAAAGCATAGGATTGAGGCGTGTTTGTCATGCGCGTGCTGCAACAACTATTGTTGTAAAATTGGAACAATGTTAAAATGAATGAAAAGTTCTTCCAAATTTTTTTTTAGTACAATGGGGGGAATTTGGGGAGGGAACATACGCACTCGTATGAGATCGAACCCGGGTTATTCACCCTTACAACACACTCTCAATCACTTGAGCACAAGGTTGATCTTGAAAAGTTCTTCCAAATATTTATACCCAAATTTAAAAAATAATAATAAATTAATAAAATTCAGTGGCCATACAATAGCCATTGGTGCAACGACTAAAAACATTTCTCTCCGCACACAAGTCCATTTCTCACAAATGCAAAAGTTGCTTTCAATTAAAAAAGAATAAGAAATAAAGAATGAAAACAACAACAAAAGTTATTATTGCAAAGATGCCCACCCACACGCACGGCCCGCTTTAGCGTGAGAAGACGCTTGTCGATCCGGTGATTTTTTTTTTTTGCTTTTTGTTACTCAAATGTCCAGGGCATAGAATTTGCAGGATATTTGTCATGTTAGCCAAATGTTTTCCCACAATGGTGGTGGAACATTTCATGAGATATTTGGAGAAGATGTTTATCCAAGTATCCGCTATTGTGGGTGCTCTTATGGCACCCACAATGGTGGTGCATTTGTTACAAATAATTGTGGGTCCATTGGTCCACGTCATCAATCAAATATCTCACTCATATAAATATCCTATATCCCACAATCAAATATACAACCAACCATTGGTCCACGTCATCAATCAAATATCTCACTCGTATAAATATCCTACATCCCACAATCAAATATACAACCAACCACATATTTATGGGTCCCACTATCACCTCATTAATATTTATTTACTCATTTTGACAAATATCTATTAATTTAATATATTTTAATTTATATTAAATTTATTTACGTATTTTGACAATTAACTAGTTCAATAAATTTATATAAACTTTATTTTGATAAATGTAAAATAATATGACACAAGTAGTAAATTTGAAGAAAGTTGGAAAGATTGAAAAATTATTCCAAATATTTATAGATACATTTTCAAAAAAAAAAAAACGTTCATAAAAATGACTCATCCCTCAATGACATATTATTTCAATCGAAAAACACTTTTTCTTTCAATTTGCAAAAAATTGCTTTCAAAAAAAAATAAAAAAAAGTAAAAAATTGTTGCAATATGAAAGCAACAAAATGATCTCACGCGTGGGTGCACATAACGTGCTCCACTTCTTCAGGCGTGATTCTCACGCCTCCAATTTGCAAATTGTTTTTCTTTCTTTTGTTCATACAAATGTTCGACAGTTCGAGCATAGATTTTACTCCGGGCATTTGCCAAGTCAGCAAAATACTCACCCCCATAATGGTGTTTGAGTATTTCAAGGGGATATTTGGAGAAATGTCCCTTCCAAATATCCCTTGTTGTGGGCACCCTTAGAGATACTTATGTTCACTTTCTTGCAGTATACTTATTACTTTTAAGGTCACATATTCTCTTGGACTGTTTGTCATATTCTTGAAAGCTCTAAATAAAAACTCTTCATCTGCAGGCCGAACTGAACAAGGAGAGATATAAGCAGGTATAATTACCTTAATTTGCAAATGAATCATCTTTCTTCTTGTGCCATGATCTTGTAGGCTGTGATATAGTTGACTAGCTACTCTGTTTTCATCTTTTCATTCTTTTGAATGATTGTTCTTGTCCCTTATATTCTGTACAATATCAAGATCTCTGTCACATGCAATCTGTCTTTGGTCTGTAGTGCATGTCTCCCTTGTATTTTCATATTTTACTACTAGAACTATAATTTAATTGTTTCTTTGGGGAAACAAATTTCTTGTTAAATTTTGTTTTATCTGATTATGCCCATCAAGTTTCTTGAAATCTGGTACATGTAAGATTGATTTTTATTACAAGCTTGTATTAAAGTACAATGTTAGTTGAACTAAAGTTTAGCTAGTAAGCTTGCATCATTTGATTCTCGTAAGAAGACATACTTCGTTTAGATGTTGCACCTAGAATAAAGGCCATTTTCCCTGTATAGTGGCCATCTAATCATTTCCACCTAGGCGTGTCGATTTTTTAAATCGAAAGTGAGTGGTCTTTAGAAAACGTTTTCTGGCCCTCAGTGGTCTGCTGAATTTGAAAATGTTTGAGAACCCTTTGATGTTGAGATGTGTTACCTAACTTTGCTACTTGGACATGGAAACTAGTCTTGACATGTGAATTTGTAGACTGGAAAGCAATTACCATGCATTCACAAGTTTCATTTAGCTTCGCTGTGGCGTTTATATCGTTTTATTCACGTGCAGCTCATGATGAACATAATTCCGGTCATAGAGAATCGGAGACCTCCTAGAGCTATGAAGAGAGTACATTCCATGGAATGGTAGGTGATCTCTAACTATGCCTCATAATAAAGGTGGAAAGCCTGCTATGGGACTTTAGTAATGTCGCGAGAGGACGTTCTGGTGTGGACTAAGTGGATATCTGCCTGATGGTTAATTATACAAGATGTAGTTTTATATATTTGTTTGTAAAAAAAAAAAGAGCTGAGTGTAGCATATGGGACTTGTAACTCAAACAAAATTTCGATATATATAGTTTATGTGCAGCATCTAGGCATATATTTTACGTAGGTAATTTAAATAGCTAGGCTTTGTAGATGACATACTTCTTCACTGAATATAGTTTCTCAATAAGTGATAGTGGTGCAATAGGTATCTATAATATAATACAATGGATTTTAATTCTTAAACTTTTCGTTTACATTTACATTTACATCCCTCAATTTTCCTGACGAAAAGTTGGGACTATTTGTAATATTTAGAAAAGTTATGGAATGTAATTGTAAAATAGTTGTTGACGTCGTCAAATTGCATCAGGTCAACTAACAATTGAGGTAAAATGTAAGACAATCAAACCTCAATGAGTTTTTGTAATTTTGCAACTTCTTTCGTTTTTGTTTTTTTTTTTGTAATTATTCCAAATCTCAGGGTTTTTTTTAATTATCTCTTTCTTAAATGAACTCATACAGCAGTTGTAGGTCCTCGTGTGATCTTTTAAATGATGACTTTTTGATGAAACTAATTTCTGATTTGATTGGGATTTTAATCCGTCGATAATTGTCGTAATTGCAGTTTGCATTTTTTTGGTATCGTTTTCTGGAGCAAATTGCTGTAAATTGCGTGCAGAAATTAATTTTGCGTAACTTATAGAAGTTAGAACAACTGCTTTGAGCAAATTTGACTGAAGAACAGGGAATGCGAAACAGATGTATGTGATAACAGGGCCTGGGAGATAATTTTTCCGGAAACTTGGGTCAAAATATTATGTGGATAAATTACAACATTTACAGATTTACTCTTGAATTTAGTTTAGTTAAGATCAGTTATTTTTTCAAAATTACAAATAACTGAAGCATTACAAATACCCTCCTGTTTTAGAAGTGGCTCCCTATTCGTGCAGTAATGAAATAGAAACAAATATCATTGCGATATTTACAATTTTATAATAGAACTAAATTTTAAGGATGTTTTTTTTTGTTTTTGTAATTAACTCTATTATGTTAAATTAAAGGTTTGTACACTATAGTAACGGGTTAGTCGATGCTACCTATTTGGGTACCTTTTGTACACTATAGTAACATCGACGAATAATTCGTTTCTTTTCCATGTCAGGCAGATTACTTCTTAGTTTTGCTTTTGAACCCCCAAAAAAGCCAAAAATATTGACATTGTAGAAGCCATAAAATCATATTTCGTTGCAGATTATGAAATTTAAGATCTAACTGAGGACAAGAATGCCAAGAAAGCAAGACACAATTGAATCATTGGCACATCAAATGTATCAAAGCATCCTTAAAAAAATTGTTTTGTCCCATTTTCAGCCAAATACGCTAAAATAAATTATGAATTGTTTGATGGTTTAGTACATCTATTACGGTATGCCTTTGGTTTTGTGATCTTGGATTGTATCTTTTTATTTATTTATTTTGTTTTTTTGGTCGGTTGATTGGTCGAGTACTTATAATGTTTGTGCATTTTCTCTCTATTCCAATTTGTCACCTGATTGAGGCCTATTTGGACCGACATGTCTAAATGGGCCAAATGAATATACTTGGACTTCTTATGAAGGCCCAACCTGGTGAAGGATTTCATGACCGAGTTATAATGAATACGTGAAAGGCCACTCTTGATAGAAATAAACTAAGCCCGACATATGATGCCCATCCCGTCAGATAAGAACTCAGTGAGAATTGGACTCTTATGTTTGGGCCGATATCATAGCTTTTGGGTTTGGTTAAGCTGGCAATTGTGCCTGGGTGAATGGACTTGGGTAGGACCGAGCTCTTGGCCCAATGGACCGAACTGATGAATGGATTGGGCCTCCTTTTTATGGACAAAGTTGAGGGCTTCCCGAGCCGTTGGGCTTGGGAGGTGTAAGGCCCACAAGGAGTAATTAATCTAAGCCCAAAAGTTTAAACTAGAGTTTTAGTCTGATTTGAATGACACGAAAACCCTAATTGTCAACCTTTAAATAGTTCACAAAAAGGTGTGCCTTAGGTTAGACTTATCATTCACACTTTTCATACTGCTCTATTTTCCATACCTTTCGCTCTCGAGTGATTCTGACTTGAGCCTCATAGTGGGTACACCGAAAAATCCTTCCGAGTTTCGACCCCCCTTCTAACGATAAGTTTGCAGGCCTCATGTCAGTCATACATTGGAGATGGATAACAAAAAGGTGCGCCTTAGGTTAGACTTATCATTCACACTTTTCATACTGCTCTATTTTCCATACCTTTCGCTCTTGAGTGATTCTGACTTGAGCCTCAGAGTGGGTACGCCGGAAAACCCTTCCGAGTTTCGACCCCCCTTCTAACGATAAGTTTGCAGGCCTCATGTCAATCATACATTGGAGATGGATTTTATTCGATGGTAGACAATCCTTGACCGAGTCCAAGGGCGGAGCCAGGAATAAAAACAGGATAAGCCGATACACAAAAACGGAGTGGGCCGATACACGAAAATCATATAAATTATAATTAAATTTATTTTCAAAAAAAAATTCAAGGGTAAATTTTTTTTTTAAAAAAATGCGGGAGGGGCGGGGCCCGGAGTGGCCCCCCCTCCCTTCGTCCTTGTGACCGACCATCACCCCGTCTTATTGACCCCAGAATGGCTTCATTCAATAAAATCTATTTAATTTTGTTTCTCTAAACCCAATGAAGAAAAAGAATAGCAAGAGTTTTTCTTGAATACTTGGTTCAGTTTTCGCCATTTTTTTTTGTTTTGTTTTTGCAAGTTTCGCCAGCAAATTAAATGAACCATAATTGTACTTTTGAAAAAAAAAATTAGCCCTATCATTACAGAGAATCGAATCTGAGCCCCTTCATTGAACAGTAATACCCAGCCACTAGGCTAATCCCATGGTTAACCATAATTGTAGTTTACAATGGGATCATGCCATCTTTGTGTCAGTGATAAATCTGACAAAATCCTGAAAGTTCCACAATTAAAAGCTAACAAAATACTTAAAAATAGTCAAGCATGATGGAGATAGAGTTTTGGGTGGGGTTAACTACAAAAAATATACTTGAGCGTTTAGTCTAATTACCAAAAAAAAAAAAAAATCTTTCTGTAATTTCAAAAACAACTTTTTTTTTTATTAGGCTAAAATTGAAGGGTAGTTTTTCCATTTTATTTTTCCTTTAAGACAAATGTGAGAGGAAGTCCACATCCACTTTTGAAATCAATGCAACAACTGGTAAAAATCCCAGAATGGTCCACCAAGTGGGGGCTATTGATGCACACAGCCATAATACTTGAAAAATATATCATGAATATAGCTTGGGGTAGGTATTAATTCGTAATATTGACGACTATTCAAAACCTTGTAACTCGCATTATTGCATGTTCTGTTCCTTATCAATTATTGATACAAAATTAAATGAGAAGAAACAAGAAACTAGAAAAAAAAATTATTACAAACTTACTAATATAGTAATAACCTATTTATAAGTTCTTTCTATCTTGTACTTTATTAGTTATAAAATTTTCATTATTAATGTATATATGTTAGATATAAAATTAAGTACATAACAATTACATTATCATATTATATAACATATCAAAACTATTAAATAACATAAAATAAAGAGGAATGGAATTGAAGAAAGCATCTACTCATTAGGTCTCTTTTTTCTTTTTCAAAACAAGGTAGGGGCCCTTGACATCTACATAGGGTTCGAATCATAATCCAGTTCTACAGCAGCATTAAATAAAGAGAAAAAAAAAAAAAAAAAAAAAACCACAACAACAATCTCCTTTTCCAATGAAGAAAAGGAAAATATACAATGTTAAAACTACAAGCATGAATAACTTGTTTTTTCGTTGAACTTCAGTTAAAAATTAACAGCATACCCTCAAATATCTCTTAATCTCTATTCACAAGCCAATTTGGTGTCAAAGCTGCTCAAGCAGATAGCAAATGCCTGAAAGGCAGACAACGGGTATCGATAATCCATTGTAAACATATCTTTACCAACCTTACCAAATTGGAGAATGATTTTATCGTGGTCCGATTGCTGCGATGGCTGAGAAGCTGGCGGTGCACTGGCGGCCGGTGCTGCTGGTGCACTAGTGGCGGCAATCAACTGAAAATTCTTAACCGACGCGACAGTCACACGTCCTCGGAAATTCAAACACCAGCACTGTAACTGTTCGTGCCAACGAGGAGCCTTGTTCTTGAGAACCAACGGCCTCGATTTACTATCACCGTCTTCGTTCGATATCCCCACAATTTCGGAAAATCGCGCGCTGCTGAATTCGGTAGAGTGGTCGAGTGACTTCGAGAAAGAGATGCTTCGGAACGAGTCTTCGAGGGATCTCGGAAGAAGCTCGGGTTGTCCGGGGACTACTCCGCCGGGTTCAAGGGACGAGACGGGTATCGAGTGCATTATGCAGTGCATCCTCCGTGGGCCTCTTGTCCCGAGCACATTTAGTTCGTATGTGATTTGGGATATGTTGTAACTCCCAGTCGGTACTTTCGGAGATACTTTCTTGGAATAGAACCTTCGGCTCGTTCGCCCGGGAGGGGGGATGTGTGAACAAGTATGTGGAGGCTGTGTCGTATATTATAAACTTGGTGCCGAGAAAATTTGATCTGCAGAACCAATAAGCCTTTGATATTAATAAAATAAATATGGATGCAAAGATTTTTGTTTTCCTTCGTGACTTCGTGCAAATAAAAGAAACATTACAAAGAGAAGGCAAGCATTATAAAGTAACAACTAATTCATAAATCAGCATTTTGTAGGTAGATAAATATATTCAGTTTCAAAGAAATTGAGACAAAATAGTTCATTGTCTTCAGAGATTAAATTTCAAATTAAGAAACGGCTTTGTGCATCGATTCCAATAAGCAGAACCTTATACAGTTGTTAAAAGTGTAATTAAACGACAGGAAATTCGGCATCTACACTTCGAGGAAAAATCAAGAAGGTTCACGAGATATAATATGTGAATAAACAAATACATAGAAGACTAAAAGTAAAAGCTATCCAACAATGATTACTAAATTCTACCTTAGTTTTCCGATATATGTGCTACTTGATCTGGAGATGTTATCAGCATCCATTGAGATAACATACTCTGTACAAGTCGTTCTACGAGTTCTTTTTGCAGAGAGAAGGAACTTCCCATTCTCAACCAGCAAAGCTGCAAAAGTTGAATATTAATTTCATGAGAACAGTTACAACAGAAGGAATACTCGGGGAATTGAAATGTGCAAATAGAGCAAATACAATTTGTGAAAGATTATGATTAGACAGGTCTGTGATCGGAAAATTCCACTTATAACTGCAAAAGATTTTCAAAAGAAATCAGACAACATTTGTTTTGAAAATTGCACTTATTTTATCAGAGGATCGCAACCTATTCGCTAACTTTATAAAAAAAGACGAGAAATGTACCCACACAAAAAACTGCAAGAAGAGAAATTCATATAATTACCAACATAGCATGTTGGCGACACATTTCACAAGAAAATATAGGATGATCTCATTTAGCCATTAGTGAAAAAAACAGCAACTTTTATGTGATCAATGAATGAAAAATTCACAGATAAACCCACTCATCATTTTAGACAACAAAGTAGAAAACCATATAATTATTTACATAAGAAAAAACTAAGCTTCATACTAAGCAAATAAAATACCATAAACAAACCAAATTCAAAGCACTCACCAGGACTAAGACACAAAAAGAGATGGTATGTTAAATTAGATTTGTCCCTCTTTATGAAGCATTGAATGGTTCCATCACGAGACCCTGGCTGTATACAGAAAAAGAAAAGTAAATTCAGCATTCGCTTATCATAAAAGGTACAACAGCTACTATGATTTCACAGTAAGACAAGCAAATATCGATGGAATTACACAATTTCTGAAACAGTTTCAAAAGGACAAATTATGTTAATTTGATCGCGTGTGAAGTTACCTGTTTCAATGAAACTGGAAAAGTAAGCTTCCCACATACTTCAGGACTTTTAACAATTTCCTTGCACATGCTCCTCCACGATCGGCAAACAGCAGCACATGCAACCACATGTTTTCGAGCGGGCCAAGTGCTCTCACTCTCTTCCAATCTTTTAATTACATCGAACAGTAGCTCCGGAGGAAGATTAGCCCAGTGACTATTTTGAATTACCAAAGGCTGGTCATTCAAGTCATGAAAAGAACCATGTGATTTCCCTCTATGATGACCAGTAAGCCGCACATCGAAACTCCGACGAGATAAGCTCCCAAAACTATCTCTTATATCCCGCGCTATACTTCGGAATGACATTTACAGATCACTTGAATGTGATTTCAGCTGTAGATGAGCAAAAACAGAAAACAATTTTCAGAAACTAAAAGGATAAAGGAGAAAATCATTTATTGGGACAAGGGAAGAATGAAAAGTTGAAAAGAAAAAAAAGAGGAACATAAAGAAGAGAGTTAAAAAGAAAAGTTTCACATGGATAAAGCGAATCAAAAACAGTCCTATCAGATACAGCTCTTCCAGGTTCTAAAAGTGAACTTAGTTTAAATATTTCCACTTGCTGAGAAAGAAAAGAATAAACCAGCTAAGAAAGATGTATTTTCAATTTCAGCTACAAAACATCAATTATCCACTTCAATACATGTTCAAACCAAAATGCCAAAAAATTCCAACAAATGCTTATGAAAATTTGTAGAACTTGCAAGTTTGCACTATGAAGAGATTAAATTTATGTAACCAGCCCATTAATAGAATCATATCTGGGCTGCTTACATGAAGTCCTTTGAGCAATCTGAGAATCAAAGCTAACTTAAAGAAACACCAGTAAATTATTTGGAGCTTAGACTTATAACCTGGACCTGTATTTTCACGGAGTATAAGCAAAGTACACAATAAACCTAGAAAAAATCGCAGTCACATTATAAAAGAACAAATCTGAAGCAAAAAGTAGCAAACCTGCTAGGGCTGTAAGAAAGAACAAAGCTCTAAAATATCTTCAGAGATCTGCAAAAATTAGAAAGTTTACTTGAGTATCACAAATTTAAGCTCAGATATCTGCAAAAGACAAACGTTCAGATAATTTATCTCTTTCAAAACCACCAAAATCAAGTGCTGAACATAAACCTCCAACCCCTTTCCTCCAACAGAATTATTAAAAAAAAATTGAAAAGAAAATGAAAACCCCCAAAAATAATTAGACCTAGCAACCAAAATCTGAGCTGAATCGACGATATTTTAACTATTTGTAGGCCAAAAAATTAACCCCAAAGTTCCAGAAAAAAGGATTAAGAAAAATACGAAAGATCTAGAAATGCGAATCAAGCATTGACTTGAAAACACCAAAACATCCCTTTCACCATGAAAAAATTCAAGGCGAAGGAAATGAGATCAGAGATCTATACCTTAAACAAAGAAGAAAAGAAAAAAGCTCTTCAAAACCCCAAGTTCACGCTTGTAAATATGTGTATGTATATATTCAGACCCAAAAATTCAGACAACTTTTATCAAACAGATCAAGAAAAAAGAAAAAAAAAAGTGGGTCAGAAATAGAAACACATAAACAGAGAGAAAAAAAAAAGTATTATCCGGACATTAAAATGGTATTAAATCAAGTTTAAAGAACCAGACAGAGAGAGCGGAGGAAGAGGGAGAAAGTTGGGGGTGGGGGAGATGAGAATTATCAAAAAAGAAATATTGTAAAGTGGAAAATAAATATTATAATAAATGAAAAACAAAGTCTATGAATACTTTTATAATATAATACGTGTGTTTGTCTTGGTTATTGGGTAGAATAAATAATGAGGTTTTATTATATTTTTGGCCACTATGTGAGCACTGACCAGAAACCAGACTAGCTACGAAGCAACTACCCAACATGGGATTTCTTGACTTTTTGAATTTTTTTCTCTTTCTTTGGTTTTTGGTACAAAATGAGATTATTTTGACTTGGGTTAGGAGATTATTTTAGCTAAGTTTAAATTATGTTTAGGTTTATTTTATTGTTCTTTCGTGTTTATTTTATGGTGCAAGAAAACAACAAATAAGATATTTGAGTAATTGATTATTTAATGTAATTAATTATAGAGAGTTATTAAATTTAAAAATTAAAATGAAGATTTTGTTGGAGATGATTTTTTGGTGTATGACTCTTTAAATAAAAAATATTTTTCAATTAAAGAGTCTCTTGAACTACGTAAAACTTGAATGAACTAACATCTATTATTATTATGATCGAGTGTCTCTATTAAAGATTGTTCAATGTGTTAACACTTAATACCCCCTTTTAATAGGGATAATTACACGTAGCCCCCTATGAATATCTTTGTTTTTTTTTAATTAGCCTGAACTTTAAATTTTTTTAATTATCCTAGTAAATATTATGACCATTTGAGTAAATTATTACTCAATATATGTCATAATATTTGTTTTCAAAATAAGTTATTTGTCTTTGCACCACGGTGTTAAGCATTGACCCATGTAGTTTATTGAAATTGATCAAAGAGTACATTCAATGCCAAAATTAAAATTATGATGGTCATAGGACTTATGCAAGGAAAAGAGTTCAATCAACAGATTAACTATGGTTGAAATAACATAGTTATATATATTTCCACAAATCAACGGAAGGTAATAGACAGTTAAACTTTTAAACAATTTAGAAGTCCTCAAAATGAAGAATGATTATGGGGATTTGGCTTGTTGGTTATTCATTATTCTTATTTAATTTTGCCTTTTGGGATTCTATCTTGTATGGTAGTCGATTCTACCCATTTGGATAGCTAATTAAGTGTGTTCAATACCGTTGGATCAATACAAACACATACACGCATTCAAGTAAGTAGCATCAACTTACCAAATAGGGACACCATTATATTGAAGTATGTTTAGAAAACTTTGTTGAGTAAATGCTCCTTTGATGGTGAAATCACACCAAATATCTCACAAAGTTAGGGTTAGGGGCTTGCTCCCAAAGTAGTACCAATATATGACAACAAGTAGAGGACTACTTCACAATCAAATATGCCTATTAAATAAGGAGTAATATTTTAGGAAAAAAATATCATATCAAGGTTGATTGTTGGAAGTTTAAGGAGAAATTGGAGAACGAATTAAAATGAAAAATTTTATGTGGCTAGTGCAAGACGATAGCGACGAAGATGCTTTCTTTTAGTTATAGTTCAAAATAAGAACAATGTTGGGATATGGATACTTCTAGGGTAATTGACATGTTGCACCCTTAAATTATACACATTTAACACTTTGCACCCTAAAATTACAAATTTGGCACTTTGCACCATTAAATTAATATTTGCTTGGCAAAGTACACCCTATTAGCCAAAATATATATTTTAAAAGTGATTTTGTTAAAATTTGGGGATAAAATTCACTTTCTCCATTTCCCACACTTTTTATCTTTTTAAAATTTGTTATTTTCCTACAGAAAATTAAATGTTTTTTTTGTTTTTTGAGGGAAAAATTACTTTTATACTAGTTAAGTTGGTTAAATAAATTTGAATTTCATGTCATTGCCTATTATTATTATTTTACAGATATTTTGTAGTTAAAACTATAGCACAGTGATATAAGTGAAAATAATAAAAAATTATTTAATAAAGAGAGTATCTTTTTTAGTTTCCCATGTGGAACAATTTTTGTAAAGAAAATATTATATTATTTATTTGATAATTATTATTCTCATTTTTTTCCGCATTTTTTTTATATTAATATGTTTATTTGCATGGTCAAAATATCATTTTTGTATTATTTATAATAATATTTGTGAAATTTATTTGTTTGATTTTTTTAATGATTTTCTCTCCTAATATAACATTGTTATTACATATGTAGAACACATATTTCATAAATAAAATTATCATTTTCACAAATAAATTAAGAACAATAGACAATTATATAAAACTTAAATTTATTGAACCAACTTAGCTAACATAAGTAATATTTTTCAGAAGGAATAAAAAGTGTGGGGTGAGAGAGTGATTTTTTTCCCTCCAATTTCAACAAAGTCCTTTTTAAAATGTATATTTTGGCCTATAGGGTGCACTTTGCCAAATAATGTCACTTTAATGGTGCAAAGTGCCAAAATTTCAATTTTAGGGTGCAAAATGCCAAATGGGTATAATTTGAGGGTGGAAGATGCCAATTATCCATACTTCTACTCTTTTTGTATATATGTATATATTCAAATAGGGACTGAATTGTTTGGCTTAGACCATCTCCAGTAGTCTGCACTACTTTGATGTAGAATTTGCACTATTTTAGTTAGAGGTGGCAAAAAACCCACTACAGGTGGCACCAAACCGAGGTTTGGGTTGGGGCCGATCATGGAATTTTAGGCCGAAAAAGTCGGGCCTATTTGGCCCTACGAATGGCCCGATGGGTCGCCAGCTAGCCGACTTTTTCGGTCCTACCAATTTTAACACATAGTTTTCATGCATGGGCCGGATGGGCCAAGCATTTTACGGCCCGACCAAAATCGGGTCGGCCCGATCCAACCCGAATTTTTGGAAAAGCCCGACGGCTGGGTTGGTACTGCCTACCCACCCATTCCACTCTAATTTTAGTGCAGAATCTACATTTCATCTCCAACAGTTTGCACTACTCTCTACACTAAAAAGGAATATTCTATAAGATTCCTTCTTTTATTTATTTAATAATATTTTTTATTACATTATAATTGATAAACAATATTAGATAAATAAATTTATTGAATATAATGTTTATTAAATATTTTATTTTTAAAATTAAACAAATAAAAAAATATTAAATTTAATGAAATTAATGCAAAATTGAAATAACAATTCATAAAATTACATATTATATTGTTTAAAAAATTATCACATATAATTAAATTAATTTTAGTAATATTTTTATTAGATCAACTGAATAATAATAATATTTAAAGTTTAATAAAACCCAAAACAAATTACAAAAAAAGCAAAAAAAAAAAATAATAATGGCGCTGCTACAGTGCAGCGCCACTTTTGGCTCTACACTGTAGCAAATGTTAAACTAGCGCACAAAATAGCGCTGTGCTGGAACTGATAAATGGCGCCCAGCGCCATTTTGCATCTCCTGCTGGAGATGCTCTTAGGAGTTAGGATGCACGTTGCAATGTTATTTGGAGAAATGGACATAATTTTTTGGAAGTCTTAAATGTTGATATATATTATGTTATTTATGATAATATATATATATATATCTGGTATGTAAATAAATAACAAATGTCTCATTTCTAAAAAGTTTGACACGTGAACAGTGGATACTATATCTAATGTATGTATATCAAGTGTAGCATTCAACTTAGACGCTTCATCATTTGATTGAATGTCCTTTTAGGAGCTTTTGTAAAGAAATATTAGTCCGTATTGTTGAAGCAACTTTTTGTTAAGCCGATGTGATTTTATTATGGTATGTCGTAAAATCCTAGGCACAAAATTTGACATCTTACTCAGAACACAGAGGAGAGAAGGGATACAAAGGTCAAATTTTGCAATTTTTCTTGTTATGGTATGTCTTAAAAGTTCAAGGCCACTGGTCCATTACTTGCCCTTGGCCCCTGGGTCAGGCGCCTTTGTGGTAAATTAAGTACTTATAGATTTATGTCACATGGCGTAACTTAATTGGTAAAAAAATTGGGTGACGTGATATTCGCTTTGTTGATTGCACCCATAGCGTGGAGGTCGTGGAGGTTCGAATCCCCTGATAACAGAGTAAAGAAAGATTTCTTGTGTGGTGACTCAGTCTAAAACAGCTCAGGACTCTGACTCAATGATGTATATCTCTCGATTCATCTCTTCCACAAAGCTCAGAGACAGGACATCTCCATGAAACTCTAGGAACAGTAGGAACCTTCAGGAATATGGTTCATCCTTATAGATTTATAGGTTATGTTTTCTCTTTAATATTTTTAAGTCTTGCTTAATATGCTAAAATTACTATATACTTTAAAGGAAAAGAACTTGTTATTGAAGTAACAAAACCGAGGGGGGCGACAAATGGCTATTCTTAATAACATATTAACAACCCTTCATTTGAGAAAAGAAATTTATTTGATATTTTGTTTTTGGAGTTAAAATGGTTACTTACATTATTATTAAGTTATCAATCTTTAATAGAAAATTAATAATAATCAATCAATCACTCGAAAATATTAATAATTGATTAATCAACTACCATGAAATGCAATGTCACGGATACCAGACTTTTGGTGGAATTTGAATAAAGAATGAATCTAATGGGAGTTCTTGATGCCTTAGTGGGGTGGAGGTAAAAAGGTTCTAACTCCCTATTCTATCAAATTTTCCCCCCCGTAGCATATACGAGCTGGTGAAAATTTGATGGAAACTCATATTGAATAACATCCGTATGGGTTCGATTAGGGTATATATCAATTATTATTAGATTTGGGGGTCGAACAAACATAATTGTTCTCTTTACCTGAGAAGATATCAATGATGGGATCGGAGTTGTTGTCCTCAGAAGTCAGACTTAAGCCTAGAAGCTGATTCAAAAAAAAAAAAAAATTGGAATGTGTAATTACTCTAGTTTCATTGTATATATTCCGAGCATTAGTAAATTATTAGTTATACCATAAATTATTTGTTATACCTAATTAACTTTTAATAATATTTAATACATCAAAGGATATAATCTTTTCTGAAGAAAAGTAGATAAAAATCAATCATTAATTTGTGAGACTTTTATAAAGAGGTTCTCTTTCCTTCGTTTACTTTTTGCTATCATATGTTATTGCCTTTTGTCATATCCCATATATAATTACTAGGAGCAGTTAATATTAGGCCAAAATAAAGTTCATTCCTTGTTTACTTTATACGTTGGATTCTATTCTTTTTTTCTTGTATGTATATATGTGTCAATTTTCTAACGTTTCTCCATTTTATATCGCAAATCATGAACAAATCATCAAATGGATCAAATTGTTAGCATAAAAATTAAAAACAGCCACATACACGATTTAGTTTACTTCGTTTGATAAGGATTGGATGAACCAAAGTATGCAACGTAGTCGCATCTTTACTTTTAATGATAAAGGCCCACGATAAAACATCTAGCCTGAAATGATCTGAGATTATTGTTGGATAACTCATCTCACTTATGAGGTGGAAGGGATAATTCCACTCTTTCGGTTAATTATTTTTGTATATTTTTTTGATTATAGAACCTCTTATTTTATACCATATATTATAGTTTAAATCAAAACTAATTTATGAGAATTTTTATTTTTAAGGAAAAATTTGACAAGACATAATAATCTATACAGTTATGAATCAAAATACAGATTCGATAAATTTTTTAACTGGTATATCATTCAAATAATTATACGAAGTACATATTAAATTAGTAGATAATTTAATTTTAATCGAAAATCTCATCGTATATATTTTAATCAATCATTCATCGCCTCATCAAACGAAGTAAACGAGCCCAATGAGGAAAAAATTGATAGTTGAAATATAAAAATAAGTGAATATCATATTTTGTGTTAACAAAATATCATTATATTAACTACTTTTGTCTGGTATTTGAATCTCATTACTTTATAATTTCCAAATACAAATACAAATAGCACTAACCCATTATTTTTGTATCATTTTCATGTCGTGCTATTGTATCGTGTTAAGAATTGTCGCCCCTAATACAAACAATCATAGACTAGACAAACTAGGTGCGTTGACCCTGAGACCCAAATCACACAAAAAGCTCACGGGGCAATGTCCCATTTAATACAACTCTAACTACTCCCTCCATATGCATTTAATGAATTTTAAATTTATTTTTCATTCTCTTGGAAATTTGGTGACTTAAGTATCGGAGGCATTTTAAGTTCAGGAAACACTGTGAATATCTTGGACGACTTGTTCATTTATAGATCTCGTAAATAAATATTTCTCATCGCTCTACAAGAGATTTATTCATGAAGAGAAACTGTCATTGATTCTATTTTAAGATCCAAACTCTATCCACCTCAGACCTAGTAAGACAAAATACTAGTTTCAACTTAAGAATAGTAGAGGAGCATAATATTGAAGCCATGACCTCACCTTGAATGATGGTTTTCTTTAGACCATCTCCAACCCATTGCACCAAATTTAGTGTAAAAACTACACCAAATTTGGTGTTTTGGTGTAATTTTTTGAAAACCATCTCCAACCCATTACACTAAATCTTACACCAAATGAATATTTTATTCTTTCTTTTTCATTTTCTAGTAACCAAATTTATTTATTTATACAATTATTTCATTTAATTATAGTTTATTATTGTTAATGTAATTAACTAAAAACTTATATTTAATTAATATTACATTAATTAATTATATTACAAAAATAAATATTAAAATTAATGTTAGTATCTCTTTTAATTTAATTATAATTATTTGTTATTTATTATTACTTATAGTAAATGTTGATTAATTATTAAAACCAAGTTATATAAATTAATTATATTTAAAGTGAGGATACAATCGGAATTTAAATTTAAAGTAGAAGAGAATTGAAGGACAAATAGGGGATATTGCATTACACCAAATTTGGTGTAAATGAATAGTGTTACACCAAATTTGGTGTAATACTATTCACCACACCAAATTTGGTGTAAGGTTTAGAGTTGGGTTGGAGGGAGTTTTTTGTATATTTGGTGTGATAGTGTAGGATTTGAAGTTGGGTTGGAGATGACCTTAGGGGTAAATTACAAAAAATACTCTTGAAGTTTTGTTTATTTAAAAAAAATAGTTTTCTTTCAAAATTTCAAATAATCCATTATGAGTTATGATGGTACATACACTTATTTGAGGTTTACATTTACATAGCAAATTCCCCTCAATAGGGTGCAATTTGTAATTATGTAAACATATAATCTATTCTTCAGACAGAATTCCGCTTTTAACGGGTTATTTAAGCCTTTTTGTATTCTCACTTAAGGTTTTCTATTTGGGGGACTTTCTTGCTTTATAATTGAAGTATGTTGTAATCAATTGCTCAAAGCAAAAAACTTATTCAATTACATAAAAATAAAATAAAAAATATCAAAATCAATTTGGCATATTGTATTTTGACTAGAGTATCAAGCAAGACAATGATGGCTATTTTAACATCATCTGCAACTCTTTCTTAGACAGTTAATAATTTGGCATAAATGTTTCAATACATATTTGCATCTGATAAGTGATAAGTAGTAGGTCAACAATAATTATTAAAAATAATAATTTATGAGTACCAAATTAACGATAAAACTGGTATTTAAAATTAAATAAATAGAGACACATATAATGAATTTAATTCCAAAATCATAAAATATTAAACAATAATTTTACTTGGACTTGACTTAATCTCTCTCTCAAAAAAAAAAAAAAAAAAAAAAGTGGTAATTTTTCTCAAATTACTTTCTCATAAAGCTAAAGCATGGCTGGTGGCAATGATCTAACTCACGTGCACACCACCGCGCCTCCCCACTTTTCCCTTTCTCTCTTTTTATTTTCACAAAGCCAAAAGACAAAATTAATCACAGCCGTCAAAGCACAAAGTTTAATCACATGCAATTTCTTTTCCTTTTATTATATTTCAATTTTCAGGAAAAAAGAAAAAGAGAAAGAAAGGTGAAAGTGATGAAAACTGCAATGCATTTTCAAGATTATACGTGGGATTGATAAAATGTTCGACAAGTATTTAAAGATTGTTTTTTTTTTTGGTATATATACATATATAGTTTCTTCTTTTCAGACATGTTATTATTTTTTTTTTTTTGAGCGGTTTTTAGACATGTTATTAGATGTGGAATATTCCAATAGTTTTCCTAGGATTAAAACATAATTAAACTGCCCTCATAGGGTGTGGCCGTGGGCATATGGCGTATGATTGATTTTTGAGACACGGAAAATCTCAAGTTTGAATTATCAACTCTACGTGATTTAGTGAGTCACATCGCATGCGCATGGGCATTTGCAAGTATATTTTACCTGGGTCTGGCTGATGTGATTCTTAAAAGTTATTGGGTCAAATCCGATGATTTATCAATTGCACACCCAAGAGGTAGTATCTGCGTGTTCAGCTACTTGACTCAAAATAAATAGTTAGTAATTCGTTTGAATCGGCTCGTAAATTATTAATCAATTTTGGACATAATTTTTTGTTTGGTAAGATCTTAACTCCGACTTAGGTTCCAACTCGGATTGTGTTCAACTGGATTAAAGATCGTTCAAAATTGACTTGATTTACAAGTAAACCAGACTCAAATACAAAAGTTCTAAAATCGACAAAAAAAATTAAATAAATTTGAACAATAACATCTTTGAATCGACTCAATTTATTAACACGCCGAATTCTACCTATCAGTTTCTCGTACAACGGTAATTGGTAATTCGTTCAGGCCCAATATAAATGTTGGGCTTGAGAATATTAAAGAAGCAGGATAAAGTCATGATTTAATGGAATTCTGCATCGGCCCATTTTAGTTATTTGTTTTTTTCTTTTTTCATAGACCTCATCACTTTCGTTACTATCTTTTATTCGTTTTTCAAGGATAGGCAAAGAAAAAACAGTCAGGAAAGAAGGAAAACAAATGGCTAAAAGGTGCGATTGGATATGCTTTCATTTTGAAAATTTTCTTTTCGCTAGAGAATAGTGAAAAAAATATTGTGATGAGAGTTTTTGGAAAATTTTGAAAGTGTGAATGGATATGTAATGATGAAAGTTGATTTGATTTAAAAATAGTAAAATAATGATTGGATGTGATTGGTAGTTAGAAATATATGAGTGAGTGAATAGTGAAATTTGTGGGAGAATGTGTAATAATGATTAGTTTTTTGTGAAAAAATGTGTAGATGTGATTGGTGAAAGAAAAAATAAGAAAAAGTGAAAGTGAGATAACAGTGCATCATTGTATAACTAATTGTACACCTTTCAATCCCAACTATTTTTAGGGGATTTAATTTTACGATTATTCCCGCTTTTCATTCAATTGTGGTTTACTTACAATGATGTACAATTAGTTATACAATGATGCACTGTTAGATATAAAATGGTGCACAGTTAAGCTATTAAATGGTGCACAATTCAACTACTAAAATGGTGCATAATTCAGTTACGGAAACGTGATCTTTATCACATCCATGATTGTAGGGCATCATTATGGGAAGGTGGTTACACCATTTTGTCTTTATAGAGTTTTTAGATGATGCACAATTAGTTATACAATGATGCACTGTTAGATATAAAATGGTGCACAGTTAAGTTATTAAATGGGAAGATGGTTACACCTTTTTGTCTTTATAGTTCCTTTAGATGTTGTACAATTAGTTATACAATGATGCACTGTTAGATATAGAATGGTGTACAATCAGTTATTAAATGATGTACAGTTCAACTATTAAAATGATACACAATTTCAGTTATGGAAACATGATATTAATCAATCCCTTGATTATAGGGGCATGATTTATGGCATTTTGCTAGTTACTATTATGCCATTTCCACCTACCTATTAAATGATAATTAAATAAGTTACTTTTAATAGCAATTTAGACCATTGAATAAAATGTGTGGATGGATGGGATCAATCCAAACTGCCAACACGGTAAGAGGCTACCACACGAGATCCAATTCCGTGTGGATGAGTCCATAGAAACCAATTATAGCCACATATCTTGATTTTTCAATGGCTGCGATTTTGAAGCTAAAATTTTGATTAAATGCTGGTAATTAGAGAAAGGGATAAATTAGTCATCTTACAAAAATACCCAATATTCACAATCTCTCCAAATACTACAGCAAATCCGGCGAACAAATCTGATCATCCATCTTCTTCTTCGAACGTTGTTCATAAGAGAACGAGAATCAGTCACCTTCATTTAGAACACACGCAATCCTTCCAAATCTCGTAGCAAATTCTACGTGAACAATCCTCTTCCTTCTTCTTCAACGCGCTACTGTGAAAAATCCTTCCTTCTTCTTCTTCAATGCACTATTGTGTGAAAAAGTTGCAGACAATTCGTCATAGTTTCTAGAGCTCGACCACAGTTCGAAGGTTGCTTATGAAGATGTAATTTGTTGCTTTTATAGATGTGTCATGGTGCTTTTAGATATATTAACTACAAAATTAAGCAAGACATAAGCAACAAATCCGTACTACATAAGCAACAAGCCTATACTACATAAGCAACGAATATACACTATGTATGCACTACATATATATTAACTATATAAGTAAGTCATAAGCAACAAACTCATACTACATGAGCAACAAACCTATACTATATAAGAAATGAATATACACTACGTATGCACCACAGATACATTAAGTACATAAGCAAGTCATAAGCAACAAACTCGTACTACATAAGCAACAAGCCTATACTACATAAGCCACGAATATACACTACGTATGCACCACATATACATTAACTACATAAGCAAGTCATAAGCAACAAATATACACTACATATGCAAAACAAATACATTAACTACATAAGCAAGTAATAAACAACAACCTTATACTAGATAAGCAACAAATATACACTACATATGCAACACATATATGATTAAATTACACATGCAATATGATTTTATTACATAAGCAGTTAACAATAGAATATGCTGGAGAAAAAAAAACGTGAATATGAAAGATAAAGGTTACTCAAAAACTGAAAGCATGTGTCGCGTGAAAGGGGAAGAAAATTGAACGTGATTGTGATCTCATCAAATCTCAATAACTGATTCTATATTGTAAAATAACCACCCTACCCTTCTTAGTTGTTGAAAGAAAAACAAAATATATATAAAACCTCCCTAAAAATCTGGACTAGATTTTTCCTCTTTTTTTTAGTAGGCGGCGAATTTATTGGGAGGATTAAGGGTAATTTGGTATTTTCGAAATTAATAAAATCTTAACATGCATTTTCTCTCTCTCTCTCTCTCTCTCTCTCTCTCTCTCTCCCGCGATTTAAGGTATCAATTATATTTTTAAAATACATGCCTATTCAGTTTTCTTTCTTAATTCATTTCACGTCTCTGTTCAGTTCTAAGTATACACAATAACAAAACTATATATGCAATATTCCTGTTCTAAATAAGCACACTCTGGAAATTTAATATAATACACTTTGTTCATACTAAATATGCAAATTTAGAACATTATGTATGCAGAACATAAATATGCAGTATGAAGGGTATAAATTATAAGGACCAATGCCTAATGTATTTCAATATTTTACTTGTTTTGTTATGAGTATACACAATAACAAACCTATATATATAATATCCTATTCTAAATAAGCACACTATTAAATTTAATGTAATACACTTTGTTAATACTAAATCTGCAAATTTGGAACACTATATATGCAGAATATAAACATGCAGATGCAGGGTATAAAATCACAAGGACTAATGCCTAATGTATTTTCAATAATTTATTGTTTTGTTCTAAGTATACATAATAACAATCCTATATATACAATATTCCTATTCTAAATAAGCACATTATTAAAATTTTAATATAATACACTTTGTTCATACTAAATATGCAAATTTGGAACACTATATATGCAAAACATAAATACGCAATATGCAGGGTATAAATCATAAGGACCAATGTCTAATATATTTTAATATTTTCTTATTTTGTTCTAAGTATACACAATAACCAAACTATATATGCAATATTTATATTCTAAATAAGAACACTATTAAAATTTAATGTTATACATTTTGTTCATACTAAATATGCAAAATATGCATAATATAAATATGCAGTATGCAGGGTATAAATTATGCAGTATTTTGAAGAAGGAGATATGATGGTTGACCGCGTGATTGAGGAAATGTGATCAATAACAGATCACGTCCCTAATTTGTAGGAGACAGTTATTTTGGGATTTTTATCTATCCCTATTTTACCCATGCAAGTGTATATTTTCCTTCCAATAGTTGCATATATTTGGTGTATCTTGGCCATCAATTTTTTTTATGGTGTAAATTTGTCCCTACGGTCTCACCTAGTAGGGTGGTCTCACAGGATCTCCTCCATATATATATATATATGGGTATATATTATCTCCTTTTTCCTCTCTGACATTAAAGCTTCCCCATCCCTTAAAAAATTAGTAATAACAAGTTTACTTGATTATTCAACATTTTTTTATCATTTACATATAATTTGGTATTATCTGCACGTCATATATAGATAAACTTGTGATATTATATGATATACTAGATATAATATTTTACTACAAATTCTATCATGTGTTATTTTACTAATTATATGTTAGAAATCAAAATCACAAAGGCATGCTTTAATTTACAAAAACAATAAAAGCATGCAACAACCAATCTACCATGACAATCCCAGAGAGGAAGAAATTAATCCTAATCGCGGAAGCGTACCTGAATCCATCAGGGAATTAGGGCTTGAGAATTCTGGATCTGGTTTGGTCTTCCAGACGAGCGGTTCTTCTTGAGAGACTTGAGAGTTCTGTATCTAACGTTCTGTCTCACTCCAAACAATTAGTGCTACATGCACTAACTAAATCAGTAAAGCGTTTTCAATTTCTTTTCCATTTTCCACACCGATTTTCCTTTATTTCAACAGCATGAGATAATTGAAGAAATATGCGCGAAAAGAATTTCATACTCCCAAAGTATTGAGGAAACAATCAATCGACAAAACAAATCAAAACATCACAAAAATACAAAGAAAACGGACGGAATTCACCGATTAACAAAACAAATCGAACGAATATACAATGAGGTTGCTTTTCGCGACCGACCGCGAGCGAGAGCGGGGCCGCTTTCCACGCGAAAAGAAAGTCTTCGTTCTTTGTGCAAGTCGTGGTACAAGAATGCAATCAGAGCATTAGAGTGTATTTATCGGTGGAAAACTCGTCGGCTCAGCAAATACATTGATGACTCTTCAGCTCAATGGCTCATTAAAGAAGATGCTTAAAGATGCTGGAGCCTTATGGGCTTTAGTATTAAAAGCATAGCTTTGTACTGATTTTCTAAACTTTCTTTTCTTTCTCCTTTTTTTTTTCTCTTTGCTAGGAAACGGCTATTTTATACGAGTAATCTTTGTATGGAGTGTATCAATAGTCTTTCTTGTACTCTAAATATAAAGCAGCTTGAGTTTTTATAAGCTATTGAACTAATTCTCAGTTTTTCCTTCCTCTTTTAGCCATACAACCTTATTTTCCAAGTAATAACTATATCATATTGCAGCTTTAAGTAAAACCTTCATTGTTAAACTTTGAGCAACACCTCATAAAATCAGCTTTCTCCTTGATTAGACCTCTCTCTTATCAGATTCTTATCAAAATGTTATTATAGTAAGTAAAAAAGCTTTTAATAACAAATTAATGGACAAGCATTCACCTTCACAGTTTCTTGCTATCTTTCTTTAGTTATTTATTTATTTATTTTCTCAAAGTACTAAATATAGAGGCTACTTAAATTTGCTCAGAGAATCACTGGCCAGACGCCTTATACCCGACTAAGAATCATAAAGTAAAAAAAAAAAACAAGAATAAAAAACAAAGCTTGTGGCTCAAACACTCCTTCTCAATCTAGTGAAAAAAATTGTGAAAGATTGAGCTATCCGATAAATGCATAAACACATGCTTTAGCAAAAATAACCACTAATAGCAACAAAAAACACAATGCATTCACCCATACAAAGCATAAAAGTTTCACAAACTCCAAACATGATCATCAATCAGAATACAAATTCACCATCTCTATCACGCTATCAGCATCCCCACTCAAGTAAAATGCAAACATACGATACACAAAATAAGGTCCTAAAAACCCCGACAACAGAGTACAAAGCATAAAACGGAGGGGACAAAAATCACACACCTTGGTCGCAAATTTCAATCCGATCTCCTCGCACTAGCGAGTCCACACATTCGGCACAAGCTCGTCACCTCCGCCAAAATCAAAAGCACGAGAATCCCGAAAGCCCCATGATAAACCACATAGCGGCAGTCACGAACACGAAGAGAATGGCCAAATGGTTAAAAACCGAACCCTAGAAATATGAGAAAGAACTAGGAATACCAATTTATATTCAAATCCTCTACAAAAACCTAATTAAATTTGTGCAAATTGAAAGAAATACATATTAATTTATAATTTAGGGATATGAAATACATACCTTAACCTCGTAGAGTCGATCGAGATTCGAGATTCGAGATTCGAGAGGCGACTGGCGAGAGAGACTGAGAGAGAGGCGAGAGAGACTGAGAGAGAGACGAGTGAGACACGGCTGAGGGACGAGAGAATGAGGAATTGAGGGTTCTATGTTCTCTGTTTTTTTTTTTTTTTTTGAAGTGATATGTTCTCTGTTTTGATTGAGTCTGAGGGTAAGTTTTAAAACAAATTGATTTTTCAAAAAAAAATTGCTTTTTGTTGTCTTATTTCAAATTTCTCGGTTGTTTTGAAGCAAAAATTGCTTTCTTTTTATGAGAGTTGCTATTAAAAAAAATTATTTATAATGTTAGCGACGGATTTGATATCCGTCGCTAAACTGTCTGGATTTATTTATACATTTAGCGACGGACTTATATCCGTCGCTAATAAAAACATTAAATTTCGGAATTCAATTTATCTAAATAATTTAGCAACGGATTTGATATCCGTCGCTAGATTTCCTAATTTATTTATGACATTAGCGACGGATATGATATCCGTCGCTAAAGTTTCCTAATTTATTTATAAATATAGCGACGGAATTACATCCGTCGCTAATAAAAAAAATAAAATTTTCATATCTTAATACTTTAGTGACGAATTTCACATCCGTCGCTATATTGATAATATTTATTTATTTAGCGACGGATTGTATCCGTCGCAAATATTTTTTCCCAGTTTTTTGAATTTTACTCACCTTATTATCGACGGATTTAGATCCGTCGCTATATAATTAATAAAATAATTATTTTTGATTTTATTTTGCGACGGTTTTATTCTGTCGCTAATTTCCGTCGCTAAACTTTAT
Source organism: Rehmannia glutinosa (assembly GCA_016081115.2). NCBI lineage: Eukaryota > Viridiplantae > Streptophyta > Magnoliopsida > Lamiales > Orobanchaceae > Rehmannia > Rehmannia glutinosa. The sequence continues at coordinate 162,545 of JABTTQ020001102.1, forward strand.
TTGAGCTATTTATTTATTTTCCTTGTCTATTCCGTTGCTAATCTGTTGTTGATCCGTCGCTATTAGCGACGGATCAGGTCCATCGCTAATATCTGTCGCTAATCTGCAGATTTCTTGTAGTGAAACATACCCTTAGTGATTGGGGTCATTGTAACAATATACCAAAAATCTATTGAGCCCAAAACTAAACTGAATCCATTAAACTGTCAATTGGGCAAAGAGAAACATTTTATATAACAAAGGCCCCAAATACAAAGAAAATGACTAAAATGTCATCATCTTCTACAATTACCAATTCTCAAAACCCGATGTATAAGAATCACAGATTTCAATTGCCGCAACCCTTTTTTTTTTTTTTTTAATAAATGAAACTCACAATTCCTTAGAAATGAAAGACCCCAGGTTTCAAGAAAAGTTGACAAAAAAAAAAACCATCTTCAATAAAACCCAATTCCTTCACCAACAGCAGGTTCAGCCATACCCATCAATCACAGTTCAGTGGCAATTGGTTTGCTTTGTGAAGAAGACGACGGCGGTGTCGTGCATCGAACCAGACAACAATTGGGTTTAACAATTTTTTTAATCCAAAGGCCATCAAGCCAAAATCATGCTGTAAGTTATCCATTAAAAACGCAAAGGAAAGGAATCCATATGTTCAGAAATCAATTTGAAAAAAATAAAAATTCTGAATCCACAATAACCGTAGAAGTACCGCAGCTTTAACTGAATTCTTTACGGATCAGAATTTTCAAAACATACATATCGAAGCAAAATCAATCCAAAAATTTAGAAGATCCTGATTTTAATTCACGAAGAACCGAACGTCAAAACCGTGAAATTCAAGAAATTCAGAAAACCCTAATTTCAATTTTCACGAAGACCACAAAATTATCCCGAAATTCTTCGCAATTCTCAGAGAATCATGAGTAGAGTGGCTCTGATACCACTTGTTAGAAATTGAAATCACAAAGGCATGCTTTAATTCACAAAAACCATAAAAGCATGCAACAACCAATCTACCATGACAATCCGAGAGAGGAAGAAATTAATCCTAATCGGGCGTCGCATCAATCCATCGGGGAATTAGGGCTTGAGAATTCTGGATCTGGTTTGGTCTTCCAGACGAGCGGTTCTTCTTGAGAGACTTGAGAGTTTTGTACCTAACGTTCTGTCTTACGTCTGTTGAAGGAGAACATATATTTCTCTTATTTAAGAACCGTCGCCCAGGGACCATGACCGTTTTGGATAAGCATCCCCTTTATTTTCTATTTGGTCCCTCAACAAATAGAAAATCACCTAATAGTATCTACACATTTAATCCCATAACAATTTGATACCCTTTTAATCCAAAATTAAAACTTTATTAGATCACTTTAATTGGATTAAACCGTAAGACAACTATGCACATTTAATTAACATATGTTAGTCCAAATTAAATATTTCCAACATTATAATCATGTGTATATTTCTTAGATAAAATCTTACATATAACGAATGAATGATGTTTTATCCAAGAATTATAGCATGTTGTTTTATTCTAGAATTATTCCGCGTGTATGTTTATGAATTTTATGATTGTTATATAAAATTACAACATTATACGTATATCACACCAACAATTCAACTCTTTATAAGATCAAACACTTATATACCACAATAATACTCATAACTTAACTAGCTAAGAAACATTAAAAGATAAATTGAAATAGAAATTCTTAAATACACAAAATCACTTGCTAAAATATAAGATTTTGTAAAATCCTAAAAGATAATAAATTATAATGGATATCATATCTTCATCATTTCATCTCATTTAATTCTTTTATGAGTGTTTGTGTGTCCCCTCTCCTACTAAATATCATTTCGTATGCCCAAAAAAACAAAATGTTATGCACTACTTAATCATATCCATGAAGATGTGTCGCCCTTAATCAACCACGCTTGTTATATCTAGTTTGAGTTAGGCATCGTGCATAAATATATTTCATTACCTTTAATCATTTTTTGCGTCATTTTATATTTTATACATAATATATGAACCTGGATATTTTTTTTTCCAAATGTATACGTATATGTATATATATGGGCAAGTATATGAAATATGAGATATTAAAATTAAAAAAAAAGGTGTGTTGGGAAATTAGCGAGCTTGTTCATATAAAATTCAAATTTTGTTTGCTAGGTGTACGAGTGTAAATATATAAATGTGAGAGATGTAGAAAATAAATGGAGGCTAGAACAATAGAAATACTACAACATAATTTTAAGAATACAAGTTGAAAATTGCACTCTAATTTTTTCTTACATATATATAAATTCTACTATCTGACTCTCTAATGCCTTTTTCTTGGCTTGCTCTCTTCACTCGGATGCCGCAAAATGTGACTAACCCAACTACCCAAGTCTATTTATAGGCTTAGTTAAGGATTAATTACTTAAATCAAGAAAACTAACGTTGCCAATGGAATAATTAGTCGGGCCACTATTGGCTATTGCTGCAATTAGGACTTTAGGAGAGGCATGCCAAACAAATAAATTTGAATGCATAGTTGTATAGGGATGACAATTTCGACTATGCCCGTGGATAACCCCTACTACATCTGCCTTTACGATATTTACTATATTTCGTACGTTTTGGATATAGCACGCCTCCGAGTCTAGCACATCTCATTGACTTTCTCTCTACGAGCCCGATGAAGCAAGCCAAGTCGAGAAAAGAGAAGCTAAGAGTTTGCAACTAATATAATAGGGCCACCAGACCCCGAGTATACAATAGTTGCATCTCGGCGATAGGCCTGCCCCATTTGGGTTGACCCGCCCTGCTTCGGGTATCACTTCCGCCCAGCGGATACCCACCCCACCCCGCCCCTAGTATTTTTATATTTAAAATATATTTTAATATATATTTTTGTATATATAATATATATTATAATATAATATTTATGTAATTTTATATTATATCTAATATTTATAAATTGATAATAATGAATTTTGTAAATAATATTATATATATATATTTTTATTTTTACTTTAATTTAATTTATAACGGGGCAGAACAAGTCGTCCCGCCCGGTTCTAGCATGATACGAGTCTGGGTCATGGCCGCCCCACCCCATTACCATCCCTAAATAGTTGCAAGGTTGGTTGGTTGGCATGATTTTCTGTTCCACTTTGTAATTATTCCATTTTATAATATTCCACTTTTGTTATGGTGAATGAAACATTTATTCAAGCTTAAATTATGGATTTTTATAAGACAAATGATAGTTATTAAAAAAATACACGTGATAATCATTCTTACGGTGAAATAAGAGATAAAATATCATTTTGTATAGAAGATTTCTTCGACTAAGACAAATATGTGTCGGTAGTTGCTTGAATATATCTTATTTGAGTTTTATTCATGCTACACATGGAGGAATACTCCATGTGGCTAACTGCCGTAGATTTATTATGAATATACATAAAATCGGCCTAGGCGGCCGACTAGGCACCCCTAGTCCAATCCGATTTTTCCAAAATCGGTCTAAAAAATTATTTTGGCCGAAAATCGGCCTAGGTGCCTGCCTAGACGGCACCAGATCGGAGTTAAACACTTATCTAGGCGGCCAAAAAATCGGGCCTAGGCGGGCTAGATGGAAAAAATCGGCCAAAAATCAGTTAAAAATAAAAAAATAAAAAATAGAAAAATAATGTTGTTTCTGGCGGGCCGCCTAGGTGCTAGGCGCTGGCTACCGCCCGACTAATGCTTAGCGATTTCTACAACCATGATTGTAAGCAAATATACGACAAATATTACACCTGGTATATTCCTCTAGGAATATCATCTACTTGACCATCTTATTTAATGGAGAACATATTTCTTGTTCTACTTTTGGTGTTCCACTTCATGTTCACTACTTGGATGGTCGTATATACATCCAAAAATCAACCGTCCATATTTATCTTGAAAACATGTGTTATGTGTTCATCATTTAAGTAGTGGAACAGGGAATGGAACACCAAAAATGGAACAAGAAATTTGTTCCCATTTAATGACACATCATTACACTGTTCTAAAAATCTTTGCCTAGCTCCGGCTAATCCCTACCTAGACGCTAGACCTGAGTATGACGTCTGCCTAACGCCTTCGTTTTTTAGAAGAGTAGTTATTCATGTATACAAAGTTGAATAATAAAGTGGAATAATAAATTATTGTCCATTTAATTAATGCCATTCTATACATGCATGTGGATATATATACTCTAAATCACAAAGAAAACCACCAAGTTACAACATTCTTTCATTGCAATCTTTCCGAAAAGAAAAAAAAAATATGGATGCAGAAAATCATGTGAAGATAATCTCCAAAGTGATTATCAAACCATCATCTCCAACTCCAAACACCCATAAAACAGTAAAATTATCATTCCTTGATCAATTATTAGCCCCACCATTTTATGTTCCCTTCATCTTCTTCTACCAACCCGATAACTCAACAGTCTCCATTAACCATGCCCAAATATCTCAACAACTGAAAAATTCATTATCCGAAGCTTTAACTCTGTTCTATCCATTAGCAGGGAAACTCAATCCCCAAATCTCCACCGTCGATTGCAACGACGGCGGCGCTGAATTCGTCGAAGCTCGTGTTCACACTTGTCTGTCCGATGTTATCCAAGAGCCCAATATGGATCAGCTGAAAAAATACCTCCCGATGGATCCCAACACGCTTATTACTTCCGGCACCGACGTAGCGCCGCCGCCGCCACTTTTGGTAGGAAAAATAATAGTATTTCTTCTAGTACAATTTTTATATAAATCGAAAAATCCGAATTGGTAAAATTTGCGAAGTAAGCAAAATAAAAATTAACTCGAATTGTTACAGTTCTAATTAGCTATGTGACTCATAGTACTCAGCTCCACACTATCCTTAAAAAACAGATTCGTCCCCTATTTTGGATGTCTGTTTCCCCGAGATAAGACCAAAAAATTGGATTACCTATTCCGACGAACTGAAAATTATCACCAAAAATTAAATTACAAGAGTTTTGGAGGTATATGAAAATTTTGTAAGTTTTTACGTGTTTTATAAATGTGAGAAACAAGTCATATATCACCACAAAATATTTGTCATTTATTATTGAAAAGATCAAAATTAATTTTCTTCAAAAATTTTCAAAAGGCCGCGCAGATAAATTTCTTCGACTGCGGAGGAATAGCTATCGGGATTTGCTCGTCGCACCAAATAACCGACGGCGCCTCCCTGGTGGCGTTTGTCGATTCATGGGCTGCCGCTTGCCGCAGGCAGGGGCAGAAAGGTAATTTTACTCCTCCGAGCTTCGATCTGGCCCGATATTTCCCGCCCAGGGACATGTCGGGCTTCGGGTTCCCACAATTGAAAAAAGAAAAGCTGGTGACGAAAAGATTCGTGTTCGACAAGGAAAAACTGGCGGCGCTGAAACGCACCGCTGTTTCCTGCCCACCAGGGTCGTCGGCCGCCGTGAAGGACCCGACCCGGGTGGAGGTCGTGTCGGCTTTCATATGGAAACATTTTACGGAGAATGGCCACACGAAAAACGTGCCCGCCGCGTGGCATATCGTGAACCTGAGGCCACGAGTGAACCCGACAATGGAAAACGTTTTCGGGAATTTTATACTTAAAAAGTTTATTTTCTCGTCCGGGGCGGACCCGGAATTTCACGAACTGGTAAGCGAGATGAGAAACGGGTTAAGAGAAATCGACGACGAATATATATGGAAATTATCGCGAGAATATGATGGTTATGCGAGTGATATTAGTAAATTTTATGATTTAGTGGCGAGTGGAGAAATGGAGAGTGTTGGTTTTAGCAGTTGGGCGAGGTTTCCGGTTTACGAGATGGATTATGGTTGGGGAAAGCCGGTTTGGGTTTGCCCGACAAGCTGTCCGGAAAAGAATGTGGTTTTTCTGATGGGCACAAAAGATGGAGATGGGATTGAAGCATGGGTGAACATGTTGGAGTCCAGTGCTGAGATACTTGAGATTAAATTTAAACTCCTTGGAAATTAATTAACACATATCTCTTGATCGAGTTGGATTGTTTTGTGTCATAAATTGGAGTGTTATAAAAAGAGTTGTATTGATTAAGCTTTGTGTGGATTTGTTTATGGAGTGTTTGGAGAATGTATTTTGAGAAAATAATATTTGTGGAACTGTATTATGGGACTTTTTCCAATTTTTTACTATTTGAATATGCAAAACATGTTTGTTTTAATGTCTCAATGGAAATATTTTATTTTTAACTTCTTATTTTTCAATCGCAACTATATACTCAATTTTAACTTTACATTACATAGTCAGAACCACTACAACGTTTACTATTCACCCATTACAACTATTCACATCTACACAAATGATCACTTTCAAATTAAAATTTCAAAATAGACCCCACCACGGCCAATTACACCCAATTATATTTTATTAATTTTTAAACGACATCTTTTAAGTGGATTATACATATACATATTATTGAAATGAATGACCATTTTTATCACATTTTCACTGTAAATAATTCAAAAAACATGCTAAACTAAACATATTTCCATTTAATACCCAATAAATTCTTCATCAAATTTTTTATAAGCAAACATATATTAACGGCATGAAAAACGATGTTTCTCACTGGAATGAAAAGTATCATACAAGGCCTAAGATTTTGTGTCGTTGATGGTGTCATATTATCATTTTCTAATGCTATATTTAATTTTCATATTGATTTAAGAACGAAATATTATATATTGTTGTAATAATGTGATAAGTGAAAATGTAACAAAAATAATATTACAAAATTAAAATTTTTTTCACTGAGGAATATAACATAATTTTTTTTTAAAAAAAATAAAACATAAAAAACTAAAACACGTGTGTATATAATATATAGTAACAATTAGCATTTTGTAGAAGTACTTTAGAGAAGAAAAAAAATATTTCTACTGTATAATGTATTTATCTATTTATTTCATTCTCAAAACTAAAAACAATCTCCAAACAAAGCCTAAGATATATGCTGATTTATTCTGTGAATATTTTAGGAATACTACAAAGTTAAAATAAGTTCAAAATGATTTGCTCCACAGTCCTGGAATCAGCGGGGAGCTGCCAGTTGCCTTAGCCTTCACCAGTTATTTGGATAAAAAGTGATTAAAGATTTCTTTGGGGCCTCTGTAAGATCTTGTGGGCTCTTGGCCTATCTGGATTTCGCTTTTCTGTCATCAGATCAAATAAGTAATTAAGTATAGATAGCTAGCTTCGATTCTTTATTTGAAATAATAATTTTTTATTTAATATTATATGCATAAAGTATATATTTAATGATTATTGATTATTTTAAAGGAGTGGCAACGGTCGGTTTTGACATCCCATCCCAGCCCATAAAGCATCGGAAGCATGATGAACTTCGAAGTTCGAAGTCTGGGTGCGGGAGGGCGAAGATCCTCATTTATGTTTTTATAATTTGAATAATATTTTTAATTCTCAATTTATATTTATTAACAAAAATATGCACATATTTAGGTTAAAGTTTTTATGTTATATTTGTTAATACTTTTAGAAATTATCATCTAGTATAATAAAAAAATTAAATACTAGAGTAATTTTTTTAAATAAGTATATATATATATATATATAGTGGGCTGGGGTCGGGACGACTTAAAACCATCCCCTTTCCATTGACATAATTGGGGCGGGGAATCTCCATAACGGGTTTGGACCTTCAGGGTGGGGGTGGGTTTCTCGGTGGGGTTTGGGGATTTTGCCATATATTTTAGGCAAAATTGCAATATTGGTCCTGTAACTATTAGGCGATAGCAAAAATGTCCTGTAAAAATAACGTTTCGGAAAAAAATACTGTAGCTATAGCAAATTCTCGATTTTGGTCCTGCAAAATTCACAATTTGCAATATAGTCTTGTAACCATATAAAAATTTCAATTTTGGTACTAAGTTTACCGGATTTCAATCGCATGAATGGCTCACGATGTTCCTAATTTATGTTGAGATTAGGACCACAGTTGATATTTGCATATATTTACAGGACTATGTTGCAAACCACAAAATCAGCAAGACCAAAATTGAGATGTTATGATAGTTACGAGACTTACTTGCAAAACGTAATTTTTAAAGGATCTTTTTGCTACCACCATATAGTTACAAAACTAATTTTGCAACTTACCTATATGTTATAATTGTTATTGATAATTTCTATTTTCTATTATGATAATACAAATATATATTGAAAAAGATGTGAATCAGAACAATAAGCAAAAATAGAGACAAATAAATATTTTTCGGTGTAATTTCATTTAATAAACTTCAACAATTTATAGACAAAAATTTATGACAATTCAACCACGTGATTTTGACAATTTCCTCTCTCTCTAATTCTTTTCTCTCCCCCTTCTCTCTAACACTCAAAAAAAAAAAAAAAAAACCCTAGCTTTCCCCCTCCCTCTCCCTTTGCAGCCGCCCCCTTCCCCTCTCATCCCTCCCCCTCCCTCCTTCCCCCTCCATGCTTTCTATTGGAGGGATACCAAATAGCGGTCCCTTGGGCGTATGAAGGTGGCCGTGGCCGAAATTTTTGGTCCGGGCAAAAGCGGGTCGGAGCTTCACGGAGGTGTCTCGGAGGCGGAGAAGACGATGGGTCATGACAAATAGATTTGAGAGAGGAGAGGCAATTTTTGCTTTTTTTCTCTAGGTTGTTAGTATAGTTGTTGTTTTCTTATTTTGTTTGTGTTTTCTTTTTCGGTTGATTTGCGAAACTCGTTGGCGGATCAATTTTTTTCTTCTCGCAAGGTATGTAGTGGTTACTCGTACCCGATTTTAGTTTTTTGGTGTGTTACAGTCTCCTTTAAGGAGTGCTGAAGTCTCCCGGCGTGGAGTGGTTAGTTTGGGTGGGTAGTTTTTCTTTTTTTAGTCCATGTGAATCTGAATTGGGTTTACCAATTCCCCGCTTGGCTCTTAGTTAGTCTTGTCGGCTCTTAGCCCGTTGGCTACGATTGTAGTTGTAATTTTAGTTCTTGAGTTGTTTTAATATAATTCTATCGTTCGACAAAAAAAAAAATTTGACAATTTCCTCCACTACTATTGACATGTGAAAAATATTAGATGCTAAAGTCCACATTATTGACTAATTATCCCAACAATAATCGATTTGTGATAATCATGCTTTGAATCTCGTCGTCGTTATTATTATTTGTTTGTATTTTACTGTTGAGATGTATGATGCTTTTGAAATATATATTATAATTATTTAAATATAAGTTATCTCATCACATTTTCATGAATTAAAAAAAAAAAGAAAAAAGAATCCAAATCTTGAAATAAAAAGATAACCAGATCCCATTGGCTAACGGTGGTTCCATCCGAAAGACGACTGTTACCAAAATGCTATATAAATGCGCCTATTTTGTGTACCAATTGGTGCCCTTCTTACCACAAACTCTATTTTTTTTTCTTTAAGCATTTATAACGGGGGAGGAAAGTGTGATAAGAATTGAACTTCAAACCGCTAATTTTGTAAGAGTCTTAACCACTTGACGATATTTTGCGATAGGTAGCAGAGATGTAGACAAGTAGGCAAGGGAGGAGGCAGGAAAAAAAATGGGGTGGGCTGATACACGAAAATCATATAATTTATAATTAATTTTTTTAAAAAAAACTATAGTGTAAATTTTTTAAAAAAAAAATGGGAGGAGGGGGAAATTATGGGGCGGCCAGAGGGCCCCCAAAGTTTTTTTTATATATGTATATATACAATGGTGTAGTCATGAATTATTACGGGGAGATCGATACACGAAATTGAGGTGAGTCAGATAAAACAAATTAAAAAAAAAACACATAAATATTAACTAATTTTTTTTAAAAAAAAATTACCTTAATGTTTTTTTTAAAAAAAAAGAGGGGATCGGGGCCCGAATTGGCCTCCCCCTATCTCCGCGATTGTATATATATTATTTTTTGCTCTAGACCCCTCGAAACCTTAGACCGGCTCTGGCAAAATCAAATATAATTTAAATAAAAACAAAACATACAAGTTTTTATAACTAAATTACATGGAAATTGGGGGAAGGGGGGCAAGATATTTTGGTTTATATTTATATATAATATATTAATTTATTAAATAATATATTATAGGGGTTTAATCGCAAGATGAGGGGGGTGGTTGCCACCACCAACCCCCCTCTGTGTCCGTCCTTGGGTCTTTTATACCTGCATACATAGGCGAAACCACCCTATAACCAATTTTTTCCTTTTTACAACTTATGTGTGTGTGTATACATGTTAGAAAAACTCATGTGTTTTACATGAGACATGTGCTAATTTATTGAATTTGAACTTTTTTTTTTGTATTTTGACTTGTCAAAATGACGTGAATTTTTAATTTTTATATACATTATTGTTACAACCATTTTCACATTAAACTTCCACAAATTAATTGTATTTAATTTTTTTGTGTTAAAAAATTCACCTAGTTAATTGTGCTAATTTTATTAATCAAAAGTATCCAATAAATATATCTTCCATTTTTTAGAATAGTTTATTTTTTTTAGATTATATATGTATATATTAATAGATAGATTGTATAGATAATAATCAACTGTATAAATATATCTTTACGAAAAAATTAGATAGTATATATAGAATTCTTGATTTTTGGATTATTTGTTATATTTTAGATTTTATATGGAATATATATAATATAAGATTGCCACATGGATAAATGAGTTGCCATGTGGAATTGAGAGAATGATGAGTTGACATATGTCACAAAAACATGAGGTAATGACGTGTGTCATATTTATTTTTTTCATTTAGTATGTAGGGCATATGGTTGATGTGTGTGTCAGTGTGTATATGCAATGGCATAGCTAAAAAATAAAATCGGAGTGAACTGATACACGAAATTGGGGTGAATCATAAAAAACTAAAAAAAAATCATATAAATATAAAATATTTTTTTTATAAAAAGTTTACATACTATTTTTTTTAAATGGGGGAAGGTTGGTTCTCCTAGCTCTGCCATTGTGTACAGATGACATATTTTAGTGTTTTTCCAATCCAAATTATTGATCAATATTTTAGAGAAGTTTTCACTCTTAGGAACATTCAACTTGGCCTATGTTTACTGATGCTTGACAGCGTCCACCGACTAAAATCTTTATATCTAAATTAGGTGATCAAAATCCTTTTAATAATACAAGTAATATCACGTGTAGGGATGGCAATAGGTAGGGTATCCATCCATTTGATGGTATTCGTACCCAAACCCTATAATATTAATACTACCCGTACCCATCACAAATCCTATTAAGAAATTACACCTATTATCCGTACTCATCCCAAATCCATTTGTTGATACCCACATACTACCCCAACCCGCCCAAACCCATTAATTTTATATAAACTTAAATTTATAAATGACTATTTAAACGAGTACCATACCAAAAATCAGTTATTATATAAGAAAATGCCTAATATATATGTTAAACTCTTAACAATAGTAATAATTAACCATGTTTTAGTTCTTCATTTTAGTAACCTTCATCAATCATCAACTAAATCCAAAGCAACACAAAAATACAAATGCAACCAGTAAATTCCTTAAAACGGTATAATCAACAATAATACATCATTTAATTCATTTAATTACATCATCAACACATAAATACATTAGACTTTATTACTTTAATTATATATATGTATATATGAAAATATTTTACATGAGTGAAAATATAAATGGGTTCGGGTAGATGGTACCCTAGGGGTAAACCCGTACCCTATCCGTATATTAATGGGTATTAATTTTACATCCCATACCCATTCCAAACCCGTATAAAGCTACCCATACCTGTCCCATTAGGATCTGAGAGGGTGGGTACCCATGTCTACCCATCCAACTGCCATCTCTAATCACGTGGTGAAGCTTTAGCGTCATTATGAGAATAAATGTTTCAAATTAAATAATATCAATCATATACCAAATCTATATTATATAAGTCCACCATCGTGTATTTAAACTTTACATTTTTAACTTGAGAACACTTTATATAATTAAAAATCCTCAATCACTGTTCATTGGGTAGCTCTAAAGGCAAAAGCCACAATTCATGAGTCATGACATAGTGGAGGTGGTGGAATTATCACAGTATCTTTAGTGTGGTCTCTTTATGAGGTTAAATATATAGCCCTTTTCAAGACCATATCAAATATATGGTAGGTAGTATGGTACAATACTCACTATAAAAAGAAATTGTGCAACTATATACAAGTCCAAAATTCCCACAAAATTGTCCAAAATGATCAAATGAAATTGAGGAATATATGGGTCTCAAATCACTCTTAATTAGTCGAATTTCAAATCATAATGAAATCATACTGCTTGAAAAATAATTCAAAAATTATTATTTAATTAAAAAAATCATAATAACTAATCATAATTAGACTTAATTGCAATTTTAGTCATGTAACTCTTAGAGGGTGACAATCTTCGTCCGTAACTTCTTCATGTGGCATAGTTTTGGTCCTTTAACGATTTTACCCTTTAGACAAAATAGCAATTCCAATCCTAGTATTTTTGGTAATTTGGATACTTTGGCTAAAGGACAATGATGTTTTGGGGAGAAATAAAATATTGAAACACTAAATTGGAACCAAAATTGTACAAAATCATAACTTCTAGGATCGAGATATACACAAATTTAAACTTATGGGATCAAAAATACCGCACAAAATCAAAAACTTACAGACCGAAATTATTACCTAAAATATTTACATCCAGAACCAAAATTGCTAGCCCCTTATAGTTCCCGAACCAAATTTGCTATAATGCCTTAATTAAAGTTATTCAAATCAGCTTAACAAAACTATTATGATTTTGATATTTTTACTGTTCAAATTAAAAAAATCCAAATGCATACAACTTAAGAGTTCACCTACAACTAGGAAATGTAACATTAAAACTTGCTAACAACATATTGATCCTTCTCTAAGCAAACAAAAACATCGTTTTCATTTGAAGGCAATACAATACAACAAAATACTTCTATGGATACATGTACAAACCACCTAGAATTTCAGAACTAGCATGAGAATAACGATCTTCTTCTTCTCCTTCCTCGTCCTCCTTTTCCTTTCTTGAGCTGCCTCCATGACTACTGCCATTATAGGCTGGTGCATTTGGCTCCACTTGATTATTATTATTATTCACTTGAGTATTTTCTGGTGTTATTTGATTCGCCTTCTTGAACTCCTTGCCTTTTCCCCACAACACAATGTATAGCCCGAAAACGATTAAAACTCCACCGAGCAACCTGTCATAGTACACAAAAAATATTGACACAAAATCAAACAATTTTAGGCATAGAAAAAATGAAATTCATGTACTGGTTTTGTACACTAGATGAATGTCACTTGTACAATTAGTGACATATATTACCTTGTACACGTGATATTCAGTGGCGTAGATAGGGGGGGACACTCCGGGCCCCGTCCCCCCATTCTAAAAAAGGAATTTTTTTTACAGTATAATTTTTTTTAAAGAAAAAATAATTATAATTTATATGATTTTCGTGTATCGGCCCACCCCATATATTTTCCTGGCTCCGCCTTTGGTAATATTAATCTGATTAACAAAAACATGCATGCTAGCTAGTATATGGCCTAATTATATGTAACTCCAAGTGACCTATAAAACAAAGGTTAACTTCTTGGTACTTGAATTTACGAGGCCAAATTATATATTTGGTCTACTAACTTAAACCTAGTTGTACTTTCGTCCAAATAATTCTGGAGTGTGGCAGAATATGATACTAACTTTTAACTTGTTATAAATTGAGTCTAACCTTTGTGGGCAATTGCGAAATCAATCAGAGTTCTCCTAAATTTTGGGGATTTCAACTGGTTCACGTGGAAATTAAAAATAATTCAATATACCAATGTCGCTAAAATTGGCTAGAGGGATTGAATCCCCAAAATTTGGGAACAATTCTGATTGATTTCGCAATTGCAAACAAATTAAGATTGGATACAATGTGCAAGAAATTTAGAAGTTAGCGTCTAATATTACCACACCCCTATATCCGTGGACGAAAATTCGGTATAAGTTAGTGGACTGAATATGCAATTTAGCCAATTTATGAGGACACATACATTCCCAGGTAGAGCTTCTCTTCCAAGAACAAAGCTCCAGCAACGGCCACCATCACAAGCAGCAACGGGTTAAAAATCGACACGAAGAGTGGACCTCTCATGCGCACGCACCACACAACTAAGGTAAACATTAATCCAGACCCCAAAACTCCCTGTAAGAAAAAAAAAAAAAACAAAAAAGAACAATTACACAATCTTATATATGAGCATAATTAATTACTTAAGATTATTTGATAATTCCCATGTATCGATCTAGATTCTGGCTTAATTGCAAAATTAGTACTGTAACCGTAGGGTGGTGGCATTCTAGGACTTTTACTTTTTCATTGCAAGGACTTTACTTTAAAAAATCCGGCACATAAAGTATAAAAATCCCGGAAATTCAATAACCGATTGAATTTGATGACGTGGCTGCCACATCATCACCCCTAATTTATGATTTTCAAAGTTTCATGGAGCTTAATGATGTGGATGTTGTCTGTGATGCAAAATGCACATATGATGCTTCCACGTCAGCTTCCACAATATCAATTTCGCCGAAAATTTGAAAATCCCCAATTAGAAGTGATGACGTGACAGACATGTCAAAAAAAACAGACTAAATAAAAGTCTTAAAATGACACCACCGTAATTCTTGTCAAAAAGACAGACTTAACTGCAACAACTACTGCAAGAAGTCTGATATTCCATCCCAACGCCCACTGGCTCCAGTCCCGCTCCGTCCCCATTGCATACACGGTACTTTGAATCGACCCACACAAGTTCATCATAGCCGTAAGAGAATAAGGACACGGATATTTCTCCGCGGCCTTAGCCTGATTCAAAACAATGGAGGTCGGAAAAATATAAATGCTTTGATCACATTCTTAATAATCTTTAACTGAGATTGTTAAAAAAAAATATCAAACTATAAAAACGACACGAAAACCAGGGCAAGTTCCGTGATTACCAGCTAACCTGAATGATCAACCAGAGAGAATAGCATACACAACTAATGAGGGCTAAAATTAAGCCAAGGACAAGATTATGACCACCCTGTGGTACGCTTGCTTTAGGATGATCCGTCGTCGTTTCGAGCAAGTTTATTCCTGTGTGCCCAATGTTTAACTCTGGGCCTTTGTAAAATGTGAAGAGCATTGCTCCAGCTATACCTAATAATGTCCCAAACACCTTTGCTTTACCTGCAGCTGTGTTCCATCCCAGCCTCTCTAACCTTAAATATTTTACAAGATAATTTAATGAGTTCATTGGATTTTTTTGGCTTTTTCTCCATAGCATAAATATTTTTTAGCCATTTTGAGTTCAAATGTCTATTTTGCCCTTTTCTCATTTATGGGGACCGGTAGTTATGTACCGCTTCAATTTTTTGAAAAATGGCCAAGTATCTCACTAGAAAATACACGAATGGTATGACTGTCAGTTTTTAGTCAAACTATTTTTCATTTTGACAAAACAGAAATGGCCAATTTTACCTGTTACCACTAATTTAACTCAACTGGTTTACAAGAAAATGGAAAATGGGATATGGAGTTAAAATTATTTACCTCAAGCTAACGGAAATGATGAATGTAACAGCTGGCATGAGATTGGCCATGGCAGAGGCAAAAGTTGCAGAAGTCAGAACAAGACTTTTCAAGTATAGATTTTGCCCAAGTGATCCCCTGTATTTGAGAAATCCAGTTATTTTAATCAGTTATCTAATGATTAATTAAATATGAACTTCCACCATTATTTAGATCAATACACTTTGAAATTTCATATAATTCACTTTGTCTATAAGTTATGTTTAAATTCTTGAACTTCCATCTTAAGTTATTTTTGAACTTCCATTTTAAGTTGTTTTTAAATATCATCCTTTAGTCCCAAAAATTCTTCCATTCAACTATTCAAGTACAACCCACAAGAGTATTTGGTTGTCATCCGTACTAAATATTTGGTCCCTATTTTTCATGCATACACAAAAATGTATGAAACTGAGAAACTAAAACAAACCAATTAAAGGCCTCCATCCTCCTTGCAAGTCTAATATTAAGCGTATATTGCAATTTAGTCCTGTAGTTATAAGGGATTGGAAATAATAGTCATGCAAAAATCACAATTTGCCAAAAAGGTCCTATACTTTTTTATGGAAAAAACACTCATTTTCAATCATTTTGGTCGCCAAAATTAAAATTTTGCTGGAAAAATTCACGTGTCCACATTCTCCGGCCAAACCGATTGACGTGGAAATCAAATTCGCTTATGTGAACATGTTGACATGTTTTCATACAAAAAACTCATGAAAGAAAAAAAAAACACTTGTTTCTAACATAAAAAAGATCTTTTTTAGAATTTTTGTGAGAAGTATTAGTATGAATTTCAGTATTTTGACTCCTATATCAATATGCCAACTCCAAGTTCTGCCACAGGGAGTTTAGCCACAAATACGGATGCAAGAATTTTTCTGGCAAACTTCCCAGGGTACCGAATGATTGAAATTAAGAGTTTTTGAAATTTTTGCAAATTGTGATTTCTGCAGAATTATTATTGACACCACTCTATACTAAAATTGCAAATTAACCCAATTACTAAGAGTTTTTGAAAGTTATAAAACTTTTGTGCAAATTGGGATTTCTACATGACAATTATTGGCAATTCCCTATACTAAAATTGCAAATTAGCCCAATTAGTACTTGTCTTGTACCAGACAATCTCGTGAATCTAAGTTCATGACATCAATCTTAAAAAACAAAAAAATATGAAATCTTTTAATGGTTTTGAGTTCGTGTTGGAATTCTATTTAAATATAAGAGTCGTCCAATAGACAAAGATGCCTGGATGTACAAAAAAGACTAAGTATATGTATTTAATGCTTTGTAACTATATATCTAGATTGCAACAGCTAACAAAAAGTGCAGGCAAAAGTCACAGAGTGTCACGTAAAAAGGCAACTCAAAAGCAAATACAGGTATGACAATAAATTTTAACGGTATTACAGATATTTGGCATTATCAATTTTATCATGTGAATTTAGATATTGTTCATTTTCCAAACAACAGTTTGTTTAATTAGAGAGATGCAAAAAACTCACCCGAATAAACCACAAAGAAATGCGTACAATACTATCCTTCCAGTCAGCTTTGGCCTCTTTTTCCTAAAACAAATCAAACCAAAAAAAAAATCATCCAATGAAATATTGTGATTTAATTTCTTGAAAAATCAAATAAATTAAAGATTTCATTGCATGCATGCAATCACCATATAAAAATGATTAAATATTACCTTTCCGCGAAAATTGCAATAGGAGAAATAAAAGCGAAACCAAAAATCAATCGATAGGCGACCAAAACGGGAAGGGCCATGCCATCATTTGAAGCCAATTTGTAACCAATATTAACCATGGATAATATTGTCTGAACCAATAGCATTATTAGGGTTGGTTTTAACCCATGTATGGTGTTGCATATATTTGCCCACGACATCATATTTTCGATCGATCTCTTGGAAACCCTAAAATTATCGAAAAATTGTTTTTGTGTGTCCGATCAGAATTGAAAAGAGAGAAAAAATAAAATGGGGATTGAGAAGAAACAAGAAGGCTGTATATACGTCGTCGTAATTGGAAATCTTGCCTTCTTGCTTGGTATTCAAGAGTTATATCAATGTGAAAAGATATCAGATATATATAAGAACCGGGATGCATGTGTATAAATAAGGAGAGAGAAAGGTAGGTGGTTTGATTTAGGGTTAGGGGTTTGTATTTGTCTTGGGCCCGTTTGTTAATTTGAACGTGATAGATATCTAAATTAAGTTAACAAGTTCACGATATGTTTAAAAGGAAATTAGACTAACTATTCATGTTTTTACACTTTACCATATAAACTATTTTTTCTTACACTTTATCGTATGAACTGTGTAATTTTTTTGCACTTTACATTATATGGACTATTTTACCCTTAAAATACTTTTTTAAAAATAATAAAAATAGTTCATTACGATCATATACAACCCATATAAAAATTTAATACTCTCTTAATTCATACATTGTTTGACTAGAACGTAGTTGAGTATTCTGGTTGTGAATATTTTTATTTGCTAATTGGCTAAAATTATATTACTTTTTATATTTTTAATTGGTTAGTGATGAATACCTAAAATTTATAGCTAATGTCTAAAGTTAGCAGTGATTATGTTTTGTTGCAATTTATTTGATTTTTTTGTCGTGTTGGTACGAACCATTGCGATGCTTGTTAAGGTTGAATGTAAGGAGCAACCCAAAAATCGACTAAGAATACCTAGATGCATTTTGTTAAAATAAGGTATGAATTTAAGAAAATATTAATTTTTTATGCGATAACATCATAATGATCAAAATGAACTATTTTCATTATTCTAAGAAAAACAAAATTTTAAGAGCAAAATTGTCCATATAGGGCAAAGTGCAAAATTTGTACATGGTTCATATGGTATAGTGTAACAAAACATAATTTACATGGTAAAGTATAAAAATATAAATAGTACATGAGATTTAGTGTAATTTTACTATATTTAATGGTACATCCCACATTTAATCTCAATTCTAATTGATACTTAATTGATAGTAGATCATGAGACGGGATCAACATGTGCTCTATTGGCATAAACATGTGTTGTCGGCGGTGATTGATTTGGATTTGATCTTATACGAGTGAGTATTTCCATTCCCCTGCTAAAAAAAATAAATTAGTAGATAAGACCTTTTATTTGTAATCACTTAAGACTAGATATTGCGTATTATATTATGAATGGACGAATTTAATTATTCTATATAAATAATAATTAATAGAGCTTTTAAAAGTTAATAAATAATATTAATGTGATTGTCACCATTTTTGGAAGGGCAAAGTTGAGAAAAAAAAATTAATTATTACATAAAACAATAACATGAAGCCAACACAGGATCTCCTGCGATTATCCACGGACCACGGTAATATACACAAGCAAACATAATATTGAATTTGATTGATAGTTAATATTTCAATCATATGCTATTATAATCTATCTTTGTAATCACATCAACTAATTCAAATCACGTGTCTTGATTGACAAAATTGGAAGAGAGATTTGTAATTAGAGAAAAGTCAATGATTAATGATTTAAGGCATATTGTATATTTATTGATATATATATTACTATTAGCGTGTGAAGATAATCTCATAATATGTATATAGTACCCACCTCCATCCAAAACGAATAATCTATTGTTAACTAGTAGTTAACCTGATTAATTTCTAATTTCAATAACTAATAATTTAATTTAAAATTTTATTGGGAGAATGGTTGAATTCGTCATGGAAGTTGGACTAGAATATTAGGCCTGACCATGGTTCGAACGGCGGCTCACGGTTGAACTGTGGTTCACGATTTCACAAAATTAGGTGGAAGCGTATGATGGAGATATGATATCGATTTTGTTATCGTTTATGATTTTAGGTTATTTTATATTTTAGGAATTGATTTATATGTTTAGGATTCTATTTTAGTTTATCTTTTAAGTTTTTTAGTCAAGTTAGGAGTTTTATTATAATAGGATTTTAATCCTATAAATACTTGCTATTTTATTAGTTTTAGGGAGGTTGAATTTTATTAATTTTGAGATTATTTTATTTTCTCATTGCTATTTTCGTTTCTTTGTGAAGATTCGTATTGCTTTTGTTCGTTGCTCATTTATTCGTAGCTTCCGCCGCATTAGTTGGCATCGAGTTGATTTTTAATTAAGAAATAAAACGAGAGTTTTCTCTCAATTATTGTCTCTCTTACGATATTCGTGCAAAATCAACGTCACGAGGTGAGTTTGTATCTTTATTCACGTTTCTCCCGCATCAGTTGGTATTCGTGAGACCAGTTATGCTCCCGAACCATGTTGTCCAGTTAATCCACAACGCATGAACGACATCGCATCGCATCCGCCAAGATTGACTTGTTGACATAACGGATAATCACGTTTCACATCCATCAACAGGAATTTTTCGACATCGTCACCACCCATCTCACGTCTGATCGAGATCGAGCGCGTGAGGTAGGCAATGGAGGCAATGGTCAAAACTATCGCGATGAATATGGTTTCGATTTTTATCCATTCCCACATATCTTGTCAAATGAGGAGGATGGTGGTTACGATGGACCACCGATTTTTGATGAAGAAGATAGAGACCACATTCCGGAGGTTAGTTATGCTAAACCTCTGCAAGTTGAAATAGTGGCTATGATGAACCACCAATTTTCGATGAGGAGGATAATGGTGGTTATGATTACCCACCATTTTTTGACAAATAAATTAAGATAGCACTAAGTGTTGTTGGAAAAACTATCATTAAACAAGAAGATTTTGATGGAGCAACAAATTCACTATGTAAAGATTATGATGTGGCAATTATTTCTAGATCGGAAGATGAGGATGAGAGAGAGACTAGTCTCCTTGTTGATGGACAAATCGAATTTGATGGAATTTCAAAAGGTAAATTATTTATGGAATTGCAAAATAGAGAGATAATTTCGGTTTGGCGATTAATACTCGTTGTATCCGAAAATATTTCATTTGAAACTTACCAATCACTTGTCATGGATGGTTATGTAGTTATACATTTGACCAAGAGAGAAGTGATTAAAAAATGGAATTACATACGTCATGAACCTAGAGACATATATATGCTTGGGGATTGTGTTATTTGCAAGGAGTGGCCACTTCGCTGAATGTGCCTTTGATCGTATTCATTTTATTTTCCCGTCTCGTCCTCTTTGTGCCCCTCCATGGTTTGACAATATATCTAGTGACAATCTCTTTTCCGATTCGAGGACGAATCGTCTCGACCCTGGAGAGAATAATTGAGATAATATTTGATTTATTATACTTTAGGATTTTAAATATCTTATATGTTAGATAGTGATTTGTTTAGTATTCTATTTGAGTTTATTTTTTAATTAAATTTTCTAGTCAAGTTAGGAGTTTTATTGTGGCAGGATTCTAATCCTATAAATATTTGTTATTTTATTATTTTTAGGAAGGTTGAATTATTATTAAGTTTTGAGATTTATCTCTTTTCATTGCAATTTACGTTTGTTTGTGAATATTCGTGTTGCTTTTGTTCATTGTTCATTTATTCGTAGCTTCCGTCTGCATCACCGTAACTAGCTCTTGAGGGATGGTTTCGGTTGCCCAATAAATTTGGTGATTCGATTCGCGATTCTCGAACCATGGATTTTTTTTTATTTTTTTATTTTTCGAAATAAAAATAGATTATAGAATGAATGTGTAATATAATGTGTTGTTTTTGAATTTTAATTAATGTGGACAATATCGAATGATGATGATTTTGCTCAAATCAAAGCAGTGATATTAGATGATTAGTAAATATATCTTTCGTTATGACCATAAGAGAAATGATAGACATGGAAGCTTTTGATTAAGTCTCGTGTGAGACCGTCTCACAAATTTAATTTCACGAATTTAATTTTATGAGACAGATATAAACTATTTTATAAATCAAATCAAGTTAGATCCAAATTCAAATAGATTAACTAATATAGGTCATTTTAGGATCCGTCTCACGAAATTAATCCGTGAGACCATCTTATATGAGTTTTTGTTTAAGATATAATGCTAATAATTTTTTTCCAAAATAAAGATATGATGCTATTAAGATCTACCAATAATGCAAGCAATATCCTTATAGAAAACGGGAAGGTGTAATAAATGAAAATTTTCCGCAATAAATATATAATACTGTGGAAAGTTCGACTTGATCCACTTGGTGTTTCTTTCACTATTATTGGAAAATAAACCCGTGAAATTACTTATAGAACACATTATTTGGCAGTGCCAGTCTGCCAGAATGCGAGAGACATAATTTGATAATTAAATTTTTACATCTAATTTCCTTTTTTTTTTTTTTTTTTTGTAATTCAACTTACAGCCTTATAATATGCATGAGGACAACAGCTCTCAACCCTCATTGCTACTATCAATGTAAAGCTCAAGGGGTGTATGCACGGACCGACCAGTGTTATTGGTGGGTCTAAGATCGACGTACAACCAATTTCTCACAGGTACATAGAACAAGAATATTCAATTCCCTCGAATCTAAGTACATTGGATCTCCCTTGAATCGAATTTACACGTGATTATTATAGTGAATTAGATAAATTATTGTCTTTCACTTTCCAGAGTTGCCTTAAATATCATTTTACTTTAGGTTGAGACATATATGGGTATTAGTATTACTAATTCCCCGTAAATAACGTGTCTTTGCCCTAATTTCAAACACAAAACTCTGTTAGACCGTCTCAAAGTTCCGACGATTAGACGGATCGACCGCGGACCGGTGGCATTTCCGTAATATTAGCAGTGGTGTTTTAGTAGTAGTTTCAAGGACCACCCGTATTAGCAAGCCTTCGGAAAAATATTAGTCGTCCTTCTAAAAAGTATTACCAGCTCTTCTGAAATGTATTAGTAGTTCCCTGAATAGTATTTTAGTATTTCTCCTAAATATACTCCCGAAATGTATTAGCAATCCCTCAAAAAAGTATTAGTAGTTCCTCGAAAAAGTATTAGTAGTTCCCTTGAGAGTATTTTAGTAGTTTCCTTGAATATAATTAATTTTTTCTCTAAAATGTATTAACAGTCCTTCTAAAAGTATTAGACGTCCTTCTAAAAAGTATTAACAGTTCTTTTGAAATGTATTAGTAGTTCCCTGAAGAGTATTTTAGTATTTCTCCTAAATATACTGATGGCTCAAAAGCTACTCTAGAAAACCATAGGCAAATGCACCTATCATTTTATAATATAGATTACTGAGTACCGAGTGTCATTCCCACGAGGATTGTATAAGTACTAATAATTACCGTCTTTTTGTTATTTAATCTAACAACTTTCACAGTTTTGTTTGTTAAAATGGAAAGTGAAAAATAGAAAATTTAAAATAATTGCACCTCACAAAAGATCAAATAAAAGTAGATTGTAAAATATGAAATCAAGAGCTAGAAATGTGTTTGAATGTAAATCCCTCTAGAATGTTTTTGTGATTTAACAACATAAAGATACAACCAAAAACCCTTAAGCAGAAATCAACATATTTTAATAAAATCTCATGTTTCATGGACCGTAGAAATTTCCGATTTAAGTTAAATCCTCTATCGAGCGCGAATAACTTCTAACCTCAAGTTGATTAACTGAAATCTCTTTCTAGTTAAAATCCCCAAGACAATATTATAACGATTTGTGAATTCTCATATTAGGTTTGACCCTAATCCATAAGATTTATGACGTCCTATATCTAGGATTGCATGCAACTCTTTTCACTTATATAGGTTCTATTTCACCATGAATCTCTCGATTTCCCGGTGAAGAATAAACTTCAAATCAATATTGTGCATATATCAATTCGAATGAATAAAGCATAATATAAGTGAATCGCACAAAACATGAAGATTTTATTAAAACATACAAGCCTTAATCACAAATTCATTCTAGAGTTCATTACATTCAAACACTAGAAATTTAGCTACACATGGCTTTGACAAAAGAGTATACTACACAAGACGATTTGATTAAAATGAACATGGTGTACTTAGCTCTTATTCAAGACCAATTCAAGACTTCCTCCTTGGTTGATTGCAATGATGTTGAGCTTCAAGCCTTCTCCTCTAGTGCTCTTCAACTTCCAACTCTACCTCTTTTTTATCCTCTCAATGTATTTTACTTTGAAACTTAGAATGAATATACAATGAATATACAATGAATCTCTCTATGAATGAATTATGAATGGAATGAATCCTCCAACCCAAACTCTTGGCTTTTATAAATATTCTTTTTGTGAAAGAACACATTAACAATGCCATCTTTTGACAAATAATTGTTCCACTTCCATAGTTGGGTTGTTGAATCCTTGTTTTCATGTAATAATTGAGAGAATAATAGAGTTTGATGCAGTAAAATAAGATGTAAAAGTTGCTCAAAGGTTGTCAAAAAGCAAAAAGGGAAAACTTCCATAATTTCCGCCAAAGAAAATCCAGACTGGACGAAAAGCACACCCGCGCTTTAAAAACGCCGGCCGTGTTCGCGGATTTTTCCGAACACGGTCGTGCTTCAAAAGCACGGCCTGACCGTGTTTGGTACGTCGTGGTCGAAAATTTGCTCATTTTTGGCTCCTCAAAAGCACGGTTGTGCTTAAAAGCACACCCTGGCCGTGTTTGACTGAAAAGGCCCCGAAATGACGCATTTAGCTTGGGATTTCGAGTGTTTTTGCATCCATAAACCCCGGGGTATGTTATGACATGAAACCATGGTCTAAAATTCATCAAAAAACAAACGAATCATCAATCTACACCAATAAAAGCACCTCGGAGTAATATGAACTATGTACAATCAAAAATCTATGAAACTAACAATAAAATAACTCAAATCACACTCAAATGGAGTGTTATGCTCATGTGGGACATTGATGGTGATTGCCTTTAGGTGCTCTCTTGGGTTTGGCTCAGTGTTTCTCGGCAAACTTCCTTGTGGCCTTTCGGAAATCATTTTTGCAATCTGTCCTATTTGGTTGGGTATCTGTTGATTGCACAAACTTTGTTATAAGTTCTTCCAAGTTAGGCTTACCTTGGTTTGGTGAACTCCCAGGGAGACGTGTGTAGATTAGGATTGGGATTAGGTCGTGGTTGACCTTGATTACCCCAAATAGGAATTAGGATGTTGTCGCCACCCAGGATTGTATGTGTTGCTGTAAGGATTATTTGGGTAATTTCTGGCTTGATTCCCAACGTAATTGGCATGTTCAACTTGTGGTATTGTGTGTGGGCATTCCTGGTGATTATGCAATCCTCCGCAAGTTTCACAAGATAAAACGTGCGGTGGTGGTGGTTTAGGAGCCGCTAGATCGTCGATTTTTTGGGTCAAAGCTTCGACTGTGCAACTAGTGTAACCTTTGCATTTGCATTGTATACACCCTTTTGTCTGTTAGTTTTACCTAAATGCGGATTGCCATTGATAGTCATTCATGGACATTCCCTCTATTAGATCTTGGCGAACACGGTGTTTTATTGTTCAATGTTCCTCCGGTGCCGCATCAATCATTGCCTCGTTGTGAGTAGCCCATTTTAAAATGTTTGGACTTGCATCCAAATCGGGAGGCCATGATGTGGGCATTTTCAATAATTCTTTGAATCTCTCCCAGTGTCGTACAAGGTCTCATCTTCTTGAGTGAATGAAGAGATTTCATTCCTCAATCGTGCGGTTTTGGCGGGTGGAAAATACTTCAACAGGAACTTTTCAGCCATAATGCTCCATGTTGTGATTGTTCCATTTGGTAAAGTGTTAAGCCATTGTTTAGCCCGGCCTCGAAGAGTAAATGGGAATAGGCGCAAACGGATGGCATCGTCGGAGACTCCATTTATTTTGAAGGTATCGCAAATTTTGAGAAAATTTGCGATATGGTTATTTGGATCTTCGTCGGGTAGGCCGTCGAACTGAAAAAATTGTTCCACCATTTGAATGACATTCGGTTTGATCTCAAAATTATTGGCTGCAACAGCGGGCCATACGATACTAAATGACGTCCCGTCCATGGATGGTTTGGCATAGTCGTACGTGGTTCTTTGTTGTTCGTCTGCCATGGCGAAATTTTTGCTTTCGTTAATATCTTCTTCGTGGTCCGTATTAGTACTTTCCTCTGTGTTGCTACCGGCGGTATCACGCTTCCAAATTTGACGTCGAGTAGGCATGCACTGCGGTAAATAAAGAGGATAAGTATAATTCAAGACTTACAAAGATGGATAAACAAAGAAAGACGGTAAAAAATGAAGGAAAAAAATGATTAAATTAACAAAAATAGAGCGTTCTTAATATTACAATTCCCGGCAACGGCGCCAAAAATTTGATGGCTCAAAAGCTACTCTAGAAAACCATAGGCAAATGCACCTATCGTTTTATAGTATAGATTATTGAGTACAGAGTGTCATTCCCACGAGGATTGTAAGTACTAATTATTACCGTCTTTTTGTTATTTAATCTAACAACTTTCAGAGTTTTGTTTGTTAAAATGGAAAATAAAAAATAGAAAATTTGAAATAATTGCAACTCACAAAAGATCAAATAAAAGTAGGTTGTAAAATAAGAAATCAAGAGCTAGAAATGTGTTTGAATGTAAATCCCTCTAGAATGTTTTTGTGATTTAACAACATAAAGATACAACCAAAAACCCTTAAGCAAAAATCAACATCTTTTAATAAAATCTCATGTTTCATGGACCGTAGAAATTCCCGATTTAAGTTAAACCCTCTATCGAGCGCGAATAACTTCTAACCTCAAGTTGATTAACTGAAATCTCTTTCTAGTTAAAACTCCCAATACAACATTATAACGATTTGTGAATTCCCATATTAGGTTTGACCATAATCCAGAAGATTTATGTCGTTCTATATCTAGGATTGCATGCAACTCTTTTCACTTATATAGGTTCTATTTCACCATGAATCTCTCGATTTCCAGGTGAAGAATAAACTTCAAATCAATATTGAGCATATATCAATTCGAATGAATAAAGAACACATTAACAATGTCATCTTTTGACAAATAATTGCTCCACTTCCATAGTTGGGTTGTTGAATCCTTATTTTCATGTGATAATTGAGAGAATAATAGAGTTTGGTGCAGCAAAATGAGATGTAAAAGTTGCTCAAAGGTTGTCAAAAAGCAAAAAGAAAAAGCTTCCATAATTTCCGCCAAAGAAAATCCAGACTGGACGAAAAGCACACCCGCGCTTTAAAAGCACGGCCAGACCGTGTTCGCGGATTTTTCCGAACACGGTCGTGCTTCAAAAACACGGCTTGGTTGTGTTTGATACGTCGTGGCCGAAAATTTGATCGTTTTTGGCTCCTCAAAAGCACGGTTGTGCTTAAAAGCACACCCTGGCCGTGTTTGACTGAAAAGGCCCCGAAATGACACGTTTAGCTTGGGATTTCGAGTGTTTTTGCATCCATAAACCTCGGGGTATGTTTTGATATGAAACTATGGTCCAAAATTCACCAAAAACAGCTCCAAATCATCAATCTACACCAATAAAAACACCTCGGAGTAATATGAACTATGTACTATCAAATATTTATGAAACTAACAATAAAATAACTCAAATAACACTCAAATATACACATAAAACATGCATAAAAAGACCCTTATCATATACTCCCGAAATGTATTAGCAGTAACTCAAAAAAGTATTAGTAGTTCCTCGAAAAAATATTAGTAGTTCCCTTGAGAGTATTTTAGTAGTTTCCTTTAATGTAATTAAATTTTTCTCCGAAATGTATTAATGATCATTAGAAAAGTATTAGGCGTTTTTCTAAAAAGTATTATGATTCTTTTGAAATGTATTAGTAGTTGACTGAATAGTTTTTTAGCATTTCTCATGAATATACTCCCAAAATGCATTAGCAGTCCCTCAAAATTGTATTAGTAGTTCCTCGAAAAAGTATTAATAATTCACCTAAAAGATTTTTAGTATTTCATCCTAAAAGTATTAGTTCTCTTAATTTTTTTAATAATTCACCTACGAAGTATTAATATTTTCACTAAAAAGTATTAGTAGTCTCACTAAAAAGTATTAGTAGTTCCCCTAAACAATATTATTTTTTCCTCTGAAAATTATTTAATAATCCTCTAGAAAATATTAGTTTTTCCCTAATAAGTATTAGTAACCAATTTAAAAAGTATTAGATTTTTCACTAAAAAGTATTATTAGTTTCTTTATAAATCTTTATTTGATTTAACAGAAGTCCTGAAATTTTGTCAAATCTTTACTTGATATTTGGGATATTAAGGGCCTGTTTCTTTATGTTTCCATGGTCCATTTCCAGTTTCTGGAGTTGGAAATAGAATTTTGAAAATTTATTGGTTTTCGTGTGGAAATTGGGATTGTGTTTGGATGAATGAATTGAAATGTGTTTTATGTATGGTTGGAAATGAGATTGTGTTTGGTTTGAGTAGTTTTGAAATATTATTTTATGTATATAATAATTGAAAAGTTGGTAGTGGTGGGGTCCACTTCAATATTTTAATTTGAATATATAATATTATATTTGTGAGATTAAGTTGGTGGGTCCCATTAGATAGTTATAATTTAAAAATAGTAATATTTTAAGTAGATAAAGTTGATAATAGTGGGTCCCACATATATAATTGGGTTAAAATATGAGAATAGTGATTGATAAGTAATGATGAGTGATGTAGGGTAGTGCATAGGTTTGAGAATAGAAATTATAGGTTTGAGATGTTGTTTTATGTGAAAAATAGAAAATGAAAATGATGATTTCCATTGAAAATTTTATGAACAAACATGATTCCACTTTTATGTATAGTTGGAAACTGGAAAAAGGCCATTAAAAACATAAACAAACAAGGCCTAAAAATCTTGCCCCCATTTTCTCGTAGAAAGCTTGTTAATTGGTCCACAAAAAGTATTTCAATATACAATCCCCAAAATCCAATCCACCGACAACTAACAATCCTCCTCTAGCTCCATCGTGTGAGCTTTCTGCTCCGGCATCTTCGAAACCGTCAGATCTGGCCTCTCCAACCGCAGCCCATGGCCGGAGCTCCTCGATTGCTCCGCCTTCTCCAAACCCGAATCTGTCTTCAAAGCCACCGTCCGGATCCGGAAAAATTACAACTATTTCGCACTAACTACCCGTCATCACCATTGTGCTCGCCATCTCTCTGTTAACAAATCCCCTCTCCCTGATCTTCCTTGTCGGCCTTCTCGCCGCCTGGCTATTCCTCTGCCTCTTCCATCAATCCTCTGATCCTCCGGTCACCTTCTTCGGCCGCCAATTTTCCGATCGCGAGGATGTGCGAACAACCTCTGTTGCTAGGAAGACTATGTTGGCAATTTGCGAAAATAAATTAATCATGGAATGTAAGTGGAATATATGTAGAATTAGAATTTAACAAGTCCTACGGAAGTTATAAAATTGAATGAAAAAGAGGGAGAGGGAGAGAGACACAGAGAGAGAAAGCTATTGCAATTTTGACCCATATACCCAAAATGGGTTGGGCTTGAGGATCCGTATGATGGATAAGAAAATAAATAGGAAAAAGAAAAAAGAAAATTCTCTCTTATTTGGTGGTCTGAGTTTAATGAGAAGTCATTAAACCCAAATTAAAACATTGAAGCCCAGTTCTGAAAGCCCAATTAAATATCTGAAACAATGTGATGCGAACAAGGCCCACAGGAATGTTTCAAGATAAGCAAAGGAAATATGGAAAGAAAAACGAAAAAAGCAAAAGACCTTTCATATGCTCATCTTTTGTTTGACCATTCACTTTAAATATTTGTTTGAATAATTATCTTTAAAATGGTATAATTCTTTTCTCAAAAAAAAAAAATAGTATAATTCTTCGGAATCATTAGTTGTGTGTTTGAATTCAACTTTCATTTTTTATTTACAAAAAGAATAAACAAATTATCTTGAAATGAGGCCAAAGTACAACCAGCTTCGCAATGATTTTGCTATGTAATTTCAGGGTTGTTATTATCAGTGACGAAGCCAGGAATTTTGTGTAGGGGGGCCCAATTAACATTAATATAAAATGCAATACATCAACTCTAAAAATAATACTATAAATTAATAAATACTAATTTTGATAATGCCAATGTATTATCTCAATTACATCTTAATATTCAAAAATTAGTAACATAATACAATTACATCAAAATATCTCTCATATTTTGAAATCGTTGCATGATATCTTCATTCATAATATACATATTTTTTAGTATATGTTACCAAACAATCATTCAATAACTCATCATCGATGTTGAATTCTTTAGTGGAAATTTGATAATGAACCTTAAATAATCCCAAAAGAGATGAATAGGGGTACTAGGGAAAATGCCAAAATTCATATTCAATATTATGGTGGAGCAAAATAAAATATACAAAATTTTGAGAAATGAGAAAAATGATAAAGACTCAAATACTTTTCAACACAAATGAGAAGGGAACAACAAAATTGAAGGAATTGAAAAGTTTTTTTTTCCATTTTACCTATTTTCTGCATTTTTTTAAGCTTAAAAAGTAAAATTACCAAATTACCCCTGATTTTTTTCAAAATTTCAGGGGGGCCCAGTGCCCCCCTTACGCCTAAGCTAGCTTCGTCCCTGGTTATTATACTTGACAGCACAAAAGAGTCATGCATGTTATCATAATACGAATAATAGAATTAAATGGTTAGATTTTAAAAAGATTTTTTAGGTATAAGTAAGACCATTATTTACATCCATGATTATTAAGTAATAGATGGGATAATAGTGGAAGGACATAACTACTCATTTAATTTTTATTTTGAGTTTGAGTTATTTACTTATGAAAGGGAAGATAATTGCATATGATGTCTTTTTATTTCGGCTAATAATATAATAAATAATAAATATAGCTTTGGAAATTATTACTTTCAAATCTTTATTTAATGGAGTATCTGAAAATTATTAAATGTAAGTGATTATATTAGGTCAAAACAGCTAAATGATTGGTTTTGAATATACCTCCAAGACTAATCCTTTTTTAATATAGCTTTGGAATTTGCTTGTTTGGGCTTTAATGGAGTATCTAAAAATCACTAGGCGCTAGTCGGGCGGCAGACTAGGGCTGCCTAGGCGGGATTAGACGGGACCTGAACGGGGTTAGGCGGGACTTAATTGGAAAAATAACGTAGGCGGACAAGGGGGACCTAGCGCCTAGACGGGGACTAATCGGAGCTAGGCGGGGTCTTTTAGAAGAGTACTAAACATTTCGTAAGAATAGTCAATTGTGTTTTCATTAGTTTTGGTTTTCTCTTGAGGTGAACCGAAATATTTGAACGCTGAATTCTCAAAAAATCCTAAAATATTTATAATAAAAAAATATTAATATATATATATACACTAACACTGATATTTTACATATTCAAAATAATTTAATCAAGAAAATATATATTTTTCACATTGCCTCATCATTATATTAATCTTAAACTCATTTATAATTATATAATATAACAATACGACATTATTAATCAGACAACACATACATGAACACAGGACAATCACAATAGAAATTATTTCCGTCATCACAAAAACCAAACATCAATCATAATTCGCTAAATAATTTAATTCCCTTTACAATATATCCTTTTACATTAGAATAATTGAAATCAAACCACTTCCAAACAATATTGCACAACTCTTCATTACCTTACACGCAATAACTTATTGTCCACACAAAGACAAAAGAAAATAAATGGAAACAAATGTTTGAGATGTTCAATTTTTTTTGGAAACAAAATCACTGCACGCCATTGACCTTCCTTAAATATTCTACGCCTTAGATAGAATTTCGGACCTCTAAAAAAAACCATCAACCTACAATTTTTTTTGCTCTTCACATAATATATAAACCTCGTACTCAGACACATAATTTCACACTCACAAAAAATCATAAGCGCCTCCACATCTTCTTGGTTTTGTTTTTTCTTACCAAATTAATAATTTTCTCTCGTTTTCGAAGTTTTAAGGGAAAAAAAACAAGTTTTTTTAGCTTTTTGCTTCGATAATCGAGAGAAAATGGGTGCTTGCGCTAGCGTACCAAAGGCCATGAGGAGTGAGGCCGCGGCACCGGAACAGCCCAAGGAGGAAACCACCACCACCACCACCACCACCGTGGAGGCGCCGGAAGAGATCACCGTCGCGGCGGAGGAGAAATCCACCGAGAAGAAGGCGGAAGAGGCCGGGGATGACAAGAAGGAAGAGAAGGCCGTTGAGGTAAATTAATTAGTTTATTTTGTTATATTTATAATAATTTATATGTTGATCAAAGTTATAAATTTATTTTAAATATTTTTTTGAATCTAATTACATAAAAATATAAGTAAAAGTCATGTAAAAATTAAAAACCAATAAATATTTTTAACAGTCTAGGCCTCTAGACAGGACAACAATGTTAGAAGCCTGAAAAGAACTGAAGTCTATTCGGCATGGCCCAATTGGTCCAGTTCGTCCAACATATTTTACATGTATTTTTAATATACAGGTTAGGCTGGGCTCCCAAAATAGTGGTCTAACGGTTTTCAGCGAGGCTCGGCCCTGTCCAATTTTTCCTTTGATCAGAGTTATAGACTTATTTCAAATATTTTTTTAGAATTGAGTATCACAAAAATATTAGATTAACAATTAATAAATTATATTTCTCATAATCATATGGGCATAACATAATTTTGTCTTATTTTCCTTCAAAATCAAAATCAGAAATTGTTTTCTCTAAATTAGTTTTTTTTTTCTTTGCAAGAAAATTCAAGATTCAGAAATAGCCTTGCATTTTCTGTCAAAATCAAAATTAGGAAAAAAATTTCTCTAAATATTCTTTTCCTTTCCTTCATCAAAAATCAAGGTCCAAATTAGTGATGATTTGGTGATATTTTTCCTTTTATTTCATGAATTGGTTTGGTAGTTAAAGATACAATCATATCATATCAATACATATTTAATAATTTGGAGGCCAAACATAGTAATTTACCCTTGTTTTCATTTCTTTCATGTGCACAAAATATTAATTCACTTCTCAAAATGGGATCATCAATACTATTAGTTACCCCAAAATCAAATAAATTAATTAGACCTATTTATCTATAGTAGTAACTTACCCAATATTAAAAATTGTGAGAAAAATAGAATAAAATAAATAAAAAATTTCCCTAAATGCATGACAGGTTGAAGCACCAAAAGAAATCGTGAGTGAAGAACCAAAGACGGAAGCTCCGGCGACGTCGGAACCGGTGGCTGCCGCCGTGGAGGAGAAGAAAACAGAAGTGGCGGAGCAAAAATGATTGAAAGCTTATGATTTGTTTTCTGGATGCTGATTTTCATAGTACTAGGGATTTTTCTAAATTGTTTGTTTGTTTGTTTATTATTTTCTTTTTGCATTATTAATTATTAGTTTATATTTTTGATTTTGTATGGCTTTCTACTTTCTTGTTTCTTTGGACTTCGAATTTTATTGAGGACAATGCAGAAATAAATAAAAAAAATAATCTTAATTAAGAAAGGCCAGCTCATCTCTCATTTTGAGTTATTTACGTATTTATTCCAACCTGAATAATATTAATTGTTGCTGGGATTTGGTTGTATTCCACCCTATTGCAAACGGATTTTCATAAATATATTTAATCTAGCTCTATTTCAATATATATGTTTTATGTAATTTTTAAAATATACATATCTTTCAAAAAAAAATAATGATGTTAATTACATTATATTTTTTAATATTTTAAAATTATAAAGTGAATTTAATGAGTTAATTGGGTTTTATTCACATCCAGTGGATTTGAATATATGGTAGCGCATATTTTAAATTTTGACAAATCAACTCCATTGTAGTGTTACATCCTATCTCATAATAACAGAAAAAAACGATGAAATAAAAATAACCTGAAATTCTTATTTTATCAAATAAAAGACAAATCTAAAACAATTTTCACTTCTAGAGAATTTTAGTTTTTTTTCTTATTTGCTTTAAATTTGAGAATATATGTGAAGTTAATGAATTGAAACTTAACGAAAGAGACATGTTTTAATTATGTTTTCAGTGAAAAATCTCATTTGAATGATTATATTGGAAATTTATTTTTATATTGATTGACGTGTAAAAAGCAAAATTATGTTTAGATAAACAAATAAAATAAAATCTATATAGGTTTGAAAATAAAAATATATATTTGGTTGAGCAGCTTTTGAATGAATTTAATATGACAACGGAAAATGCGTGGAAGAAATAAAATTATGTTTCTTGATGTACTTTATATAATATTATGTCATAATTTTGAATATATAATAATTTTCAAAAAAAATAATAATTTGTAAAGCTGGTACAGGTGAGATCCACTTTAACTATCTCACTTTGATATGCTAATGCATAAGATGATTTGAATATAATATTATATTGAAATATTTCACTTTGATATGATAATGCATAAGATGATTTGAATAATACTATTTCACTTTTATATAATATTTATATCATAATTTTGAATATATAATAATTTAAAAAAAAATAATAATAAATTGAAATAGTGGAATTAATGATTCACATCGGACAGATTGAAAATTAACACCGTACTTTCAAATGTTATTTTTATGTCAAAAATAAGAAAATAAAATTAATATTTTTATCGAAACTAAGCCAATAACACACATGATTCATAATTTTCAATAGGATAAAATTTAAAAAATATGTCTTGAAAATGGGAAAATAAAAGACCTTTTAATTTCTTAAAAGCCCTGCAAGGACTGGATTTCCATGAATTAAACCAGAAGAACAACAGAAAAGAAAACCAGTGACTGTAAAAACTGATATTTGTGTTATATATAGGGGTGTGAAGATAGACACGCAATGACACAATGAGTTTACATCAAAGAAATCTGAGTGTTTGAAAACACTAAAAAGGTTAATCTCATTTTTTAGCCGAAAAATTCACTTTGTAGTATTTGCAAAAACGAGCTTTTGTATATGCTTCTACTTCATTTAATCAAAATATAGAAGCTGGAAGTACAGTGCTTATAATTTTGGATAAGTGCTTCTCGTATTTTAGTAAATAATAATAAGTTTATATTTGGCATTCTTATCCTCAATGTTTATCATAATCCAAAATTGTCTTTTCTCTTCCTAAATACCCATATCATTCATATATGAGTATTTTTGTCTTTTTATCCGAAAGCTAATTTTAAAAGTGTTTTTTTATTTTCCAAACACTCTAATTTTTATTTTTGCAGCTTTTAAATTCTATTTGCAAACACTACCAACTTCTAATTCTCAACTATTTTGCTTCTACTACAATAAGTTGTTAAAAAAGCAAAAGTGTGCTTGCAAACATTGCCCTATTTATTTACATGTTGAAAAGAACAGAAATTGTAAACAGAGAAAGGGAAAAAGTAACAAGAAAGAAGATTGTGTGGGAAAAACTCAATAACAATAGTTTC
This sequence comes from Rehmannia glutinosa, assembly GCA_016081115.2. Lineage (NCBI taxonomy): Eukaryota > Viridiplantae > Streptophyta > Magnoliopsida > Lamiales > Orobanchaceae > Rehmannia > Rehmannia glutinosa. Next base: position 197,725 of record JABTTQ020001102.1, read on the forward strand.
CCTCTGCAGAAACTTCACACAAAAAACAGAAAATCACTTAGCAGTAAACAGTGTTATATCACAATAACAACTACAAATCTCATGTGTGCTAGAATGATATATACATCATCTCAAATCCTGCATATGTTCAATGATAAAGCACAGAGAATTCATGTCATCCCAATTCAGTCGAGACCAAAATCGCATAACGCAAACACAAATCTAACTACGATACGTTGTCTTAAAGCATAAAAACGCAAGTGAAAATGATTGCAAGAGATTATCAAAAAATAGGCAAGCTAACTATCGAATTCGACACCTATTCGTCTGGGAAGAACCTCTGTTATTAAGCAACAATATCAGAATTGCTCTGTTCAAATGTCATGGGATTTCTTCAAATTTTTCGAGCGATATTAAATTGGTTTTGATCAGATGATTAAGATATTAAATATGAAAATAAAGATGAGATGGAGATTTCTAAATAGCACAAATTCACAATTTCCTTACAGGAAGAAACATAGTTCAGGTAAAATGAAGAACACCAAGATATATGCTTCAACCACTTGATTGAAAGAAATAAAAACACAAAATAACTCCAGAATATGATTCTCAATAATATTTCCATGAAAATCCAAATAAATTGAAACTTGAAAGTAAAGGGGAAAAAAGAGTTCCACAGCATGAAACAAAAATAAACAAAATAGCAGATGCTTTTAAGCACTAAAATCAACGGTACTTACTGCAAAGATGACGAAACCAAAAAGGACAGAGGATCAGCACTCGTCTGGTATAACGCCTAAAACGCGTCACTTTTCAGTCCCGAGCAACACCCCTTTCCCGACACTTAAGCTCAAACGCCAGACGCTCATTTTCAAGCTTCATCAACTCGTTTTTCAGCTTCATCTTATGCAACTCCCTGTCTTCCTGCTGGCAGATTTTCAGCCACTCAAACTTCTTCTTCTCCAATTCCAACATCTCGTCCTGTATCTGCAACTTCTTCTCTTCCAACCGAAGCGAGCACGATATCATCCACCGCCTTAATTCCTGCTGTCCCTCGATAGCCTCAGGGACAACCTTAATCAAATCAGTAAACCCTTTCTCGGGCGGACGAATATCGGCCCAACTCGAAACTCCGTTATCCTCTCCATGTTTCCGTCTCTTTGCGGGCCCATTTTGAGAACCATATTTCAAGTTAATAGCAGATCGCACCAACTGTTGAAGAGTCTCGTCATGAGGAAGAAATTTCCGGTTCTTGTTGTGATACGAGCACATTTCTCGATAAAACAATTGCTTACAAGCTAAAATCTTCCGGACCTCCTCTTTGGCTTCATCGGGAATGCACATCGATTCAATTATTTCTGGGTTCTCGACGACATCGCACGAAATACTTCCTCCAAGAATATCATTCAGCCGCTTGTACTTTTTGTTGAGATCGTTGAATTTATCCTCACACTGCTGAGGTGACACAAGATAACCTCTTTCGACCATCGTACTGGAAATAGACCTCCATTTACCTTTTATTGGAGCAAGCAACTGACTCGTTTCACTCTCGGCCTCACTGAAATACGAAACGACAGTGATCAAAAGCTTAACCATCTCCTCCGTCCATCTTATACGCTGCCAAAATTGTTCAGTTTTCTCTCTGCCGTTTTCAGCAAGCCTGTTTTTACCACATTGACTATTCTCTGCACAATAGTTCATGCTCTGATCCTTGTTATCGAGCAACATAATGGGTTGGTTGAATTGTTGTATGCTGTCAACCCCAGAAGAGACGGCATCCAGAATTTGCTGTGGATTAAACGATATACTTTCGTATGAGTAGGGATTGGCAGGAGCTTGTGGGTGGTTAACTTGCATTGGTTCTTCTGATTCTTGAAAATTGAGTGATCCGCACCCAATCATATCACCAAAAACGTGTACGATATCTTCCATGTTTTATAATAAAACCTCCAGTCACTTGAATCTTTCCGCTGACTAAAACAAAACAAAAAAATTAACCACGGCACATCACGCCCAAAAAGATATAATTAAGAAGTGTGCACATTCACGCTGACTTAAGTAGGAACAAATTAACAAGAATTTTCAGAATGCAAGCTATTTCAATGACATAAACAAAAGGTAAGACATAAATGTAGAAATAAAAAGAAAAGAAGAAGAAGACGAGAAGGAAGGAAATTTTTGTACCTCTTTTGATTAATCGTAACAGCAGAGAAATCGCTACACACTATTTATCAGGCAGATCCTGTCCAAAGCAAATCAAAATTTAAAGAAAATAGAGAGTACCAGGAAATAATAACTTTCCGCACAATTCCAGATTTCAAATCCAAAGCCAGTATTTTGATCGGTGAAGCATTGAATGAAATTTTCTCATATGGGAAAGCAATGTGAATCAGTATGAAGAAGTTTTTCCAGTAATCACATTGTTAAGATCGTCATAAAAAAGGGACCACATAGATTGAACGATAGGCGAGCAAACAAGTGCCAATTCTTTCACGACTGGCCAATGGCAAAGCAACCAATTGATTTCGAGGTGGTTGGCTTGGGGATTGGAACTCAATTATTTTCCGCAACAACTTTTGACAAAAGGACATGCATGCACAGTAATCCAGGCATTCACATCTAAAACAAAAGGAGATTAGATTGGTAATTATTATAAGATTTCCAAAATAACTATTTTGGGCCTTGACTTTTAGTGTTCATGTAATTTTTGAAAATATGTAATATGAGTTCAGAATATAGACGGACCAAACTGTCCTTGTGCCTGGTGCAATACTAGGCCTTTCCAAGTTTAATTAACCCAAGGTTTTCCTGGCTAAAAGCACTAGATCTTCTAAAGCTCGATCAATATGCTTTTCCCACTAGTTTTCTAGATTTGTGCAGAAAATCAAATAATAAATGTTACTCCTCACAACACGCTTTCAACTAATGTATAAAAACTCGTGTTAAAAGTCATGTATACGCCAATGAGAAACAGACATCGCATTGCTCTAGAGTATTACATTCTTCTCCCTCTCCCATATAAACATAAATACACGCACTTGCATACCTAGACATGGACACGTGCATTTGGGCGTGCAACGGCATGTGTGTGTGCATTTAGGCTAAATGAATGGGGTAAGTTTCAACTCCATTAAAATGTTATTTCCTTTCCACTTTCCATCGTAGCTTGTATCCATTTCTATGCAGGAGAATGTGGAGCAAGTTTACTTACATCCTTGTCACATTACGAGCAACCTATTGTCCATATGCCAACGGAGACAATTAAGTGGCAATGACTTTCTCCTAAGCCCGCAACACACAATCATGCATGATGAAATGCTTCACATGTATCAAAGCAATCGCCCAACTGTGAAATTTCCAGGTTAAATACATTTTATTGTGAGTTAGAAAAGTTGCAAAAAATTATTATGTTGGAAAAGGATATCGATTCACAAAATACTGTTGTCCATCATTTATCTCCAACATGCGCTTATTCTAAGTGCACAGCAGATAACTGAAAATATATACAAAAATCAAAAGGGATATATATATATATTGCACTTCATTGCAATATAACCTCAGGTAGGGATCATTTATAAGACAGCCATCATACACGTTGTGGATATGTAAGGATCATTTATTAGACAGCCATCATAGACATTGTGAATATTATTACAACTGCATTACTTTCCATAAAAAAGAATAATAAGAATTTCAAGAAATCAACAGATGAGGCAGTGGACACTATTCGCACACCAGCATTAAACATTAAACTAATTTAATGATTTGTTTTCCGCAAATTACATGAGAACTCCATGGAGAAGTATCACAAATTTAAGTTAAAATTTCTATAAAAGTAAAGCTAATAACTCCATACATGAGGTCAAAGGTACTAAAAGGAAACTTTTTGTCCAAAAAGAAGTTTGTGTTATGTTTTTCCACTAACAGCAAGAAAATAGAATATTTGTGCAAGCTATCTCACTATCCCTGGTAAAAAGAACTAACAATCAATGGCCTCCATGTCACCAACAAATTCAATGAGGTGACAAAACATCACTTTATTCATATAGTTTATTGAAAAAAGCCAAAGGTAGGTAGCTAAAGAATGCATCTACTTAAAACAAGTCCTAAGATTCATTTCAAAATAGAATATTAAGTAATTTCACAAGCCAAACACTAGCATGGTTTCAAATTTAACCACTCTGGGCTACAGTATTGTCTTGATTGGCATTTCTACAATACTGTGATATACGGCCTATAGGTGTCGTATAAATGAACATGCAGCGCATTCCATCAACAGACGTATCTTTGTGCTAAGGTTATAAAACACTTAATGTACAAATGAGGAATATTAGCAGATGCCTTGCTATATAATACTTTTCTTTTAAAATAGCTTATCAAGGTACAAAAATTCTGCAGTCCATTCCAATAAAGTTTAACACACAATAATTCATACAGAGGCAAAAAGAATGCATGCACATCTTTCACTATTTCATAAGGTTGTAAACCCACAGCCATATGATTGCAATAGAGGAATATAAACCATGAATTATTTTTATTTATTTTTTAAGAATGGGGTTGAAGGAAGCAAGGACACAGTTAAGACTTCAAGATTAACCAAATTCTACATGATAACACCAATTTTTTCGAGCAAATCTGTGATATTAATCTGATGATACACCATATTACACTCACTAAAAATTTCCATTTAATATACAATAATACAAAGTTGAGCAGCATGCACCTGTGAGAAGCAAAATGAGAAAACTAGAAAGTGAATGATAAATTTAGTTTGTGTTCGCATGGCCACTCATTTCCCGGCGTCTAATCTCTAATCCTAACCGCTCGTTCTCAAGCTTTAAATACCTGTTTTCCAGCCTCATCTTCTCTAAGTCCCTGTCTTCAATCTCACTAAACCTTAGCCACTTGAGACGCTGCTTCTCCAATTCCAGCATTTCAGCTTCTATTTGTAATTTATGTTCCTCTAACTGAAGACTACGAGACATGAACAAGTGATTTCCCTGCCACTCTCCACTGGCGCTTTGACCAAATACTTGGTTCATTTTTGCATGATCGTGAAGAGCAGATTTTTTGGTCATAATCTGAAAATTCAAGATGAGATCAGAATCCACATATTCATGCTCTTCTAATTTCTTCCTCTTAGCAGGCACCTTCGTTGAACCAACATCCTCATTTGAAGCATGTTTCTTTTGGCTGTTGTCATTTGGGCAATCACTTACATCATTTTCTTCTTCGTCGTCAGTATTTCGAAGGGCCGAGTGGAGTGATTTTTGAATAGCTTGATCGTGAGGAATATACAGCCTATTCCCATTATGATATGAGCACATTTCCTGGTAAAATAACTGTTTTGAGCTCAATATCTTCCTCACACTATCCTTCGATTTTTCGGAGATATCAATTGAATCTAAAAGTGCTGGATTTTCAACTACCTCACAGGAAGTTCCACTCCCAAGGATATCATTAAGTTTCTTATACCTTTTGTTGAGATCATTGAACTTATCCTCAGATTGTTGAGGTGACACAAGAAAACCTCTTTCTGCCATGACCTTGGAGATAGCCTTCCACTTACCTTTCTTCGGCAAAAGTGGTGAAATCCTTCTTTTACCACCACCACAATCTGAACCACCATCCTCTCCAATATAAGAAACTGCAGTTATCAAAAACTTCACCATTTGATCAGTCCACTTCACACGCTGCCAAGGCGACTCCTTTTTCTCTTTCTCGCTTTCATTATTCCCATCAACATGCTCCCTCACTTCAGCCTCGCCATGGCGATCAAGAAATGAAACTGGCATATCAGGTTTTTGCACACTTCTGTTCCTAACGGCAAAACCATCATGAGCTCGAGGACTGGAAGAACCGATAAAACCTTGAAACGGCTGTGGGCCCAGTTGGCTATTAGCTTGCAAATTTATAAAGCCAAAAGATTTTCCTCGCATCAGATTCGTACTAGCTACTGGCTTGTCATCCATTCTTTGTCAAATTAGAAAACCTACACAAATTAAAAACAGAAATGCACTTCTAAGATGAAGTTTCAACTCAACCAATTCTGCAAGCGGCAAATTAAACAAAGCAACAATATTTTTCTTCCATGGGTTTGTAACAGTAAGTAAGCAGCAATGTTTTTTTTTTTTCAACTTATTAATGTCTAACGACCAAACATATAAACCCATCACTGGAATTAAGCAAACCATGGCAAGAAAAATTAAAAGGCAAGTGCGATTTATTGCATTTCAATCTTCACAGGTTTATCAAATCCCTATTGAGTAAATGCAGATTTCTTCATCCCACTTCAAGAAAAAAAGCAATGACTCAAAAATTTAGAAACAATGAAACCTAAAACTACTAATTCAAGTATATATAACAAGAGCCCGACCATAAAACTAGACGATTACCTCAAAATAAGGCAAGCCCACGAGCCATTCCACTGTGTAACCTCTGTTACATGGGGATTTTGCTGATTATTGTTAATAGGTGAGTGCGAGAATGGTGAAGTGCCACTGCCTAGGAAATATCATCACTTTGCTCTGAGTGAGAGAAAACCCCATCGGGAAAATTGGATTGTTTTGCATTTGGGCATCGTGAAACAGATGTGCCCTAAAATTGCTGGCCCACATTCAGGTGCTTTTCAGTTGGTTCTTGGAGAATTAGCGTCCTCTTGCTTATGTTGGGCCATTTAGAATTTTAGAGGATTAATTAATTTAGGTTTTACTGATAAATGATTTGGGGGAAAAAGAAATTTACCGTTTTCTGGTGGGCGTGGGGACCTGGGGGTAATTTCCAAAGACTCTTCTGAAATTTCTTTGTGTTGCAGTCTCTCTTTTTTCTTTTTTGTTTTTTTTTTAAAAAAATCTGGTCATGTTTTTGCAGTGACTCGAACCCGAGCCTCTTCACAGTCTCTTTTATTTTCTTATTTCGTTATCATTCCTTCCGTAAAAAACACAGTATACATTTTTTTAACTTTAGGCTAATATGTGAAAATAATGTGAAAAACTGAATTAGCCACATTAATCTTTCAAAAACTCATTTTTTTTTCTTTAAAAAAAAACTCATTTTTTTAACAAACAAAACTCAAATTTAAAAGTGCTTACAATCTACATTTTTAAAATATAGTCATCAATAATATTAAAAAATGAAAGGTTTGTTGTCTTTTGATTTTTATTTTCGTGTACCAATTTTCATTTGTAGAAAATTCAGGACTGCTAGAAAACTTGTAAAAACAATTTGAGATTTGTCAATCAAAGTTGCCCCAGATGGCAGATTTCGTCATTTTGATACTAGAAATAAGTTGAAAACCTAAAAAGTGAAAAAGATTATAGAAAACGCTAATAATTTGCAATATCCTTGTCTTCTTTACATGAAATTACGAAAATTGTGGTCACTAATTTTGGCTGAGATTTCTTTTCCCATACAGATAAAGTGTAGCCATCTTTTTTTCTTTTTTCTTTTACCAAACTTATTGGGCATAGCTATCTATTATGAGCAAGTCTCATGTGAGACCGTCTCACGAATTTAAATTCATGAAACGGATCTAACCCATTTTACAAATCAAAGCAAGTTAAATCTAAATTCATATGAGTTAACTAGTATGTGTCATTTTAAGATCCGTCACACGAAATTGATCCGTAAGACCGTCTCATATGAGTTTTTGTCATCTATAATTCATCCACTTATAAAAATAAATATAAATATTTATTTGAAGGTGTGTGGATGATGTTAAGATATATATTGGCAAAATTGCTTTTTTGGTCCATTAAGTTGGCTCGATTTCGCTTTTAGTCCTTTAATTTTTATGGGTTGCGTTTGGCAAACACTAACTTTTCTAAACCTGCACATTTAGTCCGATTTCAAAATTTCGAGGATATCTTATCCCTAAAATGCTGAGTTGGGCCACTTTTCCATGAAATGACTATTTTACCTCTTTTTTTTTAGGAAAACCATGGTCATGTGCATATCACATGACTTGTTTAATATCTCAATAAATTAAATAACAAAAATAAATATAAGATTAAATTGAAGTAAAGAAAATATATTAACATATATTTATAATTTTATATAGAATTGACAAATATATAATATATGTTCGATTTTATTTTTAATTTAATTTAAATAAAATAATCTGAAATTGTATTTATAATTTTTAATTGTAAATAAAATTCAAAAAAAGGAAAAAGATAGAAAAAACATGTATTTACAATTTTCAACTATATATAAAAATTAAAAAAAAATAGAAACAAAAAAAATATATCTATAATTTTCAACTGTAAAGATATATTACATTGATTTTGCAATGGAATGGTGTTTGTTATCACCCATTCCCAAAACTACACGTCCCCACCCCCCTCATTAAGTAAATCAATTATAGAGAAAGAGAGAAAATCACGTTCATTATTGTGTTGTATATTTAGCATATATTTGATGTACACTTAACACTATTTTGATGTATGTTTAACATAATTTTACTGCATATTACAATTGTCAAACAAAAATATAAGTATACAACAAAACACATATAAGTATACAACAAAACACATATAAGTATACAACAAAAAAAAAAGTATACATCAACATAAATACATACATAAAAAATTAACTACTTATACAACAAAACACATCTAAGTATACATCGAAAAATATATAAGTATACAACAATCCTCACTGCCTCCTCGTAGGCCCTCGTTTCCTCCACGTCAGCATCGTCTTCTTCACCAATCCTCCAATCTCATCCTTTATTCTGAAACCCCAAATATATTTCTCGAACTCCGGCGAAAAATAAACCTATTTATGTGTGTAAATCAAATTAAAGTAACTACATGGTGGCACATCAACTCCTTCAGCTTCTTCCTCAGCCCGTTCGTGACGGCGGATTGGGTCCGTGAGGAATGCCGTGAGGTTGTGGTTGTGGTGACGACACATCAACTCCTCCAATCTTCCTTGGCTTCTTCCTCAGCCCTCATTTCTTTCTTGATTTCTTCCGCTTCTTCGAGGAATGTCGTGAGGTTGTGGTCTACTTGGGGTGCCCAGTTCTAGTGTTCGGTCGAATCGCATCTTTCAGTATTTTTTTTTTGGATCGACATAGCTTGTGAAAGATTTTGTATAGGTATAATTACAATGTTGCCCTTTTCGGGTTTAAAATAAAGCGAAAATAATTATTAAATTGGATAAATCCCAACCATCTAAAATTTGAGATTTGTGGCTATGATTAGTCCACACTGTCTCACTCTAATTATGTGGTCTCATTTGATCATATTCCTATATATATATATATATATATAATAAGAGACTATTTTTAGGATAGTAACTCTTACTTTTCCCGCCCATTTTTAGTTTCTAAAAACACTATTTTTTTTTTTTTTGCAAGTACCGGTTAGCCCATTTGTAGGCCCACTTAGGTGGGATTTAACTAATAAAATGAGATTTTATTATCTTTGGTGGTCAACTTTCTTTAAATAATCTATTTTTAAAATTATATAATAGATAGAGTTATATAAGTCTTCCAAATTTGTGTGAGTACTGTATTAATTATTATAATTATTTTTTTTATTTTATTTTAAACTTTAATAATTTTTTTCGTTTTATATCCATTTTTTGACGTATAATATATCCAATTATTAATCTTTTTACAGTCTTCCGTTTGACACCTATATTGCATATATAAAATAAATATAATAAATAAAAAGAAAATATATGATACATTTACTCATATTTTATAATGGACTTTAAAAATTATGCATTTGACCTACTGGGCATCAATTTGTGTATTCATGTATTTTGACTCTCTATAATACATGGATAGTTTATATTTGAGCTTTTCTAATTTTTTCATAATTATATAGAATTGTATTTAAGTTGATTAAATTCAATGACAAATATTTATTTTAATTGAAGAAAACATCTCAAAATATGTATCCAAATATTATTTATATATATTATATATATATCCATACATAACATTATAATTATATATATTCATGTAAGAAGAAATAATTTTTATTTTATATGAAAAATTATATTCATAATAGTATATATAGAAAATTACTTCATATATTTATTAACATACTTTTCACGTTAATAGATATTTTTTAATATTTATTATCAGTGTGTTTTGATATTCAACTTTTAAAGTTGTATATTTTGACTATTAAATGTGAAGTTGTTTGTTTGATATTTATTTGATATATGTACATATATAAAAATAAAATAGATTTTATTTTTTGGAATGTTTCATTTTCCCCAAAAATAACGTTGCTAAATATGAAACAATATTTTTATTTAATTCCTTTAATAATTATAACAATTATTTAACTTTTTAAATCCTAAAAATTATTGGAATTTGAAATGACTTTATTTGTTGATTGTATTGAAAATATAATACATTAATATTTAGCATTGGGAAATTGTAATTTTTTTTAGATTGTTACTTTCTTATAGATAAACATGTTCAATAAATAGATACAATTTACATTCACAAAATTTATTGTCAACCAAATTTATTGTCCTTAAGGAGAGTTTTTAATATAATAATTTATTTCTATATTGTTTAACTGTATGATTTATAATCAAATTTTTAGTTTAATTATTTATTGAAATTCTGAAAAATTTGTAATCACTAAAAATTATTTTTGTACAAATACAATTCGTGCATCGCACATCCTGAAAAATGCCAAATATGAGAACTCGAATAGAACATAATAAATAGAAAATCCAAATAGTACAATACAAATCTCCACAACTAAATTTTAAAAGAAATAAAAAATTGACTTAATAACATGAATAAATAAAATACATGGTAAAATCGGTAAAAATGAAAAATATCTCCAAGAAATAATTCTAATAAAAATAATAATGTTGTCAAAACTATGTTTTGTTGACTACTATTTCATTAATTATTGTACTCAGTCCTCCTATTATCTTATATACACGTGTTAACTTTTCATTTATTTCACAATGAGCTTTTGTAAAAAGCTTTGCCACCAATTTACACAAATACACAGCCTTGAATGTATTATTTATAATTATGAAGCATGATACTCTTTTTTCTTTTTTGATTTCATCAATAAAAAAAACATTAAATAATATTTCACGTATATTGTTTGATGCTATATCAAAGTTATTATAATACATGAGATATAATTTGTCGAATTATTAGGAAAATGCACACGTCGCACAAGATAAAAATGGGCGCTTCACAAATATACACTAGTGTGGCACTGGTAAAACACTAGTTGGGGTAAAGTGAGATAATGAAGAGTAAAAAGTTAGCCCAAACGTCAGTTTGTTTTTCTTTTCTTTGTAATTATCCCTTTAAATTATAGCAGGCAAATGATCTTCCAACATTGGTTATCGAAAATGAATAATGAGATTTGCCATCTCTGACCCTTATCAATTCTCCATAAAATACTAGAGAATCAAGAAATGGTCTACCTACGGTAACAATTGGAGCACATCATGACAAAATCCTTTCAAGAACACAAGAAAGTATATAGAACGAGGCAAAACTATATTATGCACTAAAGTTTAACAAACTTTAAACAATTAAATTACTGGCTACAAATTACAATGGAAATGAACAGAAACTAAATTTATGCAGAGGAAACATAGAAACAGAGAAAGTAAAATGTAAATCTACAATGATTATGTACTTAAACCTTCGGCGAAAAGAAGAGAAAGATCAATCCCAACTTAGAAACATTTCCGATGTACAATAGCAGGGCCATTTTCATCATACTCATTCTTGGTTATCCACATCTGCACCATGTTTATCACACAAACTCAAGCATCTCACAGTAAAAACGAACTAAATCTGAGAAAACAGATAAAATTATTACCTTCTGGAATGTGCTAAGAGAAGCTAAGATTGATCCCCCAATCCAAGCACTATACTTCCTTTCCGGAGGCGCAACCACCTTAACCTTCATGCTACTAGGAGCACGAGCAGTGATTTCTCGGCTCATACGATCCGCAATTCCCGAAATCATAGTTGATCCACCACTGAGCACAATGTTTCCATATAGATCCTTTCTGATATCAGCATCACTCTTCATAATGGAGTTATATGTGATGTCATGGATTCCAGGCATATCCATTCCGAACAGATATGGCTGGAATAAGACTTCCGGGCAGCGAAACCTCTCTGCCCCGACGGGAATTACCTGCCCGTCTGGCAACTCGAAGCTCTTCTCAATGGCGGAGATGCTGCTACTATTGGCATTCTCCATCTCCTGCTCGTAGTTAAGGGCAACGTAACCGAGTTTTTCTTTCAAGTCGCGAATGATTTCTTGTTCCGCAGCAGTTGCGAAATTGTACCCTCGTTCTCTGAGGATGATGAGCAGATAGTTTGTTAGATCACGACCAGCAACGTGGAGTCGGATGACGGCGTGAGGAAGGGAGTAACCTTCGTAAATAGGCACTGTGTGGCTAACAGCATCACCAGAATCCAAGACGATCCCTTGAAAAGAATCATCCGGCCACGAGTTTTGTTAGTACTTTTCAGAAAGGGATAACAGAAAAAAACCTGAGGTTTGGGCTAATTACCAAAAAATACAGAGATTTTTATAAATTACAAATCCCCAACTTTGAATTTGTCTTAAAATTTAAAGAGGTAACTATAATATTTTTCTTAATGTCAGGGGTTTTGAAATGTTTTTTGCTTATGAATGAAAAAACTGTAAGACAGAAACAAACCTCGGTTTTTCTTGTAATTTTCTAAAACCTTTGGGATTTTTTTGTAATTAGCCCATATCTCAGTTTTTTTTTTTTGTTCACCCCTCCCTATTCTCCGAGTAGAAGTAGTAGAAATGCGCTTTTCAGAAATATAAGGTTGCATTTGGAAAGAATGATTATCCATAACAATAAATCCATTGATCTTGTTTGGATAATCTCATAATACAATGGATTTCAAATTCACAAGCTCGAAATTTGAGCTATTTTTTTAATCATTGTGGAAGATTTTAAATCCATCTTATATGGAGTCATTTGAAATCATTCCCTCAAATAATTAATTCTAAAGGAAATTAAAGGAGATGCATTTGGAAAACAAACCTGTTGTACGTCCGCTAGCATAAAGAGACATCACTGCTTGGATACTAACATACATGGCAGGGACTAAGAAGTTTTCAAACATTATTTGTGTCATCTTTTCACGGTTAGCCTTTGGGTTCAGTGGCGCTTCGGTAAGTAAAACCGGGTGGTCTTCAGGAGCAACACGAAGCTCATTGTAGAATGTGTGATGCCATATCTTCTCCATAGCATCCCAATTGTGGATGATACCATATTCAATGGGGTATTTGAGAATAAGCATACCTCTATTTGACTGAGCTTCATCTCCAGTGTAGACATTTTTATAACCCGTCCCAACCGTCACACCACTGTTTTTGGGTATACCAACGACACTGGGGAAAACAACTCTGGGAGCATCATCACCTGCAAATCCTGCCTTCGTAATAAATGGAGTTCAATGGAGAACAAACATTAATGTAATTCGGATGGATGTAAATATCATCATCGTTAATATAAGTCAAAATCAGTTAAGTGCTTGTAATCAGTTAAGCAATAAATACTACGACAACAAATTCTAACACAAACCTTAACCATTCCAGTTCCATTGTCACAGACGATGGGTTGGATTTCCTCCACAACTGCCATGTTGCACAACCTTAGACAAGGAAAGATGGTGAGAGAAGGTACACAAAAGTAAAACTACAAATGTGTTAAGTACACAAAAGCAAGACCGCATCATGCTTATTTTCACATGAATAGGCATAGCTAACAGTTGAGTTGTGTTCACGAACATTAATAATTAAACAAACATGACAGGAATTAGCCGAAGCAATTCTGATGCAACATCAAGCCATTTACAACTCTCACTAACAAATCTCCTGAGCTAAACAGATTCGTGATATTACGAGCATTAATTTTCAATGTATCTATCATCTCCAGTTATTTACGGAAACGATCCTGTCACTAGACACTTCATTTGCGTATATAAGGCATTTACTCGAGGAGGTTGGATCCAACTCCTAACAGCACTCCATAGAAATGGTGAATGATCATAAACAAATGCTGGTATTCTGGACCTAATCTCTGTTATAAACAGAGCTCCAGATGATCATTCATACAGAATTCCAGACCGTAGCTTTACCTTTTATGTTTCATATTACGTTTTGATCGATTTAGAACATCAAAAAGCCTAATTTTCACCATATACCACCATAAATTCTTGGGCATCACAGAAGCAAAGAGATCTTCGAGATGCAATTTTCATTCCAGTGATTTTATATACACGCATCTATTGGACAGTCGACTGGATAGGGTACATGAGCTTCAAAAGCCAACTCACAGTTATAGTTTTTCTTCTTCATTTTTATTTTATTTTTGTATTTTGGATTACAATAGCCCTCCTTCTAAGCAGTTTCCAACTACTAATTTTACCTAACAAACTCAATAGTCCTAGTTATTATTAATCCCAAATCAAGTACAACTAAAACATAGGGACAACCTTTACAGACATGTATGCCCCTAAGATAACAATGTCTACAAAAACAAAAATTGAGCACTTAAACCTCCAATACTATCCATGCTTCCCAACAGAGATAGTAAGTATCCTGTATCCCCAGTGTACTATATTTTCATTTTTAACTAGTGCCATGCGAAAATCCCCAAATATTGGAAACAAAAACAACACATATATACACGCATGCATCAAGTTATAGCTCACGATCATCATCAAAATAATTAAATTTGCCCAATTTTGAATCAACATGAAATATTGCCCACAAATATTAATGTTCGGAAATTGGACATTAATGGACTTCGAAGCACAGCATTTGGAAACCACAAGTGTTACTCGCAGGCCGCAGCAACGTAACAGGAAGCGAAAAATAGCAAAAGAAAAAGGAAACTAGCAAAAGGAGATTGTACAATACCTGTTGCTGTTAATGGCTATAAACTTCTTCTTTTTTTGGTTCTCTCTGTGACAGAAGACAAATAGCTTTATGGCAGCGAAGTCAATGGAAGGTATGTATATTTGTTTTCCGATGAACAAATATAGGCGGGCATATGCTACCGCGTGAACGACTGAACGTGCATTTGTTTTTCATTTTCTTTTTTTTTTCTCCACTGTTTTGCTGGGTGAGGATAATATTAATTAATAATTGGTATCTGGATGAACAATGTATTTTATTATATTACTCGATTATATTATAAATTGAACTTGAGAAATCCTCTAGTTGTCTTCTTATTCTTTTTTTCTTTCCCTTTTTTTTTATAGTAACGACTACAAGTGTCAAATGGTCCACTCCATATCGTCGGGTCGGGTCGAATAGTAACGGAGCCGCTAATTCTAGAGCTCAACTCAGTTTAACCCATGAAAAATACACTAAATGTAAGTGTGATAGAATTGTGTTGACAGTTCTAGTAGCGACTCTGAAATCATCAAAATTAGACTTATGGGTATTGCAATTTTGCAACCAATTTCTTTACTAATTGACTTTTTCTTATTCATTACTTTATATTTTTCAAGGAAAACAAATATATATATTTATAGGTCAAGAAAGATAATTCTGTATTATAATAGTATAATATATTATTTGGTGATAGCCAAGGAAATGATAACTGAAAATTGATGCTTGGAAGGCAACACGACTAAGCAAAGTTGTTTAACTATAGGACTCATTTATATAATCAATGGACATTGTGTTGTGCCTTGTTCAACATAAAATAGTTAGCTAGGATCTATGCCATATTTAGGATCACTGAAAGCAACAAGGATTAAAAAACTATGGTCACTAGGCCCATCCGACCCGATTTGTACCCATGGAGGATGCGGGATAAGGTCAAACACCGCAAAAATAGTCCGACCTAAAAGTACGACTATCAACAACAACCATCCAAGCTTGGTATCCAACATAACAAAGTCACTATAAGGGATGTTTTTGTGTCTATTGTGACCGGCGAGACGGATCGGATGAATCACCCAACTCGAGGGGCATTGTGAAACTTAATGGAGAAAAAACTCGTATCCCAAGAAATGTTAGACAAATAACATCACCCAAAAGCATCCACATCAATCAAATAAGTCATCGCATGACACATGATATCCTAAAACCAGGGTGTCAGTCGGTCTATTGACAAAGAATCATCACCCTGAAGTTTACTTGTACCACACTACCACTTGTACGTAAGATAAAAAGTGAATTCTCCATCATAAATATCATTGTGAAACAATTCATATTATTCTGGTTCCAACTACCTAGTATTCAAGAACTTTTATTGCTACAAGCTTTCGAGCTAAATAAATAAAGGAACATTAAGTCCGACCTGCCCCAGTTCGAAAAATCTGCTAATGTTAGTGTTTTTCCTCTCATAGTTTCACTTTTGAAAGTTGTAACCCACAAGACCCACATATATTTGTCTGACAAGCTGGAAATACAAATCGACACGTCAACACAATTCTATCGCACTTAATACTAATATAGTGACTAATCCCATAAAAAAGGATAAACACATTCCTAATTTTTTATTATGGATCAGGTGAAGGTCCGCTTTAGTCTGACCCAGTATCAAACAGATTTTGTATTAAATGTCGGACTATTAATATTATGAGATTGTTAACGTTAAAACAAACTAAATATTAAATTCGAGTATGCATCTATCAATCGCAATCAAGGATAGCAAACGAGGCCTTATAGTTATAGTATTATCAAATATCAATAAAAAAATTATTATAATTAAAATTATTACATTTTTTTTTTTAAAATTATTACATTTCATTTGCCTAAAGTTCTGAGGAAAAAAAGAAACCACATTTTTAAGGGCCTAGAAGGCCTTGGCACTTTCTAGTAAATTATAGTGGCGTCCAAGGGCGTGCCCTACGCACCTGGCGTACGTTAACTGACAAAGCCGGATACCCCAAACCCCATTTTTCTCAATTGTCAAATTAATATTTGCGCTTCCTCCCGCAGCATCCCTTTAGCTCCGCCACCTCTCATCCTCCGGTAATGCTCTCCGATTTCACCCACTGCTCTTTCTAGATCCGATTTATTCCTTTTTGTTTCGATCTTTGAATCTAGGGTTTTGATTCATGTATTCTTTTATGGTTTCTGTTTGTTTCCGCACTGAGATTGAGGGGATGTCTGTGTTTCTTTTGCAGATTGCGTCGATTGATTGTTGGCATTGTTAACTATGTGAGTATTATCTTCATTCTTTTGGTATTTTTGATTTTTTTTTCTCACGTGTTATTTTCGTCCATGTCTATCAAGAATATCGGATTGATGCTGGTGTTTTTTGATGTACTGGCCCTCATCTTATTGGTTATTAGGAATTAGAATGTAAGAAGCTTGTTGTTTTTTGTAATAGTATTCTTTGCCCAATCTATTGTAGCTTTTTTGGAACTAACTTGTATTTCTGCAAAATTGTTAGCGGGTGGCTACATTTGGAAGTCAGCGTTCTCTGTTTTTATAGACCCGTTTGCGGTGTGCCCCAGTAGCATTATAAATGATGCTTACGATTTGCTTATATTTTAGATGCAATTTCGAGATGCATATCCATGCTTTTTTCAACGTTTCCTTTCATTTTTAAAGTGTTGTTAAGGTCAAACAAACTATTTGCTTGATAAAACAAGAACAAAGCTTCTCTAGAGAGGCTTACTCTTATTGGGAGAGTTTTTTGTGTCTGAAGATGACATTCTTTCCTTGACATTCCTACACAGCGTCGGGTATTTCTACTTATGGGGTGTCCCTTGATGGTCTAAATGGTTTATAACTACTTCTTTAGATATGGGTTTATAACTACTGATTTAGATATGGGACTTTTACCTACCCAAAGCTTGGATCTGACTTTACCTAGGCTTTTCTTGTTAACCCAACAATTCGGGCTAGAATACATTAACTGTCTTTTGTTTCAGTACTATGCAGGCTTTGAAACCATATGTTTTCCTTTTTATCCTGGAAGAGAATTAAACAATTGATTGAATTGTGCTGATGTAACTAATGCAGAGTCATAACTTTTTTTTGTTTGAACTTATCTTGTCATTTAGGGCCGATGAAGAGCCTGTAGATCCAAAAAGGGAACTTGAAGACCGTTGCAAAGCACCATGCACGCGGCCACTTAAAGAATATCAGGTGCTTTTATGCTACAACAGTTAGTTATACATTTCTCAAGTTATCTGATGCTTAGTCATCTTCAAAATATTCTTAGTTACTTCTTTTGTGCCTTTTGTTTTGCACTAATACACAAATATCACTGAAACAGTTATCATATACATTTCGTTCTTCTTTCTTGAGTTCCTATTTATATTCATAGTTTACATTCTTTTCAGGCTGATTGGTGTTGTTCCCTGGAGTAGTAGAGTAGTTTTACCCTCCCCAATACTGAAGAGTACTTAAAAACCATCTTCTAGTATGTTGGCAGAGTTAGATATTATTTTTGCCATTATGTCATATGATCATGATGCTTTTATGTGGCGATCATCTGGTAAAATTTGAGTTTCTTAGGCATTTCCACTTTGATGGTGAACAAAAGACCTAGCCATGTGCCTTTATTTAATTTGTCATTTTTTTAAGATTTTGGTTGTCCAAAATTAATGAAACCAGAAAGATTGTCATGGTTACTTTTTCTTGTCGATCTATGTAGATGTAGCCATCATTATTTGCTGACTTGTGTTTAGATGGATTAGTTCATTCGCTGTTTTAAAGTTAGCCTATGGCCTTTGTAAAGTTGAGAGGTTCAAATGGAAATATAAATGGGTAGAGCACCCTATTTTTGTGTCATTCATAACAGAGTAGAAGGATAAAAATGAATTAATATCTTGATACTTGTTTACAGAAGAGAAGGATGCTTTTTGGTTTAAACTGAAAATGACCAGAAGTTTGTGTATGTAGAGGGGTGTAGGTGTGTGTGTGTGTGTGTGTGTGAAATAGTCAACTATGTTAACATAAATGAAGCTGATGCAAACATGTGCTAAATTTATTGCGTACATGGAAGTCATGTTCGCAAGTGTTACACAGAAACAATGCTTAATTGTTCATTCAGGTCATTATTATATCAGTGCAAAACATGGTATATAGACACAGCCCTCGCTCACCATGTTAATAATTATTGATTTTGTCTTCGCATAATAAAAGTTGGTGTATGGACTCTTTGTTTGGTTATTCTGTCAGTTCAATAGAATTATAGATTGAGAAACGTTGTAGATCTCTTGAATTATGACTTCTATGTAGATATGCTTTGAGCAGAGTAAATTTGTCATGTGAATTTATTGCTGCAGTTGGAAAGTGTTAGATAATAGGATTCTGGATTTCAAAGTAGAAGCTGCGAGAAGCTCTAACAAAATAAACTAGTGAAATAAATTTTGAGTCGTTTAGTTCCAGAATAAAAGAATCGATTACTATAAACCCTCAACCCCTTTTATTTGTAAATTTCCCTTTTTGTGCATTGCCCTTTCTTGATCTGAACTATGGGGTTTTTATGAGGTACATAAGTGGATATGGATGTTTTTTTTCCGTATTTGATAGTAGAATGAGGAGATCTTGTGAGAGAATGCACTTTAAGTTGTAGAACTCCTGAACAGAAAATAACCATGTCTAAATAGAGGGTGCTCTCTGTGGCCAGCTGGAAGTGGGGTCTTTCAAGGTGTGTCATTCATAACAGAGTAGAAGGATAAAAATGAATTAATATCTTGATACTTGTTTACAGAAGAGAAGGATGCTTTTTGATTTAAACTGAAAATGACCAGAAGTTTGTGTATGTAGAGGGGTGTAGGTGTGTGTGTGTGTGTGTGTGTGTGTGTGAAATAGTCAACTATGTTAACATAAATGAAGCTGATGCAAACATGTGCTAAATTTATTGCGTACATGGAAGTCATGTTCGCAACTCGCAAGTGTTACACAGAAACAATGCTTAATTGTTCATTCAGGTCATTATTATATCAGTGCAAAACATGGTATATAGACACAGCCCTCGCTCACCATGTTAATAATTATTGATTTTGTCTTCGCATAATAAAAGTTGGTGTATGGACTCTTTGTTTGGTTATTCTGTCAGTTCAATAGAATTATAGATTGAGAAACGTTGTAGATCTCTTGAATTATGACTTCTATGTAGATATGCTTTGAGCAGAGTAAATTTGTCATGTGAATTTATTGCTGCAGTTGGAAAGTGTTAGATAATAGGATTCTGGATTTCAAAGTAGAAGCTGCGAGAAGCTCTAACAAAATAAACTAGTGAAATAAATTTTGAGTCGTTTAGTTCCAGAATAAAAGAATCGATTACTATAAACCCTCGACCCCTTTTATTTGTAAATTTCCCTTTTTGTGCATTGCCCTTTCTTGATCTGAACTATGGGGTTTTTTATGAGGTACATAAGTGGATATGGATGTTTTTTTTTCCGTATTTGATAGTAGAATGAGGAGATCTTGTGAGAGAATGTACTTTAAGTTGTAGAACTCCTGAACAGAAAATAACCATGTCTAAATAGAGGGTGCTCTCTGTGGCCAGCTGGAAGTGGGGTCTTTCAAGGTGTGCAGAGACATAGCTATGATTCACTAAAGTGAAAGGAACTCCTAACATCCTCCGAGTCACATTCTGATTGACTTTCATTGTGTTATGAAGATTTTCGGGTTTATGTCACTTTTGTTTTTTTTCCATTTATTCCATGATCATGCTTTTATTATCCTGCGTGGCAAACAAAAGTTGTTTCAATATTGGTAAAAAATTCTAATCAACAATGGTTTTGGAAAATCAATTAAATGCTTAGAGGTTGATCTCTTGTTAAGCTGTTTGCTATGTATCTCACAGTATTTATCTTTGAGAACTGGATCTGGCTATTATGTTCAAATGCGCCATATTTCATATCTTCAATACACCGTAATTTACTGTAATACTGTCTTATACATGTGGCCTTTCTTTGTTCTTATGGTTTTTATGCTAATTGATTTGGCATAGTTTTGGTGGTTAAATAAATGGCCTAATCAGGAGGTTGGGAAGATATTTCTTTACATTGTACGGAACTGACAATTTTAGCTTGTACTTACTGCTTGTCTTGCTTGGTGCTCTTCGTTGAGTTATTACTAACTATTAGCCAATGGTTAGTCAAGGCAACTCATATTTCAATGTATCTGACTCCCCGAAGAAAATTGTTTGATGGTTTCATGAGTGTGAATTAGAACTTCACCGAGATGCAAACTTGAGATTTGTTATGAACTTTTGAGCATTCTTGAATCCTGCCTATTCGCATTTATGGGTATGCATGTTTTGGCTTGTGTGGTTCACATGATACATCCTTGTGTACATATTAACACTTAGGATTGTGTATAATACTTGAATTTGCTAGTCAATCGGCAAAACAGCTTCTGTAAAAATGCTAATCATTTTTGTTTCTTTTTTGGATGATAGGCATGTGCTAAGAGAATTCAAGGTGATGAATCTGGACACAAGCATTGTACCGACAATACTTTGATTACTGGCGCTGTGTTGACAAATGCGTAAGCCCACGTTTTCGATTTAAACCTTTTGTTTACTCTGCTTACTCCTCTATATTGCCTATTCTAAACTCACCGTACTGATTTATTTGCTGAAATTATCCTGTATGCAGGTCGCCACCAAGCTATTTTCTCATCTTAAATAACAGAGACAAGTCCTCTGCACTGGTGTCATATTGACGCTCATTTATTTTTGAAAGCCCATATTTCCTTTCCAATGTGGTCTCAGGACAAACTAATGATGGAGTTGCCCAACTCCTTTAGTTACATGAAATTTTGTGGTATGGTTACTCTTCAGATCAATAAATGAATTCTGAAATTGAATTCTAAATGGTTTATCATGTCAAGATGATTGATTATGATGTAACAGTAATGTTTAGCTGTTTCTCGTTACAATTTGTTTGCAGTTGTTAGAAAATCTTGTTGATTTACAATTTTGGTTGCTATTACTAGTACTATATATTTGCAAAATACATGATTTGATTAACTTTGCCAAACAAATGACAGTTTCTTTAACTAAGAGATAGTCCTTCGGTTGTCTTAGGAACACCACTTATAACTTTGCCAAACAAATGACATTCTTTTTTCTTATCTTTAGGTAACAAATATTATAATTTATAATTATGTCAAGAGTCCCTATTTTACATTAACTTTTTTTTTTTTTTTGTTAAATTCATTATCATCTTCTCTTCAGTTCCTATCCGTTCAAATTTGATGTACATTCCTTTCAATCTTAGTACTCTTGACTAATTTTATTGCTCGGGTTTTGTGGTAAATCTCAGTTCAAATTTATAAATTCATGAAGAGAAAGGGAACAACGGGAAATTTCAGTATGCATTCAATTGCGAATTAGGTGAAATTTGTCAAATGAAACACAAGATTATAAATTTAACAGATGATTCAAATACTTAGGAAACCAACCGTACACTTCTTAAAAAACACAATGATAAAAATAACATAACATAAAAGAAATCAAGGTCACACTTTGCAACAATCATATTCCGAAATCACTAGAGCCAAGTAACTTAGTGAGACCAAAAGTGATAGCCATAGCCATCCACCCTCCAACCAGCACCCTCCCACAAGACCTCACCACCTTAGTCCTCCCTAACACCGCCCCAACGCCTCCAAACGCCACCAGCGCCAAGGTGGTGACAGCCACAACCACCCCAACCCTCACCTTATAATCACTAATAAACGCAGCCGCAAGTAAAGGCATAATGGCTCCCAACGAGAACGCGAGAGCCGACGCCATGGCGGCTTGAAAAGGGTTTGGAAGCTTCTCCTTCTCTTCATTCTCATCACTAGTAAGTCCATTATTTCTCTTGTCTCTCTTCATTTGGGCTATCTCTATATCCAACTGAGAATACACGGATACAAATTCACCAATGGCCATGCTACATGCACCCGCAAACATTCCAGCAAAGCCAGTAATGATCATGGCCTTGGCGTCTTCTTTAAAAGCTCCAACTCCCATCATCAGTGATGCAATTGAGACCAAGCCGTCGTTGGCTCCGAGGACGGCGGCTCGAAGCCATTGAGCCCTTTGTGAGTAGTCTGTTTCTTTATTTTCATTTTCAGGTACACTGATCATATTATTGCAATGGCTTATTTGATCTGCATGGGGTAGTGGGATGGAGATTTGGACGTGGTTTGGGGTGGCCATGAAAGAATTAATATTAATGGAGATATATTTAGGAAACTTCAGATTGTATATATGTAGAGATGGTTGAAATTAGTTGCTTGTTTAGGATACATAGTCTGAGAGCAAGAAAGGGTAATTTATAGAGAAAAGAATGATGAAAATTTAGAATAAAAATTAGAGTAGTATGAGGAGCACAAGCCTTGGTGGCTATTTAATTTATCCACTCCAATAAAATAGCTAGCTAGCTCTAAAAATATTAACACTAGTGGCTAGTTCGGTTTCTCACTTTATAAATGTGTGTCGAATATAAAACTTATACATTTGACGTGCATTTATGTTATGAAATACGAGATGGAACGTCAAAAACCGAACACAATAGATCCACACTGTGATATTATTAATTAGGTAATAAAATCCATACCAGTGACCACACTACACATGCACATATGTCCAATGAGTGCTTATATGTAGGGCTGAAAAACGAACTAATCTACTTGATACTCGATTCGAGATCGATCGTTGATTAAAAGCTCGTATGAGCTCGGTTCATTAACAAAACGAACCCAACTTGAAAACATTTTTTCGTTCGATTACATGTAAATCTCAGCTCGAGCTTGACTTAATTAGTAAAAAAAGAATAAACTATATGTAAAAACTACTCAATCTCGATCCGTGCTCGGTTCGACTAAAGCTCGTTCGAGCTCGATTCAATTAATAGTCAAATCAAGCTCAAACACAATTTTTTAAGCTCGATCTATTAAAATTTAAATAAGCTTGAATATTACTATGTTCAACTCGTTTATACTCATACTTATATGATGGACAAGTGTATATACCCTATTTGGGAAAATTGCAAAATTAGTCCTGTATCTATAGAGTTGTTGCAAAATTAGTCCTGTAACTTTTAAAGTTGCAATTTTAGTCCTGTGACAATTTTGTCCCTTACCAATTAGCATAAATAACAATTTTAATTATGTAATTTTTAGAAATTTGCAATTTTAGTCTTTTATTTTTTAGTTGTGGTAATTTCAGTTGTATTATTCAAAATGACCAATTTTGGCATATTTGTACGTGTTTTTATATTTTCATAATTAGGAAATAATACATGTAGAACTCGTATCTCGGATTTTGATCTGGATTCATAAATCTAAAATTCTTCCATTGTTAGGTAATCTATAGTGATAAATAATTATACTCAAGTAAATAAAAATAGGCGTTGATACCATTTTAAACTCGATCCTAGGTATATTGATTATTTTGGCTATCAAGGGCATTTTGGGAATAATTAAAATATTGAAATAGCTCTTAGGACCAAATTTGCATCAACTTAAAACTTATACGACCAGAATTGCACAAATCCAAATTGTATGGGACCAAAATTGCAAAAAAGGCAAAATATGCAGAATCACAATTTCAAAAATTACATGACTAATATTGCAATATCCCTATAGATGGAGGACTAATTTTGCATTTTTCCCATCATTTATTAAATAAAATAAGAGATATTTTATCATTTGAGTGTGACATCTCAAAGACGCACTTCATTCTTATAATTTCCTAGGTCTTGATACTCTTTTTGTTTATTTAGTCATATATATGCGAAGATGGATTGATGGTTTGGAAAGCACTTTCATAAAAGAAGCACCAAAGGGCAAAAATTAAGATATAAAAATATGAAGGAGTGTGCTCTCCACACAAAAGTGGGGAAATATGGCATTATATTATTTAAGGAAGTGTGCATTCCACACAACGCCTTAATTATATAATTAAGCTACTATAATCAATTCAGATATTGGTGCACAAAGTTGATTGCTTTAAGAAAATTGAATTCAATTCCTTCCTCCCACTTACAAAGAAACCACGTTGTTTATTTTGTTAATTAGGTCATAATATTGTTTAAGTTATGCTTTCCCATGATTTGTCTTGAGTACATTGTTTGGAACATTTCGATGAATTTGGGATATTTGAGTAGTTCATTTGAAACTTCTCATCTCGATCACATGGATGTATCTCATTCACTATCTTTTTTCTCCGAGATTAATTAGAAATTAGTTTCAACTTGAGCTAAATAAAGTGAGTGAGTTTTAGCTCACAAACCCACTACTACAAAAAAACAAGGGAATTCCAACGAAAAAAATCCGCTGACATTTGGTCAATTTCCATTAGAATTATCGATTCCAACAGAAATTCCAATGGAAAAGCATCATTGGTATAATGGCCGTTGGAATGACAAAATTCCAATGAACATTCCAATGAGAAAAATATTCCAACAGTACCAAATAGTTTTGGTTATTGTTGGACTTTCTATTGGAATTTTCCAATGGTATGCTGTAGCATTGGAATTTTCATTGGAATGTTGAAAATTCCAACAGTTTTTTATTCCATTGGAATTATTTCATTGGAATTTGATTGTTTTTTCTTTGTACTTGCGTGGAATGATGTCTATTCCATCTACCATATTTTCCAATTTCCAAGCTGGTCATTTTGCATTTCAAATGGCTTACTTTGTCCATTTATTTCTCATTCATCTGAAATTGCTGGTTTTGAGAAAAATGAAATGCTAATCTCATCTATACTCAACGTAGATTAAGATTATATATTTAATTTATTTCTATTTTAAATTAATGGAATCCGATTAAGTATTTGGTAAAGTATTGGTCAAAACTCATAATTACAAAACCAAATTCCAACAGAAACTGTTTCAATTCCGCCAAATCCTCTTTCCGTAACTATTGCAATGGAAAGAAATCTGTCAAACAATCATATGTAGTAAGATTACAATTATGCCCTTTTTGACTTCTCCAAAGAAACTTTAAAATTACAAGATCACCCTTAAAATCAACTGTAATTTTTAAATTAGTTGATTTTAAGGGTGGTGTTTTAATTATATATATTGTATTAAGTAAAAACAATATTATGACTTGTGAGGCTTGGAAGAGTGCTTTCAATCTGGCTGATTAGCCTTTTCATGCACAAGTCCAGCAAGAAAGAAAGACGTGTATTTTCAAGTTTCTTTAACAGAAAGAAAGAAAATCGTCAGCTTTTGGCTTCGGAACATCACTTTTAACTTTGCAAAAACACGGCATTCTCTTTTCACCACTTTCGATCATTAACAAAGTAATGTGATTAGGTTAGGAGTCCCTATTTCACACATTAATCCTTTTTATTTTATTCATTATCCTCTTCCGTTGAGTCTAATTTATAAATGTAATACAATAGAAAATAAAAAACAATATTGCAAAAGACGCTCATATATATATATATATATATATATATAGGGAGGGGGTTAGATGAGACCACCTCATAGGGTGAGTCCATAGGGACCAATCCTAGCCACATATCTAGATTTTCTAATGACTATGATTTTAGAGCTAAAATTACAAATTAAATGCTGGAAAATAGAGGGAGGGGTAAATTAGTAATCCTACATAATTACCCAACAAGAATGGGGTTCTTAACTTTTATAATCACATGAGAATCTCTCCAAAATCAATCCAAAGAAAATCAGCAATCCAAAGAAAATCGGCATGAATAGATAGATCTCTTCCTTCTTCTTCATCGAAGCGATTTTCATGATATAACGCGAACGGACTCCCTAGCTTGAATAGAACACCATTTTTGCTGCGTAATTTTGTGGAGAATCAATCGCATATCATGATGCATGCGAAGAGATGAACAACATATTTGAAGAAGTATTATACACATCGCTTGGAGAAAGTATGTATGATATTGATCATATTCTCAGTAGATATAAAATCAATATCGCAATATGATGCTAGCTAATCGCAACGCAATTCGTAATTCTAAAAAAACACTCAACAAAACTCTGTAGTCATATATTTGCATATGAAGGTATTGGTTTCTGCATACGTAGTATCGTCATACTGCTTATGAAAAGCATTACTTCGTTAGAGTGTTAAAAATTGCAAAAAAAATTATCATCAAAAGATGCTCTAAAAAATCATGCATGTGAATAATTAATTTGTTGCTTATGAATAAAAGTGTTCTTCCGCTTATGTAATATTGTTATGTTGCTTGTAAACACATGCATGCTTCATGAAAATATGATTGCTTATGTAGAATCGAGTAGTGCATATTAACAAGCAATATATTGCTTAATAATCGATTGATACCTATATGCCGGTGAACAACATGAATATACCTCGAGAGCGACTTGAAATATCGATCGACTCTAGAAGATCTTGAATACTTGAATGTGAACAACAAATCAAACCTCAACACTCAATGATTTTTGATAATTTGGTGAGGAGTACAATTCTACCGAAATTACGGCCAAGTTCTTTGATTTTGATATATGAATAAGTACAACAAAATGCTTCAAAGACGCTGCAATACATTGTATGCAACAAAGAGGGGTTCAAGAATGTTGTCAAATCACGAAAGGGGATAACAATAAAGCTAACGATCTAGGTGAATGTTCAAATCGCATACGGAACCTCCGGACGAGTCAGATATATGAACAATCCGTATGCAACAAACTACAAGTACATAAGCAATGTATGAACAATTCGTATGCAACAAACTTCAAATACATAAGCAATGTATGAACAATTCATATGCAACACAACTACATTAAGCTTAAAATCGCAAAAAAGTTATACATAAGTGTCCCCCATATATACATATGCAACAAATTTGTACTACATAAGCAAGAATTGTAATATGTAAGAATATATTGATAATATAAAAAACATATTGTTTGGGAAATAACGGTTATCTCTTCATAAGCACCAACATACTTCTTCATATGCATACAAAATATCCTTCACAAGCAACATACCTATTTAACATTCATAAGCCGCATCAAATTGTTAGTCCAAGTGGCTACAATAATCTAGAGGGGGGGTGAATAGATTATCCCGATTTTTCAGATTTTGCCTTTTTTTTCGAAAGACTCAAGCAAGATGAAATGCTAAATGCGGAAAGTAAATAGCACACGTCGATTTATAGTAGTTCAACCCACCTAGGGCCTAATCTACTACCACCCCAGTATATCCGGGATGGATTTCAAAAGAAAAAAAGATTTTATTAATTTACCAAAAATTAATACAACACCTTGAGGATTACCACAACCCTCTTACAACACCTTGAGGATTACCACAACCCTCTTACAACACTTTGAAGATTACCACAACCTTCAAATACCTATCACCTAGATCACCCAAGTGTATTCTTACCACAAGAATACTCACAAGGATGTCTTGTGTTGAATGATGACCAAAAAATCAAGATTACAACTCAATAATGATTGAAACAATATGAGTACAAGTGTAATCGAGAATTGAAAGCCTAGACCTCAAATATGTGCAAATGAAAGTGCTTAGGCTAATACAACAAGATTTATGAAAGTGTTTGCTCAAATGCTTTCTTTGCTTGTGTAGAGTGTTGTCTTGTTGCTTTGAATGAAGACTCTATATAGGAGAGGACTTGGCTTTTATTTCCGGACATTGGCTCCTCCTCGGGGGAGTGATTTTTGCAAAAAGAAACCATTTAAAATGATCAATATAGCTGTTAGAAATCAATCCCACAAAATAGGGAAAAGTCATGAAAAACGCAACTTGATGGATAGTTTTTGATAAACATAGGGTTCGACCGGTCGTGCAGAGATAAGATTGAAATTGAATTCTGTGAATTTTTACACAGGGGGACCGGTCGGAGGGTGCGACGGTCGCGCCTTAGTCTGTGACCGGTTGACTTGAAGATTTTACGAAAACAGAAGTCTGAACCATTTGGCCGAGGTCTGGCCGCCTCTCCAATATTTCTTATGTCCCATTTTCTGTTTCAAAACTCAACTCAGGTACGGGTTGCCCTATAGGGCGATCGGTCGAGCCTGAAACAAATGTGTTGTCCAATTTTTTATCAAAAATAAACTCTAAGAAATACTACGAAAA
The DNA here is from genome assembly GCA_016081115.2 of Rehmannia glutinosa. Lineage (NCBI taxonomy): Eukaryota > Viridiplantae > Streptophyta > Magnoliopsida > Lamiales > Orobanchaceae > Rehmannia > Rehmannia glutinosa. The sequence continues at coordinate 226,737 of JABTTQ020001102.1, forward strand.
ATAGTAAAAACATTTTAAATCGATCGGAAGTATTTAGACAACATTTAGGGACATTGTTTTGGTTTAAAAATTCATATGAACAAAATCATCAAAATCATAATAAAAACATTTATCTAACACAAATTTGTTGTATTGCATATCTACACATACATTATACTAAGTCTACATTAGTATTGCATGTACAAATGAAATAATTTGCTTGTGTAGAATAACACAATTGCATATATAGTATTTGTACATGAGAAAAAATTAGATATACACCAGGATACCCATCTCATAAACTTTACACATAAAAACTTCATACATACCCAAAAAAATAGAAAAGTACGATCCTACCTACATGTTTATCAAAATATTTGCAACATGACATCATAAAACAAAAACCGCATAAAAGTATCTTGTTCGACATATAGTTACAATATCAAAATCAAATTCCTACAAAAAGCCCAAGACCACAATTTTTTCATCCATTGTACTTTTTTGCCTCGAGCAAAATCTTCGTCTTGTGTTCGTTCGTGTTAGCCAAAGCAATAGCAGTGGAGTAATTCGCCCGCAACATGGATAACTGTGCAGAATTTTTCTTCTTCAACCTACTATCTCAGTTACTCATGCCTCCGCCCATGTATGTTTACATGTGGCGCATGGCAAAAACACCACAACCCACCTTATTATTATTGTCCCTCCGGTCCATAGCTTGGCCTCAACACTTTCGAGTGCACGTATATAACGCGCGACAACGTACAACCTTTGGACAAAATGTATTGAACAAACATCTGGAGCTGCAAAAGTCACAAAGCATGTGCATCAAACAATTTCATATGCACATACTTTCAACTACATAAGCATGTAATGAACACTACGCATGCAACACTACTACTAAAATCTAACTAATGGAAATTTCGCATGCAAATAGTAATACCTTCATAAGCAGAATTACACAATTACACAAGCATGCAAACAAAATCCTTTGAAATCGAACTCGAAGACGGAGAGAAAAAATTTTGAAATTGAAACGAGAGAGAGAGAGAGAGAGAGAGAGAGAGCAAAGACGTGAAGACCGCGTGAATGAGGGAGTGAGATCTTAATAACTGATTCTATAATGCAAAATGACCACCCTACCCTTCTTAATTGCTGAAACAAAAAAATAAACATAAAAAATCCCTAAAATCTGGACCATCCAAAATTGTTGATCTATGGTTAGGATGTGTCCCCATGGACTCACCCCAAGTAGGAGGACCTATTTGATCCATATCCTATATATATATATATATATATATATATATATAGGGATATGATCAAATGAGACCAAACCCTTTAGGTAAGAACATGAGACCACATCTAGACCATTTGATTTAATAATCAATGGTCCATATTTTACTCTCAATTTTAGGCATGGGTGGTTGCACGCAAGGGTAGGAAAGTAATTTGCCCTTTAAGTTAAGGGATATATTTGTAAATCCCTAATTTTGAATTTTGTAATCGAAATTTGATATCTCATAATCCCACGATTTTCTCTTCTTTTCTCTTTTTAAAAATACGAAATCTTTCCTCCATCTCCATCTCCCCTCTATCTCCATCTCCTTTTGTAAAAAAAAATCGAAAAATTGCTTCATCTCATCCTACCTAAACTCGCTTCCTCTATCTCTTCGTTTCAAAATATCGATCACCCTGAAGTATCTAGGGTTTGAACATCTCGATTTTTGGCGACTATTCGTGGACGATGGGGTTCAACACAAGCTTCTAGGGTTCAATTTGGGTGTAAGTTTTTCTAATCGATTTTGGTGTTTGTTGTTGTTAGGGTTCTATTTTGTGTTTTTATGGTCTATTTTATTATTTTCATTCTGTTCAATTTTAGGGTATAAATATGGAGATTTGCCGGACAAGTTGGTGAGCTTTTTTTGGTTTTTGTGTTGCATTTCCTTGCTCAGTTTGCCCTTTTGGATGATGTGAACTTAAATATAGAATTCTGTGTATTTAGCTATAGAATTCTGTGTGTTTAGTTATAGAATTCTGTGTGTGTAGGTATATTTGATTTGGAATCATGTGAACTTAGATATAGAATTCTGTGTGTTTAGGTATATTTGATTTGGAATCATGTGAACTTAGATATAGAATTCTGTGTGTTTAGGTATATAATAATGTGTTTATGGTTTATGTGTTGCATTTCCTTGCTCAGTTTGGATTTTGGATGATGTGAACTTAGTTATAGAATTCTGTGTGTTTAGCTATAGAATTATGTGTGTTTAGTTATAGAATTCTGTGTGAGTAGGTATATTTGATTTGGAATCATGTGAACCTAGCTATAGAATTCTGTGTGTTTAGCTATAGAATTATGTGTGTTTAGTTATATAATATTGTGTATATGGTTTATGCTAATGGATAGTTAGTTGTATGCTTTGGTAAATAATTTTGTTTTACTCAGCATCTATATGCCTTGGATAGCATACTGTCATGGAATTATGTGTTTTAGTTGTAGAATTATGTGTTTTTAGTTTCGTAATAATGTTTATTTAGTAATAGCATCGTGTTTTTCAAACCAATGCATCAAAGATATATATACATTAAAGTACTTTTCGTGCATTTGAAATTTGAATTGGAAAAGTCAAGGACTAATTAATAAATTATTTGATACAATACTGATCACCCATACACACCCCGCCAACCCCACCCCAACCCCACATTTTTTGGTTTTTATAGTGATCAGAGTTAAAGATATGGGAAGATAATTTTTGAGTGCAGAATAATTGTGTTTATATAGGTATGTAATTGTGTGTATTTAAGTTTGAAATTATGTTTTAGTTAGTTAGTATGATATGGTTATTTATAATATATAGTCTACGAAGTTTGAATTTGTTTTCCATGGTATATTTTGCAGGTTCGGATGTTTTCAAACTACTTGGAGACTAAAGGTTGCCCGCAAATGGCTAGTGTTGTCCGGAAATTCACCCTGTGTAGACTATGCATGCCTTGGAGAGATATCACAAACAAAGTTGATTGTGGTATATATGCCATGAGGCATATGGAGAGCTACATGGGTGGTGGCACCAAGGGATGGGATTGTGGTTTGGAGAAGAATAATGCGTCTCAACTGTCTAACTTACGCACGAAGTACTTAGCTGCAATAATCCTCTACCATAGCAATGAGCTAAAGGATAAATGTTTGGAAGAAGCCAAAAGTTTTGGACGGGGAAGATCGTATTGTAGTTTTGTTTTAAATAGACAATGTAGTATGCAGAATTGTGCTCATCATTTTTGTATACTTAGGTTACTATCGTTGGTGTTTTTTGTCTTTGGGAGCCATTTGCATATGACTTAGATGGTCTTGAATTGTGGATATGAATGGTTCGGGGCGTGGGGTGTTTTCTCTTTAATCAATATAAATTTGCATTTTCACGTACATATGGTCGGAATGTTGTTATACAACGTTAATATTGTATTGTAGTTATTACATTGTATGTCTTACGCACAAAATTATGTACAGTTAAGTATCCACTAACCCAAAACTATATACACATTATTATATAACTAAACACACATTATTCTATTGCTAAATACACATGATTCCAAAACAAGTGTACATGCTTGCACAAAAAAATTCATAAAAAAGTCTTATTACTAAACAAACATTATTGCGAAACTAAAAACCCATAATTCTACATCTAAAAACACATAATCCCAAACCAAAATATACTTGCACTAAATAACAAAAAACAATATGCTATTACTAAACAAACATTATTGCAAAACTAAAAACACATAATTTTACATCTAAAAACACATAATTCCAAACCAAATATACATGCTTGCAAAAAATAACAAAAAACAATATGCTATTACTAAAAAAGCATTATTACATAACTAAAATCACATAATTCTACATCTTTAAACACATAATTCCAAAATATACGTTTATTGATCTTGATGTTGTCATTGAAGGACGATGTGTGTGTAATACACAGATAATGTGTAAATAGGTTGCAGATATTGTATGTTTATGCTCGAATTATGTAACGGATCCAATATTTAGTTGATCCGGTGAGATTTCAGTCTCGACCAACGTGAATCGTAACTGGATCTTGATCCGCAAAAACACAATATTTAGATATTAAAACAACAAATTCGAATACTATTTACCTGATTTTAAATGTATTGTGTAAATCCATATTCTGAGAACATGAATGTATGGTGCAAAATTGAACTCACCAATATTTGTTGTATAAGTACACATATTTATTGCCATTTTTGTTCATAATTAATACTTTAAACATATATTAGATGCATTGTTAATAGGCAAACACGTATTTAGGGATTACATTATATGTGAGACACTATATATTAGAAGCTATATGTACTACATATATTTCATTCTAAATACACACATTTGAGACACTATGCGCACATTTAATTAATACCAATTGAACACACATATGTACGTGAAGCTATTTTGGATATATTATAGGTGATACACATTTTTACTAATAAATACCACAGATTCGAGACACTATATACACATTTCATTAATACTAACTAAACACACATATGTACATTTAAGCTATATGTGTTACATTATATGTGATACATATTTTCATAATAAATACACAAATTGAAACACTATACACGTATATCATTAATACGAACTAAACACACATGCTCTAAGCATATAATATACACGAGTTCTGATTTGCAAAGCTATATGCACGTAATTACAAAGCTATATGAACGTAATTACAAAGCTATATGCACGAGAATTACAAAGCTATATGCACGAATTACAAAACTATATGTACATAATTAATTGGAGAATTTTTTATTATTCAACATTACATGCATTCGAACCACACATTTTTTGATGAATTGGTGTCAAATATTACCTTGTTGGGATTTGTTTTGTGGAGGGGTATCCTGGTATCCGTGACATTGCAATACCGATCCGTTGATGTGGATTTTTGGTTTTTTTATCACGAGAATATTTGTTGGTTCGATTTTTGCGTGGGATTTCTGTGTTTTTTACGTTGCTTTTGATCGTGGGAGAAGATGATGTTGAAGTCTGATATTTGGACGCTGGGAGGAGACGTTGTTGTGATCGTGGGTTTTTTTTTTTTACGGTTTTTGACGATGCTTTCATGTTGGGACCGGAAGATGGTGATTATGGTAAGATTCTATTCCTTGATTTTAGGAAAACTTATTATTTGGTGATTTTAACATTCCAATTGTACCCCTATTTGGTCCCCACTATTTTTTAATTACTTTAAAATGCCATTAAATCCTAGCTTTTTATTTTATTTGGTTGAAGGGTGTGGATTGAGTCTCATGTTCCTACCTATAGCTATGGTCTCATAGGATCTCATCCCTATATATATATATATATATATATTCATTCAAATTGCACATTTCTTTTGACTGATGTCTTTTCCATGGTTACGTACTAAATTTCATTACAACTTTGATATGTTCATGAAAATAAACGAAATTACAACAGGAAAATTGGCTTCCAAGACAACATTAAATTGAACAAACAAATTGCTTGAAAACGATTCAGAAATCGACAAGAATATCCATAGGCAGATCTAAATACACGTTAAAAGATTTCGATCGTCACCTTAATCTTATCTGATCAAAATTGAAGAACTAATTAATTTAACTAAAGGGATAATTACGAAAAATATCCTGAGGTCTGGGCTAATTACCAAAAAAACCCAGAGATTTTTAGGAATTATAAAAACCTTCTTTAGATTGGACCCGTCTTATATATTTCTCCCTTCATATGCAAAAAAAAAAAACTCAAAAGTTATATTAGCAGGTCCGGGACAAGCAGGCTCGTTATCGCCCCAAGAGTGGCAACAGGAGAGACAGTATGGAAAGCTCTAGGTGGACAACTTCTTATGAAAGCCCTTTTTGTTCTCGAAAGAAATGAAAGTTCTAAGAGTCCCCCTCACGTTTATCAAAATATCACACTTACCCCTTAAATTTAATATAAAATCAAACTTATTAACGTGTAGAAGTAATTCCTTTTCCATTTGCCAACCTAAAATAAACAAATACATCTTTTTTTCTGAATTTATTCGTCGGTGCATAAAAGAGAGAGTGAAAAAGTACAAGATTAAAGTTGATTATATTAATTAACTATATATATTACTATTTACTCCTATAATTAAATTGAGAGTAAGGGAATAAAATTAGCACAAAAATTCCTAAAATAATGTTTATATGAACCCAAAAAAAAGAAAAATGTGAACGCATCAGATTCCTCGACAGCATTTTTCCAACTTGCCCATGGCGTGTGTCCTCCACACTTCTACACTATATAAAAATCAATTCCTTATTACATAGTATATTTTTCTCATAACCCCATATAATTATTTAATCTCGCATTTTAATTTCTTTGAATCAAATTTCTACATGGAAACAACCAAACCAAACAACCCACAAAAATGTCAGATTGATAACAACCGAATCTTGCCCCGAAACGACGACGTCGAAGTTCAAAACGATCAAGAATTCGTTCACGATTACTCAAACCGGGCCCAGTGGCTAAGGGCGGCGGTTTTGGGCGCAAACGACGGTTTATTATCAACGGCATCACTAATAATGGGCGTCGGGGCGGTCCGGCGAGACACCAAAACCATGATTCTCACCGGAATCGCCGGGATGGTGGCCGGGGCTTGTAGCATGGCCATCGGAGAATTTGTTTCCGTGTACTCGCAGTACGATATAGAGGTGGCTCAGCTGAAGAGAGAGCAGACGGTTCGGAGAAATGGAGATGATAATCAGATGGAGGCAATGAAGAAGAAATTGCCGAACCCGTGGCAGGCGGCCGCCGCCTCGGCGTCTGCTTTTGCCGCCGGGGCGGTAGTGCCTCTGCTGGCCGCGGGTTTTATAAGGGAGTATCGTGTGAGGTTGGGGGTCGTGGTCGCGGCCGTGAGCGTGGCGCTTTTAGGGTTTGGTGGTGTTGGGGCTGTTCTAGGGAGGGCTCCACTCGTGAAATCTTCGTTGAGGGTTTTGATTGGTGGATGGTTGGCCATGGGTGTCACTTTTGGATTAACAAAGTTGATTGGCTCTACTGGAATATAAGTTGTCAGTTATTTTTAACTTTTAATTAATATGGGTTTTTATTATATTTAAAAATTAATTTCAAGTAATTTCTAGCGTTGTTGTGTACTTGTGAATTTGTAGAAATCAAGATTTTGCTATCAAGGTTATAAAGGATTTTGATCATTTTTAATGTTGTTGTATTGTACTTAATTTCATATAGTTGCAAAAATTACTACTTTTGGGAGTGATTATTGTAGCTGAAGTATAAGTAGTTGAGAATCAAAAGTTGTAGTGTTAGGAACTTCAATCAAAAGTTGAAGCTATTGGGTGAAAAAATTATAAAAGTGCTTATTCGTTTGTAAAAGACAAACCAGAAACTTAATAAGAAATCTAAATTACCTATCTTCTTTCTTTTAGATTCCAATTAAATGAAGCAAAAATTGACTCTCGCAAACACTCAACAGTGATTTTTAAGCCAGAAACTGAGAAGCATTTTTTTACTGACCGCAAACACTCCCATTATGTATTACAAAATTAGTATTGCATTATATGTTCATAAATTAAACCTATGCAAATTACGTATCATGTGTATATGATTACGATGAAATATAATTTTTTTAAAATATTTTGTATATAATACGAAATGCAATTTAAAAAATTGGAATAATAAGAATGAAATGGAGAGCCTAGCTATTAGTATATGCACGAGAATGATCATGCATCTTCATCATTTTTCCAGGCTTTACTAACAACTCATAAACAATATAATCGCCCCTGCCTTTACTTAACCAATGCTTTTTGTTGTATCAAGTCACAAATTATATCACTTGTTCACACTTTAGGCACTTTTAAGAAGCTTTGTCTTTCAAGCAAAGTAGTACATTAATTGTGGTAACTTGTTTTTCTGTTATTGGTCTTGTTATATTATGTATGGTTTAAAGTTGCAATTCTTGGGTATTGTTCTACATGGGATCTGGCATATTGGGATATAATTTAATTGGACGTTCAAAAAAATCATAACAGAATATTGTAGAACGTCATTACACGCCGAGTTTAAATTGAGAATATATAATAATAATATAAACATTTACAGAATTAGAGGAAAGCAACTTTCACTTTTTCCATTTATAGTTTTACGATAATCCCCATTATAACTAAATACACCCTTTCAAAGATTATTATCAAATTATATTGATATTATGAGATGCTTATTCTCTAATTCTAGCCTGCCAATTGAAAATTCAGTTAATTTATAAGATTTTCAACGTTTAATCCACACTTAATTGCAGTGGTATAATATTAGTAATTCGTATATACTGAAGGTTACAACTTTGAACTTTGTGCTAATAGTTCATGTTATTCCTGCTTTAGCGGGTGGGAACAAAAGGCAAGCAAGAGATGAGATCTCATATTCCACTTTTCATATTCCACTCTTATTCCATTGCATTGGATGACATACACGTGTGCATGATGATGTCACGTGATGTCACAATTGTACACGTGATGATGTCACAGTTGCACTACAAATGCATATTTCTTTTCTTCTTCCTCCTTTTTTGAGTAGTGTCTATACGTGTAAAGATTTATCAATGTGTATGTGTAGTTCCTTATTGTATGCATATAAAGAATCCAATGTGTTCACACTACTCGAAATTTGTAGAACAATGAAATAACTAATTTTTCATAGACTCAAAATCTATATATATATATAATAAGAGACTATTCTATGAATAGTAGCTCAGTTTTTTCCCGCCCATTTTTCACTTTCTAAAAACAAAAATAATTTTCAGCTTTTTTTATTTTATTTTCCTCCTCTATTTTCCCTGTTTTCCGGTTTTAAATGAGTGTATAAAATGATTTCCAATTTTAAATATTTGTTAATAAATTGATTTCCTATTTTAAATATTTGTTAACCATACATTACGAAATATTCGAGACTATGAAATGGAAAGATTTTGATTTGCTGACTATTGCATGATTCCGGCAGATTTTTAAGGTGTTTATTAATGGTATTTAAATTTAATGACTTTCCTAATATATTTTTTTTAAATACCAATATAGAAATATGATTTATTTATGTAAAAAAATCATATTTGTTATTCTAAACAGATATACTTAACAAAGTAAACATAAAATATGGCATCAAATTTTTCTACTCTTACCAAATGGATATATATTATTTAATTTAATTTCTATAAATAAAAAACAATCGAAATAATTGGAACGAATTTTGCTTGGAGTAATAACATACACTATATTACTCAATTTAATTTGTTTTTCGAAAAACTGATATTGAAGGATTACACAATATCAAAATCTGACACCAAAATTACTGAATGGAAATAAAGAAATAAATCTGCAAGATTTAATTAGTCCCATCTTTCCTTCATTATGCCATATACCTGCACTATAAATATGTGAACCATTGTACAATTTTCAGCATCACGAGATCAAACGAAAACAGACGAGAACATTATTTCACACATATAGATAATAATTTTTTGCTTGATATTATGGCTCCAATGTTCACTTTAATCAAGGACTTGAATAACAGCAAGACCCAATGGGCTACAAAATTACGTCTTGTGAGTTTACGCAGAAGCCTTCTTTTTCTGACACAAACCAGATACAAAGTCTGGAATTACGTCTTTCATGACCCAATAGGTATAAGATGCACATTCAAGTTGTAGATGATACTAGGAATAATCCATTGCTGTTATGAGATCGTTATTGTGAAAATTGAAAAGTTGATTGGAAAACCTTGTGCAATTTTGAGGAGAGAATATATAGATGTAATTTTTGTTTTTGGAATGCTTATATATTTTTATATGTGATTAATTTGTTATATAGTCTAATCATTCTTTCTTTTAAATAGAGACAAGGCGGTATAGACATTCCAGATGAGATTGCAAGTTTGATAGATACGAGGGCTTTCTTCCAGGTGCAGATAAAAGGAGATCAGAACCGGTATTTCTGTTTTAAAATTGACTACAAATAATTATTTATTAAAACATATTCGACCTTGGCAATAGAGAGTCAGGTATTCAATTAAAGTATTATTCTCCATTTTTTTTATCTTATATGTAAAATATGTTATGTTGCAAAATGATAATTTCTTTTGTTGAAAAATGTAGGAATCAGATTTTTTGTCAAAGCTGCATGTTGTCGGACAAGATGAGGAGGAGGTTGAGTTTTTTTTTATAGAATTTTACCCAAAAAAATGTTAAATTTAAATACGGTTAATAAATTAAAAAAACAAAACTTTGTTTTGCGGGAAAATTCTTCAGAAGATGAAGTAAACACCCTGAGTAAGCTGAAGAAAGGGAAAGAGTTGGTAAAAGATACCCCTTTGTCTAAACAAGCTCTTCTGGATGATTTTTCACATTCTACATTTGTGAAGAATGAAGAAGACATTGAAAAGAAATAAAGTTGCGAATAATGGTTAGCCATAGTTTTCGATTTTTGTTATATATTTTTCGTATTTAGTTTTTAACATTATCAATAACTACGATTGAGTTTTGGTTTTTTCATTTAGTATAAGTTTTTAAATGAATATTTGGTTCCCATGAAGCAGAATGTTCAATTTTTATTATTATTATTGAAGCTTTTCTTAGTTCTCATTATAACTAAGTATTTTGTTTGTTAATTTATATCTCGAAAGACATTAAATAAAACATTAACAATGGTTATGAATTATTCTGACTTTTAGTTAATAAATATTATGACAAAACCTTAATTCAAAATTGAATTTTTCAATTCATTATTATATTAATTTACATTATTATATTAATTTACTATTACTTTTTATTTTTGTTTTTTACTATTGAAATTGTTGTTATCTTTCAGATTTTTTTTTGGATTCTATAAATTGCAAAGATGGATTCATTCCATCAATGTTTACAACTTTACCTTATTGGCTTATAATTACATAAAGAAATAGATTTCTAAATTGGTATATTATATTTTTTGATTTCGACAGCTTAAAGATCGAGTTTTAACAGTGTTTCTTACAAGTTTTATAAAGGAGTAAAATATCCATATATTAGTGATCATACTTTACATGACAAAACATACCAAAATGCAGACTCTGAAATATGTGAGCACCAATCAATAATATGGCATTTTTTAAAAACATAGAATGAAAACACTAAGCACCATCAGGATTCCACTACACTCTTGGTGCAGGGTCAAGTGGCTTATCAGCTTAGAATTTTTTTTGAAAGCACACAAAATAAATGACAATTAACTAATACCCAAAACTACAAATAAAAAGATAAAAATCAAGCTACTCGAATACAAAGAATTAACTGATACAGAAAATCAAGCTGAAAAAACAACTAAGTCATAAAATACAGAGAATTGACATACATATTTTATCATACAGATTAAAGCTTTAACTGCAACTGATTGCGGTCTAAGATATTTGTTAAATTATACCATAACTATATATTGAAAATATGAAAACACAATTTTAATTTTAATATGGCGAAATCACACTAATTAGTTAAATTATTTATTTCCAAACTTCCAAATATACCTAAAATGTTAAAACATAATTTTGACATTAATGTGGCCTAATCACCATTTTTTTTACCATATATATTTCCATTTATAATTGTCACAAATTTATGAATATCTTAGTTAAAAATTATTTTTGGATTATATTTATTTCCATGTATAGAGCAAAGTACACATAAATACCCAGTAAGTTTGCATATGTGATTTTGGATCTTTAAAACCCAATACTGCTAAACTCAAAAACAAAAATTCTCCATAAAACCAAGGCTGAACTCAAAGGATAATCACACACTGATAATAATGAGGCAACTCAGAGGATTCACAGTATTGGGCAATAAACGAACAAGGGATACCAATATTGAAGACGGTATAAGTCTTTATGTTGTAAAATATTTATAAGTTATATTATTAGATGTTTATAATAGCATGTCATTTTTAAAACAAATTTACATTATAATTTAATTTAGATTATAACTTGCCTTGTAATGTTTGTTGATAGTATGTTTCATTTGGTTTGTTATCAACATATCCCTTAGAACCTGAAATAAATTAGTAAATGAATTAGTCTATAGCAAAACTATGATGTATGAAACACCTCTATAGTATAGATTCACTTATCTTTATATTGTTATGTCATATTGTAATCTTCATTCTTAACTTATTGTAACTACATGAACATAAGAAAAACAACAGTAAGTTCTAAATAAAGCTATAATTAACAATAGATTGATAGATTTCAAAAAAACGTAAACAATAGAATATCCATAAATTGTTAACTGAAGATGTAGAATACAAAAATTTAGTTTACCTTTATAAATTTAAATCTACTTTTTTTGTAAATAACGGTTCTCATATATTCATAAACCTCAAAAACGTTAGCACGAAAAATTCAAATCTCTAATTTAACAGTAATTAGTCTAAAAAAATTTACAATAAATTCATCACAATCTTATAATAAACACATCACTCTAAACTTCCAGATCTAAAAATTAGGGTTTTCAAAATTATCTTTATTGTATCATTTAAAAACAACTAAACATAGGTAGACATCATTTTCAAGAATGTTTCGTAACAAAAATTTAAAAATTAAAAAAATATAAAATTAATCTATATGGTTTTGCTTCAGATCTAAACATCCAGACAAGAATTTTCGAACAATAAAGGGTTTCTAAAAATGATTTTATAAAATACAAACATCGGGACTGAATATAATATTATCCATACATACACATGATAAATAAAATGTTTCGAAAAAAAATTATAAAATCAGAAAAAAATAAAACAAAATAAATGGAAAACTAACCTGTGTACATTTCTGTCTATATCTATCTGAAAAACCCAAGCACCGATTGTCAGATCTATACTTGGATTTGTGCGTTTTTCACTCGGATATTCGATATGCACAAAAAAAAATCGATTTCAGAAATATTAATAGATAAAAAAAAAGAAATTAAAGAAATTAAATCATAAAATTATTACCTGATTTGATGAACATGTTGAATCATTTCTGGAGGAGATCCGCATCATTTTTCCATAGTCCACCAAACATAAACATAAAAAAAAATATTGTTAGTTTACCAGATCTGAAAAAAATATAAAAAAAAAACTAAAAGAAAAAGAAAAATCCAGAAAAATAGTTTTAACCTTCAGCAGATCTTGACGATTCATTAAGAGATCTGAAAATAAGATATCAAAATTTTACTTTTTAAATGTTTCGAGGCGAAACATTAATCGTGAACCCGAACAAGTGTATCAGTAAAAACACAAGATCGAACTCTTCGAAACATAGTACTTAGAAAAACAAAGATATTCAAACCCAATATGGTGATCAGTCGAAAACATTGTACGAAGCCTTTGTGCTAATCTTCATATATTATAATTAAAAAAAATCAAAACAAGCATGCTACATATTTTCTGATAATTTTTTGTGGATTTTTGAAATATTGATTTTCTAATAAAATGTAATACTGTACATAAATCACAAAAAAATCAAAGGAAAATGAAGGATGTTCGATTTTCTTTAACAAACAAACATAGAAAATGAAGGATGTTCGATTTTCTTAAACAAAGAAACACAAAAAATGAAGGATGTTCGATTTTGTATCTGTGAAGAAAAGAGACGAACAAACCCTAAATTGTTGAAGAAAACAAATTACAGAAATAGGGTAGTGAGAGAAATGGATGGCGAAAACCCTAAGCCCATTTGGTTTTTTTCTTTTTTGTAAATGATATTTAAATTGGAACGTTCTACACACTATTATGTGGCATGATCCTATGGAAAATTCTACACGTGTACCGTTGGATAAGTTGACAGTGGTATTGGTTTTAAATTAATTCGAAAATGCTGAATTTGATTTAAAAAAAAACAAAAATGCTGAAATGGGCTTTAAAAATACATATTATTGGGCTTATTCATCTGTTGGGTACATATCTATTTTTATTGGGTTAGTTCATTTACTTTTTGGGCTGATGGATTTTAAATTGGTAAATAATTTGTGCTAATCATTTGTTTTATTAAATATTTATTTATATATTTAAATATTTGCTTTTATAATTCACCATAAAAATATATTAATAGTTAAAAATTTAATTCTATTTAATATTTATTAATATATATATTTATTGACATATTTAAATGGTTATTATTTTACTCACCTTTTGTATGATATATATTATATTCTTTTATATTAGATTATATTGTTTTATTATTACTTTGATTTTTCAAATAGAAAATGGGAGCATGATAGGGAGAACATTTGCAGATGGATCTAATAGAGTTGTATCCAAGAATAGTTCGAGCAAGATTGTTTATCCATTTTCGAACTCTCCTCTCAGTGACATCACAAACGGTACATTTTATTTTATTTTTATTATATATATATATTTATATTTATTTATTTTAAAATTAATTTTTTAAATAGAAAATATTTTTGATAAAAAAACAAAATTGTTATTCGGTCAATTAAATGAAAACATGCTTAAAAATACTTAAAATAATAGTTGTATGTTTTTTCAAAAATAAATATACATATATATATATATATATATAATTTTTGTATTAAAAATATCTTGATATAAGATGTTGATTTCTTACATGATCGCACACACGGAATTCTTAAATGGTATAAGATTTTACGGACTTCCTAATCATGAAAATCATTTGAAGGTTGCGACTCCTGTTATGCTCCTGAGAAATATAGACCATTCAATTGGTTTTTGTAATGGTACACGATTGGTGATTACAAGACTTGGTAAACATGTGCTTCAATCTAAAATTCTCTCGGAGCAATGCAGTCATAAAGTGTTGATTCGCGAATGACTCTTACCTTATCGACCTACAAATTCCCTTCAAGTTCCAGCGAAGGCGGTTTTCTTTGATCGTGTCGTATGCCATGACGATAAACAAAAGCCAAGGACAATATCTCTCTAATGTCGGCCTATATATCAAGAATCCAGTTTCCAGTCATGGCCAATTATGCGTGGCAGTTTCTCGAGTTACCAATCGAAAGGGACTGAAAATATTAGTTTGCGGCGACGATGCGTCAAAAAACAAATAAACGACTAATGTTGTATATAAAGAAGTTTTTCAAAATTTGTAATTTTTATTTTGTGCAATTGTAATTTGCTTTCTGAGGATTTGTTATAGACTATATTTTTTATTGACATTTTATTTATATAGCAACACCACACTCCAAAAACGATCCCGTGCATCGCACGGGTAAAAAACTAGTTTATTTAATTTTGAAATCTTAAACTTGTTTTGTGATTTTGAACAAAATGTAATTAAATTGTTATATTAATATTTTATAAGTTCTATGATCTTATTTTATCCAAGTACTTAGGCCACTTTTTTATTTTTTTTTACTAGGTAAAATTTGTTAAAAAAATATTTTTAGTTAATATTTATATGTATTTTTTTTATTTTTTTATCTGGTTCACCCCAATTTCGTGTATCGATCCACCCCATAATAACTTCTGGCTACGCCATTGACCATAAGCATTTTGTAAGATAATAACAACGTACGTATAATATGTTTGGAATAAGCTCAACATACACCCTGTAAATGTCGTAAAATTAAAATAGAATATCTTGAAGAGAAAATAGTCATTGCTGGCCAACAAGAAATGACATAAATCGTAATTCTTTAAAATGCATCAATACTAAACCAATCCTTTTTTATTTATTTATTTTTTTAGAGATTTGAAACTAATTTTTTGTTAATCTAGTTTTACGAGAATGTTGGTGAGGAATATTGACAATTTTAGAAAAAGTGAAGTAGCTGCTTCAACTGTGCTTGCTGTGATACATGACAGCAAAAGGCATATTACAACTTTACTTTGGGATAGGGATGATGAGATGTACAAACCTCCAATTTCAACGTTCATAATTACATTATAAACTGTTTACTTTGTTGCTATAACCAAAGAATCCATTACATTCACATTTATTTTAATTGATAACCTTTTTGCAACTACATAGAACAAATAATAAGTCAATTAAGATTACCATGGTAATTAAATTAATTACATTTTCTAGTCCCATTTGTAGAACTAGACCAATAGTTTTATGTGTTTTCAATGAATATAACTTATTCTGGATGGATTAGAATTAAGAAAGGGGCGAACAAGATAAGGTACAAACATTGACAGTACTCATGGTATCAACTGTCACTTGGTGAGATTTTATATGTTTTTTGGAATGTCCAATTGTTAGTGGAGTTGGGAATAAGCAGACATAATATTGGTAAAGTTATAAAATTCTTCGACTCAGTTAATTTTTATTTACCAATTAAATTTGTTTAGAATCAAATCAAGAATTTTTAGTCATCCTCCAAATGCATTTCAAATTCCATGAGTCTACTAGCTACTTGGTTGGCACATTAGACCATTGGAAAATCAGACTATTCTGTTACTAATACAGAAAATAAAAATACAATCTAATTTATTAATTCACTAATAAATATACTTTTTAGATGTTTATCAAAGTTGTTATGATGTAGTTTAATCTGCTTCATATATGATATTTGACCTGAATTTTCTATTGCTGAGCTGCTACTGTTAATAATAAAGATAAGCCCGTGTTCAATTCTGAACTTCAAAAGCAGGGGCAACAATAAAAATTTTGATTTTCAGTTAACTATTTTTCTAATTTATATTTTTTTTTGAGTTTGAACGTGTTTTATATAGCTTGTTGAAAATCAGTATATATGAAGAGGCACAACACAAATATATCTGATTGTTTATAATTTAGATAGGCCAATAAGATAAGTCTAACAGAATTATCTGAATTATGGACCAAAGAATAAATAAAGACCCTATATAATTAATTTTATTGATTATGGTAATAATACGTAAACTAATATCCACTTATTTATCTAAAACTATATCACATCCTCGTTATTTGAAGAATATACAATTTACGACGAACTTGCTCTCAAGTTTTCTGGCTTATCTTACTTTCTACGAAATTGATGCGGGTGGTGATTCAATCAAGAGTCGAGATGAGCACGAGTACTACAAATAAGTGTGATACCAAATCAATATCATAAAACTCTGTTAACTACATTGACATCAGAATATTATCAGCAAACCTTTTTTTTTTTTTTGAATTGCTGTATTTTTACATGCAAAAGTAAAATCTAGTTAATAATAATTGGAGCTAGATTGGAAGATTTGCGAGCAAGGCAAAACTAATAGCGATACATGTATCAAAAATATTCAGATTTAAAAAGAAAATTCAAATAAACAAACTTGTATCTGATGGAACTACAGAATTATAAAGATATATATATATATATAATGGCTAATTAGAAAAATACTCCGAGGTTTCCTCAAAAAAAAAAAAAGAAAAATACTCCGAGGTATTGGGCAATTACGAAAAGAACCAGTTAAGTTCCAAAATTACAAAAATACCTGGTGGATTGTGATAATGTCAGGGCTATTTTCTTATTGCCCCAGCAGATACTCTTTTAGGATTTAACCTAAGACCCTTAATTGCACCGTTGATGTACATACATACATGCATACACATTATATATACACACACTCATGACTCATGTAAATTGTGTAAATTTTCGTTACCTCTTCAGACTTCTAATACCCAAGTTTTCGAGATTTATGCAAAATAGATATTTGGATGAAAATGAATCTTTTCTTATTTCATCCGATAATTACAATTTTCTGTCAAATTCTATGGTAGAAAAATGCAAAGAATATTCTTGAAACGAAATTTTCCAATAATCATGGAGCTAGAAAACAGAGAGTTTTTTTTTCTTAAAGTAAAGGCGCGCAACCAAATAAATAAAAAAGAGAAAAATTGTTGATCACAAGACCGATCAGCTAGCCTATGATGGAGACCGCAAGAGAAAAATATAACCATATCTTTGTAACCACAAGTCGGTTACATGGCTAAACTAAAAAAATATCCACAAGTTAAAAAAAAAAAAAGAAGACAAATTAAAGTTGAAAAACAAAATTGTACATGCCAGACAAGTGAGACACGAAACAGAAGTAAATGAAACCATTAGTCCACCTTCAAAGGCAGATACAAAGGGGATAAGTGGAGGATGTTGCCCCCAAAAAAAATTTCAAATTTTCTTTTACTATGTATAATTTTAAATATTAAAATTATTTATAAAAAATTTTTAGTATTTAGCCCCCCAAAATTATTTATAAATATGTTATATTCCCCCTAACTATAGTTCCGGGCCCCCAACTGTAAATTCTTGCGTCCGCCACTGCCACCCTCATGGACGCTCAAAACGATTCATTATTAAATCCATCATCCCCTGCCTCATCATCCCAAGATTTAGAAGCAACCATATACATAAGTTGTAATGCCTTTGAACTATATGGGGCGATTCGAATGGCTGCTCTAGAACCAATATTGTGGATGCCACTGCTCATTCAGTGTTTTGGTTTTGGGATGTGTACTACAGGCTGAACTCCTACACGCAGTCGGTATAGGTTCAATTGGAGTCTGAGACGAATCAAGTAGTGAATGAGGTACACTCATGAGATCGAGATGAGAAGTTTAAGATGAACTACTCAAATATCGATCCCAAATGTATTTTCCATAATTAATTTCATCACAAGACTCCAAAACAATACTGAAGACAACTCGGGGAAAGCATGCATAACTTAAACAATTTTATGACCTAATTAACAAAATAAACAACGTGGTTCTTTGTAAGTGGAACGTACAAAGGAATTGAATTCAATTTTGTTAAAGCAATCGATCAACTTTGTGCACCAATATCTGAATTGATTATAGTAGCTTATATAATAAGGAGTTGTGTGGAATGCACACTTCCTGAAAACAAAATAATGCCATATTTCCCCACTTTTGTGTAGAGGGCACACTCCTTCCTATTTTATATATTAATTTTCCCCTTTGTGTATCATTCCCAACCCTCCTTTTGTGGAAGTGCATTCCAAACCAGCAATCCATCTCCACATAACATATATATATATATATATATATATATATATATATATATGAGTAATTAAAGAAAAAGAGTGTCAAGAGCTAGCAAGTTAAGCGCATGAGATATTCTAATCTAAAAGGGCGTTTTATCTTCTATTTCACCGCACAAATGATTAACATGTGTATAAAAACACCAAATTAAAAGTGAAATGCGTCATTGAGATGTTACGCAAATTAGTTGTGTGAATTATGAACAAATATACATCTCTTTGTTTTTATTTAATAGAATAGGGTACGTATATACGTACACTTGTCAATCATATAATTAAGCATGATGCACATCTGGTGTAGTGTGGATTTTATTACCTAATTAATAACACTACATTGTGGATTTACTGTTCTAATTTGATGTTTCATCACGTATTTCACAATTTTGACATTTGATGTGCTTATATATTATGAAATACGAGATGAAACACTGAGAAACCGAACTAGCCACTACTGCTATATTTAGATTTTCAGAGCTAGCTAGCTAGTTTTTATTGGAATGAATATATTAAATAACCACCAAGGCTTGTGCTCCTCACACTAGTCTAATTTTTTATTCTCAATTTTCATCACAATTCCTCTATAAATTACCCCTTCTTGTTATGTATCTCAACAAGCACAACAAATCTTAACCATCTCTACAATATACAATCTTAAGATTCCTAAATATATCTCCATCAATATTATTTCATGGCCACCCCAAACCACGTCCAAGTTATGATCCCATTACCCCATGCAGATCAAATAAGCCATTGCAATAATATGATCAGTGTACCTGAAAATGAAATGGAAAATAATGAAATAGACTACTCACAAAGGGCACAATGGCTTCGAGCCGCTGTCCTCGGAGCCAACGACGGCTTGGTCTCCATAGCATCACTGATGATGGGAGTTGGAGCTTTTAAAGAAGATGCCAAAGCCATGATCATTACTGGCTTTGCTGGAATGTTTGCCGGTGCATGTAGCATGGCTATAGGTGAATTTGTATCTGTGTATTCTCAATTGGACATAGAGATAGCCCAAATGAAAAGAGACAAGAGAAATAATGGACTTATCAATGATGACAATGAAGAGAAGGAGAAGCTTCCAAACCCTTTTCAAGCCGCCATGGCGTCGGCTCTCGCGTTCTCGTTGGGAGCCATTATGCCTTTACTTGCGGCTGCGTTTATTACTGATTATAAGGTGAGGGTTGGGGTGGTGGTAGCTGTCACCACCTTGGCTCTGGTGGCGTTTGGCGGCGTTGGGGCGGTGTTAGGGAGGACTAAGGTGGTGAGGTCTTGTGGGAGGGTGCTGGTTGGAGGGTGGATGGCTATGGCTATCACTTTTGGTCTCACTAAGTTACTTGGCTCTGCTGATTTCGGAATATGATTAGAAAATTAAGTGCCACCTTAATTTCTTGCATCATGTTCATTTTATCTGTGTTTTTTTTTCTTTTTTTATAAGGAGGATACTGAATGGTTCCTCATCGATGATCGTGTTTCATCGTGTGTGCGTTTTTATGTGTAAAATAAAGTTAGCTTTGTATTATTGGCGCTTGACATGAAAGGAGGAAGACCTGGTTTCTCATGCAAGTTGATGTTTGTTGCAGAAATAAATTCGACAATGTTTTATCCATCAGCTCCCCATGTCATGATGCAAATAGTGTTCACTATCAAACAAGAAGAGATTGAGTCTTCGATACTCACTATTTGCATCATGACTAAACATCTCCTACTCAAATGTTTGGAGACAAATATTGCTATATTAGCGATGAATATTCACGTTTGATGTATTATTTTTTTTTAAAAAAAAAACAAAAGTTTTGTATTCTTTCACACCCGCTTAATATTTTGAGCTCACAGTCCGAATCCAAAAAATAGAGCCACAAATGCCTCGTTATCAAATGTATATAATTCTAGAGCATGTTTCGTTACATTTTTCTCTCTTTTATGCGTAAAGTGATTTCAGTTACACCCGATTATTTTAGCCAGCTTCATATAAGGATGATTGAATCGAGCACAAAATAAGGTCACTAAAAAAAATTACACTCTTCGTCGTTTTCTGTGCAAAATCCTAACGAGGTAAATGCAATAAATTGAAAAATAAATATATATATATATATATATATAATCATATACATAATATAAATATAAAGAGAATAAATTGATGAATTAGTCTTTTCAGGACGAATAGAACTGTAATTAACCTCGAATATTAATTTTATGAGAATATATCCTCTAAGTTGATTCTGTGAAATTAGGAATTCCAAAAAAGTACTTATAAGTACTTGAGCAAAATTGGCCAAAGGAACAGTGAAATAGAAATAAATTATGATTAATTCTTTGAAAAAATATAAGTCAGAAGTAGAGATACTTACGAAATTATTACAAGAAAAGAACAGGAAAAGGCGTTGCATACATATTACTAGTAAAGTTGCATTTAGATGGAAGAGTTAAGTTTTTAGGGGGAATTTCAGGGAAAAAATCAAACAGACTCTATAAGATGGATTTAAAATTCACAACAAAAAGTAGCCCAAAATAAGATCTCAAGAATTCATAATGCAGTGAGATTTTTACCCAAACAAGCACAATAGTTTTGCTATATGGATTTCCTAAGCTTCAAAATCTATCGATCAAATGAAATTTAAATGTCTGATGCTTAGTCATGCACAAAAAAAAAAACTATTTTCTAATAAGACTCAAATCTAGCATAACATGAAATACATTCCCGAGATTTTCTTCAGAAAATATCCAAAGTTAAAACAAACTGACCAATAACATAGACAAGAGCACAACCAAATATAGCCACCAAATATGGCTTTAAAACTCTTAAGACCATATCAAAAGGCAGAATGCAATAAATAAATAAAAGAGGGGCAAATGTGAAATCCATTCATCTAAACAAACGACAATGTATTAAAGTGTGATCATGATACTGAGGCGAGGGCGAAAAATCAACACAATTATACCCTACAAATAAAAACAATAGGATATTTCAACTTCATCAAGTACGAAAAAAAAGAATGAAAGAAACTCACCAGTCCTCCACAGTTCATCCATCGTATGTCGTGAAATATACAGCATATTACATGGAAACTGATTTCTAATTGCAAACACGCATAGATTGCATAAAGACAACTTAGAAGAAATATTTCGAACAGCCAGAATACCACAAAGAGAACAACTGGGCCGAATCTCCCACATCCAAACCTGATCATTATGCTACGTTTGTTGAAAAGATAAAAAGATAATCTCAACAAACATATTTCATATCAACATGTAGTTCAGCTAAGATGACCATCACACACAGCGAAAAGGTAGTTTAGCTTCAAGAACAAGCATGGAGATTTAAGACCCCAAAACCACAAAAAGAAAAAGGGTAATTAAAAAAACTCAGATTCGGGCTAATTACAAGAAAAAACAAATATTTTTTAAAATTGCCAATAACCCCTTGAGGTTTGATGTTGTACTGTATTTTTCCTTCATAAGCAAAAACATTTCAAAAATACCCCTGATATTTCTAGAAATATTACAATTACCCCCTTAAATTTAATAGAGAATCAAACTTGGGGGCTTTTGTAATTTTGAAGCATCTCTGGGTTTTTGTAATTAGACCGAACCTCAAGGGATCTTTTGTAATTATCTCAAAGAAAAATGAGAAGTGAGCTAACGGCAACCAACAACAGATCATTGAATAAATTACGAATTGTGGAGGCAGTGATCGCAACAGGAAGCAACAAAATACCTCCATTCTCACTGTCTTCCAGAGAAAAATCAAAAACGAACAGCATGGGAACAAACAGAACACTCAGATCAGCCTAGAGTTATTTTTCCGTTCCGGGACTCTCCAAAACTCAACTTAGGCAGCAGTCTCCAACAAACTTCACGAGAAGTGAGATCGATCTAAAACCCACAAGCTGAGTTATGAATGGTACTGCCAACTTGAAACAGGTATTATCCTTGTCTCAGCTATAAAAACCAGGACAGGACAAAAACGGAACGAGAACCATCTAAGGCAACAACACCAGAAAGGACCAGAACAAAGCAGGAGACGCATTCACTGAACTGTGGAAGAGTATTTATATTAGCTGTCCAATGTTTTAAGAGGAACACAACTCTTCCTTCAGCCGCCTTGCAGAAGACAAGGGCGATTAATGATGCAAATACTTGCACAGGGCCTAGCGATACCCAAAAAGCTTTTCAATGTTTTATATATGTTTAAATGCACCCAATTAGCAAAAGCAAGCCAATCATCAACTTTCCAAAAAGGCCATTTAATAACCAGGCCGCCTGCCAAAAGTTTAAAAACATTAATACCGAATCACTTAATAGTTAAAGTGTTGAGAAAGACTAAACATAAATAAAACGATATATTACCCGGTAACTCCCCTTAAATCGTTAAGAATCTGGGTTTAGCTTCTAACACTGCCTCTATGTTTTGGTTTCAGGAGCACAACTGATTTGGGGTCAGGTTTTATATTCAGCAATTCCAATTTTTGGCCTCATTCCCCAGAATCATAAAACTCCATAAAGATCGTGCCATGTACAGTTGCCATTGCGATAAATTATACGAATCCAGCAGCACTTATAGCAGTGTAAGCAAGAAAGCAGACAACCAGCAGCAATAACAGTGTTCAAAAGTGTAAATCAGATTCGAATTTGCACATCAAGCAAGTAAAGCACCGCAGTGAAGAAAACAAGAGATCATCTAGGGACACAACATAGTAGACATTAGACCCAGGTTTCACACTTTCGAAAGTTTGATCCATATTGCAGACACAGCAGCAGAGGACTTGAGTCATACAACTGCAACCGTAGCCACAGGACCAGAGTCTTCAGCTGTAACATATGAAAATAAGACCATAAGTCCCAGCAAGTGGTTGAAGAAAGTAAACAGCTTCCCATTCCATATGCATAGCACAAGTAAAATTACCCAGATCGGAAACCCCCACCACCTCGGCGATCATATGGTCCAGCACGATCACGACTGTATCGATCACCACCTCCACGACCACCATTATCTCTGTTACGTCCTCCAAATCGATCTCCACTGCGATCAGGACCATATCGTCCACCACCACCACCACCACCTCCACCGCCACCATATCTATCCTCCCTGCCCCCATATTTACCACCTCTAGCCCCATCACTTGGACACTCCCTAGCAAAGTGCCCTGGCTTGCCACACTTAAAGCACTCTCCACCACCACCAGATCCCCGCCCACCACCATATTCACGTCCTCGGTCACGATCACGGCGATCACGGTCACGAGAGCGATCATTGTCATAATCTCGGCCCGACCCTTGTTGAGGCTGAGCTTTGTCAACTGTTATAGTTCGTCCATCTAAATCAATACCATTCATAGCTTCAATTGCCTCTTCCATTGCTTCCTTTTCATCAAAAGTGACAAATCCAAAGCCACGGGAGCGCCCTGAGACCTTGTCCATAACTACCTGAATTGAGGAAAAAGGACAATTTCATCAAGAAAGCACATTTTTATTCAATTTGGAAAACAAATCGACCTATGAGAACATGCCATAGATCAACAATCCATATAAAAGTAGCTGATGAAATTGTTATTCCACTAGATTCATAATGGCAATTAACTATGTTATCATAGATGTATCTCAAAAACACTTCCACATTCTTCTTCACGCCATCAGCCCAATAAATGGAAACATGCTGTAAGAGACACCCAATTTAATATATCGCGTGATCTACCTCTATATAGTACTCTTTGTTACAATATTGCATGGCTGGTAAACCTACTTTCCACTTTGCTCTTTTCTTATTATTGATGGGGCAGGGTAGTTTGAATCGTGCAACTTGGAATTGGAATGACAGGGACGATCAGCAGAGAAGCAACACAGTTACAAGATCAAACACCGTATCAGTCAACTTTCTTATCACAAATAACAACTGAAAAATATTGATGCGACCCAGATATAGGGAACTATCCTTCAAAATGAGAAAGAAGATGATACTTCCAACTATCCTTCAAATGAGAAAGAAGATGATACTTCCAAAAAATTAGCTAACTAGCATGGCTTAATGATATCATTTAAAAGTCCAGAAACGCTACAATTTTCAATTCAATAAAATAATGTTGTCACCTTTGCTTCAAGTAGATGTCCAAACTTCTCAAATGCATCTTTCAGACCTCGATCAGAAGTTGACCATGACAAGCCACCGATGAAGCATCGAAACTCAGCATCACCTGACATGTTACAAACTGTTTTCCTTCCCAGAGAGAAGGAGAGTGAGTGGGAGATAAAAACACGTTGAAAACAATGGTTTGCTCAAGAGTCATTGGGTTACACTATCAATGATGTACTAATGATGTATTTTGGTTTGAATCTGAAAAACGTCAATAAAACATTTTAGATTATAAGAGCTCAACCCAACTCCAATATTGAGAAAATGGATTTGTTCAAAAGCTAATACTATCAAGAAAATAAAGCATCGCAGAAGTAATAGTGGCATCATGATTAATTTTGGCTAAGGATGCATATTTTCCTTTACCCATGACTAAGTATTAAAAACACAAATATGAGATGTACTTGCAACTCAACAAAACGTAATCTCTTAATACAGCCTTCTCGACATAAATGAAGAGTAATTTAGTGCATGCATAACACAATATTAACATATACAATAAATACAAAATTACACAATCAGCTATTAACATGAACCCACACATCAAATCCCTACCCACCCAATGTATTAGTTCGTCAAAAGAAGTGTTCTAAAAGGTGACAGGCGCTAGGCACGGCGGCAGACTGAGTTCTAGAGCTTAGGAGGAGCCTGAGCTTAGTGGGGTTAGGTGGGGTCTAATCGCGGCAGACTGGCGGCAAACTGGGTTCTAGAGCTTAGGAGGAGCTTGAGCAGGCTTAGGCAGAACCTGAGCGAAGTTAGGTGGGGCCTAATCGAGAGAATAATATAGACGGACAAGGGGAGTCTAGCGCCTTAGCTAGGACTAATCGGGGCTAGGCGAGAAATTTTTAGAGCAGTGGTCAAAACTCAAAAGCGCCTGGGCTAAAATATTTAAACAGGATGCCCACAAATTTACTCATAACATCATTTTGAAAAATCAAATTGAACTACAAAATTCCTTCTGTTTCTCCCAAATTCAGACCACGCCTCTTCCAATTCCACAATCACCTCAAAGTACATAAACAACAACTTAGTTACCCAATTATCAAACTACAGTTTACAATTCAGATCTAGAATACAGAATTCGAAACATCAAATAAAACACTTTCCAGAAAAGAAAAAAGAAATATAAAAAGATATTGTACCTGCAGCGCGGCCGCAAGAACAACTTTAAGATTTTCAGGAATTCTTGCGTAGATGTTGAGTTAGAAACCCTGCAAAATAAAAATCGACCTCAAAAGTAGAGATGGAATTTTCACTTTTTGGATATGTATCCGAAAAGGAATTTCACATGGAACCGGCTTGTAGAACAAGCTGATAGATTGATATGTATAAGAAAAACGGGCCATTGACCCGATCCTTGCTCAATTTAGATCGTTGATGAAATGATAGACTGATGTAAGCCGTTGGATGCGAATGTGCGGGGTCTACATGCTTTTGGTACACGGTTGTTACACTTTTTCGAATTACAAAACAACTCCTATATTTTTAAGGAACTCGTTATTTATACTCCTGTTTATTTGACCTAGCTTTGTCGCCCCTTCTAGTCTCATAAAAAGGTCCTGTGAATTGGGATTAGATTGGATAAGGAGAGGGTTGCTCACTATTTAGATCATAAATTACAGGATCAATAAAAAGAGTATAGGTAAATATATTTGAAATACATTATAAGTTTTTAAGGTGTTACTTAGAGTAATTTATGAATTAAGATTTAGAAAGTGTAATAAGATAATGACTTATAAAATGGAATATTATCATTCAGCAAAAAGAAATTGGGATAAAAACAGTTAACCCCCCAAACTATTCAGGTTTTTACATTTAGCCATACGAACTTTGAAACATTATACTTTACCACCTCAAGTTTACAAAATTTTACACTTGGCCTTAAATTCCAGTTTTACCCATAGTTTCATGAAAGTTGGTTTTGAGTTTACCCTTTTAACTTTAAAGTTGTTGCACTTTACCACCTAGGTTATAAATTTTTAGTATTTTCTACATCTACTCATCAAGGTGTAACGATCCTCGGAAATGGTATCAGAGTCTAGGTTTATTAAGAACTTTAATTTATATTTATTACATTTATGTAATTAACAATTGGTGATGAGAATTTTCTCCAATAAAATGGATCTGGACAATTGTCCAAGATGTATATCATCAAATTTTGATGATGTATGCACAAGAACACCAGTACAAGATAGTATATTAGAACAACCAATATGTTGAAAAGGAACTTGCAGGAGCAGATAGGAAAACCTTGAGACACTGCGAAAGACAAACGACATATTATCTGAGTTTCTTTACAGTAAATCATATATTATATGTCGATCTGATGAATCATCAGGAGACATTCCATGAAAATGCCCATCAAAATCATGATTTCTGATGGGGAACCAGAATGGAACGAGATACTTCCAGATACATCTAAGTTCTCAAAAGATCTTAGAGATGTCCATAAGATGGTGCAGAATTATGGCAACCGCCATAATCATTTACAAACACAAGTTCATCAGATCCGAAACCAAATGGAGAAGAAGAAAACTCTTGAAATCCTTCATGATATTCAGAAATGAGTCAAGAAAATAGAGGACAAACCAAGTTCTTCCGGAGGAAAGAAGCGTACTAATTTCGGAACAGTCCCTATTTACACCAAAATGGGAAACCAACCGAAGTTGTGCGAAAGATGACAGACGATGAAAAGCTCATTGCTATCATCAAAGGAAAATCCATCATAAACTAAAAAGTGATGGATATGGAGAAGATTAATCTTAAAGATCTACATGACCTTGCAGAATCCTTTGCAGGATTAGAAATTTTAGATTTAAAGATGAACGCAGGAGATGGATTAGCTTTGGTTACGCTTGACCAACATGGAAGACCACCTCCATGTCCACTAGTAAATCCTAACGTTGCAGAAAGTTCAGGTTCAAATCATGGAGATGAACCAATGCCGCACGCTGGAGATTTTACCACAAGAGGAGTTTCGGTTATTTCAGGAACTCACCAACGATTTCAGGAGGCCAAATCTTTATAATACGCCTTATGGAAAATCGCAGATCGATCCGATACATCCATATGGATTGATGTTAAATCTAAATATCCCAGATTTTAAAAATCGAGAAGTTTTTATTGGTGATTGCATGGGATATGACAGGAGCAGAAATGAGTCTTAAAGGATGGATTCATCTTACTCCTTGAGATGAGTCTTGAAGGATCTGTAAAGATTGCATGGGATATGACGGGAGCAGAAAAGAAAGGCATTGTCATAACTAGAGAGTCATTGAAATGAATTGTTGATAACATGGCAAAATTATTCAAAATCCATTTTATCGGCACATGCTATTTTGAGGGATTGGAAGAAGAAAAAAGAAAAAGATATAAACAAGCCATCTATTGCCTTGAGTTACATGATATTTGTCATATTGATGAATATATTAGGTTATTCATCGAGTACCGATGGAAATCCAATGTGGAAGATAAAGAAGCTTCGCAATTATTCTTTGCGAAAATACCAAATCCCTGGAGAGAAATGTTTATCAGGGAATACAAGAGTGCAGCTGATTTAGATACAGTGGCCAGAAGAATTGTTTGATATATGTTTTTATCTTAATTTTGATGATTTTATTTTTACACCAAAATAATGTTTTTAATTGTTGTCCAAATACTCCTAAATGGTTTAAAATGGTTTTAATATTTTTCGGAGTATTTCTTTTACTTTAGATAAAATTGGACAACACTTCTAATGATTTTATGTTTATAAATTTTCACTTCAAAACAAGGTTCCTAAATGTTGTCTAAATACTTCCGACTGGTTTAAAATGTTTTTACTAAATTTCCGGAGTATTTCTTGGGTTTTATTTTCGACTAAAATTGGACAACTTTTCTGTCTCGAGGTCGACCGGGTCGCCCATAGGGCAACTCGACTGAAGATGATTTTGGAACAAAAAATGAGGCAGAAGTGAAAAAAAAAACGGTCAGTCGACCGTGCCTGAGGCGTCGGCGGCCGCCAGTGGGTCGACTGGTGCACAACGTTCGTTTTGAAACAGAACAAACCTTCCTGGTTTTTCACTTAGGGAGACCGGTTGAGACAATGGTCGATCGGTCGGCTTTATGTCGACGACGCCCTGTTGTAATTTTTCAATGAGTTCTTCAAATCTCCTATTTCGTGCGGCCGGTCGCCTGCTTTGACAAAGAAAAATATGACCGTTTGCCAGACACATTTCCTTAAATTGTGGGATTGATTTCTGACTATATTCTTGATTTTAATTGTATTTTTTGTAGATTTTCAATCCCCAAGAGGAGCCTATGCTTGATCAATCATCTCTTATAAATAGAGGAAGTTTTGGAGCAACCAAAAAAAACATTGAGATACAACACAACAAGATACACTTCAAGCAAATACTTGGTCTTTCATTGTTATTATTCTTGTTGTAAATTTGCCTAGCTTATCACTTTCACATCTTTGAGGTCTAGGCTATTCTTGATTACACTTTGCACTCAAATTGTAATATTCATTATTGAGTTGTAATCTTGATTTTTGGTTATCATTCAACACAATATATCCTTGTGAGTGTTCTTGTGGTAAGAACACACTTGGATGATCTAGGTGATAAGTACAAGAAGATTGTGGTGATCTTCTTATTGAGGTGTTGAAGAATTTGGTATTCTTCAAGGTTGAAGATTGTGGTAATCTTCACAAGGTGCCGTTGAAGGAAGATTGTGGTGATCTTCAAAGGGAGATTGTGGTAATCTCCAAAGGTGTTGTTGAAGAAGAGTGTGGTGCTCTTCAAGGTGTTGTAAGTTGAGTTTGTATTAATTTTGGTAATTAATAAAATTCTTTTCTTTTTGAAATCCATCCGGATATCTTTGGGGTGGTAGAGATTAGGCCCTAGATGGTTGAACCTCTTTAAATCGACGTGTGTTGTTTACATTCCGCACCTTTATTATTGTCTTTGAGCATTGATTCGAAAAAGAGGGTAAAATCGAAAAGATGGAGATAATCTATTCACCCCCTCTAGATTTTCGTAGAGTCGCTTGGACTTACAAGTGGTATCGAGCCAAACTCTTTGGCAAACTCGTTTCACATCGCGAGTGAAGAGAAACGATCGTCGGCTACGAATGAAGCTCATCTTTCGGCACCTCCACCACCAAGCCACCTCGGTTTGATTCCAAAAATTTTATATTTTGGAAAGAAAGAATGGAATGCTATTTACAAGGTTGCGGGTTTGATATTTGGAACACCGTCATAAATGGGGAATCCATTAGATGAAAGATACACCACACACCTCCAAAGGCTTCAAAGAGCTCAATGATGAAGAAAAAAGAAAATCATCTCCTTAAACGGTAAAGCTCTCAATATTTTGTATTGTTCATTTACTAATTTGGAATATGAACATATTGTAGGAATTCGATCGGCACATAAAGTATGGCAAAAATTGGAAGCCATCTATGGAGTATTTGCAAATGAAAGGAGTCAAACAAAAGCATCTACTTCTCAAAGGGATACAAGCTCAAATTTAAGGAACAAGCCTCTTGCAACTTCCAACTATGAAGAAGTTGAATATTGTTTTATGGGCATCGAAGAAGAAAACGAGGTATGTCTTAAACCCTCTACTTCTTATGATATTGTTATTCAAAATGATTATAGTGATTTGCAAAATGATTTTGATGATCTACAAAATGAATTCCCAAGCTTGCTTGTTAAGTATAAAAATTTGAAAAAGGAATTCAATGTTTTGAAAAATGATAAGGATAGTGTATTCACTTCCTATAAATCACTATCATGTGCTCACACCACCACACTTGACAAGGTTAGAAACCTTGAAAAAGAAAATAATACTCTTGTTGAGAATATTGATTGCATGAAAAAGAATTTATTAAAATCCAACTTGAGTACCAATAGAATGACCGATATTGTTGATTGTTGTGATAATTCGAAACTAGAACTTGATCATAAGCCTAAGGGTGTCAATCACATGAAAAAGAATCAAGTCTCTAAGCACGTTGGTCATTATGCTCCTAAAATTATTACATGCTTCTATTGCGGTAAAAGGGGTCATCAGTAAATACTTGTCGAGCTAGAAATAGCTCTAATTATTGTTGGAGACCTAAAAGTCTCAAAGCTAATCCTAAAGGACCCAAACACTTGAGGGTACCACAAAATAATGTTTTATTAGGTACCCGTCAAAATAATAATCGAAGAAAATTCATACCGCCAAGAAGGCATCAAATGACCGTTTCATTTGATCAAAGAAGGAGAAACTATTCTCAACAAAACCAATTTCCAAGAAGAGGGTACAATCAAAAATGGGAAGAACACAATCCTTGGAAATGGCAAAGACATCATCAACAAGATGATTTTCAAAGAAGAAGAGACTTTCAACAATGGGAAAGCAACAAACCTTGGAAATGGAATAATCAAAGAAGTCATCATCAACAAAGTGACTTCACAAGGGGAAGATATCATCAACAATGGGAAAGACACAACCCATGGAAACGGCGTAATTGGTAAACCGTATCTCCCCATTTATATATGCATTTTATTTTAATTCTATGCATGTTTTTATTTGTGTCTTAATTGCAAAATGAGTTTTCGAGTATTTAATTTTTAATTTAGGTCTTCAATATATTTGTGAGTTTCAAAATTCTTAAAAGAAGACCTTGCATGATATTTCCAAAACTCTTGAGCATTTAATTAGACTTGTGGTTTATTATCTCTTATGAATTTTTATAGCATAAGTTTTTTTTTTTTTTATCTCCTATCACTTGCCTACACTTGTGCTTTTGTGCAAATTTTGTCTAAGAATTGTGTAGGATATACATCTCATATTCATTGGCTATTTCGTCATCAAGTTTCTTAAACTATCGAGGTATGTTCACTCGTATTACTCTTAGAACTTGATATTATGCTTATGCACATATCTTTCAAGATATTTCTTTTTAACCCCTTAAGTGCCCCTAAATGATTTTGCAAATTTTTCTTAAAAGGGCACTACTCGTTAAGTTTCGTTTTTATCGAATATATGTTTTCCCCGAAACCCGTATTTGTTGGACTTGGTCCAAAATTATCTTTTTGCAAAGTTTTAAAACTTTTGGGGTGAAAAATCGAATTTTGGAAAATTCTGGAAATAAAAATCGCACTGAAATTGGTACCCAGCAGTGTCGGTGACCGGCCGTCGGCCGTCATGTGGTCATTACAACAGGCGATAAGTTTATATTGAAACAGGGGTTGCGAGGTTCATTTCTTCTTCTCAAAACTGCGAGCCCTAACTCATTCTCACTCCAAAATTCTCTCAAAATATCCCAATACTTCACATATTATTTCTTCCTTAAGCTCATATCTATCATATTCATCTTGTTTTTCATGGCACCTCGTCAATTCACCGGACGAAATCCTCAAAAGAGGAGAAGGAAGCAAATGGGAGAATCTTCCTCCAACCCCCAACAAGATGATATTCCACAAGGAGATTATCAAAATCGGCTTATGGAAGAGGAGATTGTCGAATTAAGAGCCAGGGTTTCAAAATCGAGCATTTATTGGGACTCTAGTAAGTTATCACTCCTTTACGAGCCTCCCTCTAGAGCTAATAGATTTTGATTTCTAAATAAACTTGCGGAGGAGCATTATGAGAATATTGGATTGAATGATAAGAAAATTGTGTGCACTCGTATGGTTCGATTTCAAGCATTTCATGATGAATTTCCGGATATTAGGGCTTATTTTGAAATTCAAGGATGGGTTTCACTTTGGGATAATCCGTGTTTGCATTATGATGACGAGATTATAAAACTTTTTTATGCAAATATGTGGATTGTTGATGCTACGGTAGATAATCCGTTGGAACTTCACACATTTGTTAATTGTAGGCATTTTTCATGGACATTGGCCGATATTTGCAATCATTTTAAAGTGCCGAATGATGGAGTGGTTAATGTGGATTGCGCACATTGGGATGATAATCTTTTTGGAGTCTCACTAGATGAGGTAAAAACCTTTTTAGGAGTATATCCCGAAGTGACATACTCGGCAATGCCACCAAACTATCGGATTATATCTATCATTTGCTCCTATTGTGTTTGTGGAAAGGAAATAAAACTTCCGAGTAATCTCGAACTCTTTCTCACCTATAAGATTGTTCGAGGAGAAAGAGTAAACTATTGGGCAATTTTTGTGTATTGTTTGTCGGAATCTAGAAAGCTTACCAAGAAAAAATATACTTTGGGTAATTTGATTTGCCGACTATTGTACTTATCGGGATACCCGGAAAATGAAATGAATACCGAAATTCATCACAATGATTTTGATAATGCCAACATTCTACAAATGGTAAGAATGCGACGACATTTACCACGGGTTCCCACCAAAGCCGTTAGGGGACGTGCCCGACATCAACAACAACCTCGGGATGATTTCTTTAATGACAATGAGGTTGAAAATATCGGAAGAGGTAATGTTGATGAACAAGGAGATGAGGAAGAAGAGAATGTGGGGGATGAAGAAGAGGAACAAGAAGTTGGGGAGGAAGAAAATGAAGGAAACGATGAAGAAGATGAAAACGAGCAAGATGTTGAAGATTTAAGTCTCAAAGAGAGAATGGACAAAGTGGAAAGAGATACATTTAGAGACGTAGCCTCTCTTAGGAAAGAGCTCCGGGTTGTGAAGAAAGAAAATTCTAGTTTGAAAAAGTCAACCGGTAAATTGAAGAAATTCATTAAAGATCTTATCCCCGGAACTTGCTTCTCTTCGGACGAGGATTGATGTCCCCACCCCTTTTACTATTCTTGCATTCTCTTTCATGTTACTTTGTACTTCTATGAACTTTGTAATACTCTTTTGCACTAATGATATTTGCTTGTTTTCTTGAAAGGGTTAAAATTGCAAGTTAATAATGACTTGTGGATGATCATGATATTGATGGAGTATTTGATGGTAAAAATACTCTTATATGGCATTGTTTGATAATTGGTATGGAGTACTTGATGGTAAAAGTGCTTCTTTTAATGCTTTGATCATTATGCTTCGATGGATATGTTGGGACATTTGATATATCATACATGTATTGTTTGAGGCATGACTTGTATTACTTGATTGATGCTCTAATTTTTGGCATTTGTAATGCCTTGATCCTTTTTGGCTTTATTATCTCAATTGGGTTGAACCCTTGAGAATCTCTTTGTTGAGCCTCCTTTTTTGATGGACAAATGTTGCATACTTATTGATGTATTTTGTTGAGCTTTGAAATGAGGATGATTGATGATGATATGAAAATTCTTTGGCTTGAAACATTTACAAGGGCTATATACTATCTCTTTTAATTCTCACACCCACAAGGTGTTCGATGAAATGTCACAGTGAAATTTTCAACTTCTACATGAGTCTCTTGCTTCCAAATGTCTTAAAATCTTTTTGAGATCATGTTTTTAGCTAACAAATGAGCTTATGGATTTCTTATGATACATTTCTCCAATTTTTCCTTGGATTTTTTAAAGCTTAAGTTGCTCAACGGTTGATAAACCGTCCCTTTGGTGCACTTTGATGTCATTATATGAGCTTTCTATCATCCTAACATTCTTTTTGATGATTCCAAAGGGGGAGAAACAGGAAATTGGCTCATTAGCTCAAAGAAGCTAATAAAAGCTTATTATAAAAGCTATAAGCTATGGCTCATAAAAGCCATACGTTGTGATTTATTTTTAGCCCAATTATTGTTTGATGGACTTATATAATTGTCTAAATGATGTTTTATGACAGTGGGAGCTTATAAGCTCTTGAACAATATGTAAAAGCTAAGCTTTTAGCTTATGGATAATTGCTTTTACATTATTCTTGATATGCTTGTTGATAGGGGAGCTTATGCTTATTATTGAATATATTTACTCCCTATTGGTTGCTTATGTACTTTGGAAATTTTGGTTGCTTCCAAACGGTCAAAAGTTTTTACCGGAAAATCATTTCTAAAATTGTTCTCCTATTTTGTGTAAAAATTGTTTTGGTTTGTAATCATCAAAAAGGGGGAGATTGTTTGATATATGTTTTTATCTTAATTTTGATGATTTTATTTTTACACCAAAACAATGTTTTAATTGTTGTCCAAATACTCCTAAATGATTTAAAATGGTTTTAATATTTTTCGGAGTATTTCTTTTACTTTAGATAAAATTGGACAACACTTCTAATGATTTTATGTTTATAAATTTTCACTCCAAAACAAGGTTCCTAAATGTTGTCTAAATACTTTCGACTGGTTTAAAATATTTTTACTAAATTTTCGGAGTATTTCTTGGATTTTATTTTCGACTAAAATTGGACAACTTTTCTGTCTCGAGGTCGACCGGTCGCCCTATAGGGCAACCCGTACCTAAAGATGATTTTGGAAAAAAAAGTGAGACAGAAGTGAAAAAAACGATCAGTCGACGGTCGGCCTGGGCGCCGACGGCGTCGACCGTCGGTCGGCCGGTCGCCGTGGGTCGGCCGTGCACTGAACGATTCGTTTTGAAACAGAACAAACCTTCCTTGGTTTTTCACTTAGGGGGACCGGTTGAGACAAGGGTCGACCGATCGAAGCCTATGTCGACCGGTCGCCCTGTTGTAATTTTTCAATGAGTTCTTCAAATCTCCTATTTCTGTGCGACCGGTCGCCCTGTGCTTTGACAGCAAAAATATGACCATTTGGCAGCAGACACATTTCCTTAAATTGTGGGATTGATTTCTAACAGCTATATTCTTGATTTTAATTGTATTTTTCTGTAGATTTTCAATCCCCAAGAGGAGCCTATGCTTGATCAATCATCTCTTATAAATAGAGGAAGTTTTGGAGCAACCAAAAAAAAAACATTGAGATACAACACAACAAGATACACTTCAAGCAAATACTTGGTCTTTCATTGTTATTATTCTTGTTGTAAATTTGCCTAGCTTATCACTTTCACATCTTTGAGGTCTAGGCTATTATTGATTACACTTTGCACTCAAATTGTAATATTCATTATTGAGTTGTAATCTTGATTTTTGGTTATCATTCAACACAAGATATCCTTGTGAGTGTTCTTGTGGTAATAACACACTTGGATGATCTAGATGATAAGTACAAGAAGATTGTGGTGATCTTCTTATTGAGGTGTTGAAGAATTTGATATTCTTCAAGGTTGAAGATTGTGGTAATCTTCACAAGGTGCCATTGAAGGAAGATTGTGGTGATCTTCAAAGGGAGATTGTGGTAATCTCCAAAGGTGTTGTTGAAGAAGAGTGTGGTGCTCTTCAAGGTGTTGTAAGTTGAGTTTGTATTAATTTTGGTAATTAATAAAATTCTTTTTCTTTTTAAAATCCATCCCGGATATACTTGGGTGGTAGAGGATTATGCCCTAGGTGGGTTGAACCTCTTTAAATCGACGTGTGTTGTTTACATTCCGCACCTTTATTATTGTCTTTGAGCATTCGGTTCGAAAAAGAGGGTAAAATCGAAAAGATGGAGATAATCTATTCACCCCCCTCTAGATTATCGTAGCCACTTGGACTTACAAGAATGTCCTTTCTGAAGGCCAAGCTATCTAAATGGTGCCATCAGGCAGCACTTTATAGGAAATAAGAGATTACGAGGAATTAACAAAACAGTTCCTCTATGTTGCAACGATGATGACATCCCAACTGTTGTGGGAGGTCAACCACGGAGGCAAAAGAAAAAGAAGGAGAGAAATCATCCATACAGCCGTGGAAGTAGCAGCAAAAGAAGTAGGTCTTCATGGAGACCTAGAAGGTTTTGGTCAAAACAAAAGGCCCGAAGTTACAAATTAGGGCAAAGACCATTACCAAGCAGGAGTAGAGCTTCCTCACCAGGTTCTAATCAAGGAAGTACCAGCAGAACCCCCGGAAGAAGAACTTTCAGACGAGCTCACACCCGAGCTAACGAAAGTTTCAAAGATTGTAATTACTGGACATGTGGAGTAAGAGGGCATATCTCAACATATTGCCCAGAAAATAAAAAATGAGGAGTCAGATAGTTCGAAGCTACACCAGAAATTGAAGAAATTGTTTACTATCAAGATCTTATATAAGTGTATCAATTTGAGGATCTACCATCAGATGAAAGCATCTACGGAGAATAGATCTATCCTGACGATGGAAGTGAATCTAGTTCAGAATCAGAGTGAAAAAGAAATTCTTCAATAGACGGCCATGGAGGATATGTCAGGATTCATCTCTCACACTACACTTTCTCATTAGACTCTTATGAGAATTATGAAGGAGGATCCAAAACTTCAGATTTATGATGGTTTTACAATTGGAGCTATGGAAAGGCTTTGGATAAGATTGGGTTTCGTAATAGAAAACACCAAATTATCCACATGGTAACAACCGGAGAATTTTCCATTCCGATGGAGTTCATTGGTAACCTGATCGAGATGCAGTTGGTCTCTTACAGAGAAGTATAGGAGATCAAAAACACAATCAAGAAAGAAGTTGCCAATGCACTTTCATGGATTCATATTGGAGCCATAAGAGTTATTATTAAGGCGACATTCAAGAGGTATTAACCCAGAAAAACAATGGTTGATGATAAGGGTCTTTTTATGCACGTTTTATGTGTATATTTGAGTAGAATTCGAGTTATTTTATTGTTAGTTTTGTAAATTTTTGATTGTACATAGTTCATATTACTCCGAGGTGTTTTTATTGATGTAGATTGACCATTAGGGCTAATTTTGGTGAATTTCGGACCATGGGTTCATGTCAAAACATACCGGGAGTTTAAGGATGCAAAACGCCGAAATTCCAAGCCAAACGCGTCATTTCGGGCCTTTTTGGTCCAACACGGGCAGTGGGGTGTCGGGCAGCAGGGCGTGTTCCGCTGAGCTAAAAACTCGATTTTTCGCACAAAACGACCTCCGACACGGCCAGGCCGTGTTCCAACACACGGCCGTGTCTCAGACACGGCCTGGCCGTGTTGGGAAGCACGGCCATGTCGATCGAGTCCTGTGTGATAAAAACAAGACGCCCGGCCGTTCGGGCGACACTGGGCGTGTCCGGACCTCTTTTGCAACTTTTCTTTGCGGAATTTGGGGAAAACTCACCAACCAACCCATTTTGGCCACTTTTGTACACTTTTAACACCCTATTTTTTGAAACATGTCTCCATGTCCCCTCCTCTCATCACTTGAATACAAGAATTCACCAACCAACAAGGAAAATGGGGGTGATTGTTTAATAAAAAGAGAGTACTATCAATGTATTGGTTGCCTATAAAAGCCAAGGGTTGAAATTGGGAGAAAAATTCATTAGATACTCAGGAAATATTCATTGTATTCATTTCATTAAGTAGAATTGGGATCAAGGGTCTTGGAGAGAGAAAGCTTGGGGCAATATGGAGAGAAGAAGGCTTGGAGCAACATCATCAATCAAGAAAGAAGTCAATTGAGATTTTGATAAAGATAAGTACACCATGTCTACAATACTTAAATCTTCTTGTGTAATTTATTCTTTTGGTCAAAATCATGTGTAGCTAAACTCCTAGTGTTTGAATGTAATGAACTCTAGAATGGATTTGTGATTAAGGTGTGTATGTTTTTAATAAAATCTTCATATTTTGTGTGATTCACTTATATTATGCTTCGATTCACTATATAAGTGAAAAGAGTTGCATGCAATCCTAGATATGGGGACGACATAAATCTTCCGGATTAGGTCAAACCTAATATGGGAATTCACAAATCGTTATAATGTTGTCTTGGGGGTTTTAACTAGAAAGAGATTTTAGTTAATCAACTTGAGATTAGAAGTTTTTCGCTTGAGAAAGGGTTTAACTTAAATTGGGAATTTCTACGGTCCACAAGACATGAGATTTTATTAAAAGAGGTTGGTTTTTGCTTAAGGGCTTACGGTTGTATTTTTAACTTGTCAAATCACAAAAACATTCTAGAGGATTTACATTCAAACACATTTCTATCTCTTGATTTCTTATTTTACAAATCTTCCTTCATTTTTGCAATTTATAATTTGTTTTCCTTTTTCATCGAACAAAAACTCGAAAATTGTTAGATTAAATAACAAAAAGACGGTAATTATTATTACTTACAATCCTCGTGGGAATGACACCTGTACTCAATAATCTATACTATAAAATGATAGGTGCACTTGCCTACGGTTTTAAAGGTAGCTTTTTGAGCCATCAAGTTTTGGCGATTTTCGGGCTTGTAATATTAAGAACACCTTATTTTTGTTAATTTAATCATTTTTTTATTTTCATCAATTATCTTTCTAGGTATCTATCTTTGTAAGTCTTGGATTATACTTATCCTCCTTGTTTACTACAAGTGCATGCCTACTCGTCGCCGAACCGGGAGCGCGACACCGCCAGCAAAGCAACACGAGAGGAAAGTATTAATACAGACCACGAGGAGGATATTAACGAAGGCAAGGATCCTAATATGGCGGATGAACAACAAAGAACCGTATACGACTATGCCAAGCCGTCTATGGACGGCACATCGCCTAGTATCGTAAGTATTTTGTTGCGGCCAATAATTTCAAATCAAACCGAATGTCATTCAAATGGTGCAACAATTTGTTCAATTCGATGGCCTCTAGGACGAAGATCCAAATAATCATATCGCGAATTTCCTTGAAATTTGCGATACATTCAAAATAAATGGGGTCTCGATGATGCCATCCGTTTACGCCTATTCCCATTTACTCTTGGGGACGGGCTAAACAATGGCTAAATACTTTGCCAAAGGAACGATTACAACGTGGAACATCATGGCGAAAAGTTCCTTTTGAAATATTTTCCACCGCCAAAATCGCACGATTGAGGAATGAAATCTCTTCATTCACTCAAGAAGATGACGAGACCTTTGACGACACTTGGGAGAGATTCAAAGAATTGTTGCGGAAATGCCCACACCATGGCCTACCTATTTGGATGCAAGTCCAAACATTTTATAATGGGCTACTTTTCGCAACAAGACAAATGATCGATCGCAAATGGGGGAACTCTTAATAACAAAACGCCGGAAGCCGCTCAGGATTTGATTGAGGGAATGGCCATGAACGGCTACCAATGGCAATCCATACGAGGTAAAACTAACATGTCGGTTGGTGTGTATAATGCAGATGCGGAGTTACGCTCGCCGCACGCAGTCGAAGCATTGACCCAAAAGATCGACGATCTAGCGGCTCTAAACCACCACCACCGCATGTTTTATCTTGTGAAACTTGCGGAGGATTGCATAATCATCGGGACTGCCCACACACAATACCTCACGGTGAACATGCTAATTACGTTGGGAATCAAGGCAAATTACCCAAGTAATCCTTACAAAGAACACATATAATCCGGGTGGCGACAACATCCTAATTTCGGTTGGGGAAATCAAGGCCAACCACGACCTAATCCCAATCCCGATCTACACACGTCTCCGGATTTCACCAAATCAAGGTAAGCTAACTTGGAAGATCTTATAACAAAGTTTGTGCAATCAACAGATACCCGATTCAGGCGGTGGAAACATCCTTGAGAAATCAAGAGGCATCTATCCATAATCGGAAAACCAAATAGGCGATTGCGAAGATGATTTCGAAAGGCCACAAGGTAGTTTGTCGGGTAATCGAGCCAAACCTGAGGGGGAGCACGTAAAGGCAATCACCATCAGTTTTCCACATGAGCATGATTATGCCAATGCCGCCATGCGAGAAATACGTGGAGGATGAGATGCCCAAAGAAAATCTCATGAAAAAGGAGGTTGCGAGAATACAAGCCCAAGATCCTTCACGGAGTCTAATCGAAGAAGATAGAAGGGAGGACAAATTTGGTAAGTACCTTAATTCTTTCAAACAATTACATGCCAATATTCCATTTGTTGACCCTCCTTCAAAGCATGTTAGGGATCTTAATGACATCATTCCTAGTGAAAATAAGCTTAACAAATTATCAAATGTGCAATTGAATGATAAATGTCCTTCCAATGAACTACCACAAAAATTTAATGATCCGGGAAGCTTTATTATCCCTTGCACAATTGATGATTTACCCGTTGATAGGCACTAGCCGACTTGGGAGCTAGTATCAATGTGATGTCTTATGAAACATTTAAGCATACGAGATTAGGTGAACTTAAACCTATTAGGATGGACATTCAATTAGCCGATAAATCGATTAAACATCCTAGAGGTATTATTCATGATGTGTTAGTCAAGATTGACAAATTCGTGTTTCCAGTCGATTTCGTTATTCTTGACATGCAAGATAATTTAGAAGTTCCCTTAATTCTAGGGCGTCCCTTTTTGGCTACCGCTAAATCTCTCATTGATGTGCATGATGGAAAGCTTACTTTGAGAGTAGGGGTGAACAAGTTATCTTTAAAATTCCTTTGAGAAATCCTATAAATGATACTTGTTTTCCTATAAACTTGATTGAGACAAGGATAAATGATTCTTTGCTTGATATGTCTTCTAATAAATCCTTGAAAGTATGTGATGTTCAATGTGCAAAAGTTTCCACAGATGAATCCCATTTTGAGAATAACATGCAGAAAAATAGGACCATGAAGGTCAATTGTTCGAAAATCGATACGGGTGGCGATGTTGTTCAAAGAGATAAATTTTTCATAAGTTCAAGGCTCGCCTGATTAAATCTTCACATTTAGGTGAAATGGTCCAGCTATACGACGTTAAAGAAGCGCTACCCGGGAGGCAACCCGATGTTTGTGTGCAATTGTTTTCATTTTTTTATTTTATTTTCTTTCAAAATAATCACAAGTCCTTAGAGTCATTTTCAAAAAAAAAAAAAAAACTCTTGAACATCTTCTTGGTTGTCCTAATTGGGAATATTTGAGATTTCACGGTATTCGAGTTGTGTGTTGCTTGACTTTGATTAGGTATGAAGATGCAGTTGAAGGTCCCGTACCAAAACAACCCAATGATTGCCCAACAACGATTCCACTATTGTAGTAAGGTCGTATTTTTCTTTTTCCACCTCTTTTATATCATTCTAATTTCTTTGCTTTTTGAGTGTTTGATGTGTGTTTGTCCATTTCTTTGTTTCACATTGAGGACAATGTAAATTTTAAAAGTTGGAGGTGGGTACAATAACATTTTCGGAATGCTTGTATGCTTGTTTGTGAGAAATGTGTTTCTTATTTTTTATTTTTAACAAATTGAATGTTGCTAGTCAATAACTTGGCCCAATTATACCTACATTAACTTGTTAATTTGTGTTTTCAAGGTGAAGCAATTGATTGTCTAGGATAGATTGACGTGGATGCAGGCAAAATTTTGATGAGATTTCTAACACCATAAATACTTGATGTGTTAATGCATATACGACGATACCTAGCGCTATGAACGTCTGAGAACTCGTGATTTAGTAGTGGTTAACTAGTTGTTAAACCAAGCTTGCGAAAAAAAAAAGAGAGAGCGAAAAAAAAAAAAAAAAAAAAAAAAAAAATGGACCAATCGAGGTTATACTCCTCTATTTGTTGTTGCTTAGTAACTAGGAGCATTCATGAGCCCCATGTTTGCCTTTTACGTAAAACGGCGACACAAATATGAGTATGGGAAACCACCCTAGGAGGGTTTGAACAGAAATTCAAAATTTAAACCTAGTGGAAGCATGCTTCGAAAGGTCCTAAAAAAAAAAAAAAAAAAGAACGAAAAAAAAAGGAGAATGAATACTCTTTGACTTCTCATTCCAATAAAGTTCAAGAAGCTTGGTTATATGACTAGTAAGCTAACTACAATGATCTATTGAATTCTTGTATTTTCATGGCGTTATTGAATTGAAGTTGTTCATAACTATCAGTATTTGTGGAGTGATGATTTCAAGTCGAATAATGCCTGCCGATATTACAGGTCTTTCTTGACAGTCGATCGTTTTACAAAACTATATTTTTACTTAATGGTTAATTCTGGTTGAGAAGGCCAAGAACTTGACTACTTATGTTCAATATGTTGAAAAAAAAAAAATCATCTTTGTATGTTGTGATTTATTGAATCCCTCTTTTTGATATAATGTTTTGCTTGAGGACAAGCAAAGTTCAAAGTTGGAGGTGGTTTGATAAGGGTCTTTTTATGCACGTTTTATGTGTATATTTGAGTAGAATTCGAGTTATTTTATTGTTAGTTTTGTAAATTTTTGATTGTACATAGTTCATATTACTCCGAGGTGCTTTTATTGATGTAGATTGACCATTCGGGCTAATTTTGGTGAATTTCGGACCATGGGTTCATGTCAAAACATACCGGGAGTTTAAGGATGCAAAACGCTCGAAATTCCAAGCCAAACGCGTCATTTCGGGGCCTTTTGGTCCAACACGGGCAGGGGTGTCGGGCAACACGGCCGTGTTCGCCTGGAGCTAAAAACTCGATTTTTCGCACAAAACGACCTCCGACACGGCCAGGCCGTGTTCCCAACACTGGCCGTGTCAGAGACACGGCCTGGCCGTGTTGGGAAGCACGGCCATGTCGATCGAGTCCCTCGTGTGATAAAACAAAGACGGCCCGGCCGTTTGCTCGGGCGACACGGGCGTGTCAGGGACCTCTTTTTGCAACTTTTCTCTGCGGAATTTGGGGAAAACTCACCAACCAACCCATTTTGGCCACTTTTGTACACTTTTAACACCCT
This sequence comes from Rehmannia glutinosa, assembly GCA_016081115.2. Taxonomy (NCBI): domain Eukaryota; kingdom Viridiplantae; phylum Streptophyta; class Magnoliopsida; order Lamiales; family Orobanchaceae; genus Rehmannia; species Rehmannia glutinosa. The sequence continues at coordinate 270,504 of JABTTQ020001102.1, forward strand.
ATTTTGCTGAAACATGTCTCCATGTCCCCTCCCTCATCACTTGAATACAAGAATTCACCAACCAACAAGGAAAATGGGGGTGATTGTTTAATAAAAGAGAGTACTATCAATGTATTGGTTGCCTATAAAAGCCAAGGGTTGAAATTGGGAGAAAAATTCATTAGATACTCAGGAAATATTCATTGTATTCATTTCATTAAGTAGAATTGGGATCAAGGGGTCTTGGAGGAGAAAGCTTGGGGCAATATTGGAGAAGAAGGCTTGGAGCAACATCATCAATCAAGAAAGAAGTCAATTGAGATTTTGATAAAGATAAGTACACCATGTCTACAATACTTAAATCTTCTTGTGCAATTTATTCTTTGGTCAAAATCATGTGTAGCTAAACTCCTAGTGTTTGAATGTAATGAACTCTAGAATGGATTTGTGATTAAGGTGTGTATGTTTTTAATAAAATCTTCATATTTTGTGTGATTCACTTATATTATGCTTCGTTCATTCGAATTGATATATGCGCAATATTGATTTGAAGTTTATTTTTCATCCGGAAATCGAGAGATTCATGGTGAAATAGAATCTATATAAGTGAAAAGAGTTGCATGCAATCCTAGATATAGGACGACATAAATCTTACGGATTAGGGTCAAACCTAATATGGGAATTCATAAATCGTTATAATCTTTGTCTTGGGGGTTTTAACTAGAAAGAGATTTCAGTTAATCAACTTGAGATTAGAAGTTTTTCGCCTTGAGAAAGGGTTTAACTTAAATTGGGAATTTCTACGGTCCACAAGACATGAGATTTTATTAAAAGAGGTTGGTTTTTGCTTAAGGGCTTACGGTTGTATTTTTAACTTGTCAAATCACAAAAACATTCTAGAGGGATTTACATTCAAACACATTTCTATCTCTTGATTTCTTATTTTACAAATCTTCCTTCATTTTTGCAATTTATAATTTGTTTTCCTTTTTCATCGAACAAAAACTCTGAAAATTGTTAGATTAAATAACAAAAAGACGGTAATTATTATTACTTACAATCCTCGTGGGAATGACACTCGGTACTCAATAATCTATACTATAAAACGATAGGTGCACTTGTCTACGGTTTTAAAGGTAGCTTTTGAGCCATCAGTTGATATCTCCAGTAAATATCCTAGAGTTTGGATGAAACCAGGAAGTCATCCAAATGAAGTACAAGAATGGTATAATTTTGGAACTCTATCTTCAATTTATACTGCATCACCCGGATTCCCATAAATTTCAAAATTACAGAAATGGATTGGGGAAGCAGTTTACGAGACTTGGGCCAACAATCCATATTTGGCCAGAGGAGATATTTTGGAGCTATATTTCATCAGTGCAGCTTCCGAACCAGCGAGGAAAGGCTTTAATGAATCTTTTCATTTCATCAAGCTTAGAAGACTGGATGGAAATGCTTTAAAATACATTAAGGCAGCTTCACCGGAAGAAGCATCATTACTGATAGAAGCGATCTCAAAAGACGAAGCTTCTACAAGGCGAGCATGGGGACTTTGGGTTTGTCTAACTGAAATGGACAAAGTCAAATATCCATTCAAGTTTTTTCAGAATTCAACAAATGGACCTTTCCTTCTGAATTCAATGACTGGATCAACAACAGGATTCACAGAGGAACTTTTCGAAACGAAAAGAAGAATTTTCTGGGAGTACAAGATTCTGGCTAGCAAAGAAACTTACCGGAAGTTCTGTAATATATCGCATGTTGGCCGTTGGATTGACCGGATCTATCAAGCATGCCCCGAACAGAAAAAAACCCGAGTTTGGGAAAAGATTCTGACTTAAACCCGACTGACAAGACCACACAGCTGGAAAGGACAATGGCCCAGCTCACAAGACTCGTTCTGTAAATTCCTTGGGGACCACGTAAGCCAAATTTTTAAAAGATTACTCGACAACCATCACATGGGCTGAGTCACGCGGGAAGAAAAGAAAGACAACTGGCGAGGTAATAATTCAGGAGTATGACGTAAGCAATGACGTCTTACATTTCAACAAGATTTGAAGTCCGCATTTGAAGTCCGGACTTATCTCTATAAGTAACAAGAGTCGAAGGAAGCTGAGGACATCGAACATTTCCCTTAGTTTTCTTATAATAAATTCTTAGAGAAAAATTTGTAATATTTTGTGTGTTTTAGCTTTAAGTTTTATGTATTTACGAGTGCAAGCCTCATATATGAGAGGCTAAACAAGTATTCTCCTCCCAAAAGGAGATTACTGATGTAATAAATATTTCGTTAATTTCTTAATAAATTAAGGTTTTTGTTCAACATGTGTTCATAATGTTCTATTAATTCATCCCCTTGAAGAATTACTTTATACGCCTGGAGTAGAAAATGAACCAAGGACTGTGCAGAGCAGTTGCTGAAGGAGTCGGATAATTTGTAGATTATCTTTCCTGTTGGTTGAAGTTGAACAATGTTACCTATTTGTCAAACAGTTTAGGGGCAGTGATTTTCCGACTGGTTGTGTTGCGAGCCATCTCAACCAGTGTTGTTTCGGTCAAAGAAGATATGAATTTTAAGGGATTTATTAATTTTACGGAAGCATGTTGGGTCTGATATGGTCGTAATGGACTATTTTCATTTTCAGACTAAAGACCCAATTTGTATACGGATATATACTTGAAATGAGATCTTGATAAACGTATGTCATGTTGAGTTTATAGACTTGAAACCTGACATGATTCATTTAAAACCTCTTAATAGAGACTGGATCTGAGTAGGTGTAACAATGCCACGAACAAAACAAGTGACATAAAATAAGGGCTCTCATTTCTCGAAAAATCCGGAAAATAAATTGATTACGGAGCAAAATTTTATGTTTATTGAATAATGCAATAAATTTATAATTATGTAGTAATTTGCCACAACTTGGAGTTTAAAGGGATAACTAGAACTATTGTTATAAAAGAATAAAACTTGGGGGCAAAATTGTCCATAGTGTGTAAAGTGTAATAATTTTTACAGTTCAGGTGAAAAAGTATCACGAATCAAAGTTTGGTGGGTGAAGTGTAAAAAGTGGTAAAATTAAGGTGATTAAGTGTATTTATCTCAAAGAAATTTACTAAGATATTATAATAATATGTTTTCCTTTATTTTTTCACTAGGGAGTTTATAATCCCCAATATCTTAGAGTGGTTGCTTTATTTTTTTTTTAATACAAATCCTGGTAGGTGAGGAAACTAGGTGAGAATCAAATTTGGGCACGCCTGAGTTCTATAAATATTTTACCACTAGACTACAAAGCGACGGCCTTATGGGGTTGTATGATTTTCATCCCAATGGAAAAAATCATTTTCCATCCATTAAGTTAATTTTTCAGTTTTTTTAACTTGTGCAAAATGAGAGTACAAGGGGATAAAGTGAGACAAAATGGAGTATAAAGGGGTAAAATGAGACAATTTAGAGTAAAGGGGTAAAATGAGAATTAACAAGAATAGAGGGGGTAAAATGGAATTTACCTAAGAAGTATAGTGAATCGCGCCAGCCAAACGAAAACCGGGGAGAAATCCTAATTCTAAGCATCAAGGGTTTTGGGTTTTGCAGATTAGAGAGTGAGACCCCAACACCAGTACACCACCTCCTGCCGTCGTGTGTCCGCCACCAACCGCCGCTGCGGATTCTCGCATTTTCGCCAAAAGTGATAGCATTAAGCTTCCTATCAGCAGTTCGCGTCAATTTTTTTTTTTGAGGAGAGCAGTTCGCGTCAAATTAGAATCCGAACAAAATGTGGTACTTGTGCGTATTCTTCCACAGATTGTTGGAATACAGGAAAGCAGAGTTCGAGTCCCTCTTCGGGCTCTTTGACGGTGACAATGGTGCCGCCACTTTCGAGTGGCGGCTCCCGGAAGACCACCACTCGGATTCACCTTTCCATTTCGTCAATCTTCCTTCAGAGGAGATGGCACGCAACATTGCCAGCCGAAGTAAGTATCCGAGCAAACACGCGAACAATTATATTGAAGGAACTGAATTTTAAAGTGTCTCAAGATTCAAACTCGTGTTTGTTGTTTTTAATGATTGACTCTTATCGATGCTGTTTTTCTATGTGGTTAATGAAATGCATATGTTGCAGGTATTCTTGTTAAGGGAATATATGAAGTTTGGGGTGAAGGACGGAGTTTTGAGGAACTGGAGGAGGCTATCAAAAGTTATCCAGATGACCGGAAGTTGCCATACTTAACTCCTGGCAGCACGTTCAGAATTACTGTTGAAAGCTTTGGAAAAGCAATAAGCTTTCACGAGCAAAGCGATCGCATAAAAAATTTGGCATTCATACCTTTTAAGGTCTGATTCTAGTATTGTTTCAGTGTGAAATCTTGGTTGAACACAATAATATGCAGAAGTGTTGGCTGATACTTAGTTATCCAAAATGCAATTAGTTTTACTATCTGGACCAGCCTTTAAGCTGTTTGATAGTGCTGGTTAAAATGCTGAACCATTTGTCTGTGTATACATGTCCTTCCATATGAGTGTTTTGCTGAAGGGGCCATGATCAAAATGTTTATGATATAATGCACTCAGCAAATACAAAACTAAATATATTTTCTTATGAAGGATTGAGAACTATACCCTATATGATGTTTTCTCTCTAGTAAGTACATTTGCATTTTGAAAGAAATAGACAGTTATACTGATAATTCGATGCGGAAGATAGATCTCTTTCTGTTCTCTCGTCTTAATCAGTTAATTGTATGATTAATTTATGCTAATATTTTCGGTTTCATTGTTTCTTTGGACTCAACACCTTTCTAATTCAATTCTACGTTTGTTGTATCTTCTTCTCTTCGGAAGAAGATAAAGAAGTTACGAACTACTATTGTGCTTTGATAGTCCAATGGTAAAAACTATGTATTTGCACGTCTCAAAGATTAGTTGATAATATTATCAGAATTTTCAATCATATGAAATTGAGGTTACCTGCCTCCAGTTCAAAGTCTTTCTCATGGTGCATTTGGTTTTTGTGGGAATCAATGGAAGGTAAATAAAGAACTAAAGCATCTTAAAAAAGCAGAGTTGCTAGAATTTTGAGAAATAAAAAGATCATTTTGGAACTGAGTTTCACGATTTATCAGGTAGATAATTCATAGTGGTGCACGTCATGCCTTCTATCACTAACAGAATGATCCATCACATAGAGATGATTTCTGCTTTCACCATCAATTCTGATATTAAGAATAAACTAGACTTTAATTTTCTCAGGGAAGTTGATGGAACAGAACCATTCTGTTATGGCATTTGTGTATTCAATATCAAGAACTGCCTAAACCATTAAAAATGATACTAAAAATGTGTTCAGCCTAATTATCTATGTTACTATGAGATGAGCTACCTATCTGAATTGTTGTAACAATGCTCTATTTTGAATAGATGGTTTCCCCAAGTTGAGGCATGTTACATTTTAATCTGTCTTTCAATTTTATACGAAGAGCAGTTAAGTAGGATTGGAGGCTATCATAATGGTTTAACTGTTTGGATTCAGATGTCCTTTTCACCAACGTCTAAGTGAATATCTTTCAGGGGCGAGTGAATCTACGAAATCCTGATCATAGATTCTGCCTTATGGATAACGATGATTATGGATCTAATAATGGGCTTCCTCCCATTGTTCGAAGGAGAATCTTTTTTGGTCGGGAGGTAGGGGCTGCTGATAGGAAAATCTTGCAAACTTATCAGCTAAAAAGCCGTAAATATCTCGGCCCAACGGCAATGGATGCAGAAATGGCATTCCTGATGGCAAATCAAGCCCAGGTCAAACCTGGGAAACTTGTGTTTGACCCTTTTGTTGGTACAGGAAGCATTCTTATTGCGGCAGCTCATTTTGGAGCAATGACAATGGTTAGGAATTTTTGTTTGTGATGAAAATCATTATTTGGCACATTTAATATTGTTGTTTACTTAATCAGTATTTTCTTTTGCATTTGCACTGATGTGAATGATTCAGGGTGCAGATATTGACATCCGGGTGGTGCGTGATGGTCGTGGCCCTGATTGTAATGTTTGGAGCAATTTTAAGCAGGTCTTTAGATTTTTTTCTCTTACTTTTGGAATTACTGGTGCATGTCTTTTGAGTTTTGAGTGTGATTGCTATAGGAGTGCCATTTTCTTTTCCATCCTTTGATGCCACATTTATGACCAATATATAATGCAATCTTTATATATTGCCAGAGCATATGATGGATGATATTGTTAATGAAATACAATTTATGGAACTAAGAGTGGAAACATATAACGGTCATTCAAGATGTGATAATGACACCATTTAGCGTTCATTTATTATTTTGTTTAATTTCTCTTAAAATGGTGATTGTTCTGTAAACCTGACTGTATGTTTTCTCTTCCTATAGTATGGATTGCCAATGCCGATATCTTTATTAAGGGCTGATAATAACCTTCCGCCTTGGCGTTCTGGTTTAAAAGAGGTAAGTTGTTTGTGCTAGTGCCTAGTGGTTTATGCTATTTGTTTCTCATGTCATGGTTATGTCTGCGGTAAATTATTATGTTTACCTTGAGCATAAGCATTCCGTTTTTAATATTTGAATTCAACATACTTCTAGTAGATATCCTTCATGTTTTGATGTCCTTTTGACTCTTCTGACGGTTAACTTGGAAAGGGAAGAAGAGTATTTTCATCTAATAGTTTTGTGTTCAATTCCTTTTTCCATTGGAAAGGTGTATATAATTCTTGAATTCCCTTTGTCCCACATTTACGACACTTATTTCCTTGATGAATATTCCAAAATAAGTCTCCAGTTCTTAAACTGGAAATTCTTTTTCCTTAATACTATGATTAAAAAAAATGATGTGACATCATAGACATATCTAGGATTGAGTTCTTAGGGTGATAAAATAGTAATATAAAGTAAAAAACTAATTTAGATAATTGTATTAATCTCAAAATACATATTTATACAATACAAACTCATAGGGAAGTTGCGCACGCTGTTCCTTCATATCATAAAATTCATCAATGATCGGATCCGTTCGATTTTCTCTGCATTTCTTTTCTCTTTACAGTAAAGAAATAATCTGCAATATACTGATCCTTCAGCTTGTTCCTTAGTCCAATTTCACCATATTTGAAGCAATTTATAGATTAGTGCACTTTAGAGCCCAAACACTAAATAAGATAATCACCTCCACTGCATCAACGGATTTCTTATGGGCTAGAATGTGAACAAGGGTCAAGTACACTGATTTGAAGATGGTACCCTAGAAGATGAAGAAATTATGATAATAACATATCTTGCCCAGATCATGTTTAATCACTCAAGTTTTAGTTCACTATCAACTGATAAAAGACAAGAACAAATCTCAAAATGCGCAGATGATCTCAGACTCCATCTTATATTTGAGTGATTACAATTTCCCTTGGAATGCCTGGTATGAAGCATTTTAATATACCTGACTACAAAAAATTGTTAATTCTGCCAGAAATTTTGTATTCACTTGCATGCCCTGTCGAATATGTTCGCATTCACTTATTTCCTGAAAATGGTTTCACTCTAATAATTGTATTGATCGATTACCATCCTGTTCTACTACATTTATTTTTCTATTTTCATTTTTCTTTTCGGATTCTTTAATGTTCTTGTAGATGTTTGATGCCATAATATGCGATCCTCCTTACGGTGTTCGTGCCGGAGGACGTAAATCCGGTGGGCGCAAGCTTTTGAAAGGTGTTATCGGTCCTTACACTGTTCCTGATGATAAAAGGACCGACCACATACCATCTACCGCTCCTTACAGCTTAGTCGAATGCGTACACGATTTGCTTGATCTTGCGGCTAAGATGCTTGTGATGGGCGGGCGACTCGTGTACTTCTATCCTGTTCTAAGGGACGAAGATTCACCAGATCCCACTTTCCCAGAGCACCCGTGTTTTAAATTAATTGTAAGCTGCGAACAAATCCTTAGCTACAGATACAGCAGGGTGTTGCTAACCATGGTGAAAGTTGCCCCTTATACCGAAGATATTGAGTTGGCTGCTAAACTTCAACATTTAGAGTTCAGAGAAAACCATTTGAAGTGGTTAGAAGATGGAAATTTACATTCAGCGGTTTTTAGCCCTGTCGATATCCAGATTGATGGAACAGGTGAAAAGTTTAGCTCCAAGCCAAAATACAGGGGCAAGTATGTTTAGGTTTGACATGAAACTGTTAGCTCTTGAGGTTATTTATGTATTCTGTGTGTATACTATTATTAATGTTTTACACTAGTGGTTACTAATTTTCTTAGAAAGGTTTTTAGGAGGATGGGTATTTCAGAAATACAGTTAGATCACTGTGAGTTTGAAGATGATAGATGAATGGCTTTCATATCTCTGATGTTGCATTTGGATTGAAGGATTTGGATTTGATGAGGGTTTGTGAGAAAAATTTCAAATGATTCCATATAGATTTGAAATCCGTCACTATCGCTCGGAAAATAGACTAAAAATGGTAGCGTATATGTTTGAAATCCGTTGTAAATGACTTTATCCAGATAAGGTCAATGAATTTGTTATTATAGATTTGAAATTCTTAATTTCAAATTCATCAATTCAAATGAAGAAGCCTGATTTTCTGAATGGGTTCTTGGACTTCCCATTTGCCTACACGCTTATCAATTTTTTTTTTAAAATAATTAATACATGATAAACAACCCTATTTAATACCTGTTATACGGTTAAGCTTTAGAATTGATCCTTGGTGTTAGAAACTCTTAAGGTACAAGTCAGTATTCAAAAAATGACGTGAAAAAATTGAATCACGCTGGAGATATAGGACTTCAAAATTATCAGTACCTATCAATCCTCACTCTTATTTGGGTGAGGTCAATGATATTATAAGATAAGTCATGAAATTGCATTAAATGCATTAACAAAAATATTTGTATGTAGTGGAGATCAACTGATATCATATATGAGTCATCTTTCGTCGACAATATTTGATACATAATTTACTAGTATTCAGTACATCAACAAATAAATGCATTTAAACATGAAAAAGGAATACAATAATTGCATCAAAGAAATTACATATGATATTGGGAAACCCAAAATTCCCACTCTATGCTTAAGAAGTAGCCAAAATGGCCTAACGGGACAAGATCCGCGTCTTTTTCTATGGATCTCGACTTGAAGAAGGGACCAGACCCAACTTGATTTTGACCCGACTCACAAACCGTTGGACAACCATTGATTTCACTGTCAAAGAGTACAAAGGACACGCCGACATAATCGTTGATCTCATTGTCAAAGTACAATGAGCCCTCCCGGATGATGACACTTGGCATTACCACACATGTGCTAGAATTGCCTATAATACAATGCAACAGTAGTAAAGTGGTAATTCCTTTTTACACTTCTTGCAATACACTCCCTTTCTTAGACCCTAAGAACTCGACCTAACTTAGACATCGGAGGGCCTTAATCGGGGGTCACCTTAGCTGGCCTGGCGTTCCTATCTTTTAAGTATGCTTTCCCGAACCTAATTACCGAAAAGATCCGACCCTGCTATCCAGATCCGAAGATATTCACTGATCCACATCAACACACAACCTTTCCTACATAGTTTAGATCAATTTCAAGATCCTGCCTAATCCCACTCCTCTCAGTAAACCCAGAAAATCAAGAAACACAAGCAAATTAAGTTTACCAGCTGAAACTAAAACCAAAACATTAGAACAAATAAAGGTTAATTAATCCGAAAACATGAATTTGTAGAGAGAGATCATAAATTCATAACAGACATGTACAGCTCTTCTTTGTCTATAAACATTTAATGAAGATAACAAGGACCAATACCACGCACGATAACAGGTCATATATAAACAAAAAAAGACATGCAATACTAAGTTTGACACATTGCCATTTCTGACCTGATTGCTGGCAGTTACAGTGTGGGAGACCAGCTGACAACATTTTTTCTATACCAATCTCTTAGACCTAAGTGCATGAATTACTAATTAATGCTTCAGATGTCTCAAACTTTTATAAGATTTTATATAAGGGATAATTACAAAAACACCCCTGAGGTTTGGGCTAATTACAATAAAACCCATAAATTTTTGAAAATTACAAAAAAAAAAACTTGAGGTTTGATTTCGTCTTACATTTTCATCCTTCATAAGCTAAAAGACACATCAAAACCCCTCTGATATTTATAAAAATACAACAGTTATCCCCTTAAATTTAACACATAATCATACCTGATGGGGTTTTTGGTAATTTTGAAACATCTCTGTTTTTTTTTTGTAATTAGCCGAAATCTCAGGGGTGTTTTTGTAATTATCCCTTTATATAATTATTAATGTCATGTATGCTGTATCCCATTTCAGTTTGTTGTTTTTATTTCTGAAAACCAGATTTCCAGCTTGCTGATGCAAATTTATGGACTATGCATTAATTATAATATTGGTGATAATCATCACTTTATGAAGAAATCAAAAACTTAGTGAGGTTCACAAAAGACTCATTATATATATATATATATGATGTCAAAACAACATAAAAAATCTGTCTGTTACAAATTTATTGTTTTTGGATATGTTGAATGAATTATATCACTTCAATGGCATCATTGACTCTCATTTTACTATTTTATTTTAAAATTTCATTTAAAATGTCATAAATCAATCATACGAAAATTGAATAAGTAAAATTATTTAGTTAATCTTTTACTATAAAAGGGCCTCAAGCAATCACTTCACTACACACTCTCAGCCTTTCTTACACTAAAAAATCTTACTTCTAAAGTACTAATTACATTATTTCTCTCCTCAAACCATAGATATAACTTACTTTCTCTCAAAACTAAGAATTTTCTCCACTTTCGCATCAAATTTCACCAAAAGAATGGAACTTTATAATCTGAAACTATTAGTTCTGATGATCATAACATGTTCATTTGTTGTTTCTTCACAAGGCAAGCTCCGAGTGGGCTTTTACAACAAGAGCTGCCCCGACGCCGAAGCTATAATCCGCGGCGTGGTCCGTGAAGCTTCCATTTCAGACGAAAATAGTGCCCCCGGCTTGCTCAGGCTTCATTTCCATGACTGTTTCGTTGAGGTATTTTATCAAACACATAGCCTGCATGCACTATTTTGCGCACTCTGTATTTTTTATAACAGAATTTAATTCTGACAAAAAAAAAAAATGATGATCAGGGATGTGACGGGTCGATTCTGATCGATAACGGGTTGGAAACAGATGAGAGACATTCATCCGGGCACCAAGGTGTTCGAGGTTTTGATGTTGTGGAGAGGGCAAAAGCATTGTTGGAAGGTGTTTGCCCTGGAACTGTTTCTTGTTCAGATATTGTGGCTTTGGCTGCAAGAGATGCTGTTTTCTTGGTAATAATTTGTGGATATTTTATTATTTTTGGACTTGTTTTTCAATTTATTGTTTTTTGTGGGACTTGATTTTAATTTTTTGTTTTTTGTATAGACAAAAGGGCCATGGTACGAGGCGGAAACAGGGAGAAGAGATGGTATGGTGTCAAATGTAAGATTGGCAGATAATTTGCCAGATGTTGGTGATTCTATTCACAAACTTAAAGCCAAGTTTATTGAGAAGGGGCTTAATGAAAAGGATCTTGTGATTCTCAGTGGTATGTATGATTTATGAATACAATATAACTCGATAATTTAATATTCAATTAATTAATAATCTTGTTTGTGGACAATAAACAAAATTAATAATTCTCTAATTTAATATCTCGCTAAATTAATAAATATTAACAGTACCAAGATTATTAATTTATAGAGATTTTAACATAGTTGAATTCTATCTCTCACACAGACACACATTGAAGTACATGCAATTTTTGTGGGTTTTAAAGTCGGTAGACATCTTAAAGGATATGAGCTATACACTTCACGAGTGTCACTGAGATTCTTTTTTGGGCCCAAGTTCCAAAGAAGAAAAGAACATCTTGTCTCAAAAGACGGAAATGGATCCTCTCCATTTAAGATGTGTAAATTTTTTGTGCATTTGGAGAGAGAAAGACACATGTGCATCTATACATACATTTGTATATATATGTATATGTATAGGTATATAGATAGATGCATATGTGTCTTTCTCTCTCCAAATGCACAATAAATTTACACATCCTAAATGGAGAGGATCCATGCTCCATCCTCAAAAGACTGTTTAATTGCTGAAAAGCTTTTTTCTCCAGTTTTGTTTTTTAAAATAAAAAAAGGATTATTACAAAAATACCCCTAATGTTTGGGTAATTACAAAAAACCCAAAGATGTGTCAAAATTACAAAAAATCTCCCCAAGTTTGATTGTGGTATAATTTTAATATATTTATAAATGTCAAGACTAAAAGGTTTTTGAAATGTAAGACTATATCAAACCTAAAAGGTTTTTCGCAATTTCAATAATCTTTTTTTTAATTATCCCTAAAAAATATTGATATTCTTTCCGGTATAATTACAAATACTGCTTTGAGGTTTGGGCTAATGATAAAATTACCTAGAAGCTTTCGGAATTATAAAACCCTCATAAGTTTAATTTTGTATTAAATTTAATGGGATAACTATTATATTTCTATAAATGTCAGTAATTTTTTTGAATGTTTTTTCTACTCATGAACGAGGAAAATATAAGGTGGAATCAATCCTCAAGGTTCTTTTTTAATAGGGGTAATTACAAAACACCCTGAGGTTTGGGCTAATTACAAAAAAATCCAGAGATGTTTCAAAATTACAAAAACCCTATCAGGTTTGATTATATGTTAAATATAAGAGGTTTTTTTGATATGTTTTTTTACTTATAAAGGGAGAAAATGACCTCAAGGTTTTTTTTTTAATTATCATAAACCTTTGTTTTTTTTTTTTGTAATTAGCCCAAACCTTAAGGGTTTTTTTGTAATTATCTCTTTTTAATATTCAAAACCTTGTGGGTTCTTTTTGTAATTATCCCAAACCTCTTTTTTTTTTGTTGGTAATTATCCCTTTTTTTTATTGCATTCCAACTTGTGTCAATGAAAGCATCTGGGGTATTTACTTAATTGTCAAATATTTCTTTCAATGACTGTTTACAATAATCAAGTAATTTTTACGATGCCACCATTTCAAAAAACATAAATCTTGTCTTAATAAAGCCTAAAACATACTTTACTGATCAATTTATTGAAGAAAACATTTCAATAGTATAGAACCATTTTGCAATGTAAGTCCTAAACTTTTGTTCATTTATATACACAGCTGCACATACAATTGGCACCACAGCATGCTTCTTCCTGGGCCAAAGGCTCTACAACTTTCCGGCCGGTGGCGGCGCCGACCCCTCCATAAATCCCGATTTCCTACCGGAGTTAAAATTGACATGTCCACAAAAGGGCGACGTTAACGTCCGTGTGGCGTTAGACCGGGGCAGTGAACAGACATTTGATGCACAAATTCTGCAGAACATAAGGAGTGGCTTTGCTGTGCTGCAATCTGATGCTACCCTCTATCAAGATGTGGCCACAAGAAGAGTAGTGGACTCCTATTTCGAGCTACTCAGCCCGTTTTTGGGCCCGTCGTTTGAGGCAGATTTTGCAACTTCAATGGTTAAAATGGGCCGGATTGGAGTTTTGACAGGATCAAAAGGGACTATAAGGCGTGTGTGTTCATCTTTTAGTTGATAGAAGAATTTTGTGCAGTGAAGTGATCTTGCTGTTGTTTCCATACGTTGTGTATTTGAATAAACAATGAAAAGTGTTGTTGCATATTTTTTAAAGTTGCTAAATTGGAATAAAACAGGGCAGATTTTGACTGTTTTTTCTGTCTTATCTCCAAATTAATTCAATTGTTGATAGTGTTTCAGTTGATCCGAAATCATCTATTAAAAAAAGGATAGAACCCTATCCCTGAGGGGCTCACCGCTTGCCCCTGCAGAGCTTTGTGGAGGAGGAGAATTGCGGGATGTGCCTAACAAGTTAGGATCCTGAGCTGTCATAGACTCAATCACCACACAAGAAATCCTCCTCAACCCTATTACTAGAGAGATTCGAAACTCCATATTGTGGGTGCCAGCAAACAGACAACACGTTACTCAGGTCCTTTACCAGTTGATCTTAGAGGTGGCAAATCGTGTTATCGTGTCGTGTTCGTGTCACACTATCATGTTTTTGTGTTATCTATCTTTTGTGAACTTAAATATAACAATAGTTGTAATTTTAAATTAATTTTCAATTTCGTGTTCGTGTCGTGTCATATCGTGTCGCGGCTTTATCGTGCCTTTAGTCTGTGAATCGTGTTTATAATCGCACGTGTTCATGCCGCGGCTATCTTGTCGTGTCACTCATTACCACCCCTAGTTGAGCTATGCGCCGGGCCCCCTTCAAATCTTCTATTAATCTGTAAGAATCTGGTATATGTAACACATGAAATATTTATTTTGATAAATTATTTTATAGGGATATTTGTTTGGTGTAATTACAATAAAAACCCAGAAAAAATTCAAAATTATGAAAATCGCTTGAGGTTTGTATCTGTCTTACAATTTTACCCCAGCCGTTAGTTGAACTGACATAATTTGTTGGCTTCATCAAACATTTACAATTACATCCCTCAACTTTTCTAAATATTACAAATACTCCTACCTTTTCGTCTTACATTTTATAATGACATCCTATATTTTTTAAATATTATAAATTATCATATGAAAAGTTGGGGCTATTTGTAATATTTAGAAAAATCGAGAGATGTATTTATATACTATGCATGCCATGTGAAGCTATTTTGTTTTTGTATACTGAGTTAGCATGGAGGCTACTGATCAAACATGAACATGACAAGAGACTCAATCACCTGGACTGTAGTTATCTTTTACTTGCATTGTTGTTAGTGTACCTCACATAATCTGACGAAGAGAAAAAACTGCACGATTATTGTATCCTGCTCACATTTTCACTATTAGTTAAATTTCACTATTGACAATTTTGTTTTTATGCTGTTGTTCTCTTAATTTTCTGCTTGTCATATTATCTTGTAGTACTGTTATTTGATCAAGGGTAATACTATTGACACCCCCAAAATAGTTAAGTACACCCCCTTCATTTAATTTTAAAAATATCATTAGTTTAAAAGACTATGATACCCTTACTTGGCACGATCGCAATGTAGTTAAAAAATTTCTCGTGTGGCACGATCGTAATTATTTTTCGATCGTGCCACTTGGCATGATGGCACGATCGTAGTTACTTTTCGATCGTGCCATAAGTATACCATCGTGCCACCCATCGTGCCATTCGTCGTCTTGTTCCCCAAACTCAGATAAAAACCAGAAAAGAAAAATTATGTAACTGTAGAATCAAACAAATACAATTACCCAACACTTATACCCAACAATTACCCAAACTAATCCAACTATAAGTGCGATATTAAATTAAAGTATTAAATTCAAAATTAAAATAAATTAAAAAATGCGTAATCTAAAAGATATTACATCTTTTTTCGTTGCCGGAACAAAAAAGATTGGTGGAATTTCTTTCGTCGCCGCGCCTTGGGTTTTATCATTTTGGGTGTATTTGGGAGGGAAAATAAGTGCAAGGGTAAAATTGAAAAAAAAGGGAGGGGGGGTGAACTCATCAATTGTGTCATATTTAAAAAAAGTAGGGGATGGTGTACTTAGAAGGTGGGTGTACTCATAAAAAAAGGGGGTGCCAATAGTGCCACCCTTTGATCAAACTTGTATCCCATCTGCCAAGAAATTTATTAAACTCTATTTTATGTGATAAATATGAAGTTTGTTTATAATTGGTTTATTACCTTAAAAAAAATCAATAAATTACAAATTAAGATATGTGTATCAAATAAATAAAAGACAAAAACTCGTATGAGACGATCTCACAAATTAAATTTATTTAAAAAAAATGTTTAACATATTTGTAGTTGCAAGATGAAATGCAACTCCACATTGGAGTACTTTTTTTTTTGGGATGTAATCAACTTGATTATTCTCCTTTCTACCCAAAAAAAGCCCAATTTTCTGTTAAGCACTTTCTTGCAGTCTCAAGCCCAATATTCTAAGATCTTCTTCGTGAGAATTAAAAAAAGGGATAGTTACAAAAATATCCCTGAGGTTTGGGTTAATTACAACAAACCCAGACATGCCCCTTTAGGTTTTGTTTTTGTCTTAAATTTAAGGGGGTAACTGCAATATTTTTTGTAATTTTCAAAGAACTCTGAGTTTTTTTTGTAATTAGCCCAAATCTTAGGGGTGTTTTTGTTATTATCCCTTAAAAAAATACAAATATATTTTTAGATCGTTCTAAATTCAATATATATTAAACTATTCTAAGGTATATACTCTTTATTCTTTAACTTATTAATATGCTACACAATTCAAATATTTGGACAAATACGTTTTACAGGTATATTAGTAGATTTGTGATTGACCCTTCACTCTTTTTGTATCTCTACCACAAAATATAATGCCCCCTTTGACTACCGTTGCGCACCCGTATTTCGTGCTAAAATTGATGATCATCTTTGGTATTTCAACACCAGCCAAGAGTAAAAACATGATGAAAATTGGAAAAAAGGAGAGAGGAACAAGGGAGGAAAATAAGTCCCATTTTCTTCCTTGTTAATTATTCTCTCACTGCATAAAATTTAGTATCTAAATCCTCTGAATTTTTTCTTGTCCTGATTCAAGCTTTTTTTCATCCTGGCAATTAACGAGACATTAATTTGAAACAGGTAGTTCATCAACCTTTTCTCCCCCTCTTTAAATCCCTGTTCAATAGAAATACATGCATTTCTAGCAATTCAAATCTCTGTTGAATATATATATTTAATGTGAATCATATACAATCTGCGAATATAAATGTAGCAGAATACAAAACAAAACACAATTACAACAGAAGATTCGAAGTGCGTATTATTATCATTATTTTCTTTCTTATGGACGTTGGTTTGTATCATTTATTCATGCATGCATTATTGGATTATGCATAACATACATTTCCAGACTTTAGATTTTGTTATTACATCTAATTAAACATAGAAGGGTAAATTACAAAAAAAAAAATCCCTTCTTTTTGACAGATTTTGCCCTTAACGATCAAACAATCAAGATCATACAAATATATGGCTCCAAGCAAGATTAGAAAAGCCATTGGGGCAGTTAAAGATCAGACCAGCATTGGCCTGGCCAAGGTTGGCAGCAGCAACTCCCTCTCCGACCTCGACGTCGCCATCGTAAAAGCCACGCGCCACGAGGAGTACCCGCCCGACGAGCGCTACGTCCGGGAAATCCTAAACCTGACGACCTATTCGCGCGCATTCGTCAACGCTTGTGTCAGCACCATCGCCCGACGCCTCAGCAAGACCAAGAACTGGGTGGTGGCCTTGAAAACCCTCATGCTCATCCAGCGCCTATTGGCCGAGGGGGACCACGCCTACGAGCAGGAGATTTTCTTCGCCACGAGACGTGGGACCCGCCTCCTCAACATGTCGGATTTCCGGGACACCTCCGGGAAGTCGAACGCGTGGGACTATTCGGCGTTCGTGAGGACGTACGCGTTGTATTTGGACGAGCAGCTCGAGTTCAGGATGCAGGGCCGGAGAGGGAAGCGGGCGGGTATGGGCATCACGCGGAGGATGAGGAGGGGCGGCGGTGGCGGTGGGTGGTGGCGCCGCCCATAATGCTATTGTGGTGAGGGGTACACCTGTCCGTGAAATGAAGATTGACAGGATTTTCTCCAGGGTTCATCATCTTATGCAGCTTCTTGAAAGGTTTTTAGCTTGCAGACCAACAGGTATATCTTGATGTACATTTCTTGATCTTCATTTGTAAATTGCAATATTAGCCATATAACTACAATGATGTGTCAAAACTGGTAATTTATAAAACCTGCTTAGAAATCTCAAAATTGCCCGGAAAAATTGGAATTTACAAATCTCCGGCCAAAAATTAGAATTTTCGACTAAATCCGAGAGTTTTTAATGATAATGGGTGATTTTGGAGTTTAAAAAAGGACTAATTTTGCCACATTCCAACAGATATGAGATGAAAATCACAATTTACCCTTCAATGGCACCTCCATCTGCAAATTTCTTAATTTCTTGAACGATCCTTGATGTATTTCTCTAACAGGTGCTGCGAAGGAGAACAGGGTTGTGAGTGTGGCTCTCTACCCCATTGTCAAAGAAAGTTTTCAGCTCTGCTACGACATAACAGAAATCATGGGGGTCTTAATCGATAGGTTTATGCAGCTCGAAATACCTGATATGGTAAAAGTTCACGAAATTTTCTGTCGGGTTTCCAAGCAATACGATGAGCTCGACGCCTTCTACGGCTGGTCGAAGACCGTCGGAATTGCACGATCTTCAGAGTATCCCGATGTTGAGAAAATCTCACAGAAAAAACTCGATATGATGGATGATTACATCCACGAAAGATCCGCCATGGCACAGAACAAGCGATCCGGATCCGCAGAGCCAAAGCCCATACCCATCGCAGAAGAGAATGAGCCCGAACCCGAGCCCGATATGAATTCAATCAAAGCATTACCACCACCAGAAGGATTTCCAGACGAAACAGAGAACGAAGAACAGAAACAGGAAATTGAAACACCGAAAGAAGACGAAAAGGTGAAAACTCAAGTTGAAGGAGATTTATTGAATTTAGGTTCAGATGCACCAACCACACAGGAACACGGCGATAAATTGGCTTTAGCTTTATTCGACGGCGGTCCAGCTACATCCGCTCCATCCGATACAAAAACCCCATGGGAAGCCTTCAAGGAGTCATCGGGAGATTGGGAAATGGCATTAGTTCAATCCGCAAGCCATTTATCCAACCAGAAGGCGAATCTCCCCGGCGGTTTCGATACGCTGATTCTCGACGGTATGTACCAACAAGGCGCGACGGCGCAGGCGGTGGCTAGTTCGGGTCTCGTGGCCACCGGTAGTGCGAGCAGCGTCGCGCTAGGGTCGGCCGGACGACCGGCGATGCTGGCGTTGCCGGCGCCTCCGGCTGCGGATGGCGGAGCCGCCAGTTCGTCGGTGAACACCGATCCTTTCGCCGCGTCGCTCGCCATTGCACCGCCGCCGTATGTGCAGATGTCGGAGTTGGAGAAGAAACAGAGATTGCTGGTAGAAGAGCAAGTGATGTGGCAGCAGTATGCGAGGGATGGGATGCAGGGGCAGGTAGGGTTAGCAAAGGTACAACCACAAAATCCATATCCGTACAACACGGGAGGTTACACGAGAACATATTGAAGGTTCTTGGTAAAAACAAATCTTTTACTTATATTTTATAGAAGAAGAATACTGTATGTAAAAAATTCTTGGTGTTAATTTGAGGTCTGTGGTTGTTCAAAGGTTAAAGAGATGAAAAGTGACGGTGGTAATTGCTCAGTTACAATTTTAGAAACAGATTGAGATTTCTTTATAAAGTTTATTTCCATTATTCGATGTTTCCTAGTTTTAGTTGTCTGATTGTCTCTGCTCAGCATAATTTAGATTAGGATAAATTTGACTTCCAAACTATGGCCATTTTTTTTAATACTTTTTGGAGCTAAATTCTGTTTTTTTTTTTTTTGTTACACTTTATAATCTAAACTACACAAGTTTTGCACTTGTCATCTTGATCACTTCAATTGTTAAATGTTTCATGGGAATCTTATCACATGACACATCTCTTTGACCAATTTCATGTTGTTTTATGTGCTCAATTCCAACTGTTGAGCCTAATGCTGAAAAGTTAAGTTATTATTCTGCCCGCATAAAATAACCTTGAATTTACTAAAAAGTGCACAAACAAGAGACATGACATATCCCATCGAAAAAATTCAACAATCGGGTGCTCCAAATGGCTAAATGCAGAACCAGCGTAATGTGTGCGCTTGGTGCGTAATGGTTCCTCAAGGGAATGTGTTTCATTTTGTGTTTCAATTCACCAAGTGAATTGCACGAGTACAAGCATAATGTATTGAAATACTAGATAAAAAACCGAATATAACAGAGAGATCCAAAACTGGTAGAATTAACCTTCTCACACTGTTATTAATGTCCACTCAGATAGAAGTTAGAACAGAAAGCCACTGTGATCACAGATCAATTTCAAATGTCAGAAAATAATAGATAGGAAACAATGTTCATGCTCTGCTAGTCATCTGTTATTTTTGTGCTATAGGATTTACAGTTAATTTTGGTAACTCTGTATACTACCGTTTCTTAATGGAGACGCCCAAGCTCATTCCAACAGAAACCAAAGTCTCGAGTGATCTTGAACTGTTCTCCAAGAGGTCGTCATCTATCTTGATTGTATCCTGCAGAAATTTCACATATATTTTTGGACATGGTACAGTGTTCAATATATAGACATCAAGATCATATGAATTTTTTTTGGTCCAGGCAAGACCATAATTGTAAGTAATCAATTGTCCTGAAGAATAGCCATCGAAATGTGCAATGTAGAGATACTTTCATGGGCAATGTTCCTTGACAGAGCTATTTACAGAAAAAAAAAAACAGTTCCCAGAAGAAATCTTAATGGGATAATTAAAAAATTACCCCTGAGTTTTAGCCTAATTGCAAAAAAAACCCAGTAAAAATATGAATTCCCCCTTGACGCTTGTTTTTGTTTTACAAATTGCACCCTTCAAGAGGGAGAAGTATTTGACTATTTGTTAGGTAAATACAAAAACCTAAAGGGGGTGTTTGTAACACCTTAAGAGGGTATTTGACTATTTGTAATTTGAAACATAATTGAAGTTTTTTGTAATTAAGCTAAACCTCAGGGGTAGTATTTGTAATTATCCCTATCTTAAATTCTATTAACTTGCTACAGTGGAAAGTTCCATGTGAGGCATATCTGTAAGCATATTTGCTACTAAATTTACAAAAACACCCAATTCTTGGTAGTTGCATCTTTAAGATACCATAAAGGATAAACAAAAAGCATAGGTATTTCTTTAATTGAAGAAAGTACTGACCTTCTCAAAGACACAAATGACTGTACTTCCACCAAATGAGAAATATCCAAACTGCACAAGTAATTAACACGAGAATACCAAATAAAATTTAATAGTGCAAGTAAATATGAAAAAGAAATTTGAAAGCTTTAATCAATTATTATGTACCTCATCTCCTTTCTTGACATAGTCACCCTCTTTTTTAGAGAAAGTGATGCTACCAACCATGGTTGCTCCAATTGCAACAAAAGCCACCTGCAATTATATGTAAAAATTCGAATGGTCATAACTTATTATAACTCAATACTGCATCAAAATTCACGAGCCAAAACTATTCATGTTTGTGAAAAGCATGAATGATTTTGTTCTGGGGATCAATGCCAGTGGAGAAAGAAAAATACGAAAAAACTATGGGCACATGTCATATAATCATTTGAATTCAAGGTTCCAAGGACACCAAATATTTTAAGGATAAAAATCTGAAATTCGATTACAGAGATTCATGCACAATTAGAAAGGTTTTCTGTAGTAAAATAAAAAATTCCAACATTAAGGATCCTATAAGTTGGGGAATATGCAACCAAAAAAAGAAAAAAATTCATCCTCCGAAGAATACATTAACATATTGATAAAATTTAATAAAGAAAATTAATGAAAGAACTGCTAGCATAATAATCTTCTAAAGAATAAGCAGACATGATTAGTCCCAGTTAAATAACAAGTGAATTCTAAAATCAACAAAGTTAAATGTTTGCAATGACAAACCTTTCCAAATTCCTTTGTCGATATTATAGATACAACACGCTTATTTTCTGTGAACACATTACAGTACTTGCTATTCACCGCAATTGGGTTAACCTTGAAAGATAGAAAGAGCAGAAATTAGGACGAATCAAAGATAGGTGAGATACTGTAAGAAAAAATATTCCAGAAGTTCAAAACTACCGTGTATAAGCATCCAGGTATCTCCACAAATTTCTCAATAGTTCCAGAAACAGGAACGTGGAATCGATGATAGTCCTGCAATCATTTGAGAAATAAATTATGCTCCGGCACAAAAATAATTCACAAGCAAGTTTAACTGATGACAACCTTAATTGTGCTCAAGAGAACAAGAGAAATTGCCAGAATAGTACCTGAGGCGCCAACCGAAATATTACTAGACTTCCATCAATGAAGGCATTGGAGCATAATTCAGTCCCCAAAAGACCTTGTACAGAAAATTTTCGGCCCTAGAGTGATCAAAGAGAAATTCTGATTAAGTCGCTATATAGCAGAAACGCATATTTGGAAAATAACGAACACTCTTATCTAAATACCTGCTACATAATCTGGCCAATTTACTCGGATTACACTATGATTCTTGCAAACAATTTACGAATTCTCATGGAAGGAGGGAATAACATATTTAAAGCAAAGAAGAGAAATGCGGCGACAACTTTCATCCTATCAATACATATGCTATTTTGCCCGCAATTCAATAGCTTTACAAGTAACCTTATGGTTATTCTTATAGAGCACAAGAATAAGAATTATCCTGCAAAGACTTAAAGGATGATTGGCCATACATGGTTGTACACACACGCATGCAGAGAAGATTCCCTAAGTGACCTTGACAAACAAATAGTTATACCTTAATCCAAAATCTCATAGAATCTGCGGCAGTTTCAAATGCCGTCAACCGGCAATCAGCCGCGCATACCGCAACATCATCACAGTCAACGTTGGTGATTGGCCTCGCACCAGGTTTTAACTCTCTTATAAAAAATTCATTGAATGTCTGCAACCAGGAAAAAGCTCATTTATGAAGAAATATGTTGGTTGTATATCGATTACTGTAGGAAGGGAAAGACATGCAACCAGCAGAAAAAAACAAAAAAATAACAATTGATCCCACAACATACTCCTGTACAAGTTGACAGTAAAGTTAAATATGTAATATATCGATTACTGTAGGAAGGGAAAGACACGCAACCAGCAGAAAAAAACAAAAAAATAACAATTGACCCAACAACATACTCCTGTACAAGTTGACAGTAAAGTTAAATATGTAATAACATAAGCAACAGTACAACATGATGGTGAATACCATATAGTCTCAAAAAATTTACACACCTTAAAGTGCTCTAGAGGGTGTTTGACTTCTGACAAGTTTATTTGATCCTGCAACATAATCAATAAACGTAATCAGGAAAATATTATGCTTGTTTGGAATCTGTAGAAAGTGAAGTGCAAAGAAACAAACAAAACTGAAACAAGTTTCAAAAAATTGGCGAACTAGTCAAACTGATGTCTAGAAAGTGAAGTGCAAAGAAACAAACAAAACTCTGACAAGTTTCAAAAAATTGGCGAACTAGTCAAACTGATGTCAATCACATACACAAGAATGCTTTTCATTGCAATCATGTTATGGCTATAACTCATTTAATAGGCGGCATCCCTAATTCAAAGTTAGATTACAATTAGAGATACTGCAGTGCAAGGGAAAAAATAATATCATGCCTTAAACAAAGCAAGAAATTTTGGTATATCCTTAGCAGATTCAGCTGAATCCATTTTCCTGCCTTGCTTTTCTGAGATGCTTTGCAAGAGTTCTTTTGCCCCTGCATCCAAATAGGAATTCCAAAAATCAAGAATATATGTATAAGCTGAAAAAAACAAATTGAAGTATGCCACATGGCAAAAAAAACATCCTTCATTCACATAATTAAATGTAATTAAGTAAACCAAATTGATGACAGAATTTTATCAAGATCTCAAAAAACACAAATAGATGAAGATGCATGAAATAGAGAGAAATAATCAAATGTTTCCTACAAACATGTGAAATGTATTCACTTAAGAGTGTCTTGTCAGCATAGATACATTAAAAGGCAACCTTTGTCCAGGAGGCCAAGTCCTACTTTCGATTGATAAATGGCTCTCATAGATAAAACAATCTTGGCGTCAATAATTTCCTCGACTAGTCTCCTTGTTCGCCGATCAAAAACCTGACATCAAAACATGTATCCCAGAGGGTTCTTGAGAATGTTGTCCAATGCATTGATAGAATAAAAATTCCTTACGTAAATAGTTTTCAACAATCATAACATTGCTCAAAAAAAAAAAAAAAAAAAAAAAAAACAATCATAACAGAAAACAAAGCTCCTTTGTTTCCTTCAGTTAGCAAGATTGTCACTTGAGGAATTCTAGTTTGGACTATACAAGCACCATGCTGGCAATGTACGAATTAAATCTATAAATTTATTAAAAAAATGCTTAGTGGCTCAAATATAAAGGAACTAAAGACAGAAAAAAAAATGCACCAGAAGAAGTGCTTCTGTATGTTACCAAGAAAATGATCTGAGGGGGAAAGTTACCAGAATATGTGATGCACTTGATCCAGACCTCAATCCAACTTCATAGGATGAAACATGAGCCCATTCACTTACTTTGAACATCCACCTGCGGGGAGAATATGTTGATCTTCGACAAGTCAAATGAAAATCCACTATAATGTTTATGAAATGTTACAAACAGTTAGACAAGATCTCATGTGTAAAAAGCCAACTAAACAAAGCATTAACCCATATTGATGTGAGAACAATTATGCATTCCTATAGGTCGATACTAAGAATGGGAATAAAATTGTAATTTATCTTAATCAATTAATAAAAAATGGAGCACACATAGGAGAGTTACATATCCTTGCATACTATGCATCTCATTTTCTTTACAATGAAATTCTTATATCCACCACCTTTTCGTAGTAACATATTTTAACCTATGACAGAAGGTAAATACGAATCACAGTTAGGAGCCAGAGAAATTCAAATTAGACAAGTTCCCACCCATTAGAAGCCTGCTTATCAGTCAAGAATCCTCCAGTCATAACCTGATTTCCAGTCCCTTCATCGAAACACAGGGTCAAATGAACCACAGTATTCAACCTATCCGAGACTTGAAGGATTTCACCACAGACAGGACAGCAATTAATCAGCGGATCCCTGCACTCAAAAACATTTTAAGCAAAAAAGTAAGAACTGTGAGAACTTCTAGGGAAAAATCATTAATTGGCATCAGAGCAATTGAAATAAGAAGAAGGAAGCACCATTCCGGTCTAAACAATTTCATATAACTTGAGATTCTGTAGTTAATGTGATTGGTCTCTGCATTATGTTATCCTTGTCAGACAGACTTCAATTAGCATATATAAGCACAGACACCATCCAAGAGAAAGGAAAATAAAAAATAGAAACAAGCAAGTATGCTATATTGCCAGATTTGTAAATGAATCACCTATGAAATCCAAGTTTTTGGGGTCATGCGTCCTTCTGGGAAAGAAAATTATTAAGTTTTACCTCACACTGCAGTGTTTCCTTTTTCTTATGAAATATACTTATTCTTTATATGATATAATTGCAAGTAAGGTTCAGGAAAATCGGTTTTAAATGCTAAGCTGCCAGTAAATGAACCTTGAAATGTTAGAAGCTCGTGGCAATGTTTCCTAGAGTATTTTATCCTGCCAAACTATCATCAATAGAAAACAACCATTTTAAAACTTGAGTAGTGAGTTAAGCTTCATATTTTGATATAGCAATCTTGTACAGATGAAATAAATAGATGTCGTGCATGTAAAGGGACTGAAATGCCACCAGCGTGGAATACAAGTTACAAACAAGACACTATTAGCATTAAAATGATAGTTTTTGTTTCTTCACAAGTCCCACATTAACTTGGTGGAAGTAATTTTAACTCCCACAAAACAAGAATCAGTAATGTTTTCTGGATGGTCATGCACAGTATAATAATGAATAAGCAAAACAGAAAATAATAAACATAATTTCAATCAGAGTTTACCATCTAGTAGTTTGACCTTTATGCCTACCAATTAAAGGAACCAACGATTATGAAGAACGGTTTTGTTGAAGGGAAGCCACATATTTAAACCTTCTATGTCTCCATAACCTATATCCTTCCGCTTAGTTATAACAAATGAAATGCTTACTGTTTAACATGAAACTTTAAAAAGATAAGAAAACAGGAGGAAATGAAGCAGAAAGGATGTAAATTGCAAAGTGTCATTCCCATAGCTTATGAAACAAAACACATATTACAACCAACAATGACAATGATGGAAGGCAATGCTGTCTCCGGTTTAAAAAAAGAGAGAGTAGATGCAGTGTTTTAAATACCGTACCGGTGATTAAACCGGTCAAGCCACCGGTAAGCGGTTCAACTGGTCGGACCGGTTCAACCGTCAATTTTACCGGTTTTACCGTTTTAATAAAAAATAATTATATTTGATATTATATTATATAAAATATGGATGTAATTCATTAATATAAAAGGAAAAGTTGTATATATGTATAGTTAAAAGGAAAATATCTATATATTTAGCTCAAATTTCAAATAATGACATAAATATATTAAATATTAAGTTTATAAATTTTATTTTTATAAAAAAAGTAAAATCACAAAAAATTAAAAAAATAGCAAAAACCGGTTGAACCGGTATTTAACCGGTTTTTGGCCGGTATGTTCCGATTTGACCGGTATTGACCGGTTTAACCGCAAAAACGGTTTTTAGGGCCTTATTATACCGGACCGACCACCGGTATCCGGTATAACCGGTTGAACCGGCCGGTACGGTCCGGTATTTAAAACAGTGAGTAGATGTTTATTACATTTAAGTATGCCATAGAGGTAGCTGTAACAACAGCATAATGAATCTCAGAAATATGTGATGTATTATATTTGGCGAAGACAGTATAAACAGAGGTCATGCTTATAAACAAAACAAAACTTGCACTCAAGAATGTTAATACAATATTAGTCAAGTATTATATTGAGGGAGACAAGAAACACTTCATAACGTGCAGTTAAGAAGGTATAAGTTAAACAACCTAAGAAGACTCAAGCAGGACAGCAGAGAGCCATTAAACATAGAAATCATAGTTATTGTGGAGAAATCTTTTGAAGTGATATATTTAAAATAAACAATATACAAATTTGATCAAATTAAAAGATATTTTAGGAGCCTACTTTTCTTGTTGCACAGCTAGAAGCATGGCCAACTCATCCATGCTGACAACTCCATCCCCATTCTCGTCAGCAGCTTTGAAAAGTTCCTCTTTCTGAAAACAAATGAAATGATTTGTAATATAAAAGAGAAAATGAAACATAGTCCGCGATTAAAGAGATTTTCCATTCAGTTTACTGCTAGGTGTTATCCCTTGATGCAGCATCCATGTATTTATCAATCATGATAGATACCACTTGAGCCACATCCGTGAACTTGAACATGCATAATTTATAGTTCTAGAAACGAAAAAACATAGTGGTTGGTTTCAAGCAATTTTCCTCTTAAGAATGCATCTAACTGACCACTTTGATTTTTTGTTTGACGAAAAGTGGCTCATGATGACTGTAAGAAATACATATTTATGATTTTGAAGTCCTCAATGGCACTTCTTCCAATTCTAGATGGGGATTAATTTTAGGGGTGACATAATTTCAATAAATGATGCACACGCCGCGGAAACAACATATTTTATCGAAGTGTTCTCCGACCATATCATTAGCGAGACCCATTTTCTCAATCAATACGCGGAATTGAGCACAATACAAGAAAAAGATTTTCCCACTCCATATGTCCCCCAGTCACAAAAATATTGAGAGTTGCTTAAGATTCTGAATTCCCTCCTTAAGGAGGAAATATAGTACAGGATGAGATGAAGACCAGCTGATCATTAGGAAGAAAGCCCTTCCCACATGTCAAGTTGAACAGATTAACAAATGTGAAGGCCACTTAATAGTAAAAGGAAAACAGGATGTGATCTCCATGGTTCATCCAAGTCTAGCAATAAACCATATACAGGAATGGTCTGGGAAACTCAGAAGAGTCAAAAGCAAATGAAACACACTAAAATTTCCAAACCTTGGTAGCAGCCAGTTGGTTGCCAAATGCATCAATTAGGTCAGAGAATTCGGCATACGAAAGATTTCCATCTTCATTGTAATCCTGTATAAAGAACAAACGGGACAGATACAACTGCATGTTAAACCACAAAGAAAAAGGCAATTCATGCAGATTAAATAGGAGGCCAAATGCATGTTGATATTTTTGCATCTTAAGACACTTGTAGGTAATTTTGATGCTACCCTTTATAACTTTTCAAAACTGACATTGCACACCATGGAGCATTCTGATTATAAATGCACTCTGAAGGAAAGTGTACCATGAGATTAGTAGAAGATCATCATCCAGCCTAACTTTTAATCCTAGAGTATACATTTTTATCTTTTTCTTCTTCATAATCATTCGTAGCTTCAATGTGCACAAACATTTTGCATAGTATCAAGTAAATGAGCTGAGATTGCAAGTATGAAGTTGTGACAAGAAAGCCTAAGACACAATGTTGCAGCACAGAACTCACAAGGTCAATCAATTTAGCAATGCATAAATTCCATGATAGTCGGCATGCTACAATTGGTTGCAGTTACATAACTACTTGACCTTCGACATTCCCAAAGCAACCTAAACTTTATAGCTTTTAAAGATTATCAGAGTTACATCCCTCAAGTTCAATAGCATGCAAACCGGCAGTGGATTATAATCCACCACCACAGAAATCCCTTCTCTCTGTGCCTTCTTCTATGCATCTTCCCCAGGGTCTTTGTCTTCTAGCATCTCTTCTCAAGAGTTCTTTTTAAGGGTTCTCTCTCACATCCAAGCTCTATCACTCATCTAAACCTTCCACGTACCAAGCGTGCACTTTGCTTTAATTAGACGTAAAACCCCCACAAACAATTTTCAGACTTCCTAAGCTGTCAACTACACAACAAATAATTTGAAGTTTCCTAATTAAACATTGCGTTAAAACTAGATTTTGGGAGGTTACAACAGCCATATGTCAGTATCCTACGCATCATAAATATGTAAACTAGCATTCCTATGGAACACTGGCAAGCTACTTCATTCCTCAGTACGATTAGCGAGAAAATATGCATATGATGTCAATTGTACTACTTGCAAAGAGTTATCACATACCACTATAGAAAAAGTACTACATGCAAAGAGTTCTCACATACCACTATAGACAAAATACGCCTTGCAAAACTCTTTTCTGTCTCCATTGGGTCCTGCAATTGTTGTAAGGAGTTTAAGGCATACGAAGGGTTATATATCCTGCGGAAATGAATGCATCAAATATATTCACACCTCAATGGAACATGACAATCTTATATTGCCAACGATTCCTCTGGCAGATGTTGGATCTAATAGGTCATATACGTCTATGTCAGAATCTGAATCCTACAAAAAATAAATAAATCAAATATACACATGACGTTGCAAGGAGAAAAAGAGCTGAAAAAAAGGTGACAAGAGCACGATAACCATGTATCACACAGTCACATTGTAAACCTTATCAAAGAGTAACATTGTTCCTTCATCACATAATTGTCTTGAACATAGTAGATTTAAACATCATCTTAAAATACATTGTGCTGGTAGTCTTCCACCAGGCAAGAGAAGAAAAGAAAAACTTAAAAGCAATCAAAAAGGTGGATATTTGGTGGAAGCATTAGACACAACACTCTCAAAACTAAAAGAAAAGTTGTAGCTATGAAAAGGATGTTTGAGCATCCATCATCCCACCTTGATCACTTTGATATGATGTTGCAAAAAAATGAACCCCGAAAGGCAAAAGAATCACATAACTGTAGCTTTTTTTACCCCAAAAACCATAAGTATTCATCAGTCATTTTCCTAGTCTTCACTATTTTCATACGGTTTTTTCATTTGAATGATTAAATCATCTCCACATTGTACAACTTCAGGCATTAAATAAAGCTAGTTCTAGGGAACTAAAGTGCTATGTTTTAATGTATGGAGCTTCGAATTACAACTGCCAGCACAAACTACTCCACTTGGAATCCACACAGATGCCATTCGTTGGAGCTCATCCCCGAGCTCAATTTGTTCCTCCAGCTATGTGGTTTTGTGCACACAGACTAATCTAGTTTTATAATCACACCCAAAATGTATATGCGCTTCATAAATCATAATTGTACCCAAAGCAATCAAACACAATATATAACATGCAATAATTATGAAAGCAGATATACCACTGTTATGTCTCTGAAAATCACGGACGACAACATAAGCTAAATAAAGTTGTACTATTTCTGTAGTTTGAATGTCATAAAATTAAAGATGCGAAGAAACAAAAACTGAAAGCAGAAGAACAAGGGAGAAAGAAGAAAAGCGCAAGCAGCATGCAATAAGGCTGTTTGGCGGTGGCTGGCAGCTGGGCCTAACATATGGAACAGATAAGAAGAAAAAGCAAAATGGGAAAGAAAACAAAAATAAAAAAGGAAAAGAGGAGAATAAGAGGTGTATTTGTAAATTAGACCTAATACCTCAAATTTCCCACAAGTACTCGTTTCTCCAAACAACTAATTTCATATAAATCCTTCCACTATCCATCCATCAAACTAAGTGTGCTCTGAAACAATTAAAGATTACTGTTTTTTAATTACAACCCGAGTTGGATCATTGATCATTACTCAACAAGCAGGATACATTTGTATTATTTGTATCATGGTCTTGCATTGGTAAAGCCCCTCCGTTCAAATACACTTGTCATTTTCTCAAATTCTATATACTGAAGCCCCACACAACCTGCCTCACAGCCACACACAATGCAGTCAAGTATTGGAGCTTCGATTCTACTGTCATGCTTCTTCAATTGAACAAGTTTCTGATAAATGCATACTCCTATAGATTTCCTCCATAAGAAATGAAAAAGGGTTCAAAGAGAGTTGAAATGTATGTTTTCGTGTAAAAATGAAAATATATTTGGATTAGTCATGTTTCTATGTTGACTATATAATAGGTTTGAAAACAATATTTTATGTGTTTTTTATGAATGGAAAGACGTGAAAATATTACTGTCCAGAAAAGAGCTGTAGAAATTGCACGAAAAAATGTGAAATTATTAATAGGGTCTGGAAATGATTGATAATGAAATTCACGTTGTATTTCTAATGAAAATGAGTATAACAAATGCAATTTCAAAGTTTCCAAAAGTTAAAGATGAAAAGATACCATTTGAAAATGAAAAGAAACAAGGAAGAGATTTTCTTCCTAGTTAACTTCAGAAATTTGTTTCAGTTCATTTCCTTTTCCGAACACATGCACCAACATTTTATAATGCAAATGAATTCTCCATTCCACTAACATATTCACCATGTAAAATAGTAAACAAGAAAACCTAAGAACAGTGTATCTCACCTGAGTAAGAAAATCATATAGATCAATCTCACAAAAACCAATCAGATTGTTCTTGGACATCCTGTTTGTCTGCATCCAAAATAAAGAGTTAGATAGTATTCAGTTGGCATATTAAGATAGAGCATTGAGATGTCATTGATATAATCGAAAAAGATCACCAATAAGTTTCAAATGGATGAAAAACACACACACACACACACACACACAGAGAGAGAGAGAGAGAGAGAGAGAGAGAGAGATTTTATGAAAACCTTTCTCCTGATTGAGACCAAATTCACGAAATGGCCTTAACAACACATAAAATACACACCTCAAATACAGATATTCTTGCAACATGTGCCCCATTTTTTTCCAAAAGAAGCTTTTTCTCCTGCAGATAAGAAGCCATCATTCACCATAAGAAGATTGTTATAATGAGAACTATCTGCAATATACCAAAGTTACTATAAAGATGATTGAACACCCTAGTTGCAAACATGCTTTGGTACATGATGAAACTAAATAACTACCCAGAGGCACAACAGAAATGAACTGTTATGCAGACCCAAGATTCTTATCATCAAATAAGAGAAATTAGACAAGATGTCAAACTTATATGCCTTTCCCCATGATGGTTAATAGAACCAATGACATGTTACAAGTAAATTCCACAGTAATTAGTTCATCATTTGCAGCAATTTAAGGATAAAAAAATCCAGCAATGCTATTTATACAAGATATGAAAAGTTTGCTCTGGTGTAGATCTAAAGACATACTATAAGTAACCAGGAAATTTTTTTCTCAGAAAGAAAACACGGGGCCAAATATCATTTGTAGCTACACATGCAGAAAATGAAGCCCTTCAAAGGACCTTGCAGTTCTTTCATGCAGCACACATCACCAAGACAATGTCATAACAAATCTTATAGTCCTTTAATATAGAGAACGTATGCAGCCACATTGGCAACAGATTTTTACACCCTTATTTGTCAAAGATTTTTAATCAGTTGCTGACTGATTATTATAATGTATTACCTAAATGATGGGATTGAAAAGAAACATAAAGTATCATGCACCAGAAACAAAAAACATTCTGTGTCAAATGAAAATAATGTTCAGCAATACTCACAGAATTCCAGACAGGTTGGTCAGTGCTGTACAAAAACAAAAACATAATCAGTGCCTGTGGATAGCGGGATAACATCCAGAGACAGTAAAACTTTTATTGGAATCATTATTGTGCAAATATGAAACATTAGCATTCGCCTTTTAAAACTTTGCATATTAATGTCAACTCAAGGAAGAATCTTCCGCAAACCAAAGAAACAAGAACTACTTTTAATGAGAAGCACGATCCCAGATTTGAAAAAATAAAAGATTTCAAATTAATGGTGTGACAACAATACCAAGCAAGAGTTTTACGAAGCCAATGAAAACAACTGGCGCACTCTCCAGTCTTCACTACATAGTCCTATTTATCCGAACAGATTCCTAGTTCGTGAAACCTATTTCTAACAACTTATTGATGCGAAAGGAATTCGTTTTATCTAATTTTCCTTTTTATTAGAATATATGAATTTCAGGTGCCTCGGTGTCCTGCTGCTGAAAGACAAAAAGAGTGCAAAACATATTTTTACAAGGGGAAAAAAACAGAAGAAACTCGATCCAATATAGTAGAGTCAAAAAATGCATTCACCCTTCAAGCATTATAACTAAATGATAAGTAAAGATGAAAGTATGTGTAAATATCCTGTTGTCAAGACTTAGGGACTTGTCTGGAAATAATTTGGAAATGTAGAACTTAGTTGTCCAGTAAATGCTGCTCATACTGTCATCTGTAAAGAAAGTAAGTGGAAATCCTACTTGACAAACATCACACGACAACAAGATTGGACTTTTATTATCAAAAAAGAATAATGAAATCAGTTAGTGAGGCCAATGTGTGCTTCATATATTGTTTCTAAGACCTTCGAGAAGAGAAGCAGACACTGTTTCCATATACTTTTCCTATTCTTCTCATGTCCCGACCACATTGAGCAACTTATGCCTGAGGTTCACTTTTTCATCAAAGCAAGCAACGGAGTATCGAAATGATCACTATAATGCCATAGCAAGACAATGACACTCATATATACATTAAATATGTAGTCTGCTGAACCCAATTGAAGCATGATAAAGAAAAATCATCATAACAGCTAAAAGTGATAACTGAGAAAAAAATGTCTACAAAACCAGGTAGAAATCACAGAAAGGACAGTCAAAACAAATTTATATAAGATGTGAGGTGACCTGTTAAATTTTCCTTCATAAGAGCTCTTTCTAAAGACTTAACATTTGACCTTTTCTATAGACTTCCAAGGCAATGTACCACAGGCAGAAACGGGGTTATATAGTAGGTTGTGCTGACAACTCAGCTTCATTCATCTTAATGATGATGCCCCACAGTGTGACCAAAACACTAAACCATTAAAATATATATAAAAAAAAGGCAGAGTGAGTGCATCATTCCAA
Organism: Rehmannia glutinosa; assembly: GCA_016081115.2. Taxonomy (NCBI): domain Eukaryota; kingdom Viridiplantae; phylum Streptophyta; class Magnoliopsida; order Lamiales; family Orobanchaceae; genus Rehmannia; species Rehmannia glutinosa. Next base: position 304,218 of record JABTTQ020001102.1, read on the forward strand.
AAAAAGTACAATATACTCAGCAAGGACAAACTCTCAATTCTGTTCATGGTAGTTCCTCAACGATTTTATTCTGAGTGATATATTGAATTGACCCTTCTTTCGTTTCCTGCTTTTCTCAAATCGTCGTATAATTTGCTTGTAACAACTATTCTGATAAGTCACCCTAGCTTGATCAATTCGTTCATGATCTCCGAATTCCAAATTAATGAATGCATACGACTAAAAGAAGTAAAAAGCCAGAAAAAGAAAAACATTATTAGCATATTATGCATATCTAAATAGATGCTGGATCCATATACCAGTTGGTAGAAAGAGTAGCAGCAAAATAATCCTACAACAGACAGTGCATCTCACGGAGATTCTGACTAAATGGTGATTAGCATATTCTACTAATGTCAAGACAGAGAGAATGAGCATTGTTCAATTAGTAGCATGAAAAAACATCATAAGAAGCACTCCGGAGAATTGGTTTGAAAATAGTGAACGATGTTAAAGTATAAGGAAAAAAAAAGGGAAAAACAACAAAAACAAACAAACAAACAAGACTTAACTGGTCAGAGATGGCGGTGCGGAAGGTCTGTTCCCCAAGAGAAACGCACGCAAGCCACTTGTCCTTGAATTTCATCTCCGCCTTCAACAATCAAACAAAATTATGGAGAGTATCTTTAAGCATTTACTTGAAAAAAAATAAAGAAATAAAAGAGACAGAATGGTAGAATAAGATATGTAGCAGATGGTATACACCGATGACGCGGAGGAGGGCGATGCCGGCGAAGTCTTCCTCCTTTAGCAGTTTGCTTAGGCGGGGCTCGGATTTCGAGCTACGGCGGTAGCGGCGGAATCGGGGACGGTGGAGGTGGAGGCGCTGCCGGAGTTTCTGAATTCTAGATGATGTGGAACCAGAAGCGTCCATTGACTCGTCCGAGTTTTCCTGTTTGGAAGTTCCATGCCCCATTTTTTCCTCCCACTCGGGTCTGTACACACTCTACAGAAACAACACCACCCGCAGAGATAAAGACAGTGATCTGGTATATACCACTTTTTTTTTTATGAGAAAAAAGTGAGAAATAATTGGAAAGGCGAAGCGAAACAAAGAAATTTTGACTTCTTTCTAATGTTCTGTCTTTCAATTCATTCAATTGGCCAGATATAGTGCGGTAGCTCACATGTTACCGTTGGTAGGGGCCCGCCGACGAGAGGATATCCGGCAGTTTTTTATGCTTGACAAGTTCAGAAAAGGAAGGGCGAATTTTCATTATAATTTTCATTAATACCCTGACCACTAAGCTAACCATATAATTATGAAATAGGATAAATAATTAATTAAAATGTAAAATATACTATTAACTAAGATTAATAGTCTTACAAAAAGGAACAGATAGTGGTCCAATATTCATTTTTCCCTAGCTCATGCCAAATGTATGGGCTTCGAATTTCACCTCCCCACAAAGCTCAGGCCAAATGCAGGGGCGGCCTTGTGGCGGAGCGGGTGGTGCACCGCACAGAGCCTCCTTTCGGCAAAGGCCCCTGAGTTTTTTTAATATACATTATATGTATATATTGGATATATAAAATAAGGGCTGACATAATCAACAAAAGGATTACTTGGTTGAGTAGTTGTTATATAGTTTTTGTACTTCAAAGTCTTGAGTTCAATTCAACACAAAATCAAAGATCAAATTAATTTGTTGGCCTTTCTATCTAACTATTTATTTTTGGAGCCTTTCTATCTAACTAAGTTTTTTTGCTTAACTACTTTTTTTTGTATCTAACTATTTTTTTTTTGGTTTTTGCAGAAACTTAAAAATAGAATTGAGGAATTTAAAGAGTCGCCTATCTTTAAGTCCTCATCGTGTCATTTATATTTGTCAAAAAAATATTCTTTTTGCAAAACCAAAAAAAAAAAAGGATAAATTTAAAAATGCAAGAAGATAATTTTTTCTTAGCTAGCTTATTAGTAGTCTTTTTTTCTTTTTGTCTTTTCTCTATAGTAATTTATATTGATTTGTCTTTTCGTTATTTATTTTAATAAGACCAAAATATTAAAATTGGAGTACGATATTTTTGTTATTGCATATATTATTTTTTTATGTTAAATCAATGAAATTACATTTGTAACATTGATTTTGTTATTTTAATTTTTTAGGGATAATTACAAAAGACCCCCTAAGGTTTGGGCTAATTACAGAAAAAACCAAAAATATTTCAAAATTACAAAAAGCCCCCTCAAATTTAATTATGCCTTAATTTTAAGGGGTTAACTGAAATATTTCTAGAAATATCATGGGGTTTTTGAAATGTTCATTGTTTATGAAGGGAGAAAATGTAAAATCGATTCAAACCTCAAGGGGTTTTTTGTAATTTTAAAACATCTTTGGGTTTATTTGTAATTAGCCTAAACCTTAGGGGTATTTTTGTAATTATCCTTTTTTATGCAAACATAAAGGGCCCTTTTTTTTCCGCTCCAGGCCTCTCGAAACCTAGGACTGGCTCTGGCCAAATGTGTGGGGTTCGAATTTTACCTCCCCTCCCCTATTAGGGTTTGTAGTCGAAAAAGGTATTGACAACTAATTTTTGGTAAAATTCCAAAAGGCTCTGAAGACTATCTTTTTATCAAAATCAAAGCAGGTGACTAACTGACTAAGGTAGTAGATATAATAAATAGGTCGAGAACTCTCATTTGGGGTGGGGATTAAAAATTAGAATTCATTAAAATTGTTTTGTAAACTTAGATATGTAACGTCCTTTTTCGAGAATGTCCAAAAATTAGGCCAATGTAAACTGTTATCAAAAAAATTGTTTCGATGAAGTCACACAAACAGGTGGAATTTCAACATGTTCTATGTTTTCCTTCTCAATACTTGAAATTATAATTTGGGATAATTACAAAAACATCCCTGAGGTTTAGGCTAATTACAAACAAACCCAGAGATGTTTTAAAATTACAAAAAACCCCTTAAAATTTGAATCGATCTTACATTTTCTCCCTTCATAAACAACGAACATTTCAAAAACCCCATGATATTTCTAGAAATATTTCAGTTAACCCCTTAAAATTAAGTCATAATCAAATTTGAGAGGACTTTTTGTAATTTTGAAATATTTCTGGGTTTTTCTGTAATTAGCCCAAACCTTAGGGGGTCTTTTGTAATTATCCCTTATAATTTTCATAACTTCTTTTTTTGTTTTTCAACTAATGGTTCAATTCACAACAGTTATACGGGTGATAATGGTTTAATTGACGTGATAATTTACAGTGACTAAGGCCAAATTATAAGTTTTTAATATAGTAGTTTTTATACACTGACAAACATCTATACGGATATAAAATATTTTTTTGGAACAGAAGATCTCGTCCGTAAGAAACCCGCATCTCGTTTGAATTAATTATTTAAACAAAATTACCTTTATATAAATTTATGTAGTTCCTGAAGAAATTTTATTTAGTAAATGTAACACTTACTTATCAGTTATTCCTCCTTAAATAGGATAAAATGCAATTTACCATTGTGTATCTAAACAACGCCTATGAACTTAAAACATGCACATGAAAATAATAAATTAATTAAAGAAAATAAGAGCAACTGATGGAAATGTAAACAAGAACCATGTTGTAAATGCTATACGTCGATGGGGCGGGAGATGGCGGCGCCGGCGAAGTCTTCTCCCTTGATTAGGTTTCCTAAACGGGAGTCGGAGTTCGACCCACGGCGGTAGTGGCGGAAGCGGGAACGGTAAAGATGGAGGTGCAGCCGGAGTTTCTGGATTCTCGACGACGTCGTAGAATCCGAACCGTCCATTGCCGCATCCCGGGTTTCGGGTTTCGAAGCTCCTTGCCCCATTTTCTCGCCCCCATTCGGGTCTGAGCACACTCTACAGAAACTGTATATATGCACGTAATATTACGTGGATCATTTGTCTTCTCAAGCTAGCAAAGTATATACTTTGTCACCTTCAACTAGGAAAATTTAATATATTTTTCAATCTAGCTACTTCTTTCTTTTTATTTTTTAATAATTACTTGAGAATATATTAGACAATTGGTGAAAAATTAGAACATAATTATACAAAGCAAATAATTTAAACCATACCAAATTACCTCTCAAGCTATCATGAAAGTATATACTTTGCTTCCTTCAACTAAGAAAATGAAACATATTTTTTAATCTAACCTCTTCTTTAATAAAAAAAAATTGAGAAGTATTGGAGTTAAAAAAAATATATATTATATTTTATCAAACAGGGTAAAGTTCTTGTTGGGGATATATCACGTGCAATATTATATTCGAGAATAAATCAGAAACTTACTTGGAATCCGGAAATACGAAATTACAAAAAATGCTGAAATTTAGACCGAGGCTAGAGTTCGACTCTATGTCTTTAAGACGAATTGCCCCGCTACGGTGTCCACGATTGAATAGCAAACGTCTCCCAAGATACAACGATCTCCTCTCTTTGTAGTAGCACTCCAAACAACAAGAGACAAATGAACTTCAAATGTTTTGTACTCTCTCTTTTTACGAGAAAATTTTGTGAGAATGTATGCTTGTGTTTGTATGCAATAATATAAAAATGAAATCTGCAGATCTTAGGGATATTTATAGATTGCCAAAGGTTTCAAGTGAAACAACACAACTCTTTGAAGCACCTTTTCATTCCAAGAGTTATTATGAAGAGTTGCACTCTTTAGTTTGCAACTTTCATGAAGAGTTGCACCATTTGGTGAATTGCACCCTTTGGTTTGCAACAACATTTGTACTAGTGACAAATAATAGTCTAGATGCATTTTGAATATAAATTCATCCACAAATTCCATCTAGATTCATTGCCCACCTTGGAATACTAAAGTTCCACTTGTACCTCAAATTGTCACCTTTAGGCAATAATTTTTCATTCACCTGGAAATATTCTTGTGAGCTCAAACATATTTCCAACAATCCCCACATGAATGAGAAATTATGTGAAATAATGCAATGCACATGTGAATGCAGACACTAAAGAGAGTACAAACGGAAAGTTATTGCATCAGGTGAGGTAGCATTTGGCTTTGAACCTTCCTAGTGGAGTACTATCGGATTTACTTGGCTAATCAGTGAACATGATGTCTTGAACGCTATTCGGCCGTTGGTGTAAACCAAGACAACAACACCCACACAATAACCTCCCTAACATTTTCCGGCTCATGGCTGTGTTCATTTTGGCCTTGAACAACCTTGGTTTTCATAAGTGTTTTAGAGAATTCAAGCCTCAAAATTCTCATAGAAGCGGCCCCGCTTCACGCTTACATAGGTGACCTCCTATTAAGAGTATTCTGCCATACTCCACTTGGCTTAACCAAGCTATATGAATCATTAAAAGTTGAACTTAACCTTATATATTTCTGCAGAAAGCACTTTTGATCATAGGAATGGGTAGGAATTTATCCTAAGTGTTTAACTGAATCTTTATAACTTAGTTGTCCCATTGAACCAAATTCTTGTGATCTCCAGTCATCATGGTTGGGTTACCATTACAAAGATTCATGCGTAAAAGGCTTTAATCCCATTCCCTTTGATAATCGGTATACTTGATCTCTTGGTAAACCTTTGGTAAGAGGATCCGCGAGATTCTCCTTAGATTTTACATAATCAATGGAGATAACACCACTTGAGATCAACTGTTTAATGGTATTGTGTCTACGACGTATATGTCTAGACTTACCATTATACATGTTATTTTGAGCCTTTCCTATGGCCGTGACTATCACAATGTATCCGATAGCGTGATCGGCTTTGGCCAACACGGAATATCCTCCAAAAATTCGAAGCCGTGCAGCCATTCTCCCGCTTCTTCTTTATCTAGAGCTATAAACTCGATTCCATCGTTGATCGAGCTATACAAGTTTGTTTTGAGGACTTCAAGACACAAATTTGCACCACCAATGGTAAAACATAACCACTAGTGGATTTTGAATCCTTTGAATCGATATCGATTAGCATCACAATATCCTTCCAAAAGCTATTTGGATATCTTGTATAATGTAATCCAAAGTTCAAAGTATATTTTAAATATCTCAAAACTCTATTTGAGCTTTCCAATGATCATCGCTTGGATTCTTAGTGAACTACTCGGTTTATTCACAAAGACATGCTATGTCGGGACGATACGATTTGTTATGTACATTAAACTGCCTATGACCTGTGAATATTTCAACCGAGACATTTGGTTCACCTTTACTCTTGACTAAGGGTAAACTTGTGTCAATTGGAGTTTTAATGGACTTTCATCATAAAGCGTTGAATTTCCGAGAATAGATTCAACATAATGAGATTGAGATAAAACAAGTCCACGGATGTCTTAGAGATTTTAATCCCCTAGTATAACATCCGCCACTCCCATGTCTTTCATATCAAAGTTTTGTGTCAACATTCTCTTAGTATTCATGATAATATCATGATTATTGCCTATTATCAACATGTCGTCAACATATGACATACAAGATAACATAGGCATTGGTGTATTTTTAATGTAGACACATTTATCACACTCGTTAATTCTAAATCCATTTGATAACATAGCTTTATCAAATTTACGGTGCCATTTGTTTTGGCACTGCCTCAATCCATACAAGGACTTAACGAGCTTACACACCTTTTTCTCTTGTCTGAAGCAACAAACCCTTCAGGTTGTTCCATGTATATTTCTTCTTCTAACTCACCATTTAGAAATGTTGTTTTGACATCCATTTGATGAATCTCGAGATCGTATAAGCGCAGCAATTGCAACAAGAACTCTAATAGAAGTAATTCTGTGCTTAGGGTGAGTATGTGTCGAAGAAATCAAGGCCTTCCTTTTGCTTATAGCCCTTAGCTACCAACCTAGCCTTATATTTATCAATAGATCCATCCGGTTTTAACTTCCTTTTGAAAATCCACTTACAACCTAGAGGTTTATTTCGGTCGGAGATCAACCAACTCCCAGTGTGATTTTGCATAATGGATTCTATCTCATTGTTGATAGTTTCTTTCCGAATGGTCTTTCGAGTTGACATTGCTTCTGCAAATGTCTTAGGTTCATTTTCTACCATGTAGGTTAGAAAATCAGGGCCAAATGATGTAGACTTCCTGGCCCTCTTACTGCGCCTTGGTTCTTCATCATTTTCATGATCAAGATTTGCGTATCATAAGTCCTCTTATGTGAACTTGTTTCTTCTTTATCCCTGTCTTTACACGGAAAGACATTCTCAAAAAACACAACATTCCTTGATTCAATAATTACATTTTCATGAATATCAGGAATGTCCGACTTGTGCACAAGGAATCGATATGCACTACTGTTATGTGCATATCCAACAAATATGCAGTCAATTGTTTTAGGCCCAATTTTTACTTGTTTAGGCTTAGGAACTTCTACCTTCGCCAAACAACCCCACACTTTCAAGTGTTTATAGTTAGAACTTATGTCCTTTCCACAATTCATATGGAGTTTCATCCATTTTCTTTAGTGGAATTTTATTAAGAATGACATTGGCGAGAGAATTGCTTCTCCCCACAAGTTAGGGTAGTCCGAACTTATCAACATAGCATTCATCATCTCTTTAAGAGTTCGATTCTTGCGTTCGGCAATTCCATTTGATTGAGGTGAATATGGTGTAGTAGTTTGATGAATAATGCCGATTTCAACAAAATTCATCAAATGAAGCATCATATTCTCCACCTCTGTCACTTGAATCATTTTGATTCTCTTGCTAAGTTGATTTTCCACTTCATTCTTATAATGCTTAAAAGCATCCAAAGCCTCATCTTTGCTTCAAAAATATACATATGAATATCTTGTGCAATCGTCTATAAAAGTAATAAAATACTTTTTACCACCTCTCGTTTGCACAAATTTCAAATCACGATATCTTTGTGAATTAACTCTAAAGGAGTGGTAGTCCTTTCCATGAGTTATATGGTGTTTTAGCTAACTTAGCTTCAACACATATTTGACATTTATGATTAGGATCAAATTGCAAATTAGGCAACAAGTTCAAATTCATCATTCTACGAACAGATTTAAAATTTGCATGCCCTAATCTATTATGCCATAAACAAAAAGACTCAAGTATATAAGCAGAACTACTAGTAGTATTATTAATTGATGGCTCAAAAGCTACCTTTAAAACCGTAGGCAAGTGCACCTATTGTTTTATAGTATAGATTATTGAGTACCAAGTGTCATTCCCACGAGGATTGTAAGTACTAATAATTACCGTCTTTTTGTTATTTAATCTAACAATTTTCAGAGTTTTTGTTTGATGAAAAAGGAAAATAAATTATAAATTGTAAAAATAAAGAAAGATTTGTAAAATAAGAAATCAAGAGATAGAAATGTGTTTGAATGTAAATCCCTCTAGAATGTTTTTGTGATTTGACAAGTTAAAAATACAACCGTAAGCCCTTAAGCAAAAATCAACCTCTTTTAATAAAATCTCATGTCTTGTGGACCGTAGAAATTCCCAATTTAAGTTAAACCCTTTCTCAAGGCGAAAAACTTCTAATCTCAAGTTGATTAACTGAAATCTCTTTCTAGTTAAAACCCCAAGACAAAGACATTATAACGATTTGTGAATTCCCATATTAGGTTTGACCCTAATCCGGAAGATTTATGTCGTCATATCTAGGATTGCATGCAACTCTTTTCACTTATATAGGTTCTATTTCACCATGAATCTCGATTTCCGGATGAAAAATAAACTTCCAATCAATATTGCACATATATCAATTCGAATGAACGAAGCATAATATAGGTGAATCACACAAAATATGAAGATTTTATTAAAAACATACACACCTTAATCACAAATCCATTCTAGAGTTCATTTCATTCAAACACTAGGAGTTTAGCTACACATGATTTTGACCAAAGAATAAATTACACAAGAAGATTTAAGTATTGTAGACATGGTGTACTTATCTTTCTCAAAATCTCAATTGACTTCTTTCTTGATTGATGATGTTGCTCCAAGCCTTCTTTCTCCAATATTGCCCCAAGCTTTCTTCTCCAAGACCCCTTGATCCCAATTCTACTTAATGAAATGAATACAATGAATATTTCTGAGTATCTAATGAATGAATCTCCCAATTTCAACCCTTGGCTTTTATAGGCAACCAATACATTGATAGTACTCTCTTTTATTAAACAATCACCCCATTTTCCTTGTTGGTTGGTGAATTCTTGTATTCAAGTGATGAGGAGGGGACATGGAGACATGTTTCAACAAAATAGGGTGTTAAAAGTGTACAAAAGTGGCCAAAATGGGTTGGTTGGTGAGTTTTCCCCAAATTCCGCAAAGAAAAGTTGCAAAAAAGAGGTCTCGGACACGCCGTGTCGCCCGAACGGCGGACCATCTTTGTTTTATCACACGGGGAACCAGGGAGACATGGTCGTGCTTCTCAACACGGCCAGGCCGTGTCTCTGACACGGCCCGTGTTGGGAACACGGCCTGGCCGTGTCGGAGGCTGTTTTATGCGAAAAAATCGAGTTTTTAGCTCCGGCGGAACACGGCCGTGTTGCCCGACACCCCTGCCCGTGTTGGACCAAAAAGGCCCCAAAATGACGCGTTTGGCTTGGAATTTCGAGCGTTTTTGCATCCTTAAACTCCCCGGTATGTTTTGACATGAATCCATGGTCCGAAATTCACCAAAATTAGCCCCGAATGGTCAATCTACATCAATAAAAGCACCTCGGAGTAATATGAACTATGTACAATCAAAAATTTACAAAACTAACAATAAAATAACTCGAATTCTACTCAAATATACAGATAAAACGTGCATAAAAAGACCCTTATCATTAATATTTGTTTTTGGTACAATAGTAAGAACGTTCATCTTCAACATTCCATCACAAGGATAACCTTTCCCCACATAAACATCATTCTTGGTGAGTACAAACTTATCAGCTACAAATACAAGCTTAAAGCCATTTTTGCTAAGCAAAGAACCCGATACAAGATTTTTGCGAATGTCAGGCACATGTAGCACATTATTGAGGACGAGCTCCTTTCTAGAAGTCATTTTCAAGGTTATTTTCCCTTGTCCTTCAACCTTTGAGCTGCGGAATTTCCCATGAACTGTTGTTCTCCATTGATTGGCTTGTAGTTGGAGAACATTGTCTTATCAGCACAAATATGGCGGGTAGCCCCAGTATCTACCCACCACTCCCTGGGATTTCCAACATTGTTGCACTCAGAGACAACAGCAGCTAAACTCATTTCTTGTACCCCATCCGAAAGTTCATCAACTTCAGTCACATTAGCTTGTGCTTTAAGTTTCTTAGGATTGCGACATTCACTCTTGCGATGTCCAGGTTTACCACAATTGTAGCAATTACCTTTAAACCGCTTTGCATTCTTCTTGTTGTCCTTTGGACCTCCACCAGAAAATTTCCTTTTCTTGTTATTGCTCTTTGAACTAGATTCAACCACGTTGGCTTTTGCTTGCCCAAATTGTCCTCCATTTTTCTTATCCGACTTTCTGTTATCTTCCTCAATCCTCAATCGGACAATCAGTTCCTCCAAGTTCATCTCCTTCCGTTTATGCTTGAGATAATTCTTAAAATCTCTCCATAATGGCGGAAGCTTTTCAATGATGACAGCAACTTGGAATGACTCGCTAAGAGTGATGTTTTCAGCATGGATGTCATGGAGAAGGACTTGCAATTCCTGAACCTGACTGATAACGGTTCTGGAATCCACCATCTTGTAATCAAGGAACTTTCCGACAATGAATTTCTTCGTGTCGGCATCCTCCATTTTGTATTTCTTCTCCAAGGACTCCCATAACTCTTTTGCAGTTTTCATGGTGTTATACACATTATAAAGCGTATTGTCCAGCCCGTTAAGGATGTAATTTTTGCACAGGAAATCTGAATGCCTCCAAGCATCCAAAGCAATAAGAGATTCTCGATTATTCTCTCATTCTTGCACAGCCGGAGGATCCTCCTTAAGAAACCTCGCCAAACTCAGTGTCGTGAGATAAAACAATATTTTCTGTTGCCATCTCTTAAAGTCAACACCACTGAATTTTTCCGGCTTTTCACCGTGAGGAACATGAGACGGTTGAATGGGAACAACCAACGGTGGGGAAACAACAGTAGTTCCTTCCATTTCTGTTACGAAAACAGAAGATAAACTGTATATGACTGATCTTGATTTAATCACTAAAATATCAAAGTAAATATAACTTGATATTTAATCATATTAGTACCGAAAATAAAAATTATAAACAATCACTGTAATCAAACTTATCACAATATAATCAGGAACATGAACCAAACTAATATTCATCGTACAATAATTATATTTAAATGCTAACCTAATAAGCACATGTATTAAGAATAAGAAAGCAGAACAATATTACAACACATAAATATCAGGTTATTGGGTTGGAGATAAAATGTCTAATTTACTAAAATATCAATAAATGGATGTAACAACTATTTGATTTAAAAACAATATAATTGGTGTAAGACAATCATCACACATATAACGTATTAATAAATTAAAACCAAAAACAATACTTGAAGTTCAATTTGTAAAGAGAACTAAAACAAAATACCAAATAGCAAGGTTTAAGTATACAAGCATAAATTACAGAGGCCTAGGTATCAAAAATTATCAAAAGAGACAGTAAGCACTTCCACGTTTAATACCAGAAGCATAAAATTACCCTATTAAACAAATTCAAGGTTCAGGCAAATGTATAATTTCACTGTGTATGAATCCTCTGTGTGTATATATATTAAATATGCACAAGCATACAGAAACAAAGTGCTTTTAAAGAATAAATGAAAAAGTTACTCTCCTTAATTAATATTTTAATATAGTACCAACTTTAGAGACACTTAAACTTCTTGGATTGAAATATTATGCTCAAAGATTGTCAAACATTAATTCACATGCACTGTCCGTCAACAAACATGCATGAATATAATCAAACCGTGAAAACAGAATACAATACGCACGAAACAGCAGATAGGAATTCGTCTTAAAAATTGTTGGGGATATATCACGTGCAATATTATATTCGAGAATAAATCAGAAACTTACTTGGAATCCGGAAATACGAAATTACAGAAAATGCTAAAATTTAGACCGAGGCTAGAGTTCGACTCTATGTCTTTAAGACGAATTGCCCCGCTACGGTGCCCACGGTTGAATAGCAAACGTCTCCCAAGATACAACGGTCTCCTCTTGCTATAGTAGCACTCCAAACAACAAGAGACGGCGAACTTCAAATGTTTTGTACTCTCTCTTTTACGAGAAAATTTTGACCGAATGTATGCTTGTGTTTGTATGCAATAATATAAAAATGAAATCTGCAGATCTTAGGGATATTTATAGATTGCCAAAGGTTTCAAGTGAAACAACACAACTCTTGGAAGCACATTTTCATTCCAAGAGTTATTATGAAGAGTTGCACTCTTTAGTTTGCAACTTTCATGAAGAGTTGCACCATTTGGTGAATTGTTGCAACAACATTTGTACTAGTGACAAATAATAGTCTAGATGCATTTTGAATATAAATTCATCCACAAATTCCATCTAGATTCATTGTCCACCTTGGAATACTAAAGTTTCACTTGTACCTCAATTTGTCACCTTTAGGCAATAATTTTTCATTCACCTGGAAATATTCTTGTGAGCTCAAATATATTTCCAACAGTTCTTTTAATATGTGCACTATCTCATATCTACATATAAGAATACAAAGATAAAGGTAGTTAAAATTTAGAATCACAATAATACATCATCTATTGAAGAACGTAGTTTAATAATTTGTAAATATAATTACCATTAACATAGTGCGTTGTTATGTAACCATTAACATATATGGCCATTAAATCAATTTTTTTTCTTAAGACAATTGATGGGCCAAACACAACACAATATAACATAACTTGAACATTTCAACTCACAATCCAAATGGCCAACCCATTTTGACCACCTCCAAACGAGTTGCTAAATTTACAGCACAACCTACTCTTTTTGCAAAGGGGTTGGATCAGTCCGACGGACCTAGCACATTTTGAAGGTTGTAGTCTTTCGATAGAATATCAAAAACGTGAGGTGCTTTATATCTTGTTATCAAGGTTTAAAACTATTCTTCCTACATAATTTATTTTAGTTTTAAAATGATTATTTCATTCGCAATATCAGTCTCATATAGTTATTGTTGGGTATCGACCTCGCTGTCATCTCGCTCCGGATCGCCATAGCCGACTGAATATTACAGATTATAACAAATAGAACTTTACAATAATCCGCCTATGGGAGTCGGGTTTAGGGATTACAAACCAGTTTCTAATAAAGCGATAAAATACAAGAATATAAGCTGAAACTATAATCCCGGGCTGAATCGAAAACGGACAGAAAACTGAGTTTACCAAAACCACCGAATCTGGTACCGGGCTGAAATGGACAGCAACACGAGGCTGGAAGTCGAGCTCGAATCCTTCGGCTCAGATATGTGAAGAGGACTCCGTCACCGTCTTCAAACCGGAAAGCACCAAAAGTTGGCCACAAAGAGAACCCTCGACCCAAGGCCGTCCAAACCCACCAAAACCCACAAAGGGAAAAACCAAACGGAAAAGCTCGTTGGAAATGACAAGCCCGAACCCTCTCACCCTCATCGAATCGGACACACACACAGAGGTATGAACGAACTAGCAAACACTCACCCGTATCTCAAGGATTCACAAAGAATCGACCGATTTCACACGGAGGAGATCGAAGAGAGACATATGGCAGCTGCGAGAGAGAGGTAGAGAGTGTTTCTTGGTTAGCTGCTACTATGGAGTGTAAGATTATATATAGATTAAGCAGCTAATTAGGTTTAAGATGGGATTGGGCTTTTAGTGGGTTGGTTGCTATGGGTTGGTTCTTTTGGGCCTTGGAAATGGGCCACATATACACATTCTCCACCTTGGCACAATTTCAATTTATAAGACTCGAGTCATACACACATATTCATCATCGCCGATCTTTCTCACTATACACATAGTACAGTGAGAATACAAATATAGTAAGCACAAAGCAAACTATAACACAAAAGGGACATCACAGCAAGCACGCAACAATCTATAGCAACACGGGACAGGGTAATCTTATTGTACACATAGTACATTAAGACAAGTTATAACAAGCACACAACAAGTTATAATCGATCAAGTGCAACATATCTGTTCAATCACGGGTATCAAAATTCAGAATTTTCAGGCATGATAGAAATTTACTAACAGACAAGCATTTGGTACCCATATCGCCAAGATTAAATTCAGAAGGTATCTTTTCAAGATTAACTAAGCCTTTTACAACTATATCACGTATATAATGAAATCTTACGTCTATGTGCTTAGTTCTATCATGAAAAAAGGATTCTTACACAATGTATGCCGATTGACTATCGGAAAACACAACAACATTATCTTCAAGAAAACCAATTTTAAATCAAACCTTTAAGCCAAACCGCTTTTAACGCTTGATTTACAACAATATATTGATTCGATTGTAGAAAGTGCAACAATGTCAGAATCGTGATTTCCAACTTATACATGAACTACACAAAGTGAACACATAAGATGTTGTTGATTTCCTGTTATCTCTATCGTTGGCATAATTAGAATCCACATAACCTTTCAATTTAACTCCATCTTTGCACTTAAAAAATTTCAGTCCATAATTCACATAATGTTTCAAATATCGCAAAAGTCATTTAATCAAAAGACTCAATGTATAATTCCAGGATTAGACATGTATCTACTCAAGCAACTAACGGAATAAGCAATATCGGTCTAGTGCTAACCATTAGATACATCACAGAACCTATAGCATTGGAATATGACACATTCTTCATAGAATTCACATCATGCTCAGTTTTTGGGGATTGTTCTTTACTAAGCAAAAAATGAGCAGCCAAAGGAACATTGACAGGTTTTGAATCAAACATAGAAAATTTACACAAAATTTTCTCAACATAAGAAATCTGGTTTAGAAAGATAACAGCATTTTTTCTATCTCTCACAATGTTCATTCCTAAAATCCTTTTAGCATCTCCTAGATACTTCATGTCAAACTTAGCATTTAGACAGTTTTTAACATGCTCAATAGTTTTAACACATGCTCAATAGTTTTAACACATGGACTAATTAACAGTATGTCATCAACATAAATCAACAAGAAAACAGGAACTTTAGCATTTTCTTTGAAATAAAGACAGTGATCGTAATTACTTCTTTTAAAATTCAAAGACATCATGCAATCATCAAATTTCTTGTTCCAACATCTAGGAGACTATTTCAAACCATATAAGGATTTTTTCAAAGAAACAAACAAAATCGATTTCTTATTATCCACAAAACCTTCAGTTTGTCTCATATAGATTTTCTCGGTCAAATCACTATGCAAGAAAGCGATTATTTTCATCTAATGTTTCAATTCCCAATTAAAGAAAGCAAATCAAAGCAAGCATGATCCTAATGATTTGTAAATTTCACAACAGGAGCAAATATTTCAGTGTAGTCTATTCCTTCTTTTTGTGTGAAACCTTTCGCAACTAACCTAGCTTTATATCTCTGAGAATCATTCTCATTCTTCACTTTAAACAACCACTTACAATCAACCAATGAACAATTTTCAGGTTTAGGAACAAGTATCCAAGTGTTATTAACATGTAAAGAATTCATTTCTTCATGCATAGCATTCAACCACTCTTGAGAATGTTGATTTCAAGCATCATGATAAGTTTTAGGTTCACAATTATCAATAGACTCAAACAGGAAATACATAGGAAATCATTTGAAAATCATCAAATCGGGTAGGTTGCCTAATATTCCTTCTAGTTCTATCTCTTGCAAGTTGATAATTACCAAGTTCTTCAGGTTCATTATCATTCAAATCAACAAATCATCATGCATTTCAAAGATTATCAACATTTTCAAGTATGTTCTCAATTTCGAGGTTGATTTTCGGGAATATTCTCAGCAGATTATCATTCTCAACATGCGATTTTCGGTTTCATCGATATGACTCAAACCAAGCAATTGCTCCACCTTATTTGGAGCGGAGTTGGATTCGAGCAAAGGCATCGCAGATAAACAAGGAAATTGATTCATTAAAAATGACATCTCTGCTAGTTATAGCTTTAAATCCAGGTTCACCCTAAGCCATAATCTATATCCTTTTACACCTTCAGGATATCCTAAAAAAACACATTTTTAGATCTTGGTTCAAGTTTATCACCTCTTTGATGAACAAAAAAGCGGACAACCAAACACCTTCAAGTTTGAAAAATCAATTTCTTTACCAGGAAAAAAATAGATTGGGACATTTTCCTTTCAAAGATACGGACGGAGATCTATTTATCAAATAAGCGATCGTATGAGCGGCTTCACCCTTTGAGAACCTTTTTGAAAGTCAGGAAGCAAGCATGCTCCGGACCACTTTCAAGCAAGGTTCTATTCATACGCTTCGAAACACCATCTCGTTGAGGCGTATAAGGCACATTTTTATGCCTTCGAATACCAAATTCAAGACATAAGTTGTCAAACAAGTTATTGCAAAATTCAAGAACATTATCTGTCCTAAGAGTTTTAATCCTTTTTCCGAGTTTGATACTCAATCAAAATTTTCCAATTTTGAAATTTTCAAACACATCGATTTGTTCTTCATTAGGAAAACCCACATCTTTCTTGAAAAATCATCAATGATAGATAAAAATACCTATTTCCACCTTGAGTGGGTTCACTAGACGGACCCACACATCAAAGCATGCAAATATTCAAGTATATCAAGACAGAATGCATTGATTAGGAAATGGAGATACGAGGAAATTTCACTTTATGTTGTTTGCCTAACACACATGAGTCACGAAAAGGCATACAAGATAGAATATCACTACCAAAACCCTGACTTTGTGCAATATTTCAAGACCTTTACTACTCATGTGACCTAGTCTTTTGTGCCACAAATCGGTTTTATCCTCTGGACAATATTCACAGATTTTTCGACCAAAAGACACGGGTTTACCAATGCAAACATACAAATTATTCCTTTTAACAGCTTTGAAAATCACTAAAGAACCGTTCAAAATTTTCATTAATCCATTTCCAAACCTACCTTCTAATCCGTCATCTTCTAACGCAACACATGATATCAAATTATTGCATAAATCAGGCACATGTCTAACATTTTTCAAAGTGTATGCATAACCAAAATCAAATTTCAAGTAAATATCACTAATTCCAAAAACATTACATTTTTTCTCATTGGCCATAGAAACAAAACTATTTTTCACTTCTTTATAGTTCGAAAATATATTTTTAAATGGGGACATGTGAAAGGTGTGAGAATCAATTAACCATTCATTTTCACACACGAACTTGAATGCACGGAGAATTCACAATAGGCACGTCACATATTCCGGTCACCATAAAAATATTACCGCATTTTCACTACTAGAAGCCAAATTTGCTTGATCATTCGACCGATTCGGTTTCCTTTCTTACTAGGGCAATCCCTAATATAATGACCTACCTCACCACAATTATAACATTTTCTTCCCTTAGGCCTAGACTTAGACCTAGTCTTGTTTTTCCCTTTTTCTTGATAAAATTGATTTTGATGATTATCCGGTTTTTGTTGGTTACCAAATCTATGTTGGGACCTACCCCAACATGCATAACCTCACCTGGTCTACGCTGCCACCACCCTTATTAACTTTTAAATCAAGTTTCTTGCTTTTTAAGCCATTAACAACAATGTCAAGAGTAATAGAATCTCTACCATACTTAATAGCAGATTTAACATCATTGTGACGATTCGGGGATTGTATTTAAAAGCACAATAGAGTATAATCATCAATATTTTTATCACCAATCGACTTTATATCTTGAATTAACTTGGTAAACACATCAAGATTTTCATCAACATCT
This sequence comes from Rehmannia glutinosa, assembly GCA_016081115.2. Taxonomy (NCBI): domain Eukaryota; kingdom Viridiplantae; phylum Streptophyta; class Magnoliopsida; order Lamiales; family Orobanchaceae; genus Rehmannia; species Rehmannia glutinosa. The sequence goes on from JABTTQ020001102.1 coordinate 322,173, forward strand.
TTGTTTAAATCCAATTTAAACCTAAAGAATTTTTCAAGTAAAAACAACTTACTAGGGATGGATGTTTCAAAGTATATAACTCTTGCAATTTATCCCACAATTCTTTAGTGATTTTTGTTTACCAACTTTTCTTAACACAGAGTCGGATAAATTCAAGATAATAGAGGAATAAGCATACTCATCGAGTTTGACTTTGATTTCTTTAGTATCAGTGTCAACATAAGTGTTCATAATAGCTTTATACACCTTTTGTTGAATTAAAATACCTTTTATTTTTTGTTGCCAAATAGAGAAATCAGTTTTGCCATTAAACGGTTCAAGATTATAACCAAACATAGCCATTTTCAAAAAACACAGCGAGTTTAAGAAAACAACACCACACAAAGTAGGTTATATCACAAAACCAAAGAAACACACAAATTCGGAGAATACGGGGAAGCAATTCTCAAGGCCACAAAAATACGAAAAATGAGCAAATGGACAACAAGCACTACAATAGAAATAAAAGGCTCACACAACAACCTAAAATTCTACAGCAAGCAAATCCTAACAAATAAAACCGCGGCAAGCGGTATTTACGCTACACAAGTAATAAACCCGCTACAAGCGGTATTTAAGCTACACAAGCAATAAACCCGCGGCAAGCGGTATTTAAACTACGAAAGCAATAAACCGCGACAAGCGGTTATGCTCTGGCGATAAACGAGAAGTTCAAGCCGCTTTACCAGAGTGAAACCCTACGGTAAGGGTTTCGTACCACCACAACGAGGGAGGCTCTGATACCACTATTGGGTATTGACCCCGTTGTCATCTCGCTCCGGATCGCCATAGCCGACTGAATATTACAGATTCTAACAAATAGAACTATTACAATAATCCGCCTGTGGGAGTCGGGTTTAGGGATTACAAACCAGTTTCTAATAAAGCGATAAAATACAAGAATATAAGCTGAAACTATAATCTCGGGCTGAATCGAAAACGGACAGAAAACTGAGTTTACCAAAAACATCGAATCTGGTGGGCTGAAACGGAAGAACACGAGGTGGAAGTCGAGCTCGAATCATTCGGCTCAGATATGTGAAGAGGACTCCGTCACCGTCTTCAAACCGGAAAGCACCAAAGGTTGGCCACAAAGAGAACCCTCGACCCAAGGCCGTCCAAACCCACCAAAACCCACAAAGGGAAAAACCGAACGGAAAAGCTCGTCGGAAATGACAAGCCCGAACCCTCTCACCCTCACCAAATCGGACACACACACAGAGGTATGAACGAACTAGCAAACACTCACCCGTATCTCAAGGATTCACAAAGAATCGATCGATTTCACACGGAGGAGATCGAAGAGAGACATATGGCAGCTGCGAGAGAGAGGCAGAGAGTGTTTCTTGGTTAGCTGCTACTATGGAGTGTAAGATTATATATAGATTAAGCAGCTAATTAGGTTTAAGATGAGATTGGGCTTTTAGTGGGTTGGTTGCTATGGGTTGGTTCTTTACGGGCCTTGAAATGGGCCACATATCCACGATTATATATAACTATTAATGCGTAATAACTAATTATAATTATTAAGATCTGAAATCAAGGTGAAATTAAAGATGAACCAAATAAAAACTCGTAATTAATTAAATATTTTGAGAATATTTATAATTAATTGATCAGGGCCCCCTAATTTTGCCCATGATATGTATATATGCACAAACCACACCTATGAAATTTGACAATAGCTTGCAAATTAGAAACATAGAGATAATACCTAAAAAAAAAAGAAGAAGAAGTAGAGATAATAATTAAGAGTCTAGAAAATAGAAAATGATTAGCTTTTTTATAGGCTTAAAAAGTAAGAATTAGGTAATAGGTAGGCGTTTACTTAATTTGTATTAGTTTCAAGGGTTACAATGCTTAATTTCTGTAAAATCTAGAGTTGACTCATCTTTTTATTCTATATTTGCGTATGTGCAGTCTGCTATGCCATTATCCTTCAATTTTACTCAAAAAATAATTATCCTAAATCTTCTTATCCACCACAAAGTCATAAAATGAGATTGATAATTGATACCCCAAAAAAAATCGACTTCTAATGATAAGAGATTGATTTGAGAATAACGTAAAATCATAAAAATCATCATTCTTATGATAGAAATTCTTGAATATTGACACGACCGCAATCCAGGTTTTGAGCGCTCTGTTCTCATTTTTCGACTTTCTAGGTTTCATCTTTCCTATCTCTAATAGGTTAGATATGAAAGCGAATATCAAAAACTATTATTTCTCTTAATTAGGCACCTAATAAAATTTTGCCTTAGGCTCGAATTTTCTTGACACGCCCCTGATTATGATGCCAATAGACAATTCATATTGGACTTCAAATATGACTTTGATATTACAGTTTTATTTTGCATCTTGCATTGCATTGATCAATGCCATGGCCCATATATAAATTAAACGAAAGAGACTAATAAATGCAAAATGAAGGCGTATTATAATTTACATTTTGAAACTCTTCCTGAAAGGGAAAGACAAATTAAAGAATATGACCATTTTGGCACAATGAAAGATAATTGATTCCAAGAGACTTGGTTAGTTATTGAACTGAAACGCACAATGATAACTTCAATATGCTACGAACGTTAAAGAAATATGAAAGCAGCTCAAAATTATCCAAATAAATTTTCAAAACTTTTAGGCCAATGGGTGGACCTCTCAGTGAAAAGTTGTTCTATTTTGATACTCCCTAGGCCCTATTTCCCAATCTTAATTAAAGCCCAATATCTGGCCTAAACGTACTAATTTCATTCTTCAAATTTTCGTGCCGTTTTGAATTTTAAAGCGATGATGTTGCTGCAGCAGCAAAAATCTCAAGTTGATGTCTGTTTTTTGCCTCACAGCAAACAGTGGCTGATTCATAAGGTCAATCGGGGACATGCAATTACCTTTTCTATGCGGTAATGCCCCATAAACTTGGTATTAATATTCGATTATTGCAACTGTTATCATGCTCGCCACCTGTTTGATAGAAGTCCTTAGTCAAATTAATGACAGCAAACAGTGGCTGATTCATAAGGTCAATCGGGGACATGTAATTACCTTTTCTATGCGGTAATGCCCCATAAACTTGGTATTAATATTCGATTATTGCAACTGCTATCATGCTCGCCACCTGTTTGATAGAAGTCCTTAGTCAAATTAATGATACCCGTTAATGAGTATGAATACGTTTTAGAGAGTGAATGTTGTGCAGTAATGGATTAAATGCCGATTGCCTTAGTTGTCACGTCTTTTTTTCTTTTATACACTTTTTGCTATTATGTTCTTTTTTTCTTACAAACTTTGCTTTGTTTTACTGTCCGTTCTTGGCAATGCTCGTGTTTCTTGGTATGCTTATATACCAAGTATCTCCTGAAATATTTTGCCAAAAAATGAAAGCTTACATTAAGTGGGAGCTGTTTTATTGAAAAATCAGGCTTCTTCCACAAGAATTACAGTGAGTTGAAGATGGCGATACACTCTTCTACTTCAGTAAGTGTTATAGTTAGTGATTCATTATGTGAAAAAGGAACACATAGTGTGTTCACAACTTCGTTGAGAATGTAAAAAATGTTCCTATTCCGAGCTACTGTAGGCATGATGTGCCCTAGTTATTACCAAAATATAAGAAATGCGATGATGAATAGCTGATGAAAATCACGCTTTACTCTTCTATTTACTGGATTATTGCTATAACAGGACATTTGCAGTCCCTGCAGTTACCTCTGTGGTGTCTGTGTTACTAGGCTCTGCCCTCACTTACACACTTGATACTCTCAAATTCAATGACCTTATACAGCTTCTATTCTACGTGGCGAGGCGGAATTTGTAATTGTCTGCTGGACTTGTGTCCTAGCTTACACCTCGTCGAGTATCCACACTTGTGCTTATGTTGACTATTAAGATCAGTTGGTTCCAGTACTAGTAGGCCATTGACTATGGCTCATGTTCTTTATGGAATTCAAGCTTTATCAGGATATTCAGATAATTTTGAGATAGGAAATTTTCTCATCTTAGTGGTTTATGGTGAGACTCCTTCAGCTTTTTTCTAAGAGAGATCTCGGAAGCCCTTATGGACACATTTAGGTTCCTCTTTCTACAGTGGAGAGAGATTTCATTTTGTAGCTGTTCTTCCATGTTCAATCTTTGTTTTCTTCTCTTGATGATCTTTGTAGTCTCTATCATAGTTGGTGGAATCAAGAGGTTGCAGCACTTACTGCAATTGGTAAGTAGTAAATTCTAGTAATTCTTTTCCATTTTAGTAGGGAAAGGTATCCGATTGGTCCAGTTATGTGGTCAACATTGGTAGAGTGCTATAATGGAAGCTGCTGCTAGTTTACCTTTTCATATTCTTTTGAATTTGCTGCACAAGAACAAGTTTGTGTTTTTCTGCATGGAACTGGAAAACCTCTTGCAAATTTGTTAACAGAGAAATATATGCTTTTTGGATTGTGGTGATGAGGTGCATTCATCTTTGTTCTGTTTGTTATTCGTCTCATCATATACTGGTGCTCATATTACAGACAATGCCTTGGAATTGCCCCCAGGTTAATATTCTCAGTCATTGCTCGTCCATTTAAAGTTTTCAACGTGGATAGTCTAAATATAGCAGGAAATTTACATATCTTGCAGTAAATACCATTTTGTTTTGTATATTTGAGCTCTTAAAGTTTAGAAGCGAAATTTCTCACCTAAACACACTATTCCCCCTCACCTACCAATGGTGTTCGCGAGCAAAAAAAATGTTACCGCTGAATGACTAAATTCAGAAAATCCGTAATTATAATTATGCTTTATCTTTTCTCTTTTGACCATTCTTCAGCCGATTTTCCTGGCAAACAACTCAAACTAATAGTTTGTGTTTTTCTGTCTTGCATTATGATTGCCGATATTTCTGAAGTACTTGCTGCACTTCTTCACTTGAGAGAGCGTGAGTCAAACATATGATATAGCATTGCCTCATTTTAGATTCCTCCACTATCTAATAACTATAGTATTGCAGTCTCAAGATTCCTATCCTAGCATTGCACATGATAGACCTGATAGCAATTACATTATGTTCGATCTTGACCTCAGCAAGCCTTAGGTGATGGAGTTGTAAGCCTGAATAGACCCCTTTTTCTAGAAAAGTGATTATTGTTTTAGCCATGTGCTAGCATAAGATTTTGTTTGGTAACCCTAAAAGATGTTTGTTGCTTAACCAATGGGTTGAAAATTAATGAAAAGTAAATCCAAGTATTATGTCACTGATGATTGTCATCTTTCTGTGATTTGCTTGACATGTCATTGACTTGCTTTATCATACGAGATTTTGTCTAGATTAGAGGCGCAACCAGCACGCTGGATCACCCCTAGCCCATCTACTTTTTTTTTCCTTTAGTCAAAACATATAAATTTTTCTAAAGCAAATGTTTGTGCCGCGTTTTATTTTTTCTCCCAATTTGGGGCCTGCCCTGGACCAGGGGAGCACCCTCACATCGGCCCTGGACTAGATGTTATCGATCTTACAAAGTTTGAATTCCCAGATGTTCTTTCCATTTCCATTGACTATAAGCCTTTCCATCATTTGTAGCTTACATATTTTTACTTTTCCGCAGATAGTTCTTTCCATTTCCATTGACTATAAACCTTTGCATCATTTGTAGCTTACAGATCTTATTTTTCAGTTGGTATTATACAGGAAAATATGGTGAAATCTTATGTTTCAGTTTTTATGATAAGGTCCCTCATTCTAAAATGACCTTTTCCTCGAGTAATTCGTCACTACCTCTTAAGAAGAGACTATTCAATTGATTCCCTCCCATCCTTTAAGTTTCTTTCATTCCTAAAAAAACAAACTCATCAGGAAAAAGAACACAATAACAGAAATGAAAAAAAAAATGAAAAAGCATAAACCAAAGCTTAACAAAAAAATAAGAGTTCCACTAAGAACACGTAAGGCCCATCTATCACGCCATCGTTCTTTATTATTTCTAAATTGTCTTCGGGTCTCTTTGGCACTGACATTTCCAGATGCATGTCGAAATTTTGCAAAAACGTGACGGCAATCAACATTGAAATGGTAAATATATACCATCTTAAAAACCGACGTCCGTAGCACATGATGGTAGTCTGTAGTGGCAATCAAAGTCCGACCCGGACGCCGCGATCCCCATAAAAGCGAATACAACATTAGCGACAAGGCTTTGAGTTTTTATGATGAGGTCCCTCATTCTAAAATCGCCTTTTCATCCAGTAATTCGTCACTACCTCTGAAGAAGAGGCTAAGAATAAACATCGTTTGTTTAGTATTCATTTGAGAAGCTCCCCACTGATAATAAAGAAAAAATAAAATTAATCGAGAACTTAAGAATGAATTGGCCAAAAAAACTTTGACCATTTTCGCATTTTGCATAATTATCAACTTAAGTTTGTCCATGTGCAATATTATTTTTGTCTTTGTCCATGTTTCTTTATTGAGCTAGTGGTCTTATGAATAACTTTTTTTTTTTTGAATAAACATTAATTTGATATGAATACCACTGTTACCATTTAAGCACTATGTGGTATTCGTAGTCTCAAGTTCTTCGAGGTCTCCAAATTTATCCATTTCTTCAATGATTTTATGAATGTCACTTATGGTTCAGTGTGTGAAGAAGTGTAGGACTATGTAAATGAGCACATAAGAAAGCTGGGAAGAAAAAATTTGTATTATTCACTCACACTCACACTTGATTACAATGTTTGATTAGTTATAAATGAGCTCCTAACTCCTATATATACTACTTCATCTCTCAATGGACAATGGTAATTGATTTGATCGGACGGCTGGGAGAAGTTCTCTACAACTCTCCAAATTCCTAACCCTTGGCACATTTTAGAACTCTATAGTCTACAAATCTCTGCAAATCACTACAAGTTTTGAGTTTAGTGAATCACATAATGATGTTTTGGACATATAAACTTTTTTTTTGAGGGAAGATGCTTTGGACATATTGGATGATGGTCACAAAAAAAAATTGAAGTTATCCAGTGATGTCATTCATAGCAAAGGAGATTTTAGCATGTCCTGTTTCAACCGTGGCGGTGGAGCAAGCTTTTAGCTCCCGTGCAATATGTTAGACGAGCAACGGTCGTGTTTGTATCCCGATAATATTGTGTTAGATTTTAGAAAAATAGTAATTTTACATTTTTGGCACCAAATATAATTTGGTGGGAGAGGGGATGGTTTGCCGGTTTTGGAACTAGAACGAAACCGCCGGTCTCAAGGTTCTAGTTCTTGAATCGGAACCGGAACCGGCACAGTAGTCAAAGTTACTGGTGTATTCAAAATTGACTGCAACATTTTTGGCTCTTAAACTTTATAATATACCATCTCATTCACTAGAAAAGGAATTTGCTCAAGTCCATTTACTTTACAGTTTTACTGTAGACAAGGTATTATTTCAGCCGTAAACATCGCTAGCTATCAAATGAAGAAATTAATATTATTTTACCGCACTAGTATTATAATTAAATCTGGTATTAATTATAAGTTTGAAAGGTTCTGGGACATGTACTCATTCAATTTTTTTTTAGATGTTTTTAACTGCCTAGACCAACTTGATTTAAATAAAGGGACCCAACAAAATTCAATTGAGCTTTGTCAATTTGTGCTTGCTACTAGTGGTATCTCCACTTTGCACAAGTTTTCTTTTCTCATGAATGCATCTTCACACTCTATTTTCTCCTGTACTTTTTTTGATCCAACAAGTGGTGTTGACTATATTTTTAGAGCTTTTTCTTTGACCTTTGATGTGGAAAAAAAACATGGATTGGAATAATTAGCTTTACTCAAAAGCTACATGATATTGGGCCAACAATAATAATTCATTGTTAGTTAGTTTTTCTCTATGTGCTCAAATATTATACTAAAGGTTTTAGCTTGTGTTCAAGTCAATACCTTCCATCTCTTTTGTGTCTCTATCAATGAAACTAAAAAACTTTATGAACAAGTTGAGATTGGGCCATGAGAGGCATGTCTTGTGCAATCATAATGACTTTCAATTTGATTTGGTCCTTTTCCAAGCAAAGTTCAAACTGAAAAAACAAACCATGAAATGGAAACTTATACATGGGACTTGCCTTTGCTCACAATTAAGTGTGCACTTATATATTCACATATGTATCTCTCTTGTGCATGTGCTTTGTTTGTCTATGAGGTCTGTATGGGTGAGATGATTACCATGCTCAGTGCTTACGAGCTAATTAAGCAATGAAATAGTTTTATTATACAATTGAAATGGCTTATTTTTTTTCTTTCTTGTTTTGAAGTTGAATAGGTAAGCATGACATCTTATTGAGTAGATGGTATTATGATTTCAATTAAAGCTCACTAGATTACTCTAATTTTAGCTCAATGAACCTTGCAAATTTGATTCAACAACGAAGTTTGGATATACTTACGGATAGGGTGGCAATACCTGACACGATAAGATAACACGATAGGAACCCAACCTGTAGCTACTGACAGAAACACGAACACGAACGCGAGAAACATGGACACGACTAACACGAACCTGACACGGTGTTACAATTTGTTTAAAATATAGTTTGAATATACTTGTGGATAGGGCCACAATATCTAATACGATAGGATAACACGACAAGAACCCGACTTGAAGCTACTGACAGAAACACGAACACAAACCTGACACGGTGTTACCACTTATATTACTTAAATTTTGATGCATTTTGAAAATATATTTTGAAACTCCGAAAGCCGAACGAAACACGATATGATGATGCGAATTGCCTCCTTATTTATGGATCCTATTGAGGCGTAGATTTGAAAACCCCAAATTTTTTTTTTGTCCGTTTTTCGGTGGAAAAAATTAAAAAAAAATTTATATGTGTTTTTTAAAAGAGAAAAAATAATTGAGCTAGGGGGAAAATGAGGGGAAAAATTTTTAGGGTAGCCTCCTTATTTATGCTACGCCCGATCCTATTTGACTCAATATTCATTAAACCTGAAAATTACCTCTGTTTTTCTCACATCTACAGGGGCAAAGATTTGGTTCAACTCATAAAATTAATTAATGGGCTTAATAAATAATAAGTAATAATCTAGAAAAAAAATTAAAACATAATTCTTTGAATATAATTGTTGCCTGTATATAAGACAAAAGAGTAAAACAAAATTAGGCATGACTGGTAAGATATCTTGTTGATCTTCTAAGCATCACTTATTTAAATAGCCCCAAGATTTGGGATTTTGTGCAAACCCACTAAAAAAAAATAATGGAGTGTGTGAAGGTTTTCAACCTAGGAACTGCACAAAGCATGTCTGTCATGCCAATAGTTTATCTGAAATTAGGACAAAATATGAGAAGTATACTTAGGCAGAAAGCTATGTCAATTGTCAAGCAGGTCTAGTTTTGGGTGGTAGGCTGAAGGCATTATGGAAGGTAAAAAAGTACAAAATAGCACTGACTTTTATGAAATATGAATTCTTTTTCCAATATTATAATTGTGTAATGAAAAGGACAAGAATTAAGGGAAGGTTAAATAAAGTGATTTGCTGGAAAAGATGTTCCCAACTCAATGTAGTAATTTGTTGGCAACATTAATTAATTTATGACCAACACAAGTTGCAATTTTTTAGATAGTGAAAGCAACTTGCAAAGCTTATTTGAAGTTGTTTAGATTTTTTGGCAAGTACTATTAGGATTATAATGTAACATGTGAATTGTGATACCCCTGGCCCTATATTATAAACATGCATGTGTTTAATTGGATAAGCTCACTATGCCTTGTGCCTTATCCAGATATTTTGGTTTGAACTACTGTTCTACAGGCCACACATTTTGATTATTCACACAATTACTTTGTTTGCTATAACTCTAAGTTTATATATATATATATATATATATGTGTGTGCGCGCGCGTATTGTTGCATTACCAAGACATCAAATAATTGCTTTATTAATTATATGATTAGCTTGTATGTTAATCTTTGGTTAATGTAGATGCCCATTTCATTTCGATTCTGACATCATTATGTACACAGATTAAGTTAACCAAATAATTAAAACATGTAAAGTTTTCGCATAATAAGGTTGATAATCCAAGAAGTTAACTATGATTGTGCAATGTGAACAAAGATTGTGCAATGTGAGCAATTTACTTATGTCTTTACCATAAAAGAGTGTCCTTCATTGATCCATTGTTAATTCATGGCTATCCTGTTGATAATTTTAAATGTCTATTTGTTGGAATTTAGTCGTTATTCGGCAGCTATTTAGTACAAATTGAATCTGTAGTTAATTTCTGTAGCTATTTCGCGATTTTCTTGTAGCCGATCTGATTACATGCACTTTGTATGAATGATTAAGCCAAGAGCAAATATAGCTATTTATTAAAAAAAACAAGGGAAATGATGCATATCTATTTTTTCAGCACGTGATTTACACGTGCCTTGCATTTCCAAACAAAAACTTTAAAAATTTCAATTAAAAACCAGTTTTTACCTTAAATGGTGGACATGTTTAGTGGTAAATAAGAACCAAAATTATCACAAATGATTGACATTTTTTCCCCATTATTTTCCAAGCTTGAGTGTGCTTGCATCACATATGACTCAATGCTTAGCTAAGCAGCCACCAATTGAAAGAAAAAAATTGTTTCCTTAGCTTTGTGATACAACAAGACAACTACCAAATACCCATCATTGCAGAAAAAAGCTAAAAAGCTTGAGGAAATATGAGCAAACAACCAAGAAAAAAACAAAAGAAACAAAAGTTTTAAAAATAAAAAATGTGCCACAAACCCAACAAAGAAGCCCACCATGGCCATTGGGCCCCACTTTAAGCCCATCTATCTTCCCCAATAATCTCTGCACGTGAGAATCCCCCCAACAAAATCATAAGCACTGGAACCCATCAAGTGTACAGAATTTTGAAGCAACAGTGGGTCACAGTAGCCATAAGTTTTTTTTTTTTTTGCTCAATTTGGATTTTATCTTATCTTTATGTGTAATGCTTGTGGTTTTTTTTGCCTTTGCATGGATTTTTTCAAATTCCAAGTGTCACCCTTTGGATATTGTTGCAATATAAAACATAATTCCATGTCACTTGATTTTTAATCCCAAACATAAAAATGAACTTAGATTCTATTGCATTTAATTTAATTGCATGTCACATTACACTTGAAATAAATTGTCACAACATTTCCTAACAAGAACATTTTTTTTGGGAAGTTTTAGTAATATAAGCTAGCTAGCTAGGCCAACATCATTTTAATTAGACCCTAGCCAATTTCTTTTTTTCCTTAGGGACCTAACTAATTTGGCAAACTAATTTCATCAAGATCATCCAGTGACAGAAAAACTTCATCCAAGCAAGAAAGCTCCGTCCCATCATCGTCGCTGCTATCGCAGTTGCGTTCGTACACGCGACAAATAACCCATTTACTATAATCCTGCACAAATGAAATAACAATATATACTAATGTTAAATTGTGTCAGTAGGTTATGGTGCGATTTGTAATATGAATTCTTAAAAAAAAAAAAAAAAAAAAAGTGTCACACTAAGCCACATTTTGAGGGGAAAACAAAATAAAATAGTATTAAATTGTGTCACACTTAGTGTATTTTTCTCATAATGAGCTACATTTTGAGAAGAAAAAAATAAATTATTGGGTTTTGGGACTTACAATCTTGGAATTTCTTCTTCTTGATGATGATCTACTGGTGGAACTAGAATCAGATAGTCTATATTCCTGCATTATCCAGTTGGTCTTGACACCTTCTGAAGGCTCACCTAAGAAAAATGTACTGTATTTTTCATGCCAACTTTTGGCCACTATTTGAATAAATTGGCTCTTCAATCCCTACAGATTGCCAATATCCACTCCCAGTAATCCTACTTTGTGTTCTCCTGCTGTAGAAATACCACTTGTTTCCTTCAGCCATTGCTTTACCTACATCCACAAGAAGTACCCTGAATATTAGTTTATTTATACACACGTATGTATGTACATAAGTTTTTCTGCGAAAGTATGCGGAAATAGGGCAAACTGGCAGTTCATGTTTTTAGTCATTTTGACTAAAAAATGACAGTAGTACTCTTATTTATTCTTTGTTGAGTTACTTCCCATTTTTTCCAAAAATCAATCTGAAAAATAAATATCTGGTCTCGGAAAATGATTCTCTGAGAAATGTACTGGTCTCTAGAAATGAAAAAGAAAAATGACAATTTGACAATTGAACTAGAAAATTTTTGTTTGAAAAACCTGACTAGAAAATATTTTTTGTTATGGACAAATAACCAAAAATCTGACGGACTCTGAATCAGTAAATATGTATTATGAGATAATTAGTGTGTACCATCCAAGTCCCAAGGGTCATAGGGATAAAGATCAAGATCCGGGATGACATCTGGATGGCAAGGCAAAAGCGTAGCCTTACGATGGAGAAAATGGACAACAAGCTCTTCATCTGTGGGGTAAAATCGAAAACCAGGTGGCAAGTTGAAATTGTTATCACCCATTATTACAAGAAAATATACGAGGTATGTATGTATGTATAATGTATGTATGTGTAGATGATGATGATGATGATGATGATGATGGTGGCAAATTAAAGAGGAGTATTAATGGTGGTGGTGGTGGTGATGAAGGGTTTGTGATATTTATAGTGAGAGAGAAAGGGAGTGACGTAAAATGCAAGGTGTTCTGTTTTGATCACCAGCACCACCACCACCAAAGATTCAAGCATGCCATTTTTATCGTTTCTTTTTTGTTTTGTTGGGGTTTTATTTGAGTCCGCTAGGTTTTTTGGTTTTTTCTCTATAAAGAAAAATATTTTTTAGCCAATTTTTAATTAAATATCTATTTTACTATTTTCTTTATTTTTGAGGACCTAAGTATATAACTCGGTACCAAATTTTGTAACTTAGTGCCAAGCAATGGCGTAACCAATAATTATTACGGGGTGGTAGATCTGAAATTTAAGTAGACCAGATAAAAAACTAAAAAAATATACACATAAATATTAACTAATTTTTTTTTAAAAAAAATTACCTAGTAAAAATTAAGAGGGGTCCCCTACCTCTGCCATTGGTGCCAAGTAATTTACCGCGTCAATTTTTGATTGAAAAATGACCAAGTACCTCACCAAAGAATACATGAAATATATATCTGTCGATTTTTAGTTAAAATGCTCGTGGTTATTTTCCATTTTCAAATAACAGATATGACCAATTTGGCCTAGTGCTTTTTATTTATTTTGTTTTTTGGGGGTGTAATATATATTTAACAGAAGTGTTGGGTGGTGTGCTGAGATCCCACTCCAAGGCGGCGGGTAACAGAACGTTGGATACTTTTCAAGTAACGGGGTCTGTTGGCTTTCTGGGGAACTTTCTTAGTGATCCTGTTGGCTGTTATGTAATATCAATTGGGGGATGTATGTAATTATGGTGTGTATCTATATGTGTGGAAAATATGGATTGAGATCTTCATTCCTACTTTTATGTTCTATTGGATTAACACGTATACAAAATGATATAACAATTGTATATGTATTTTTTCATGCAATATATGAAATATAGAGTGGAACAGAGAAAGTGAGATAGGTGAGCTAGTCTCGGAAAATATGAAGAGTCATTCAATATTTTTAAGTCTCATATATAGTTTTAAACGTATTATGGGATCATTCTGTCCGATGATCCAACCGCAAGCACTAATCGATCCGGCTTGACTAGCCTAAGAAATCATTTTTGCAAAGTTGAATCGGTTAAAATTAATTGTTCGATAACCTTTTTTATATAGAAATTTGATAGTTTTGAACTTGTATTTTTTTACTTTGATGCAATTATTTGAATTTTGGAATATTAGATATTCTTAAAGTTGGTTATGTATATATTTTCATGCATAATAATAAGTGGAAATGAGTCAAAATAGCCCTTTCCAAAATATAAAGATGAAAATAACTATTTTTTGTAAACACGTTTTTTTAGCCATTTTGGGGTGTAAAATGACATTCATACCCTGTTTGATATTTGGATTACTTCTTTCTCTTTCACTTATCTCTATGTATTATCTTACTCTTTTTTTTTCAAATTTTTTAAAAAATTGAATCCGTGTTTCGTTTTTAAATATGCAATATGGGTGTTGAATTATAAATATCGAAATGAATTTGATATATTATACGTGCAAAACGAATTTGAAATGAAAAAGTTATTTGAATTCCAAGTTTTGGAGAAAAACAAAATAGTTGGGTTATAATAAGTGAGAGAACTAGATGTCGAGTCACAGTAACTCGATGTTGAGTCACAGTAACTCAATGTCGAGCTAAATTAACTCGGCGATACAGTGTCGAGTTACAGTAACTCGACGCTACACTGACATGCTACGGTGTCGAGTCACTGTAACTCGACGCTACAGTAACATACTACAGTGTAGACGTGTCCAACGGTTCGAACCGAACCGGCGGTTTCGAACCGTGGTCAACGATTCGAAAACCGTTGATTCGGTTGCCGGTTTTCAACCGAACCGTAAACCTTAATTTTAAGGTTAGGTTACGGTTCCAAAATTTCCAAACCGTAAACCGCCGGTTTAACCAGCGGTTTTTCTATTTTTTTAAAAAAACTGATTGAATTTGAAATTTGAATTTTGAAAATTCAAATTTCAAACGGTCACTTTGTGACCGTTTTGTCAGGTTTTTAACCGAATAAACCTTGCGGTTTCGGTTAAAACCGGTCGGTTTTATGTTTTCTTTTTTTTTTTTGAAAATTCAAAATTTGGAAAAATCAACGGTCAAGATCATTTGACCGTTGATGATCAACGGTCAAGATCATTTGACCGTTGAAAACCGCCGATTTTAACCGAAAGGTAAGAGAAGGGTTTTGATTCATCTATGAGGATACGTAGGCAATTTTATTTCAATACTCAAAGTTAAATTTCAAATTTTTAACTTAGAATATTAAAATAAAACTCAAACCCATTTCTTTTTTTTCTTTTTTTTCTTTCTTTGTGGTTTGTAATTTGTACTTTGTAATTTAAATTTTATACGAAATTGTATTAACTTGTAATTTTATTTTTAAATTGTACTTTGGAATTGTAATATATTAGAATTTTTTATTTTGTAAATTGTAAGTTGTAATTTTACTTTTAAATCAATAAAATTATTTTTTGTGTTACTCAATTTCATTTCCTTCATCAATTATGTTAATTTATCAGTGGTGTTAATTTATTAATATTAAAAATTCAAAAATTCAAAAATTCAAAAAAAAAAACGGCCAAATCGAACCGGGCAGGCGGTTCCGAATCGAATCGAACCGAAACCGTCTATAGATCTGTTAGGTTCCTGTTCCACCTTAGCTTAACCGAACCCGCGATTCAACATTGGACACGTCTACTACAGTGTCATGTCGGGTCACTATAACTCGACGCTATAGCGGCGTGCTATAGTGTCGAGCCACTTTAACTCGACGCTACAACGTCGTACTACAGAGTCAATCTACAGTGATCGGCGCTACATTGTCTTTTGGGGCAAGTAATTGACTCAATGTCAAATTGGTTTTTTCACAACCCAAAATGGCTAAAAAAGATGTGTTTAAAAAAGATGTCTAAAAATATATTGGTTTGATGAGAGTGGCCAAAAAAAAAAACCACTGTAATAATAAATATATTGTATTATTATTTCATACAGTATACTAAAAATATCATATATCGGTAATCGGTCTGAGTCTGACAAGTCGAATCGATATCAAGATTGATTTGTTTGATGGTTATTAATTTTGGTTTTAAAAACATTCACTTGTGTGATATTGCAATTCAAATCTTCCGACATAAATCTCATTTCTTTTTATATTGCATTTTTCATGGCTATAATATTTTTTTAATAACGAGGATAATATGGGAGATACACACATATTTATATGAGATTAAATTCGAGTTAATTATTTTGACAACACATCTTTTTACCACTGGAACACAATATTAATCCTCATACAAATTATAGTATATTGAGAACATCCAAGAGTTGAGATAGGGGGCCCCTCCAGCACACCCCCCTCCCCACTCCCATTTTTTTTAAAAAAAGATTTACACTAGAATTGTTTTAAAAAAATTAATTATAATTTATATAATTTTCGTGTAGTGGCCTATCCCATTTTTTTATATTGGTTCACCCCATTTTTATTCATAGCTCCGCCCTTAAGAACATCAATAATGCATATAAAATTTTGTTTTGCAATAGGAAATTTTAACGGCTGACAATATGGGTTATAATAATCACACTTCATGCTTATATCATCAACCTCTCATGCCATACACGTGGCATGATGCCTATTGAGTTGAGATTGTGGGTCTTATGATCTTAGGTTGAAGGGCCTACCTATTTGGAGTGCCCATAAACCAATTATTACCATGATTAAGTTGCTCCAAATTATTGAGTTTTTACTTTGATTTTTTTTTTTACCTCAATTCATGTATCTTTGTTTTTTTTCTCATTTAAAGAGTTTGAGAATGATTGACAACACATGCCCATTTTTTATTTTTATTTTTGGAGATATCAGCTCAAAGCCAAAATTTCATGGCCCCCGCCATAGTAAATCTTTAATTACCAAGAATTTGGTCATGATTTATGATTTATCAGCTACCCATTTTAGATAGTGATGAAATTAGGTTAATCCTATGGAGATTAACCACAAAGATCTAGACCAAATGACCAATTGAAGATTACTAAGTAAATTAAGCTAGTGCTTATCCAGCTAAATCTTTTCAAGATTTCTCTTAATTGTACTAATTAAGGGCAATTGAATCCAAGGACAAGTGCATGTGGAATCTCAAAAACTACATGAGTAGTTTGTTTGAAAAACCTCCCTATGCACTTTTAAGGAAACCATATCATTACAAGATGTAAAAGTGTTAATTAAGTTCATACATTGTAAATGTTAAGGTAAATCCAAGTTGATCCCTTGTTTATCCATCTTTGACCACGAAGATGTAAAATAGTTCAAAGTCAATTTTCGGTGATTATGTTATGTAAACTCCCGAGACACATGTTTTGACAATTAATTAACGATAATTAAGTCAATTTTCGTCGAATAAATTATATTGCATCCAATGCATGTCTTTATATTTTATGTTCCGCTTCTTACTTGAATGAATAAATAGGTCGATCCGATCAATTTCAAATGAATTTTATCTCGTGTTCTAAGTATCTTCAAATACTGCTAATTACTCCACCGTAACCAACACGAGTTTTTCGGCGCTTTGTCCTCACTCACGCACAAACCGTCAAACACGTGGGGTCACGCGCGTCGTGTAATTGCTCCCGCCAAGCATGCTTAACCTTCATTCATATTCTTCTCCGCCAGAGCCGCCAGAGTCGCTCCTTGTTCGTGCCTTCTTGCACGGCAATCTCTCCCCACCCTAACACAAAGGCACTTGGCGCGGCCGTGATAGTATTTGGAATACAAAATCATACTATTTGGAATAAATAATGTTTGAAATTAATTAATTAATGATGTGTCTTTAAGATAAATATGTATAGATGATATTTTAATACACGTACATGTATCATTTATTCGAACAATGGAATAAGAAGTGAAATGTAAAATGTTAATGTTATCATTATTAGCAAATTTGGTCTTTCTGCACAGTGCAAAATCTAGTGTTGTAATACTAAAATGCAACACTGAGTGCGCAGAATTTGGGCTGATTTCGTGCCAGATTTTCTACTTATGGTTCATGGCTATTGTTCTATTTTGAGTAGTTTGCTGATAATCTTGGATGTCTTATCTAGATTTATTCAGCTCATATTATAGCCATTTGATCTCTTTCCTTATGTCTTTGTTCTCACCCATAAGGAAAGGATTTGTTTATGTTGTTTTCCTTTTTTAGTTTGTAACCCCCAATTGGGAATCTGCAATTTACTTGATTCAGCCATGAAAGATCAGTTCTATACACTATAAAAAAAGAGTTCAACACCTTGAAGAAATTATCCAGAAAAACACCTTGAAGAATGTGAAAGATCTACGGTGTGGATCGACTCAACCATTCAAGAGATTTGAAGTTTGAGGGATTCCAACAAGGTTGAGGTTTTGGAAGATTCAATCAGAGTATTAGTTTTATACGAGTGTTGGTGAATTGATAAAGATGGAGCCTTTATACTTTTCGTAAATCCAGTCGTATTTGTAATAAGCATTGCTTTTCTAATATTGAATTGTTTCTTCTCTTGGCGTGGCCTCGTGCATTAAGATTGAGGAATCTAAGCACGTTAAAAATCCTGGTGTTATTTTTTATTTCCGTGCAATCTGTTTTTATAGTCCTGTGTTAAGTGTTATAACACCACTGTCTGATACTAAAGATTTTTATTAACACTCACGAAAATCAGACTATATTGATTAATAGGGCAACATATTTTATCGTAAAATATGTCTACGTCAAAATGCACATTGCTTAAGTCGCCTAAGGTATATAGTGCCTTTGGAGCACTTGCAATAGTAATGTTGCAGCCCCACAAATGGTGCAGCCCATTGATTTCTTACAGTCAATATAACATGAAATTTTGTGTCCTTTGGCCATGCCATCCAAATTGCTGGAGCTATAATTGGTTTCTTGTGCAGCAAAAAATAACTAGTTCAATCCAAGCATGAAACCATAGCATTCAGAGAACCCATTTGTGGGGAATATATACTTGATGAGATAAAGACTAAAAGGTGAAAAACATTGGAAAATGACTTCATGGCATTAAGCAAAGTTTTTTAGAGGTCTTTTTATTGGAAGAAAAATAATACTACGAAGATGCTTCTGCGCAGTCATAGCCTTTCCCACTATAAATCATGGTGGACAGGGCCTTTCTGTTCCAAAATCTCGTATTTTCGCACTGGCGGACGTGATTGTCACGTGTATAAAAATTACGATATTAAAAATTCATAATTTGTGCTTCCAAATTAATATGGTAGTTTTTAGATATGTAATAATCATCCGTACGGTGAAATAGAAAATATATTACCATTTTGAACAGAAAATTGTGATTAACTGTTTTTGATGTATTTTATCATTGTATTTATTTTGTACACCTTATAATAAAAAACTTTATGGACCTGTCCATAGGAAAATAGTAATATATTTCTGATAGTACAGTTTATATGAATCGAAAACCGAATAGGTAAATTTTGAAAAGTAAGCAAAATAAAAATTAGCTCGAATCGTGTGTTCCACACATTATCTCAAAACAAATGCGTCCTCTATTCTGGACATATTTTGGGATAAGACGAGAAAATCGAATTACCTATTCCGGCAAACTGAAAAATTTGCCTTAAAATTATCACCAAAACTTATATAAATTGCAAGAGTTTTTGAGATATATGGAAATTCTTGTGTTTTATTTGTATGTTTTTCAAATGTGAGATTTAAGTCATATTTATATGCATAAATATGGTCTTTCACCACCAAATATTTGACATTTACTACTGAAAAGGTCAAAAATAAATTTGTCATTTACTATTAATAAGGTCAAAATAAAATTTGTCCGTTACTATTATAAGTGTCAAAAACTAAGTTCCTTCAAAATTTTCCTTCCCTCGCTTTAGATGAACGTCTTATGTACAATTATAACATCATCTTTACTTAATGAATTGAAAGCATATGAAATACCATAATGAATAAAATATTTTTCGTATGCTCGTGGTGTGTGTCTATTTCATGGCCAAACCAAATTGGTTCTTCAAAAGTGATAATTTAACCATCCCGATCATGGGCTTCTTCTCTTTTTATTAGGTTTCAACATCAGAAACTAATCAGATTAGTTTCACCGTTCAATGTGATGTTTATTGTAACTTTTCACAATTATAGAACAATATGAAAATTTAATATAATCTCTAAACAAACTACTTCAAACATGTTACATACCAGAAAATATGATTTGAGGATTGAAACGAAAGCTTAACCTACCAACTCAATCAAAATAATAGACAGAGATCCAAAAATTTCATTTCCTACATACTTGTACGGCCTCCCACATCTGAAACTAATAATATGGTTAATTTGCTCCTAACAGTTAGGTTTTCTCCAATAAATCTTAAATCATTACAATCAAATTATTAAGAAAACAAAAGGGGCACCAAACTATGAGCTCAAACTTAATTATGTCGCTAATTTATTATAACATCAAAAAAGATTTTGTTGAGTTAAAAAAAAACATTGCATTCTGCACTTAAATTTACATAATTCTACAAGAAAATACGGGAACAGATTTTATGTTCCAATTGGTGTTCCACTTCATGTTTTATTCATTCGGATAATCGACACGTGTCAGTGAGATAAACTAGAATTGTTGATTGCTTAAAACTATTTACATGTGTCATTCATCCGGGGTGACTAAAAACAGACGTGGAACACCAATTTGGAATTGGAAATCTGAACTCGGAAAACACAAGATAAGAATTGGAGCATAAAAACTAACACAACCGCATTAATTTTCTTCCAACCAAGAACAAATCTTTTTAAAACATATCTAATTAGTAAAAATTCCCTCTTTGAAGACATTTCCACCAAATTTGTCTTGTTTTTAATCCTTGCTCTACAAGAAATTAAACTAATGATAAGAAGTTCAATGATGCATAATGAGAGAGATGGAGTGGAGTTTATCCTAATTATAATGTCATTTTAAGAGCCGTAATAGAGTTGGAAGTGATTTGGATCATATTATGTGTTTACAGTATGAGAGGCCACTTTCTATACTTAGTGGGAAAAGTCATCTTTATCACTTTGGTGATCATTATTCTTTGAGCTCATCTCTTTGTTTTTCGGCCTAACCAGTAACCAGTTTTTGGGTTTTCATAAATCTTTGATAGAGATTTAAATTTAAAAATAATATAAAAATGGGGGATGTTTCTGTTACAACTCCAATAATGGAAATAGGGAGGTTTCCATTTTATTAATGGAAAAAATGATGGATAATTAAAAAATTAAGTTACGACCACCTAAAGCAAGACCTTTTCAATTATTATCTGACGTAATGGTGCTAACCTTATAATGTACTTCTTTCATTTTCATCACAATATTATAGATTTCTTCTGATTTGATGCCACTACATGAAAAAGATTAAAAAAAAAAATTATACATGTATGTATATATATTGTGTAAAAGACGAATGTTGTGATATTACTTTATATTTCACTATAGGAATTATTCTTACAAGCTTAATAGTGATACTGGAACTTGTGTAACTTTCATGTATCATTATTGTTAATAATGATAACTTGGACATGCTATATATACTTCAGTAACAGTAACAGTAAAAAAATTCTTAGAAGCACAATAACAGTAAATTTCAGGACATGTAAAACTTTCAAAAACTAAAATACCAAGAAATCTCAACTTGTACCACCAAAAGTTTGAATAAACAAAACAGGTTCCAGATTTGGTCCTTTCCAAGAATTTATACTAGGCAAAAACTTGTGTAAGATGGTTGTCATGACGGTGCGACGGGGGATACTTTTAGTGTAAAAAGTGATACTTTTGGTGTAAAAAGTGATACTTTTGGTGTAAAAATGATACCTTATCTGAATACACTAAAATTAAATGTATTCAGCAAAGTATTACTTTTACACCAAAAGTATCACATTTTATATTGAAAGTATTACCCTAAAAGTCCATTCCGTAAATGCATGCGACCGTCTTACAAGAGACCTACTCTTTATACTAAATTGAAAAGGAAGCAATGACCAAAGAAAAATAGAAAGGCAAATTTGAGTTAATAAAGTGTAATTTAAAACACTTGAACAACACTCAAAAACCCCAAGTCAGTAAGACGATAGAGAAGTTGGTTTGGGTGTTGGGACATGAAGGACATGCAACCATAGATTGGAGAAAATTTTAGTAGATGTTTTGGGGGAAAGGGAAATCAAATTAAAGTGACTAGGCCAAGGCTACCAAACACATCACATCCTATGTCACAATTTGGTAGGTTTTTATATTGCATTACACGAATATATATGAATTATGATACGTGTATAAAATGACAGTATCCATAGACACATAAGATGCAATACTAGATTGCAACTGAAATTTTGGGAATGTTTCTTCTTACTTTAATTTATGTTATATACTATGATGTACACATGTTTTTAGCATGTCTTTATATGTTACATATGCTCATAACTTGTTAAATATATAGAAGTATTTATTTATTACCATTCTGCAAAAATAGCTGGACTTAAAAGGATACAAACCAAGGTACGGAAATAGCAATACAAGATCAACTGTCTAAAGAGTCAATGAGATAAATTTGCTTAAAAAACAGGGCCGGATTGGGCGTCTACAGCTTGTGAATCCCTCAACAAGCTGAATCAGTTGAAATTAGCTCGCCAAAGTTAATTCCAACTTGAACCTTTTTTTCCCTTCATAATTATTAAGACACATCTCCGCTATCTCTCTGCATAATTAACATTCAACCAGGAGATAGGAAATACACACCTTTGCGTACCTTTTCCAAATACAGCTAAACTCATCGTCCCATGCGCATGGCTAGACACTGTTACCAAGGGAAAATGTTGTGAATACCTTCTCTGGTATTTCTATAAATAACAAGTATATATTATTCTCATGTATCATAGATAATATTAATATTTCCTGCCTCATCGATATAGAACTTCAGCAAAGTAAGAGCAAGGAAAATGCTTAATTTTCAATTTCAGTTTTTTTTAACAGCATGATTTGCTAATAAAGATGAGGCTTAAAGAAATGGAACTCACAGAGGTAAACGATCGTTATGGCCTCAAAACATGGCTTGACTTGAACTAAGTTGTTCATGAATTTGTCTGAATTTCTCTTTAAGCCTTTGTATCTGTTGCATATAAGAGGCCGTTTGACCAAAAATAAAATAAAATAAGGACCAAATATTCACAGCTAACCAAGAGAAAAAAAGACGACAAAAAGATACCCGTTTAAGCTCAATTTCTGTTTCTCGCTTTCTCTGTCCCAGTGAATGGCGCATTGTAGTGATGTCAAAGACATTATCTACATCATCGAATGCAGAGTCCAAATCTTCCCGGAGAAGCGCAGGCAACTTATCAACAACAGGCATAAGAAGAAAACAGTTGAACTGCAAAATAACAACTTATTGCTTAAGAATACTAAATAACCCAACAGCAGCAAATATATTAATTTTAGAGATAATTACCAAAAAAAAACTATGGTTCGGACTGATTACCAAAAATTCCAGAGATTTATGAAAATTGCAAAAAAAAAGCCTTGAGGTTTGATTCGTCCTACATTTTTCCTCTTCATAAGCAAAAAATATTTCAAAAATCCCCCTGATATATTTAGAAATATTATTGTTACAGTCTTAAATTTAAGACAGAATCAAACATGAGGGGACCTTTTGTAATTTTAAAATATTTTTGGATTTTTTTGTAATTAGCCCAAACCTCATGGGGTCTTTTGTAATTATCCCTTAATTTTTATGATAGGATGGCACATATATGAACCTTTAGCTCTGTGGATGCCAGGAAATATTCTCGGATCCCATGAAATATCTGTTGAACCAAAGCATAAACGATCCTTTCAGATGAAGGGGCTAGCCTTCTGTTCCATAGTGTACTATCTAAAAGGTCAGCTAGCCTTGTCTCTGTTGTCGAAGCACTGCCTGTCGAATCATTTCCTGAAGCCAAGTTATTGAGTTTTACTTCTGCCTTTGACTTAACCTCTTGCCTATCATTGCCTACAAAACCAGACGACAACTCCGGAGAAAGACTGGCGGAATTAACTCCAACTGTAGACTGTTCTGATCCAGCAAATGAATCGAGGAACTGGCGTAACCCAGCTCTATTCTGCAATGTGATATGTGTGGTAAAACAGTAAAGAAAAAAAACAAAAAAGAAAAACAGCCTTTACAAGTTAGAAGCATATTTATACGCATGGAATGTTGTGATGATGCCTCACACATGACCAAAGTGGGAAGAGCAGATGAATTAGATCATGATGAATTGACAGATGCTATAAAACCATCTGGTTATCCATGGCCAACACTTGGATACAGAATGATATGTTTTGATACATGTGTGAGACTCCAGAAAATGCCCAAGATCAAACAAACAAAACAAAAACTATGGAATGAAAAAATTGTTGTTGACCAAAATAACGACTTTACCCACCTTATTATGAAGAGACCATGAAACGTAGCGAGTAGTGCTCACTAAATCCTCCATACACCTGCAAGTTTATATACCAGATAAAATTGTTATCAATGCAAAGATGATTAGAAGACATAAGAGAGTCAAGAAGCATCAGCACATTAATTTCCGGAAAAAAAAAAAACTAAAAGTAAATTGTTTATAAGAGAAGAAGAAGAAACAATAAATTCTGCAAGTGAACAGTGACAATGTAAATTTCTGCTAAATTTAGGATAGGATAATATGCAGATAACTTAAAAGTCAAGGCAAAAGGGCTGCTACTTAAGTTGAAGTAAATTATTAACCAGCTAGTTCTAATAATTTTACGGACCCAACGACAAGTTGAATTGCTAATTGAAAGACCGAAAGTGCATAGAAAATGTTTATCCAAAAAAATAGAAGTAATAAAAGAGGAATGTCAAATAAAGGCAGTTCATACTAACTTTTCACGGCACGATCGCTCTGTTGATTCAGCAAAGTTGTTAAAGGCAGAGGCGACCCGATTTAGAAAAACTTCATGGCCACTAAGATATTCACCATCTTTCTGTTGGGAATGTCTCAGAGCATCAACAATAGTTTGTCAGAAAAAGAACAAAATGTATCAATTTGCTCGAGTTATGAATATTGCCTCATCATAAGTGCTAGGCCAGTTACCCTTAAACAAAGAATATTTTACCTGAAGTAGAAAAACAGAGATTGGGAGCAATCTCCTTAGAATATGCAGCAACCTGCCACCCAACTGGTACCACAAAAGAAGGAACGAGAGGAAAGTCAGATACATCAAATGTGAAAAATAACTGAACAGGCAATAATCTCAACTCATAACTATTAAATCCAGAATGATGAAAGGTTTTGGTCAAAGCATGACCCAGTTAGTGTGGACAAATTCAGATCTTAATTATTCGGTGTAGCATAACAATATGTATTTATTTAACCAAAAATCTGGTTGAATGGCAAACCCTCTGATTTACGATAAATGGCCTGCGTTGGACGGTTCTCAAAAGTCGGTGAGGGTAACATATAGGACATTGGCACTCTAACAAATTGGTTGGGAAAAGATAAAGGCGGAAAAGCATGAATTAATGGGCAAAGATGATAGAATCTCCCAATCCCCTTCAACCCCAGTCCAACAGTAAGAACCAGCAACCTCCATCATATTGTAAACCAAAGACGGTCAACGTCATAGCCAACACTTTGCACTATACATTTGGCATTATTATTGTGTTTCTCCTTGCAATTACAAGTCCGCAAGGCATACATTCATATAGCAAAGACACCACCCAGTACGACCAGAAACCTTTAGCTTGATACAGCCTGTGGCACAAATAAGTCAAGGTTTCACCAGAGTGAATGTTTTCCAAGCCTCTGCAGGACTACCCAAACCCCACACCATTGGCTAAACTTTAAAAGTGGCCCTTGAAGGACATGAAACAAGAAATTTACATGCAGACCCCAAGAATTTTTCCAATAAGTCTATGATTGGTTAACTGAGCATGTCAACCATATCATTTCAGAATGAGGCATGATATTTGCTCCTTGAAATGGAATAGTCTTCTAAGTATGTCTAACTTAACTCAGTTTTCTTCTACAAAATTATATAATTAGGTTCTGAATATTCAATTTCATCATAATAGGTGGTGAACAATAAAAGGCTAAACGATCATAGACAACGTTGAGTTTACGTCACCTGATGAAGAAAAGGCTCAAAAGTGTCACGAGCCTTTGCAACAGCAATTACACAAGCTGTCCTGAATTTTCAAAAATATGTGAATTAAGAAAGTAACAAAAATTTGTAAGAGAGGACAATAATATTTAAGAATAAGCTAGAAGCTCATGAATACCTGGAATAGTTTGTTCCATCGTGGATGTCCTCAACTCCACATGCATTGACAATTTCTTCGCGTAATAGGAGGGCATTTCATTCCCCAACAACAAACGGAACTCAGCCATCGCGCGATGATATTGAGCACCTCCATAAAGACGCATTCCAGCATTCTGGACAGCAGAAAATACTAGCAAATAAAAACCTGAATAAGCTCTAGTAAAATTACGATGAACATCAGGACTTCTGACATCTTCCTAAGTCACCACAAGTTGGATAGTACAACATTATCATAATATTATCAGAAGCTAGAAATAATAAGAAGATTAGGAAAGTAAGATGCATTCAAATGGTTCAACTAGAAAATACTGACTAATAACGCTGCAAAGAGTAAGTTAACTAATAAGCAAAAATAGTGATGTAAAAGTGAGAGGTTCAACAAAGTGCGGCTTCTTTTGGAATTAATTGAAGTGATATGATCTCATCTGCAAGGGATACAAAAACACAACCTCACCAAATTCCGACTTAGCGAGAAATAACCATTATGCACAAATCAGTTTTTAGAACACACTCAGCGAGAGGCAGTCAAATGCTAACGCCCTTGTATGCAAACCTGGGAATGATGGATGGCAAATGAAAGCTGCTGAAATAAAAATTACTCCATAATACACAATCTGAGCATATTGAATAACTAAACATCATTCCTGAAATTCTTTTGCAAAGGATACAACTATCCAACAATCCAAATAGATTTCAAGTTACTAAAAATAAGAGAACTAGAAAATGATGAATAAGATTTTGTAGACATGTAAGTTAGATGGCATGTTAGCAAAAAATTGCCAATTTCTCTTACATAAGCAAGCGGTATGGGAGTAGAGACAATGGGAAAATCTGAATGTAAATAACATTTAAGAAAATTGGTCTAAGAAGGAAAGAATACAAATGCGAGCACCGAATGTTAACTTTTTCAACACAAATCATGAAGGCATATATTACAACAAGATGGGCTATGCGAAAGATATGAGGACTAACAGGTATTAACTTCTGTGGAAATTGAAGACCATCAGTGCCAATAAATGCACCTCCATTAACCCTCTCATCTTGCAGTGTTTCCCCTGCAAAGATTACATATCCCTTCATATTAAGAAGGTCAACCAAAATCGGAAAGAGATGTGGCAAATTGATCTATAATCAGTTCAAATAAGCCACAACATGACATCTGAACACTTCGAATGAAAACTCCATTAAGGAGGTTTGAAAATGAGATGGAAAATGCGTATGGAACTACCTGGTTGAATTATTTATAACAGAAAAAGTTATGCGTTGAAACTATTAGGTGGCAACAGAGAACTTACCAAACTTATCTGGTGGTGCAACAACCGACCCTTTCAACAGAAGTGATAACTGAGAAATAAAGATGAACTTAATCAGAGTGGCAACTCAAACAAAAAAGGTTAAAGTCTCTATACCAATGAGATTAAAAACGGCTAATTCTGGTGATAATACTCAGTAACTTAGTTACAGGAAGAAAATACCAGTGTTCATAGACTAATTACAAAGACCACTACTTTGTTCTCAAATATATGGATTTATACTTTATAGACATTGCTCAGTCCTCAAAACCCTAATAAAGGGAACTTCCTTAAAGAATATTATTCTATTTACAACCCTACGAGTGCAATAAGAGCCTAGTTTACAGAGAACAAATCATGTATAATGACAACAAGAAGAGTGCTTTTTGAATAACCTGCAACCTAACTTGTCCAAATTGCTCCTGCATCTGAACTTACGAATTCTTAAACCTAAAAGAACATTTATTTTGCATATTGTTCCAGCCAAGCAACTGTATTTTGAAGATCATCTTAGACATTAAAGCACTAATATATAGTGACCTTGGTCAAGAACAGATCATGGAAAACTCTTCCTTTCTCCTTCATCTTTACTTCATCCAAAGTGCTGAGAGAGAGACCAAAGACAAGTCAGTCAAAAGCCAAAATACTAAGCAACTCATCGACTTAATGTACTGGGGAAGAGATGGGAAAAGACATCACTGGAGTCTCCTCAAACAAAAGCCAATCACATTTCAACAAAAATAAGCAAATAAAGAAAATTAAAATAAAATGGTTTTAGTGTAACCACAAAAGAAAAGTAGCCTTGAACATATCAAACCTGAGTTCCTGATTTATTTCATTTAGCTTCCTTGTTGTGCTCCGATACTCTTTTTCAAGAAGCGGAATGATCAGTGGCACACTTTCCATATACCTTAGTGAGGAAATATATCACAAAATTCTAAGTTGATGCATTAATGACCAGTCACACAAGGGGAAAACAGTATTTCAGTAATATATGATGTTGGTACCTTTTCTGCAGCAACTCTTCCAAAAACAACTTAAGGCTGCTAACACCTATTCTGCTCCTTTCCTGTTTTGAAAGTGATCTACCCAACTTTTCCTCCAAAGCTGTTCTATCTTCCATCTCCCTCAAAGATATAGCCTAACAAAGCATCAGATAAGATACATATCTGAATACATCATGACAAGGGAATACTGCACATTTGAAGGAATAAGACAATGTCTGCGTGCTGGTAGTCCCATTTGGATATTGGGCTAGATTACCCCATCTGAAGCACTGCAATGTCACTTTGTTAAACATAATGGGGGATCCAGAAAACGACCCAGATAGCATAGGTTTTAACCAACTGGGCATTAAGAAATAGGAAAATTTTCTGCTAAATACCTGAGATTAATTTAACGATACCATGTTTTTTCCTCCTATAGACACTGTTCTTGCAGTTTGAGAACCAGCAGTCATGACTATGGCTTGGAACAAAAGATCAAGTCCCCATGATACTCACAAGATCCTCTTTACACATGAAAGCAGCTCTTGTTATTCTACTCTGTAAGTCATCACTAAGTTTTTGCCAATTTTAAATGGGTGGCACATCCTTGATGCCGAACCAGTGAAACTAATTTTTCAAAAACATAAACGGTAGAATAAAAAGTAGGGATAATTAAAAAAAAAATGAGGATCGGGCTAATTACAAAAAAAAAGAATCCA
Organism: Rehmannia glutinosa; assembly: GCA_016081115.2. Lineage (NCBI taxonomy): Eukaryota > Viridiplantae > Streptophyta > Magnoliopsida > Lamiales > Orobanchaceae > Rehmannia > Rehmannia glutinosa. The sequence continues at coordinate 351,219 of JABTTQ020001102.1, forward strand.
GAGATTTTTGAAAATTGCAAAAAAAAATATATATATATATATATATATATGAGGTTTCTTTCAGTCTTACATTTCTCCCTTCATAAGCAAAAAAATATTTCACAAATCCCCATAATATTTCAAGAAATATTACAGTTGCCCCCTTAAATTTAAGACATCATCAAACCTGAGGGGGCTTTTTGTAATTTTGAAACATCTCTGGATTTTTTTGTAATTAGTCCAAACCTCAGGGTTCTTTTGTAAATATCCCTAAAAGTATGACTTCAGCTTTTTATCACCTAGATCATCTTTTGATTGCATGAAATTCTGAACAAATCAAACTAAAACCAACATCAAGTCATCAAGTAGAGAATTAAACATGCATGAAAGGAGAAAAGCAAGTACCAATGGGAAGTTGTGAAATAAGAGTAAGAGAAATTTCACAAGAATTTGATTAAAAAGAAAATCATATATATATAACCATGTGAATAACATAGTTTTCTTTGAGAACACATAAGCTCTTAAATAGGTAATTGAAGGATAATCAAGTTCTTAAGTTTACAAACTTTAAATAGAAACAAGACCTAGTTACTAGTTAAATTACTCTTATTACTGAATGCTAGATCATATATCAGATACCATAATTGTCATAAGCAATGACTCTCTTGAAAAACTGGCTACGAAATATATGCAGCTCAATAGGAAAAAATAGTCTAACCTGTTTGAACTCGTCATTAGATCTGTAGACTGATTCATGTTCAGATCCAACTCTTCCGGAAGGAACAGAAGTGAAAAAAGGTGAATCACCTAACATGAACCCATCAAGTGTGCTTGCAGGCGGTGAAAGAAAAACTTCCACATCTGAAGCTCGTGCAAACTGAGGGATCTTCGTATCAAGCTTCGTTGAGACAACTACAGTCCTTGAAAGTTCAGGATCAATCTATATGAAAGCGCAAATGAAATCAATCAACAGCCAAAGCTTTGAAAGCTTTCAACTAAGACATGAGATTACAGTCGTGAAGTTTTAGAAAATTTGCATTTCAGTCCTGATTTTGTAAATCCTATTTTCCTCAATTTCAATTAAGTCTCAATATGATCTCTCAGACATACAAGTGAATAAATAGAGGTCATGCCTAGCATATGTGTGTCTAAGGCAGTAAATATGTAACCGACAACTTTCGTCCAAAAGTTTAGCCTTTGCAAACAGAGTTCAGGGGTAAGGGTATGATTACTAGGGATTCCCATGGTCTTACCTGACAAAGCACAAAACTGACAACAATATTTGACTTCAAAACAAGCTGAACATGAATTCGCTTTGCTTGTGTGAGGATCGGAGAGTGGGTGTGGGGCAGTGAGCTTGTACAAAAAAAGAGAGTAATTACAACAGTTAAGATCTCAAGACCATTTACTAACAAACCAAAATTTAATTGCATCGTGCTTGCACACTACAAAATGCTTCTTAGAATGAAGTGAATAGCAGCTCCAGGAGTTTAAACAAGGGGAAAATCCTTCCTTCCCGACCAGATCTATCAATCCTAGCCGTGGGAAGAAGAATCTAGATAGAACTTCCACGACTCACCCCACAAATGCACAATAAAACCCCAGCAATGCATAGATGATTGTGTAAATGTCAGTTTCTCTACGGAGCAAACTAATTTTGCTAAGACATTGTCCTTAGAGGCACGCCATTGGCACGAACATGACCCATTTCGACCCACCAATTGATGGTATTTTTGCTTTGAGCCAAATTGGCACTAAAATTAAAACTTGACAGAGTATTAACTGGAACATTAGAGGCGAAAATGAGAAGGAGTTAAATGCATTATTCATGTAAACATCATAGATCAAAATGAGAACTTGTTTAAAACTATTCATGTAATTTACCATTAAAAACTTCCTCTTTGCAACTTTGATTTTCGTGACTAAGAATTAATCTATACTGATGGCCAGTGATGGCCTTTTTCAACTATTAATGGAACAAGAAAACTTCCGATGAAGTGCAGTGCATGAACATCTGGGCATGAGTTTGTGATTTCTAGATTTCAATATGCATTGATTACGTGTGCATGACAATTTTTTTACGTTAACCAACAGGAATGAGCAACTTTAGGTACTCGTGCTTTAGAACAAATGAGAAACATACTTGCATCACTACCCTCCGAGTTGTGGCATTACTCCAGTCACTGCAATCTTCAAGGCATAATATGATGAATTCCTTATGCTGCATTTTAGCCCGCACTAAAGACTCCACAGCACGAGCTTGAGTCTGCAACATGTAGCTTATCAACATTCAGCCCTAAAGTGCTTCTAAGGTGAAGAAATAACTTGCTTGAAATTAGTATTTTACCTGCAATGCACGATTTTTTCTAGCTGGAGCTGGGGCAATAAGTCCAGGTGTGTCTATAATGGTAAGGTTTGGACAATACTTGTATTCTATTCTGATTATTATTTCTTTTGACGAAAATTGATAAGATTCTCGCTCCAGCCTCATATTTTCAGCTTCAATATAAGCCTACATGAATTAAACAAAATTAGTGGGTGTTACAAAAATGTGCTTGATCACAGGTTTCATACATCATAGATCATATGATGAACAACATGAGAGAGGGACTACACCAAATACAAATACAATGTGTAACTCATCCTCCACAAACAAATGACCAACTGAGCTAAGCTTTCTTGACAACATTTTTCACGGATCTCGTGTTTCATTCATCAGAAGCTAGGATGTAAAATACCAAGCTCATGATTCACACCACTGCAGCTACAAACTAAATTGACAGGAAATATGGTAAAATGCATAAGCTTACTGAATTACAATCGTTGCAGCTATAAAGAGTAGTAGATTAGAGAAAATGGTTCCCTTAAAAAATTGCTTATCGATATTAGTCCCTAGAGCAATTGTGAAACTGCACCATCTACTAATATGAAAATCTTCCGGCTAATACAGAAATATTCAGTTGATAATACCAACTTGAGTGTGAGATATGGCTTGCATACAACATCCAATTTATGTAGAGCATTTTGCATTTCTTGTACAAACAGAATAATATGCAACATCACGGAGCTGTATTCAATTTTTTACCACTCCCAGTTTCCCATTTTTTTGCAATTAAGTTGTGGGACACCAGTTCATTATGGAAAATTAAATTTAGTCCTTTAACATTTTCCTTAACAACCGCAGTTTAAGTACTTTCATCTCTATATTACACTTTTTCCCATCCACACCAATTTACACGTGACTATAAATACAAAGTGCGAAATTCGAATACAAACCTGAATTTCTTGGAGCGATTTTTCCTGGGGAATTGACGGGTCGGACTCAGACAAGAGGTGGCAGAGAGGGGTGTGGCAATCGGGGTTGAACTTCATGTGGAGAGTAATGGGGCGGCGGGTTTTGGTGCCTCCGCCGACGTGGTTGAACTGGAAGCCCATTAGGGCCTCCACGAGCGCGCTCTTTCCTTCAGTCTGGTGGCCGACCACCAGCACCGCCGGCGCGTCGAACGGCGTCGAGAACTCCTGGGCGATGCCGTGCAGCTCATTGTAGGCCTCGTACAGCTTCCATTGCCCTTCTTCTGCTTCCGGTGACCCTCCGCCGTTGAATTGTTGCTTGGAGTCTGTTTCCTCCATTCGTCTCCGTTCTCTGGGTTGGGCAGTCGGAGTGTGTGACTGTGAGGTAAGTTTTATCAGAAAGTGTTTTGGAGTTTTTGAAATAGTTTTTGGATTTTGTGGAGTTTTGGACCCCTCGCGCGCTTCCTTCCGAAACTTACGGATAATAAAGGGAATTCAATAGGTTTTGCTTGGGTTTGGTGTGCACTTTAAAAAAATATAATTGCTGGCTCGTGGAGTATATGTTAAATATTATTGATAAAAGAGTGAACATTATACTAGTCGGTGGACCTGAGTTAAGATCCTTCGATGCTAAAGCCAATAACAGAATGTAAAGTCGCTTAAAAAACTGAAAAACAAAGTGACTAGCAGTAAATGAGATACATGTAGCAACTAGCAAGATTGTGTGGTATCTAATTTAACGAAACATAGCAAATGCCACGATTTTTTGCAAAGTTGGGGTAAAATGGGGGGGTTCGGATTTTAAGTATCGGCTCTCATTCAAGGGGACCTACAAAGTAGGCACTTATTGTCATTCGTCTGTTTTTTTCTTTTTTTCGGAAAGCTGGCCTGTAGGCACTAGTTTGACTGGCGCGTACTCCCACAATTCTTTTTAGAAAATAAATATTAAATATTAAATAACTATATAATTTTCGGATAACTAAAATGTGAACTTTTACTGAACGGAAACGCGATTACATAATAAAGTCTTACAACACATAATAGAAAAGCCAACAAGAAATTAAACATTAAAATATTGGAATAAGATACGCATGCCATTATAACATAAGTACGTCGAAAGCAGGTATTGCACGATCAATCTTGGTATGAAGAAGAACTTCCTTGCTCGACATTCGGCCGCGATGGCAAGTAACTTAGATGGTGAGCTGACAGGTTGCTTGAGCCTTGTGTTTCTGGTTATGGTATCTTAAACAATATTTCTACCTTGTCAAATAAAGACTCTCCCTCTATCATATAAGCATATGGAGAAATGGTGTCATCATCCTAAAAATAAAGAAAATTAATAATTAAATATACTTGCAATACATAATGGTATATAATACAACTCGCATGATGAAAATAAGAATATTTAACTTACTGAACGCCAAGTGACCCAGTCCATTTCAACTGTGCGCACGAAATTGAGTTTACGATCCCAATATACATCTGACATACTTAGCATTTTGGCGAACAAAATATAGAGGGCTTGAAGACGTTTGACTCGTTGATTGGCCTCGGCGAACTTAAATTTGCACTTGAATGCAAATTTCAGAACTGCTCTGGCCTCCAAAATGGCCACACTATTGCTGGTTTCACCAACTACCCAGTTGCTTTTACTCTTCTCGTTTAGTAGTGAATCGACGAGGATGATGTCCATCGCCAATGTCCATTTTGAAGTTTTCTCATTATAGAGTGTCATTATTAACTGAGAGTTAGACTTATGTGAGGATGGTAGAGGGGACGAACCTGTCATTGACTGGCGCCTGCATGTTCAGGAAAAAAAACAAAAAAAAAATGTACTTTTCAGTAGGCGCCATTGGTTTTGGCGCCTACCTAGTAGGCTCCTCTTCCAATGGCGCATATACTTAAAATCCGAAAACTCTCCCATTTTACCCCAACTTTACAAAAAATCGTGGCATTTGTCACATTCCGTTAAATTAGACCAAAGTCAACCTATAAATACCGCACAATTCTCCTTGCTATATGTATCTCATTTATTATTATTCACCTTGTTCTTCAGTTTTTTTAGCGATTTTACATCATGTAATCACTGTTCTAAAAGACCCGACCTAAGCCCGATTAGGACCCGCCTAACTCCGCCCAGGTCCCGCCCAAACTCCACCTAGGCGCTAGGCCCAATCTGCTAGCGCTTTTTAGAACACTGCCTGTAATTGACTTTAGCATCGAAGGGCCTTAACTGGGGTCCGCCGACTAGCCTAATGTTCACTCTTTTACAGGTCCCGAACCGAAGTACCTAGGCTCGAGACGAAGCGACCCTAACCAAAGTACATGTGCTTTATTTACCCAATTAGTACTGTAAGACTTAATCACCAGAAAGTAGTGAGGCACCACTACGTAGGACCAAAGACTACTACAAAAAGAAGAGAAACCTTTTAACTCTCAAAGAAGTTTGATGACTGAAATTGACACCAAGCTAGACATCAATCTAAACACTTCATCTTACGATAAGCTGCAATTTCTCCCAAATTCATGTCCCTTTTACAAGAACATCAACTGAAAACTTGAGATTAATTACCACATTCACACACAGTCCTGGAGATCTAATCAAAGAAAAAACTGAAAAAAATTAATAATAATAGTAAGAATATCCATTCCAAGCATGTAGAAATTATGTTGCCTTCATCGGCATTACTTGCTATAACATGTTGGGGCTTTCACAGAAACTTGTTACATTTTCAATAGAGGCATAATCCTGCTATATAATCCAAGTCTCTCAGGATTATCAGTGTACATCTTCACTAAATAGTCCAAAAAAACTGAGTGATCAAACTGCTCTAGCATTCTGTTGATCTTTTACACATGCTTCAAGAGAGCTATTTATCATGCCACTCTTGATTAATAACCAAACATATCTACCAGAAAACAGAACCTGCTATCTTTCTTGAACACTCCAATGAATCATGTTACATATTCAATATAAACAATACATACAAAAGAATTTGTTCACATATTTGCAGAAAATATTTCACTGACTTAATCATCCTTTAACTGTTGCCCTATCTTTCAATAAAGCCTCAGCAGCCCTCCTTCCAGAAACCAACGCCCCATCAAACGTCGCACTAGTCATATAATCCCCACATACATACAACCCCGGCTTCACCCTCGGATCCTTCATCAAATCCGTGGGCGGACACTGGTTCGGTTGGGCAAACCCTATCCTGTACATTCTCAAGAACCTCCACGACCCCACAGCCGCCTCCCCAAACCAATCCGATAACTCCTTAACAACACGTTCCACCAAATCTTCATCAGCCACACCATCATACATCCCAATGAGCGATACGGACACTAAAGCCTTTCCCGGAGGGGCATATGAAGGAGCCGCATTAGTCGCAAAAAACATGTTATTCACAATCCCTCGACCCGACCCGTTTAAGAACAGCACCGGGTCTTTCACTGGAACCTTGTGACCGTCCGCCGAAAAATACAAGCAAACCGTGCTCCGAACCGGCGACTTCGCCTGAGTGACCATTTTTCCCGCCAAAATATTGGCGGCTTCGAATTCTTCGATTGCTAGTATCACTCCAAGATCACTCCGTAATAATTCTCCGCTTTCTAAACTCACAGCTATACCCTGTTCCGATTCGTAATCAATCGAAACTACCCTTGAATTTAACATAATCGAACTTGGATTCAGTTTAGCTGCCAATTGTTCAGGAATTGCGGAAATGCCATTCTTCGGGAGGGTATTGTCCCCAAGTGCAAGACATTTGAACACGAAATCGAACAATCGAGAAGTCGTTTCAAGCTCCCTGTCGAAAAAAATCCCCCCAAAAAATGGACGAAAAAATCGGTCCAAAATCGACTCCGAAAACCCAATTCCCCTCAACAATTCAATCGTCTTGACCTCATTCGCAGTCAGAAGCTCATAATCCGACTGGCTCAAAACCCTAATTCTAGTCAGTGCTATCAACAGCTTATCAATGACTGTACCTATGGGATTCGTTAGAGACTGGAGAGCATCGGTGAAATGCCGCAGCGGATCCGCTACAGTGTGAAAGCGACCACCGTAGAAGACCTGGGCGCCAGAGTAAAACCTCTGGAGATCAAGGGCGTCATTGTTGGAAAATATAGGCACAAAAACCAGCAGGGAATTTAATCTACTAATTTAGGAACAAGCAGCAATAAATAAATAACAAGCCGAAAAGTAAATAAGAGTCAAGTTTAGGATAGCCTGGGTCGAAGACGCCGTAGCGCTCTCTTTAGAGAGAAACGCCCACCGCACCGGTAAATAGTTGATAGCACGTCCCTCTCCCAAGATTCGACAACCCGTTGATTCTATCGTGTGCAGCGAAGAGAACCCCGAACCACTAGTTTACTCAATGCTCAAATCAATTCGGTAAATTACAAACTCGGTTGTTGATGTTAAAAATTGGTGGGGCAGTATGTATGAAAAATAAAAGAACAGTAGTGGTTTAACTAAGTTAGACACCTCTCACTGTTTCACAAATAATTCTTCCAAATGAATGACAAAGAGGCTTTTCAAAAATAGAAGCAGTACGTGTGTATAATTTATTAGAATAGAAGAGTTATGTGTGTGAACTGTGAAGAGCAATGATCATGCTCAGCAAACCCATCTTCTCTTATTTATAAAGAAAACTTAACAAAATAAAGTAGGTTGGCCCATTAAACCCACTAGCCATAAAATTAGGAAGTGGGTGCACACTTAGCCGTTAGTGGCTAAGTTGCTGAAGACTAGGAATTTAGTTTTTAAATCAACAATAAAAATATTATCCAACAATCCCCCACTTGATTTAAAAACTCGGAAAGAAAAGTTTTGAGAATTGAAATGAGCATATAATACCGTGTAATAGGTGTAGGTACCTTCCAGGTTTGAACCTCACTTAGTGTAAATGCACTACCACCTATAGGACAATAGAGACATGAATGTCTTGATCTAAGTCCTTGTGGCTAGATGGCAACACATCACACACCACGATACGAGTAAACATTGTGGTTCTATCAATGGTGCGCTTTCCGGTCATGCGGGAATCTTGTATCATGAACGTCATTAGGGAGTAGCCTACACCCCCACAGTGGCGACCCCACCACCACGTTCATTTAGGTGAATCCTCCAAGGGTGACTTGTGACCAACCACCCCGCAAAATTATGCCTTTGGATTCATTAAGAGACAAACTCAACCTCAAACGTCACATAAAGAGCACTTAACACCATAGGAATGGGACTCGGAAAATTTCCGCAAAAATAAATAATTTATTAATATATTGTGCTCTTCCAAGCCACCCCTTTACAGTTTCGTTTGTACCCGTTGAACTTCGTTCATGGGATCTCCATACCTCCGAAGACGGGTTTCCACTGTGGTGACTTAATTAATAGGCTCCAATCCCATTCCCCTCGATGATTGTAAAACTTGCTGACGCGCCAGTCCCTTTGTGAGCGGATCCGCAATGTTGTTTTCAGACCTGACAAAATCCAAAGAAATAACACCATGAGAAATTAGATGTCTAATTGATTTATGTCTCACAGTCAAGTGCCTTCTTTTCTCATTATAATTTTTGCTTTTAGCTCAAAGCAATTGCCACTGATCATCACAATGTAAAGAAATAGGAGGAATAGCTTAGGCAAAAAGAGGAATATCATTTAAAAACTTTTAAGCCATTCATTTCGATTGCACGACGCACGCATCTAATGCAATTAACTCACTCTCCATAGTCGATCGAGATATTACACCGCTTAGCGACTTCCATGATATTGCTCCACCGCCAATGTAAATACATATCCACTAGTTGATTTTGTTTCCTCCGAATCAGTGATCCAATTTGATGAATATCTAATTTATAAACAGAGGCAATTGCAATCAACATTCTAATGGTAGTGATTTTAGAAACAAAGTAGTAAGTGTCAAAAAAGTCAACGCCGGGTTTTTGCTCAAAACCCTTAACAACTACTGGCCGGCCTTGTATTTTTCTATAGAACCATCAATTCTCAATTTTTTCTTAAAAATCCATTTACACCCAATTGGTTTACAACCAGGTGGTAGGTCCGTTAAAACCCAAGTTTTATTAATCAAAAGAGAGTTCATTTCATCATTAATCGCTTCTTTTTCCAAAAGGAGCATCTAAAGACAACATAAAGATCATTATAGGTTTTAGGGTCATCTTCAAGTAAAAAAATATAAAAATCATCACCAAATTTTTTAGCTTTTCTACTCCTTTTACTCCTCCTAGGCTCAATAGATGCCTCATTAAAAATAGTAGGAGAAGAATTATTAACATTAGAACTAGAACATGCACCAACAAAGCCTGATAATTTATCTTTCATAGGAAAAATATTTTCAAAAATACAAAGATCTCTAGATTCAATAATAATATTATTGGAAATTTCAGAACTTAATTAAACACCAAAAATCTATAAGTAGGACTATTTGAAGAATAGCCAACAAAAACACAATCAACAGTTTTGGGGCCTATTTTTCTTTTCTTAACAAAAGGAATATTAACCTTGGCTAGGCACCCCCACACTTTTAAAAATTTAAGAGTAGGTTTTTATTCTTCCATAATTCATAAGGAGTTTTATCGAATTTTTATAGGGAACTCTATTAAGAATCAAACAAGCGTAATATAAAGCTTCACCCCAACAATTTTTCGGCAGAAACCGTAACTAAGAAGCATTGCATTAACCATATCTAGTAAAGTCCTATTTTTTCTTTCTGCAACACCATTAGATTGTGGAGAATAAGAAGGTGTCACTTCATGCACAATACCATGCAATTTACAAAAATTAGTCATTTCATCAGAAGCATATTCACCACCCCTATCGTGAGCGAAGAATTTTTATTTTCTTTTCAAGCTGATTTTCAACTTCAGCTTTATATTCTTTAAACTTATCAAATAAATTACTCTTCGCATTAATCAAATAAACATAGCAATATTTTGAAAAGTCGTCAATAAAAGTAATGAAATATTGATTACCACCACGTGTTAGGACATGATTGCTATCGCAAATATCACTATGAATTAATCCAAGCAACATGGTTTCTTTATCTACTGATTTATGCGGTTTTCTAGGTTGCTTAGCTTGCACACAAATTTCACATTTTTCTTTCACCATTTTCTTTAAGACCGTTTAAAATCACAGAAAATAACCCTAATTCAGTCAACCAGAATTTCATTTGTTGTTGCCAACACAAAAAGTTTTTCCCATCAAATTTTTCAGGCTTGCTAGACAATGACTTAAGAAAATCCATATTCGGCAAGTCGCAAATAATCCTAAATTAATAGAAATAAAGTTTTCCTCTCTAAACTTGTTGGAAAATATAGGCACAAAAACCAGCAGGGAATTTAATCTACTAATTTAGGAACAAGCAACAATAAATAAATAATGTTTAAAAGTAAATAAGAGTCAAGTTTAGGATAGCCAGGTGGAAGCACGCCGTAGCGCTCTCTTTAGAGAGGAAACGCCCCCACTGCATTGGTAAATAGTTGATAGCACGTCCCTCTCCCAAGATTCGACAACCCGTTGATTCTATCGTGTGCAGCGAAGAGAACCCCGAACCACTAGTTTACTCAATGCTCAAATCAATTCGGTAAATTACAAACTCGGTTGTTGATGTTAAAAATTGGTGGGGCAGTATGTATGAAAAATAAAAGAACAGTAGTGGTTTAACTAAGTTAGACACCTCTCACTGTTTCACAAATAATTCTTCCAAATGAATGACAAAGAGGCTTTTCAAAAATAGAAGCAGTACGTGTGTATAATTTATTAGAATAGAAGAGTTATGTGTGTGAACTGTGAAGAGCAATGATCATGCTCAGCAAACCCATCTTCTCTTATTTATAAAGAAAACTTAACAAAATAAAGTAGGTTGGCCCATTAAACCCACTAGCCATAAAATTAGGAAGTGGGTGCACACTTAGCCGTTAGTGGCTAAGTTGCTGAAGACTAGGAATTTAGTTTTTAAATCAACAATAAAAATATTATCCAACAGTCATAGTCAAGAAGCTTTCGAGCTTCGGGATAAGCCGTGATGAAGATTTGAAATCCGCGGTCGAGAGTGAATCCGTCGATGAAATCCGTACGAACGCGGCCGCCGACGGCGTCGGAGGCTTCGAGGAGGAGGAAAGGGATGTTCTCGGCCTGGAGCCGGGTTGCGGCGGCTAAGCCGGCTAGCCCGGCGCCGACTACAATGACGCCGGTTTTGTTGGATGGTTGAGAAGGATTCGGGTTTTCATTGGGTGGGGACGCGTCCAGGGAGATTTGCTGTGAGGTTGCATTGGGTGGTTTGAATGATTTGAGTTTTTTGAAGTTGGGGGAGGAAAAAGGAAAGGCTGAGGAAGAAAGGGGAAAAGAGAGTGCAGTGACAGACATCGGGGGTGAAGGAGGGTTGATTTGGCGGGGGTGTTGCTATGGGTTCTTGTGGGTTGGAGAGGACAACAGAATGGGCATTGCTGAATCTCATTGCAACTATTTTTCAGTCCCCACAACTGGATAATGTGATATTGGAATTTGGAGCTGAAGACAAAATCCCCCGAATACATGGGTTGTGAAGGGCGCAATTGGCAGCTTAATAATATTACTTGGGCCTGGATATGAAACCCAACAAATAGATGATTATCAATCGGACCAAGCTTCATTTTATTTTTATGAGCCTTATATCAAGAATCCCAAAACCCATTATAAATTTTGATTTATGTAATTTGTCAAAAGATTTCAATGAGCCTAAAAGATATTGACCAAATGTCGCACTAATGATTCTTTTTCCTTCTTTATTAATTCTCCCATACTTCTTGTTTCCTCCTTTAGAAAAAATATTTGGGCTAACTACAATAAGATCTAGATATTTTTAAAAACTGAAAAAAAAAAAACCCACTTAAAGTTTGATTCTATATTATATTTCTCTCCAAATAAACAAAAAAAAAATAAAAAAATCCCCGTGATGTTTATAAAAATATTAGACTTATTCTCTTAAATTTAAGACATAATCAACATGAGATGGTTTTTTGTAATTTTCTAATATTTCTGTGCTTTTCTGTTATTAGCCTAAACCTCAGGGTTTTTTTGTAATTAGCCCTAAAATCAAACATGTATACCCTCTGCAATACATTTCATTCCAGATAATCTCCCCTTTACCCAAAATCCCCTACTAAAGAACAAACATTCACAAAGTATGTAAATTACAAGTAGGCTTAGTTGCCGTTTTGGTCCTATGTGGCACATTTAGTCATGTAATTATTGTGTGTATCAATTCGGGTCCTGTAAATATAAAAAAATGGCACATTCCTTTAAGTATGTTATATAGCAATTTCGATCTCGTAAATTTTCATTTTTGTGCAACGGTGATCATAAAAGGGTAAATATGACTTACCCATTTGAGACCAAAATGCACAAAAATAAAACTTATGAAACCAAAATTGCATAAAAGTTAAATTTTCGGACCTAAAATTGCTACATAAGATACTTATAGGACAAAATATTCCACTTGTTTGAATTTAAAGGACCGAAATCGCTACATAAGATACTTATGTAACCAATTATGTCACTCTCGTACACTAATAGGACCAAAATTTCAATTAAGCCTTATACGTACAATATCTCAAGTCAGGAAATCCTTTTCCTTAAAGAACCAAATGCATTTTCCCAAGTATTCAAAGTCCAAACAAAGTATTAAGGACCAAAAGAATGCACATGCTAGCAGACTATTACAGTTTGCCCATTTTCTAGTATTTTCTGTTATTATTCTACTATAAGCACAATCCACCAAACTTGCAGATGTCCAAAAACCTAAAAAGTAAAACAATATCACAACGTTTATCTGAATCAGTAGAGGATAAAAGAAAATAGAAATTTATCTGAAATCAGCAGCATGTACAGAGTCTATGTTATTTCCATTCTGTTCCAAAAGCCAGTCATATTCACCACAAAATTTGTATCTCCTTCAGCAAATGAACTAATTAGTCAGGGCAAATTTCCACAAACACAGGCAACCTCTTTCTTGAATTAGTCCCAGAAAGCACTTTCTCAATATAAGCATTCACATCTTCTTTTGACGGATTCTTTTCCTTCTCCGTCGGCAAAGTGACCTCAATCCCATCATCCTGAGGAGTCCAATCAGATCTGGGCAGACTCGTTGTATTTGCAGAAAATTGTTTCACTTGAACGGGTGATGTAGAGAAAGCCGCCATTCTTGTTGGTACTGATGCAACTGGGAATAATTCTTCTGTTGATGCTTTGATTTGGCTAGTTGGGGGATAGTTTGTGCCATATGATGATGATAAGCTTGATCCCTCTAAACTGTTGTTCGATTTGAAGATCTACCCCAAAGCGAATTGCAAAAATACCCAGAAAGTCCGAAACAACATACAAGAAAAACGATGTGCTATAAATTTAACACCCTATTTATGATAAATTACTCTCAAGATTTTATTGATGGGAAAAGAGGAAAAATTTCATACCTCAGGTTTGATCTTGCCAGAGGAGCGAGGGGGGCGCAGCTCCTCTTTGCCGTGCGCAAACTGTTCCAATTGAAATCGAGTATCAATAAACATATCGAAACGTTGTTTGACCTAAAGATTCAATTGCGACTTTTTTAGTTCTTGTTTTAATGTGATTTTTTTCTCCTTAGCAAGACTTCACCTCACCCGTTGATCAATCTTAAAACGAAAAATAACAACCGTCGGATCACAATACCAGGCATTCGGTACCAAATTGGCATGTTCCGCAAGTCTCCCAAAAACGACACAGCCTATTCCTGTAGTGTTTGGTATTTTCGGTCCCGCTGCTTCTACCGCCGCCTCCCGACGACGGCGATGAAGTCGAATTCGACCTCCCGCCGACAAAGCTGTTGTTGATGGAACTAGATGACGTCAGCGGCAACCTCATTCTCACTTCACCGCATCCTTTGTTGGATTTTGGCACCGGAATTCCATCCATAACAATCACATCCTCCTCAACCTTCACCGGCGTAATAAACGGCGGCGTGGAGTCGGATGTTGGATCGGCAGAGCATAGGTACTTCATCAGTGGAGATGGAGAATTCGAGCTGTCGGATGCGTATGGATCGAATATTGAACTACAGCGGCGACCATAGGCTAAGTTTAGCACGTTGATTGGTGAGACGACGCCGTCTAAGGACTTGAGCCTCGGAGCTTTGTGGTCGCGCTGGTATTCCATGGAAGTTCTCTGTAATTGATTATCGAATATAGAATTAGATCACATTCAATAAAAAGAATTAAGGAATTTCACTGTGATTATTGCTAAAATTCTCCTGACTCTTAACAGAAATTCGAAATCTTTATCGAGAAAAATCCGACGAAAAATTATGTAAACAGACAATAAACACTACAAGATAGATTCATTTACGGATGGAAATTCGAGCAACAGACGTAGCTAGATAGGATAAATCTAAGGAGAGTGCACATCGCGTAGGTGATGCAAATGCGCGCCATTTCTAGGTTTGAAATCTGGCCAACAAAAACAATAAAGCAAACAAGTTTGTGCAAAATTTAATTCAGTAGAAAACACAAAAGAGAAAAATCATTACACAGGCTCCAAAGCATCATTTTGCGATTCAGAGTACAGAGATCGATCAAAATTAAAGCACAAGAAAACCTAAATCGTAGCGAAGCAGACAGTGAAATTAAAGTTCCAATCATAAGAAGAACAGCGGAAGAGACAGCAAATGGAATGAGATATCATCATATATCATCATTGTATTGATGTTACCTAAGATTTAGAGCTTCAGGTCGACAGTGATCGAATCAATTTGACGGCGTCGGGGAGAGCGAAACCAGAGAAATTGAAGCGAGGACTGTGAATTTAGTGCGAAGCTTTTCTTTCTTCGCCGCTCCGCTTTTGCGCCATAATTTGAAATCTGGTGGTGCGACCCATTCTATTTATACTGTTCTGTGATGGAGAAAATATACCAGGATTTAATCCTCCAAAACAAATTAATTTACTATTAGTATAGTAATTATTATTGGTAAAAATTATTGTTTGGCCCAATTTTTTTGAGGGGATGGAGTTAGGTGGAAACCGAACCCATGATATTTGAACTTTTCGAGAATCACTTGTTAGCCTAGTAGTAAGGCGTTTATAATACTCAAGCCCAAAAATTTGAAGTTTTATGAAGCTCAAATGAGTATATATTGGCAGCAATATTTAGTTCTATAATGTCATCATGCCGACTAATAACTAAGTTAAGACGACTAATATAATCAAGAGTGTAGCCAGAACGGCGGACTACTCCTAGCCCAACTATTGTTTCCCCTTAGCCAAAACAAATAATTCTTTGTAAAGCGAATTTTATGTGCCAATTTGTCCAACTTTTTCTTCAACTTAGGGTGTGCCCTAGACCAGCACCCTTGGATCCGCCCCTGAATACAATCATTAAGTGTTTGCATGTTAGGGATCACCATTATTATTATTAATTATGAGTTTTCCAGTAGAGGAATTGCAGGATAGGTTATTGATTTCAGGTTTGAGGATACAAAATTGGCAAGTATTCATGATATTTGGCATACTTGGATGTTAATGAATGCAAAAACCACGACTTGAATAGCTCTAAGCATAAATTACAACTTTTATTGAACATTGAAATGCATTCAACAATAACATTCCCCTTACACCACACAAGACATGTCAAACCACATCGTTTGATGTGTTCAAATAATTTACACAATTTCGCAATATCAAGAAATTTCAAGATAAATCACAATTGGATGATGTTCTTCAAATCCCATTTATTGCATTATTCAAATTTCCACCAAGCAAGGACATTAGCCCACCACCATGGACTCTCCCTTCAGGAACAACAAAATCAAAGCTCTTCCCAGCATCACCATTGCCCCCAACATCAACACCATTGCCCCCAACATCAACACCACTGCTCCTTTCTTGCTCCTTCTCGGAACCCAACGGTCTTAAATAAGACGACGACGCCTTCATCGACAGCGGAACCAATACCTGAGGCGGAATAAGCTGCTGCCGTTTGGCCGGCTTCTCGAGCGACCTAACCGAATCCGAGATCACACTCACACCGGATGACGAACATGTGTTGTCGATCGACTTAACCAATCCATGAAACAGGCCCGGTCCAATCGTGGCCGTTCTACTCATCTCCCGCCCGTGAACCAGACTACTATGCGCGGCGCAGAGTCCGCTTTTACCCCTCGCGAACTTTTCGCATTTCCCTTCACCCCAGCTACACCTCTTTCCACCACCGTGCGCTTTGCAGAAATCCGTGCTGCCTTGAGCACTCTTCTCACAATTCTCAAACCTACACCGTTTCCCCCTCCGTGCTTAACGCAACAACCGTGCCCGCGCGCTTTTAGTACATCCTGGGACGGAACACCTCTTTCCCCGCCATGGGCGACGCAGTAATTGCACCGCCATGTACGCTTTTCGGGCATATCCCACCACCGTCGAACAAGCACCGTTTTCCACCGCCGTGCCCTTTGCAGAGTGGCGTACTCCCTTCGGCGCCCTTCGTGCATCCGCAAATATGCATCTTTTCCCCCGCCGTGCGCTTTGCAGAAAACTGTACTCCCCTGCGCGCCTTTAGTACACCCAAGAAACTGACAGCGCCGACCACCGCCATGAGATATGCAAAGACCGATTTGCCCCTCGGCGCTTCTCGTGCAACCGTCGACCATGCACCTCTTTCCGCCACCGTGCCTGATGCAGAGGCCTGATCTGCCGCGCGCAGCTTTGGTGCACCCCCCTGGATATCCGCAGCGTTTTCCCCCACCATGTGCTATGCAGTGATCCGTTTTTCCCTCGGCACTTTTGGTGCATCCGAGGTACTCACACCTTCGACCCCCTCCATGGGCTTTGCAGTAGGCCGTTCGGCTCTCTGCGCCTTTGTTGCATCCGGGCTTCTGGCATCTCTGTCCGCCCCCATGGCCAATGCACATACCGGTCGCCCCTCGTGCTCCTTTTGTACATCCAGCAAACTTGCATTTTTTAGTACTGCTGTCTTTGTGATTCGATGAAGCTGTAGCATTTCCGGGCTCGGATATGGCGCCTATGGAGTAATTAGAGAGAGCTGAAGGCTCAGAACTCAGCTGCGAAAGTTGGCATTGAGATTTTGCACCATGTTCGAAAACCTTATTTGATGTCACAAAAATCTCGGCGTTTTCCATTCGTGGGGCCATAATAAGGCTCCTCATATAACCACCCGATTTCTTGGCCGATGTAGAACCCTCATCGACAACAGGAATCATAAATCTGTTACCGTCCGAAGATACTCGATCCAGCTGACGACGTGCACCAAAATGACTCTGGGTCGAAGCTGAAAAATCGAGTACGTTGGAAACTGCATCGCCACTCCCAGACAGCCCGAGTTTCAGAATCGAATCGCGTTGAGATGAAAGCCCTTGACTGAATATGTTGCCTTTGTTACTCCTTGAAGGGGAATACTCGTCCGAATATGCACTTGGCGTTGGACCGAGCCCAAGTACTAACTTGCATCCATCGTCTAAAGTATTTTTGCAAGTGTTCTGATCACCACCATTGGATTGACTGTCTAGAAATGTGGCAGCTTCGCGTGTTCCATATCCAAAGCCGTCCAATCGCAGAGTAGTGTCTCCAAAATTACTTTTCTTAATGAGGTCACCACAGAATGACGAATACATATCGTTCTTGAATGGATAAACGAAAGAGCTATACTATTTTGAAGGAATGAATTGCCAGCCAGTAAAAGAATACTACGGATATCTAGTTGGATAATCTATAAATTAAAAGGAAAAAACCCGGAGAAACATTCAAACCAGCTCCACCGCTCACAAAACCGGATGTATCCGACCTATCCATAATATCAACTGCCTCGGAGAATACTGAGTATGTTTATGAAGTAGACCTGATAGTGAACATAATATTGGAAAGTATGCAATTCCAGCCACTAAGTAAAGAGTCCATTAGATTCAGTCACCTGACAGAAGAGAATAAACGGCATAACATCAAAACATATACGATGGAACCCGACAAACAATCACATAGGCCAAAGCTCAAAGTAATATATAGAGCTCAAAAAAAATTGAAAGAACAAGAACAGAAAAGATGACAGCTTAATTCATGAGAAAAATGCCCCGGAGACTGAACACGAACCGCCTATGCCAAAGGCGAGAGGACGTCTCATTTGATCAAAAACACAACGTAGATCAAAGTAGTATCTAGACTAGCATTACAAACAATTCCAGGATTGCAAAGCAAACATATGGTGATTTTGGTCTAATGCAGGTCAAAAAAGGAATACAAGAAAAATATAAAACAAGAAGTTCAACAGTAAAAATCGAGAAGAAAGTCGGAACGAAGACTAACTATACAATTCATTTGGAGATAAAACTTTAAAGGTGTATCGGATGGTTACTGCTTTAAACAAAATAAAAAATAAAAAATTGTTTTTTGTTCATTCCAGTGATAGTACCATGTTCTACATTCATTCACTACATCATACAGGTAAATTTACTAGAAGGTACAAACTTCCAATCTGTAAACAGCAATGAAATAATCAACAAAGAACTTCGTAAGAATTCAAGATTGAAAGGTTTAGCTTTTATTTTATATGGAATATTTTTTTTCAAAAATCATCTTTTAATAGCTCAAAATTAATTTTCACCTCCCTATATTTATCAATCCAACTTCTACAAGAAGCTCACCAAATGAAATATGAGATCTAAAGATTTACCAGACCAAGATTAAAAAAATAGAACAGCAAAGAGTCAACTCAAAGCCCTTTCTTGATGCTTATGAAAGCAATATTGCATAATTCACAGGGACAAAAACATCAAGCAATCACAAACTCCCTTTTCCCCTGAAGATAAGAAAAATTTCAAAACACACAAAATTTGTTTTTTTTTTTTTTTCTTTTTCAATAAAAGAAAATTAAAAACAAAAAAGAAGCAGTTGATCAATCAAATACCTAAAAACAAAAAAGCAGCACACGCCTAATTCCTGAACTACCAAAACAACCCAAAAAGCTTTAAAGTAATAGCTTTCCATGAACCAAATCCAGTGAGACAACATGGAAAACATCCACAATAAGTATGACAAAAATAAATGTTTTTTGAGAACCACACACACATTAGTGTAAAAAATACACATAAACAAACTTTATTCAAAGACAGACTAGTATACAGCAATTCGGATAAACAGTGTGTGAAAAAGAAAAGAAAATTACCCTTTACAGCAAGATTTGGTGCAAAGATGGAAACTTTTTCAAGCCATTTTGCCAAAAAAAAAAAACCCAATTTCAAGAATCTAGTCTAGAGAGAGAAAGTGGGCTAGCGAATGGAGAGAGCAGAACGCACAGAACAACTGCCAGTTGAATACCAACAACAAAGTGTAGAAAAAAGAAAAGAGAAAGAAAGAAAAAGAGGGAAGCTTAATTAAAACTAATTAAGAGTTAAATAGAGCTAAACAGCCTAAACTTGATTTGGGCTCCTCCTAAATCTTGATTAATGGAAGTTGATTACCAATAGTGCCCCTTTGATGACAAACAAAACTACTGTTTCTCTGGGACGATTTCTAAGCAATGATTTGGACAGATGACTATCAGACAATGCATCTTTTGGGCGAAAAGGACAGGCGCTTGTTTGGCATTTTTGCCCTTGATGGGAATGTGGGGCAAGGTTAAAATTGACCTTTCGAAAGCTATTTCTATTTACAAATTATTATTATTTTGATATTCTTTTGAAATATCTCAAAATATAAATGACTTTTTTTTATATATACGCTATCGTAAATATAAAACATAAACGCATTATAATTTAAAATTGCATAAAAGTCAAAATACATTAATATTTTTGTCAAGAATAAAGGGTAATTAACTAAAGGGTCCACTTTTGTGACGCAAGGAGGTGGTGGAGAAAAATATGTGGTGGAGAATGGAGTAGTATTAAAATTCTTTTAAGTTGGTGAAATAATTTAATATATATATAATATTTTTTGTTTTTATTCTTAGTATATCAATTTATTCCTAACTTATATATATATTTTTTAATAAAATTATATTTACATTTTTATTTTAAATTTTCTATTTATAAATAATATTAATGGTTTTTATTTATACATAAATGTAAAATATTTTTTAAAATAAATTAGTATTTTTTATTAAATATTTTTGAATTAATTTCTAATTTAAGACGAATTTTAATTATACGTTTTAAGGATTTCTGAAATATTATGGAATTGAAAATTTTGTTATCATGTGAATAGCAAGCAATTCTTTTTTTTGTTTAAAGAAAAAATATCTGCAAATGTAGTTAAAGCTGGCTATGCATTTTGGGCTGGCTTCTTTTCGAAATGTAGGCTTGGCTTAATAGAATATTCCTTTCCCTTATTCAGTTTATTCCATGCAACTCACTTGGGTAACTACCCAAATAGATTCATCGTCATTGGATCAATACATACACACACATCCACATGGGTGTGTATTGATCCAATGATGATTAACGCACTTAGGTAGCTACCCAAATTGGGCATGGAATTTACCCTGTTATTCATTCTTGTCTCCCTTTAACCTTTCTTTCTACGATAAGTATTTTATACCGATTAGAAAAAAGGATAAGTGTTTTACATGTAGCTCTTAGAGTATTAGTCTACATTATCAAACATAGAATGCACAAATTGATGCAAACGTTGTGTTGGATAATTTATTTTTAGGTAAAATATAAATTGTGTTTGATGCAAATGTTGGGGAATTTTTGTTTGATACATGTTTTTATCTTAATTTTGATGATTTTATTTTATCACCAAAACAATGTTTTTAAAGGTTGTCCAAATACTCCTAAATGATTTAAAATGGTTTTAATATTTTCCGGAGTATTTTCTCAAGTTTATTTTCGTCTAAATTGGACAACGCTTTTAATGATTTTACGTTATTGGGTTTTCACTCTCAAACGATGTTTCTAAATGTTGTCCTAATACTTCCGATCGGTTTAAAATGTTTTTACTAAATTTTCAAGTATTTCTTGAGTTTTATTTTCGACAAAAATTGACAATATTTGTCTCGTGGTCGACCTGGCCGCCTCTATAGGGCAACCCGTACTCAAGATGTTTTTAGAACGAGAAAAATGAGACGGAAGGAAAACAAAGGTCGACCGGCCGCTCGGGCGCCGATCGGGTCCGGCCGTCGGCCGCCGTCAATGGCCGATCGGCCAGACTGCAAGTTTCGTTTTGAAACAGAACTAAAACCTTGCATTTTTGAAACGAGAGGGACGGTTGAATAAGGGGTCGACCGGTCGGTCTTCAAGCCACGTCGATCGGTCGCCTGTTGTAATTTTCAAAGTGTTCTTATTTTCTCTTATTTCATGCGACCGGTCGCCTGCGTGTATCGACAAAGAAAAATATGACCGTTTGACAACAGACACATTTCCTTAAATCGGGATTGATTTCTAAATGCCTATATTCTTGATTTTAATTGTATTTTTCTCAGTAGATTTTCAATCCCAAGAGGAACCTATGCTTGATCAATCATCTCCTATAAATAGAGGAAGTTTTGGAGCAACCAAAAGAATAATTGAGATACAACACAACAAGATACACTTCAAGCAAACACTTGGTCTTTCATTGTTATTATTCTTGTTGTAAAATTGCCTAGCTTATCACTTCTCACATCTTTGAGGTCTAGGCTATTCTTGATTACACTTTGCACTCAAATTGTATTATTCATTATTGAGTTGTAATCTTGATTTTTGGTTATCATTCAAACACAAGATATCCTTGTGAGTGTTCTTGTGGGTAAGAGCACACTTGGATGATCTAGGTGATAGGTACAAGAAGATTGTGGTAATCTTCTTATTTGAGGTGTTGAAGAATTTGGTATTCTTCAAGGTTGAAGATTGTGGTAATCTTCACAAGGTGCCGTTGAAGGAAGATTGTGGTAATCTTCAAAGGGAGATTGTGGTAATCTCCAAAGGTGGTGTTGAAGAAGAGTGTGGTGCTCTTCAAGGTGTTGTAAGTTGAATTTGTATTAATTTTGGTAATTAATAAAATTCTTTTTCTTTTCGAAATCCATCCCGGATATCTTTGGGGTGGTAGAGGATTAGGCCCAGGTGGGTTGAACCTCTTTAAATCGACGTGTGTTGTTTACATTCCGCACCTTCATTATTTTGTTTGAGCATTCGATTGTTAAAAGAGGGCGAAATTGAAAAGATGGAGATAATCTATTCACCCCCTCTACAGATTATCGTAGCGCTTGGACTTACAAGTGGTATCAAAGCCAAACTTTGGCAAGCTCGTTTCACATCGCGAGTGAAGAGAAACGATCGACGGCTACTGAACGAAGCTCATCTATCCAAGACACTCCACCACCAAGCCACCTCGGTTTGATTCCAAAAATTTTATATTTTGGAAAGAAAGAATGGAATGCTACTTACAAGGTTCGGGTTCGACATTTGGAACACCGTCATTAATGGAGAATCCATTCCGATGAAAGATACACCATACACCTCAAAAGGCTTCAAAAAGCTCAATGATGAAGAAAAGAAAATCATCTCCTTAAACGGTAAGTGCTTTAAATATTTTGTATTGTTCATTTACTAATTTAGAAAATGAACATATTGTAGGAATAAAGTCGGCACATGAAGTATGGCAAAAATTAGAAGCCATCTATGGAGTATTTGCAAATGAAAGGAGTCAAACAAAAGCATCTACTTCTCAAGATCATACAAGCTCAAATCTAAGGAATAAGCCTCCTACAACTTCCAATTATGAAAAAGTTGAATATTGTTTTATGGGCATCAATGAAGAAAATGAGGTATGTCTTAAACCTCTACTTCCTATGATATTGTCATTCAAAATGATTATAGTGATTTACAAAATGATTATGATGAACTTCAAAATGAATTCCAAAGCCTACTTGTTAAATACAAAAATTTGAAAAAGGAATTCAATATTTTGAAAAATGATAAGGATAGTTTATTTACTTCTTATGAATCACTATCATGTGCTCACACCACCACACTTGACAAGGTTAGAAACCTTGAAAAAGAAAATAGTACTCTTGTTGAGAATATTGATTGCATGAAAAAGGATTTATTAAAATCCAACTTGAGTACCAATAAAATGTCCAATATTGTTGATATTCATAATTGTGATAAGGAACTTGATCATAAGCCTAATGTTGTTAATCATATGAAAAAGGATCAAGTCACTATGCATATTGGTCATTATGCTCCTAAAATTATTACTTGTTTTTATTGTGGCAAAAAGGGTCATACGGCTAATTCTTATCGGGCTAGAAATAGCTCTAAATATTGTTGGAGACCTAAAAGTCTCAAAGCTAATCTTAAAGGACCCAAACACATGAGGGTACCACAAAACAATGTGCTATTAGGTACCCGCAAAGCAAAAATCGGAGAAAATTCATGCCACCAAGAAAACATCAAATGAACGTTTCATTTGATCAAAGAAGGAGAAACTACTCTCAACAAAGCCAATTTCCAAGAAGAGCGTATAATCAAAAATGGGAAGAACATAATCCTTGGAAATGGCAAAGACATCATCAACAAGATGATTTTCAAAGAAGAAGAAACCATCAACCATGGGAAGGTAACCAAACTTGGAAATGGAGAAGTCATCATCAACAAAGTGACTTCTCAATGGGAAGATATCATCAACAATGGGAAAGACACAACCCATGGAAACGGCGTAATTGGTAAACCGTATCTCCCCATTTGTATATGCATTTTTTTTTTGCATACTTTTAATTGTGTCTTAATTGCAAAATGAATTTTCAAGTATTTATTTTTAAAATAGGTCTCTTATATATTTATGAGTTTCAATTTTTTAAAAGAGACCTTGCATGTTTTTCTAAAAACTCTTAAGCTTTTTATTAGACTTATGTGGCTTATTATCTCTTATGAAATCTTATAGCATAAGCTCTTTTTGATATCTCATATTACTTGCCTACACTTGTATTTTCTATGAAAATGTTGTCTAAGAATTGTGTAGGATACATATTTCATACTCATTGGCTATTACGTCATCAAATTTCTTAAACCATCGAGGTATGTCTACTCGTATTTTTCTTTAAACTCGATATTATGCTTATGCACATATCTTTCAAGATATTTCATTTTGACCCCTTAAGTGCTCCAAATTGATCTTGCAAATATTTTCTTTTAAAAGGCACTACGTGTTTAGTCTCGATTTTATCGTTTATATATTTTCCAAAACCCATATTTGTTGGATATAGTCCAAAATTATATTTTTGCAAAGTTTTAAAACTTTTGGGGTGAAAAATCGAATTTTGGAAAACTCTGGGAGAAAGAAAAATCACCTGGGACGGTCATAGCAGGGGCGACCGGTCGCCCTGCACCTCGACCGGTCGCCCCATACCTCGACCGGTCGCCCAGGCCAATTTTTCAGGTTATAACTTTCTGTCTTCGTTTCTAAACAGATGCAGATAAAATTCTCAAAACACTTGTTCAGCGCATTTCACCTCTTTTCTTTAAAATCTTCAATTCTTCATCATTTTTCACGATTCTTGTTGCTAATCTTCTCTTTTTCACAAGAATCTTACATATATGGCTCCTCCAAAGAATTCCACGGTCGAAATCCCATCTCCAAGCGTAGAGAAGGCGAGAGGGTTCAAGAAATCGGCAAGAGGAAGCCGAACAAAGGATATTCGAGCCGCTCAAAGAAACGTGGCTCAAGAAGGTGATGATGTTCAAAATCCCATTCTCTCTCGGGCCCAAATTACCGAGCTACGCGGAACGATTTCGCTCCAAAATTGCCGTTGGGCGAAAGGTAAAAAATCCTTTGTTACTCAAGCCCCTAATTCCCACAATGTTCTTAATTTCATTCATAAATATGCGGAATGGTATTATGAGGACTCGGGAATGGGTGGAAAGTCGATTGCTCGGACTAAAATGTGTCGTTTTAGTTCATTTACAAATGAGTATCCTACGATTAGAGGATTTTTCGAGGAGCAAGGTTGGATGTATTTATGGGAACATGCTTATGTGTTGTATGATGATGATATTATCCAACTCTTTTATGCCAATATGTGGGTCCAATATGATAATGATAGAAAGCCGATTGCCGTTAATTCGCTTATAAAGGGTCGTCATTTTAGATGGACTCCCAATGATATTTGCCGGCTTTTACATGTTAGAGAAGGTGGTTGGGATTATTTCTCTTGTGGGACTTGGAATGATGAAATGTTGGGGGTGTCGATGAAAGAAGTCAAGACGTATTTGGGAGTATGGCCTAAGTATTCTTTGTTGGCAATGACACTTGAGCATCGCATTTTATCGGTCATTGTCGCATATTGCATTTGTGGTAAGTCGGGAAAGATGCCTAGCAATATGGATTACTTTTTGACTTATAAGATTGCTAGGAGGAACCACTTAACTTTGGTGCCATACTTATTCAATGTCTTATCGAGTCCATTACTCAAGGTAATAAGAAGTTGGTTATGGGAAATTGGATTTGTAAACTTCTTATTCAATCGGGACTTCCTTCGTCGGAGTTTAACTCGGAAGTTTTTCAAAATGACTTCGACATTGATAATATCACCCAAATAGTCACGATGCGCAAGAATATGGACATCCGACCAACCAAAATGGCTAGAGGCAGAGGTCAAGAGTCCCCGATCCTAATGACTTTCTTTGATGACGCCGGGGCCGCAAGATTGGTGGAAGAAGGCGAACCGAGCAATCCGGAGGGTAATACCGGTACTCAACCGCCTAGGAGGTATACTCAAGCCGAATTTGATGAGATGAGGGCTTTTCATGAGACGAGGTATGAGGCTTTGGAGCAAAAGACCTCCAAAATGCAAAAGTCTATCGGAAAGTTAAAGAAATTCATCAAGGACTTAATTCCCGGATCTTGCTTCTCCTCGGATGAGGAATGATGTTACCCCACCCCTTTACTTTTGAGCATTTTCATTTAAGTTGCTTTGTACTTTTATGAACTTTTGTAAAACTTATTTGTACTAATGATATTTGCTTGTTTTTCTTAAAGGGTTAAAATTGCAAGTTGATAATGACTTGTGAATGATCATGACTTTGATGGAGTATTTGATGGTAAAAATACTCTAAAGCATTGTTTGATAATTGGTATGAAGTACTTGATGGTAAAAGTGCTTCTTTTATTGCTTTGTTCATTATGCTTAGTTGGATATGTTGGGACATTTGATACATGTATTGTTGATAGCATGACTTATTACTTGTTGGATGCTCTAATTGTTGGCATTTGAAATGCCTTGATCATTCTTAGCTTATCTCAATTGGGTTGAACCCTTGAGAATCTACTTTGAGCTTCTTTATTGATGAACAAATTATTGCATATGGTGCATATGATTTTTTTTTGAGCTTTGAAATGAGGTTGATTGATGATATGAAATTTTTTTTTTTGGCTTGAACCATTTACAAAGGTTATATACAACCTCTTCTATTTTTCACGCACACAAGGTGTTTGTTAAAATGTCGCAATGAAACTTTCAACTTCTACATGATTCTCTTGCTTCAAAATGTCTTAAAATCTTTTTGAAATCATGTTTTTAGCTTACTAATAAGCTTATGAATCTTTTATGTTTCAATCCTCCAATTTTCCTTGGATTATATTGCCTTAATTGCTCAACGGTTATTAAACCGTTCCTTTGTGTATTTGTAATATTATTGTATGGTGTTTTCACCATCCTAACATTCTTTTTGATGATTCCAAAGGGGGAGAAACAGGATATTGGCTCATTAGCTCAAAGAAGCTAATAAAAGCTTGTCATATAAGCTATAAGCTATGGCTCATAAAAACCATAAGTTGTGATTTGTTCTTAGTCCAATTGTTGCTTGATGGACTTATATTATTGTTTAATGTTGTTTTGTGACAGGGGGAGCTTATAAGCTCTTGAACAAATTGTAAAAGCTAAAGCTTTTAGCTTATGGATTATTGCTCTTCATTATTCTTGATGTGCTTGTTGATAGGGGGAGCTTGTGCTTATTATTGAAAATATTTACTCCCTACTTGGTTGCTTTAATATTTTTGGAAATTTTGGTTGCTTCCAAACGGTCAAATGTATTTACCGGAAAATCATTTCTAAAATTGCTCTCTTAGTTTGTGTAAAAATTGTTTTGGTTTGTAATCATCAAAAAGGGGGAGATTGTTTGATACATGTTTTTATCTTAATTTTGATGATTTTATTTTATCACCAAAACAATGTTTTTAAAGGTTGTCCAAATACTCCTAAATGATTTAAAATGGTTTTAATATTTTTCGGAGTATTTTCTCAAGTTTATTTTCGTCTAAATTGGACAACGCTTTTAATGATTTTACGTTATTGGGTTTTCACTCTCAAACGATGTTTCTAAATGTTGTCCTAATACTTCCGATCGGTTTAAAATGTTTTTACTAAAAATTTCAAAGTATTTCTTGAGTTTTATTTTCGACAAAAATTGGACAATATTTCTGTCTCGTGGTCGACCTGGCCGCCTATATAGGCAACCCGTGCACCAAGATGTTTTTAGAAACAGAAAAATGAGATGGAAGGAAAACAAGCAGGTCGGCCGGTCTGGGCGTCGGCCGGTCGGTCGGCCGCCCAATGGATCGATCGGTACACTGCAAGTTTTGTTTTGAAAGCAGAACTAAAACTCGCATTTTTGAAACGAGAGGGACCGGTTGAATAAAGGGGTCGACCGGTCGAAGCCTACGTCGACGGTCGCCCTGTTGTAATTTTCAAAGTGTTCTTATTTTCTCTTATTTTCGTGCATGACCGGCCGCCTGTGTATTGATTAATGACAAAAATATGACCGTTTGACAAACAGACACATTTCCTTAAATTGTGGGATTGATTTCTAACAGCTATATTCTTGATTTTAATTGTATTTTTCTGTAGATTTTCAATCCCCAAGAGGAGCCTATGCTTGATCAATCATCTCCTATAAATAGAGGAAGTTTTGGAGCAACCAAAAGAATAATTGAGATACAACACAACAAGATACACTTCAAGCAAACACTTGGTCTTTCATTGTTATTATTCTTGTTGTAAAATTGCCTAGCTTATCACTTTCACATCTTTGAGGTCTAGGCTATTCTTGATTACACTTTGCACTCAAATTGTATTATTCATTATTGAGTTGTAATCTTGATTTTTGGTTATCATTCAAACACAAGATATCCTTGTGAGTGTTCTTTGTGGTAAGAGCACACTTGGATGATCTAGGTGATAGGTACAAGAAGATTGTGGTAATCTTCTTATTTGAGGTGTTGAAGAATTTGGTATTCTTCAAGGTTGAAGATTGTGGTAATCTTCACAAGGTGCCGTTGAAGGAAGATTGTGGTAATCTTCAAAGGAGATTGTGGTAATCTCCAAAGGTGGTGTTGAAGAAGAGTGTGGTGCTCTTCAAGGTGTTGTAAGTTGAATTTGTATTAATTTTGGTAATTAATAAAATTCTTTTTCTTTTCAAATCCATCCCTGGATATCTTTGGGGTGGTAGAGGATTAGGCCATAGGTGGGTTGAACCTCTTTAAATCGACGTGTGTTGTTTACATTCCGCACCTTCATTATTTTGTTTGAGCATTCGATTGTTAAAAGAGGGCGAAATTGAAAAGATGGAGATAATCTATTCACCCCCCTCTAGATTATCGTAGCCGCTTGGACTTACAATTTTAACAGATTATTATGTTTGAAGGAATTTATTACAAATATATAATGAATTCTGGGGGGTTTAATTTTTAAAGTTAGTTGTTATCCGCGTTAACGACTAAATCTTAGTCGTTATCAGCATTAACGACGAAATCAAAATTATTTTTTTTAATAAAATTTCAACAAAAATCGTTATCGCAGATAATGATCGGGAATAATTATTTAGGGAATTTTTTTTTAAAAAAAAAACAATACAGTTATTACTTCAGCTAACGACTGGAGAATTCGAAAAATTCAAAAAAAAGTCAGTCGGGTGGTCAAATCCCGGCTGACACGGGCAATACCTTTTTCAGTGCCCAGTCGTTAATGCCATTGATGACTGCAACTTTATTTTTTAAAAAAAAATTATTGTATCAAATTTTGGTTATAAAATAGCAGGCACCAACACAAGTTGTATCAAATTTTCATAAGCTGTTCTCGGCTCTCTCCCCCTAAGTTCTTGATTTTTTTTTCTCTCAAGTGTATACGCACACAAACACCTCCCAGCAGCGACCTCCGGCAGTAACCTCCGGTAGTGGCGTCCATCTCATGATATTTTGATCTTATTTTCAAATATGGCTGGTCCATCTCATGGGTATGGTAGAGATTATTATGTTCCCCATTATTCACATACAGACTCATATTTTTTCACGCCTCCAGTTACTGGACCATCATGGACATCATATACATCACTTTTATAGTCCGATACTGGCATGCCGTCCCATCATTTCTCAGGTTTTGATCAATCCAGAGTTGGGCGCCCTGAATTTCATACGTCGCCTGTTGTATTTCGCCCGGTTAGCAGCACCAGTACCACACATGATGATGATGATGATGATACACAGTCTGTTCAACAGAATGACCGGGTAGATGCAACTAGACGTAAAAGTAGACGTCAGATACAACAACCTAGATGTGGCACTGGGGGCATAGGTATTAGGATTTTTATTATGTCAGGACAAATATTGTATCAAGACATATTGTATCATCATATTATTGTCTATTGTCTCGATATTTAGATTTTACCTTTATATTACTGTGAATTGTCTCGACAAAAAATACTGATGTGTTTTTCATTCACGATTATTGTTAACAGATAATAAAATTTACTTGTAATATTAAAATAACGATTTTTTTTAAAAATTATAGTTTGTAATCGTTAATGAGATTAATGAATAGAGAATGCGTGGATTTTTGCTGATTCTCTAGTCGTTAATCGAAATAACGACTGTGCAGTTTTTTTTTTAAAAAAAATTTCCAGTCGTTATCACAAATAACGACTGGATTAAAAATTAAAAAAAAATATTAGTGTTTGGTCGTTGTTGCTATCAACAACTAAGCTTTAGTCGTTGATAGCATCAACGACTAACCTTAAAAAATTAAACCCCCCTAAATCCACCACAATTTTGTAATAAAAACCCTCACATACAATATTATGTTAAAATTGCCCAAATGTTGTGTTGGATAATCTATTTGTAGGTACAATATAAATTATGTAAAAAAATATGTCTTCCAAACTATAAGATCATATGGATAACCTCCACTTTTATCAAAACGTAGTCTAATATATTAAGACCAACTCAAGCACTTTGCACTATGTTAGTGCAGAATTTGTACTCTATTTCCAGTAATTTGCTCTAAATTCTGCACTAAAAATGAATCTTCTGATTTAGTGCATATAAAATACACTAAAATCATTAATTTAAAACAAAAAAAAAGAAAAAATTTGGCGCAACTACACGTTGCGCCATTTTTAACGCAAAATCGTTTATATTTTTAAATTGACGCATGCTTTTGCACAATGTTGGAGCAAATTTTTACTCTAAATTGAAAATAAGACACCCTTTTGGAGATGCTCTAATACCATCCAATCATGTTTATCAGAGTATGATCTCTCTCTGTGTGTTTAGCGGGAAACCCACAGTCATTGCTCTCCCACTATATTTCGGATGTATTGGGTCAACTATCGAGTTTGACGCAATAACTTGCAAACCTCACCGACCAGTTAAATCTCATTAAGCAAGCACTATACAAACAAACTTGATTTAATAGTGCAGATGTGGAAATATATACTTGAGTTCTTTTGACATCAAGAACTCACTCTACACCACTAGGTCGCATAGGGGTCAAATACATATAAAATGTCCCTCGGGCATATGCGAGCTTTGAAAATTTGGTGGGAACTCGTTCTGAATAACACAATGTAAGTTCGATTTGGGAAGAGATTAACTATTATTAGATTTAGGGGGTTGAACATAATTGTTCTCTCTACCTGGAAGGACCTAGTAGTATGTCAGCAAATCCCACCAGAACACTGGTCCGCAATGGCGTAGCCATGAAATAAATGGGGGTGGGCCGATACACGAAATTGGGGTGTGCCAGATAAAAAAATTCCAAAAAATACCATGTAAATATTAAATAAAAAAAAATTCTAAAAAAAAGTTACCTATATTTTTTTTTTTTTTTTTTTAAAAATGGGGGGGGGGGCTCCAGGTTGGCCCCACGGCTACGCGATCTTTGGTCCGTCCGTGCACATCCCACGGTTTACCTTGGTGGCAGCAATGAGGGGCAAAAACTGTTGTCCTCATGTATAGTCAGACGTAAGCCTGAAAGCTGAGTTATCCAAAAAAAAAAAAAAGCTAATACTAGTTTCCATAGTAAATTATTAATAAATAAATAACAAACAAAAGAAATACAAAGCCGAGTCTTGAGCTGAGAGGCTGAGTAAGCCAGCTCAGGTGTAAGTGAGTAACCATTGCATTGTCCAGCTGTTCTTCCCAGACCCACCTCACAGGCCCACACGGCCACACGGGGCTGCTCCGCTCCCCATTCGCTGCATCCAATACCATCATCCTTATTCGTCAGAATCTCGTGGAATGCCACGTGTTTTATTATTATTGGACGAACCTTCAGTGATTTTGTAGGATTCCCGGAATCTCGCAGCACATCTTTTCCAAAAACTGCCTTCTTTTTTAAAATTAATTTTCTAGTGCGTCATATAGGCCGTAGGTATGCATTTAATATACATCATAGCCGTTGATTTATGAATCGCATAATTGGGGATCATCTATCATGTGATTAAACAATTGTTAATTGTTTCGGTTCTATATATAACGCAGTCGGAGATGGCTTGAGGTTATGTGAAAATTGAGATCTTATGTTTAAATCCCTTTATATCATGTGGATTTTAATTTGTTCACTTTTATAAAAGTTAATTATAAATAGTTAGGAATGCGACAATCGTCCAACGGTTAAAGACTCTCAAACTCCAACTAAAAATTTGGGGTTTGATTTTTATCAACCTCACCTCCCATGATTTATACTCAAAAAAAGAATATAAATAGTCCATAATTATACATTATTGATGGATAATTTATATTGTATTATTAATTGATATGATACATATCTCATTGATTCACTCAAAAAACTAATGTTTTTTTAATGACAATAAAATCATACAAAATATTAGTATCATTAATCAAGTAAATATTTAAATGATGATGGTGTAAGGGGTTGGATTAAATTTATATGGACTTGCCTTGGTTAATAAGAATTTTGAGGACCATATCCACATGGTATTGTTTTATAATTTTAAAGGTATTACCAAAATGTAATTTTTCAAAAATAATACTAAATATATATTTTTCTAAACATAATACAAATATAAATATATATAATAATATTTGAGAAAGATAAAAAAATAGATTGAATCTTGGTCTAATGTGAGTTTAGAAATAAAAAATCCAAATCACCCGAAAAAATATAAGACATAATCAAACTTGAAAGTTTTTTTTTCGTAATTTTCAAAGAATTTTGTGTTTTTTTGTAATTAGCCCAAAACTTAGGGGTATTTTTGTAATTATCCCTCAGATAAATTATGTTTTCTTATAACATCAAATTAAGTATCACGAAAAAAGTATTATATAAATAAAGTAATACTCGTACTAATACTAATTAAGAATGACAATGGAGCGGAACGAGTATCTAAAAATCCAAATTTGCCCCCTCCATAGAATGGGGAAGGGCGGCTGACCCACCATGGGTCATGGGACAGAGTCGGCCGTGGTCCGAATTAAATAAAACTAAATACAAAAAAAAATATATATATATAGTTATAAATTATTCTTTATAAAAGTTATAATTATCAATTTTAAATGTTAGATATAATATAAATACATAAAAAATATATTATAATATATATTAAAAATAAATTTGTTAGAGAAGGCGGAACGAGACATCACGAGTACCCACTAGGCGAAATTGATACCCAACCTGCCCGCCGCGGGTAATTGGGCGGGGCGATTCCCTAATGCTAATAATAAAGTATTTTAATCATGAATCTCAATCTAATTACTTAAATCAACTTTTCCGTTGATAAACCATAAGGAAGTGGGGAATCGGAAAACATGTACGAAAAAGACGGGTTGAGATCTCCTATTCCACTTTCCCTATTCCACTCTCTATTTCATATGTTGGATGAAAGACACGTGTACAATTGTGACATCACATGACATTATCCTGCACACGTGTATTTCATCAAATGCAATGGAATATGAGTGAAATAGGAAAAGTGGAATAGGAGATCTCATCCCGAAAAAGACAAAAGAAGATGGTCGAAGAAACCGATGATGCCCAGGACACGTGTCGGATAGCGAATTGGCGAAGGAAAGGAAGATGATTGGTTGAAAATTGAAATCCAGGAGAAATTAACGATGTGTGACGCCTCAACAACGCAACGGAGCCCACTAAGCCCATTATTTATTATGCACGCGACTTTCGAGTTTTTTCTTTTCTCAAACAAATAAAATAATGATGCTAATAGCCTAATTGTAATAAATTTTAAAAAAAATAAAGAATAATACAGAGTGGTTTCAATTGATTTTTGGAAAATGGTGTAGTTATTGAAGTTTAAAATATATTATTTCTATTCGGTGTTATTATTTCTTTTAATAAAATATAAAGTCAAATTATTTAATTTTGGAACTAAAAATTAGAAATGACAAAATGCAATCCAACCAGTGTGCTGACTCAATCGGCTCGAGATTTAGGATGGGCTAGGTCATGATTTTATAGGCTTGAAAAATTCCTGGTCTATTTGGCCCGCCTTGATGGGTCGGGTTGACCCAACTTTTAGCCTATTCAGACAATTTCTGTTTATAGAGTGTACACACAGATTAGACTGGACCAAATATTTTCGTATCTCGAGCTAAATTGCTGAACCTGAATTTTTTAAAAACTCAATGGACTCGGGCCGAGCTAGCCTTCCCAATATTTTGTTAGCTCTACTAAAAAATGTTATTATTTGTTTATCTTTGACATTGATGTCATGTTTAATTTCAATTCATGATATGTAGGTGTATGAATACATTTCAAAATTTATTAAAACTACCTCGTTCTAATTTAATATGTATATGAATTAAGAAAAAATTATAATTACAAATTCATTTAATTAGTTTGAATAATTTCATATTACCATATGTTTCAATTATTAAACTTTTATTTCAAGTCATTGTGGTAATATTTGAACATCCAATATGAAATAATCTAAAATATATTCCTCCAATTCTTGATTTCTTTCATTCAAATGCAAAAATATCCTAAAAAAATAAAGCTTTAAATTTGTTGTTTGAAAATATAAAAAGATCAAGGAGACATAGTCATACTTCAATTCCAACATCATTGCCCCACAATAGGCAACCATTTAACTTCAACAATGAATAATAATTATTTTTTTCCCAATTTTGACGTAATGTACTTGAAAAGTCAACATTGAAAAAAATAAATAAACAAAAAAACTCACGACCTTTCAGCACAAGAAAAACATAACTTAGGGTCATTAATTATAGGACCAATAATTTGTCGATGATGTCACAAAATTTAGTGTGTATATAATATAACAGAAGAAACAATTATTGAAAGAAGATGCATTATTGTTAATCAATTTTAAATAAAATAACCACATATAATAATACACCCCTCCACGTTACATCATTCAAAATAAAATATTTTATCATTTTATAATATTCGGGAAGATACCAAGTTGCAGAATATTCAAACAAGATGCACAGATATAAGCCAAATCGACAGTTATGTATTTGGAAGCTGGTATCTTGTATTTAATAATAAATAATATATATTTATATGTCTTGATATATTTTAAGAAATCCAACCTAGGTGGAGTCTGCCCTTGTCGTTGTCTTGCCCAACCAAATTCCTTTAATTAATCAAAACTATATTTTGGAATTTGATACATTACAAAATTAACCTGTTTGGCCAAAGACGCCTGTTAATTTTTTTGTGCCATTTATTAACTTAATTATAAGTTGTCATAAACTCCTTTAAAAAAAAAGGGCAAAAAAAAGTTGCCATAGACTTAAATGTTACAATTTCGACAAACTCCAGTCGCTCTCTTTAATCTTCTTCATCTTTTTCTTCCTCATTCTCCTATGGAGGATGAATGAAGTAATTTTACTTGCTTTTAATATAAATAAATTTGCCCACAAAGTGGTTTTATTTGTCCTCGATAGGTGACTTTTATTTGTCTTCAATAGGTGACTACTTTTCAATTATAATGAGATTTTGTTCAGAACATCAGATTAATCATTACCCGACAATACGTGACAGAAGCGAGATCATCTTTGGTACGTGTTTCGTCCAGCGACTCCGTAGCGAAGTTCTGATTCTATAGATCAGTTAGATCTATTTAGGTTTAAATGTTTTCTTAAAACTGTAATGTTTGTTATGCTTTTCAAATTTTTTGGATAATTAAACACTAATAACTAAATTTGTT
This sequence comes from Rehmannia glutinosa, assembly GCA_016081115.2. Lineage (NCBI taxonomy): Eukaryota > Viridiplantae > Streptophyta > Magnoliopsida > Lamiales > Orobanchaceae > Rehmannia > Rehmannia glutinosa. Next base: position 386,922 of record JABTTQ020001102.1, read on the forward strand.
TATATTTAATTTAAAATAATTCAGCTGGACACACACACACAAAAAAAAAAAAAAAACCGTTTGGATGAACGAGATATTTGATGAAAACATTCCCAGAGAAAATATAATGAATTCCAGAGATATCCTTTAAGCTCTTACGAAAAAGTAAAAATAATGTAACTTCTCTTTTAAATTGGTATTTAGTATTTTCTATTGTTTTACTTGTATATAAAAATATCAAGTAACTCTTAAGTTTTCCATATCCAAACAAATTGTTACCTCACTAGAAAATGAGATTTGTAATTTAAGGTTTAGCTAATTAAACACCCTCTTGTTGATGCCTAATCATTCCATTAAAATTATTGCAGATGCCTAATCAATCCAATTAAATTATTGCAGGCTCACTTTCAGTTGAAGAATAATAATGAGAATTTAATCTGATATTCTTTTTTTAAAAAAGGGATTAATTAATTAAAGGGATTGATCTTAAACAAAATAGAGGAAAACGCAGAAGGAGAAAGTCAAGCTTTTTTGTGGCTTCTTGTACATTTTTTTAATAAGTTGTGGCTTCTTGTACATGGGTAAGGAGTTAATTAATTTTCAATCACAAGTGTAATATTATTTAATTAGAGGTGATGGAAACTAAGTGACAGCATATTGTGCAATGAATTTATTTTATTTTATTTTTTTATTTTCTAGTTTGTGGTGGTAAATGCTAGAGGACTTTGTGGATGGCGATGACATCTTATTAGTAGACTTCAATTACTTAATATGGCCTATTTGAGGTAGAATTCAGGCCTTATTTCACATATATTTGCAGGAAATTAGAAACTAAAGACTAGACATGCCATAATTAGGAATTTATTTTACATGAGACAAAATATCGATTGTTTTATTAATTCATTAGGACTTTCTCGAATTTGTTGGAGAAAAAAAAAATAAGAATGTGGTATCGCTCCAAATTATTGAACTTTCGCGAATACGGAGTTACTCCATGCGTTACAAATAGACATTATGAGTGCTGAAAGTTTGTCCGACGAAGACCCTCCAATTGGGTTACTGCATACATACTCACAAACAAGCATTAGGTGCGATGGGGTTTGCCCGACAAAAACCCTCCGCTAAAGTTAGTTTTAGAACATAAAAAGAGTTTAGAAAACTTGAAAGCTAGTAATTGTTGAATGAATTATGCATCATCAGCAATGAGGATCTCGTGGTATTTATAAGCAAATTAGTGGGTCTTTAAGGTTTTTTTTCTTTCTTTTGCCTTTATGTACTAAATGGGCTTAATTAGGTATTAAAATCAAATTAACTTAATAACAAGTATGAACCATATAATATATTCTATTGGGTCTTTAATTATCTTATGATCCATAATTCGGATAATTTCATTGAACTTGGTATATTGGGTCTATTCGAATTATAATCCATCAAATGGTTTAATTGGGTTTCAATTGAGGATAGAACATATAAGTTGTGATTGAGCGACATTTCATTTCGTTCATTTCTATTTTCGAGAGAATATAATGATTTTTTTTTTGAGAATGTGATTAGATGTGAGATGAAAATGTAATAATAATAGTTGATGTGATGATTAGTTTGATAAAATAGTGATTTGATGTTATTGATGATTGGAAATTTAATAGAAATTAAATAGTGTATTTGTGATATTAAAGTGTAATGGTTATAGATAGTTGATATTTAGAAAAATTATGACTGAGTATGGTCGATGGATAAAAAAGAGAGGAAGTGATTAAAATATTTTTTTCGGAACAAATCCACAAACAATTACACATTTGGACAAAAAAAATCTTTAGAACAAATTTTTGCAAAATGCAAAAAATAAATAAAATATTACAACCAAGCACAACCTTACCTTTTAGGTTTTTAGCCCTACTCAACTTTTGATACTAGAAACCAAAAAAAACAAAAAAACCAGCCAACTTTTGATATTACAACCACCAACTTTGTGGCGTGGTGTTATCACTTATCATTTATCAATCTTATTCCACCTTTATTCTGCTTTATATTTTAAAAGCCCATTAACAATTGATTTGCAACCTAACATTCTCAAAAAAAAAAATTTTTTTTTTTTTGATTTGCAACCTAACTTTGTCACCAAAACATAAAACCTTTTGTAGTGATAACTGATGTGTCTTATTAATTTGAATATATTCAGTTTTAAAAGTACTGTATTATAGTACTCATAAAAAGGAAAAAAAAAACTGTGGTACAATCGGAAGTGGTAGTGTAACTGTTGAGATGACATTATACTTGTACACTTTAACTGTGTCGGTCCAGATTGGGAAGGCCCGTTAGGTGGCTCATAAAGGCAGAATTATCCATGTCTCACTTTTAGAGCCAGGCCCAAATTCTTGATAGACAAGATGGCCTAGATAAGGCCCAGTGGCCCACGTTTGGAACTTTGGAGACATAAGTGGCTATTGAAATATGATAATTCCTACAAATATTTTAGGCCTACCAAATGCCTAATCACTGGTCTTGTTTTTTTCGTTTAATTTTATTCATTTTTATTATTGTCAGATTAATTTTATTTTTTTATTATTTTTGTGAGAAGATAAATACATATTTAGATATAGTATATAAATGTTAATTTTATTGGAATAAAAAATAAGTTTTTAGTGTTCTTTCCTTATATTTCACTTGTCAAATTAAGTTGATTTACAAAATTAGTATTTAAATTATTGTGGGTCTCATCATACGGTACAAATAAAAACCACTATTCAATTAATTACTAGATTTTCATCATTAAAATTTGTGGAACTCATATGTAACATTAGTGATGTAGGTTTTATTTAATTATAAAAAAGGTTTACATTGATTGTGAGGGCCGATATTATTTCTCCTAACATATTACTTTCATTAAAAATAGATAAAAATCAGTGTTAAATTTTAGTTGGGAAGTGCTATATTTAGTGTAACACAATTCTCAAGCAAGAAAAAGAACCATACATCCATGTACTATAAATAAATCCAAATAAAACCATCAATCACATTCCTCATCTTTTCATAATCTTGATCACACAAGTTGGCATTTAAAGGAACCAATTTCAAGAAGAAACTTGTTACAATTGCACTGATTTATATTTTTCCTTTCCCATTCTTTAGTTCAAAAGAAAAAGAAAAGAAAAAAGAAAAACAAATGATCATGAGAATTTCTTCAAATCCTTACATTCAATAAATGTTTCAAGCCTCCAACATGAAGAGTATGGTTTCCCAAAGCCACTCTCCATTTGCCCTTTTCATCCACAACACTCAAATGCTTGCAAACATCGATATCGAATCTAACCGTCCCTTCTTCCTCCGGCCTCAAATGCACCTTCCGAAACGCCAACAAGCGTTTCAGAGGCGCATTGTGGACCCGTGGAGGACTAGAAAACAATAGAACAGTGTGCCCCCCACTAAATTTCCCCACATTTTTCACTCTCACATGAACGTCGAACGCTAGATTCTTGCAGCTCTCCTCCATAGCGTCGATAGACTTGCACGTTGTTGATGAACGACAAACGTGCTCGTCTTCCAATGGCACGGAGACGTGCATTGGCGCTTTAACCAGTTGGTGTTTGAATGTTGAGTAGCTGATCCCATCCCCGAACGAAAAGACCGTTGGACCCTTGTAGAAACGATACGTTCGACCAGGGTATCCCCTGGCAGGGTCCGGTCTCATGTTCATGTCTGCCATGCTAACGTTGTCTGCATATGATTGTGGATACCAAGTCATTGGTAGTTTTCCACCTGCACCATCAAAAGGGAATCACTACTTGAGTTTTTGTTATTCATAAATTTTTTGGATAATTACAAAACCTACCCCTAAGGTTTAGGGTAATTACAAAAAAACCGAGAGAAGTTTAAAAAATTACAAATAACCCCCTAAAGTTTAGATCTGTCTTAAATATAAAAGGGTAACTCTAGTATTTTTACAAATTTAAAGAGGGTATTTGAAATATTTTGCATATGTATGGGGTAAAGCGTAATACATAATCAATCCTCAAGGGGATTTTTGTAATTTTTAAAAAAATATCTGTTTTCTTTGGGGGTAATTTTTGTAATTGTCCCTAATTGTTTCGGATAATTACAAATACTACACAAGAGTTTAGCCTAATTACAAAAAAAAACCCAATTACCTTTCAGGATAACATATACGCCCATGTATGTTTTTGTTTTACAAATTGCACGTACTGAATGTGGTAATTTGCAAAACAAACACAAACCTCAAGGGGTATTTGTCAATTTTAAAAGATAACCGATTTTTTTTGTAATTCAACTAAACTTCAGGGGTAGTTTTTGCAATTATTTGACTTATGTTTCTGTTTTACAAATTGCACCTAGTGAATGAGATAATTTGCAAAACAAACACAAACTTCAAAGGGTATTTGTCATTTTTAAAAAGATAACCGAACTTTTTTGTAATTAAACTAAACTTCAGAGGTAGTTTCTGTAATTATTTGACTTTTTTAGGAAGAAATGATGAGAAAGGCTTACTAGGATTGTGATATCCAAAGATTACATCTGCAATAGCAGCTCCACCAGCTTGTCCAGGGAAACCAACCCAAAGAATGCTACTAATTTTAGGATTTTCTTTTGCAAACTGGACATCCATGCCCCCACCAGACATTATGACAAAAATAACAGGTCCATTTGATACATTTGCAACCTCTGATACTAAAAGTTGCTGCTGTCCTGGAAGAGTAATATCCACCCTGTCTCGGCTCTCTGCCTCGATAGACTGATCCGAACCCATAACAAGAACGACAGCATCGGCCGTTGATGCTATTTTCTTGGCAGCGTCTAAATCAACAGTCCCACACGATACGCCTGCACAGCCGGGCTGGTATACCGTCGGGACAGAGGCCGTTAGGCCTTGCAACGGTGTCGTGTATTTACACGGCTTGCCTGCAAATTTATCATCAATCAGAATGTCGATAATCTTTGGGAGTGTTTGCAAAAACTTCTGCTTTTAGAAGAAGTGATTTATTGTAGCAGAAATAAAAATAGTTGAGAATCAGAAATTGATAGTGTTTATAAATAGAATCAGAAATTGAGATTGTTTGGTGAAAAAGTTGTAGAAGTGCTTATTTGTCTGTAAAAGTCCAAACAGAAGCAGAGTTATAAACATAAAGTGATTTTTTTCGGCCAAAAACTGAGCAGCACTTTTATTTAGTGATTGCAAATACTTCCGCTATACTGAGAACGAAAATGGTTAATTACAAAAATACCCTTGAAGTTTAATCAAATTACAAAAGAACTCAGTTTCTTTCAAAATTACAAATACTCTCCTGGTATTTGTTTCTATTTTACAAATAAACACCCTCAAAGGAAGTATCTGTTACGAAAATACAAATCTCAATAGGGCGCGTTTGTAATTATCCAAACGAAAACAATGTCTGGTTTACAAGATCAGTGTTACTTCTGAAGAGTTGAGGATTATACCTTCATAATTTCCTAACATGGTGTGAGTTGCATTAGCATTGGGGCCAATAACTGCCAAGGACTTGATGGCTGTAGGTGATAAGGGCAATGAGCCTTCAGTGTTCTTAAGCAAAACGATCCCTTGTCGCGCAACTTCACGCGCAAGTTCCTGGTTTTCCGGTGTGCATACATCTCCGGCCCCAAGATTCCCATAAAGCCGTTTGCTCGGGTTTCCATCAAAGAATCCTAATCTCATCATTGTCGCGAAGTTGTTTGAGATGGCTCTGTCGATTTCTGTTTCGTTCAGTAGTCCACGGTTCACTGCAGCTTCAGCATTTTCGCTAAGGAACGATCCACAGTTGAGATCTAAGCCTGTATGAAGCAAGCCATCATCATCTCTTTTATGCTTGAACTTATAACATGTGAGATCTTATTCTAAGTCCTTGAACTGTTTGGATAAATTAAGATGACGGAGTTTATGAGATGTTAGTAATGTCAATTTTTTAATTAAAATTGTCAAAATCATGATAAGTTGTTAAAATAAGATCTTATTATACCTGAATTCACAGCCAAAGCGGCTGTCTCCTCAGGAGTTTTGGTATAATGTTGGTTTTCGAACATTACTTTTAGAGAATCACAATCCGAAACAATGTACCTGCACGGACGACGATAACAACAACAACAACAAAATGAGCAGCACATTTTCGTGTGTCATTTTATTTATTTTAGGTTACAAGAACGTCGAAAATTTCCCATTTTAATTTTAGAAATCACAACAATATACCCATTCAATTTCCATTCGTCACGAATCACACCAGCCAACAGGTCGGGATCACCACACGTCGGCTTGCCATTGACCTGATTGTACGAACACATCACGCTAGTGACATTTCCATCGACAACACAGCTCTTGAATGGGGGCTGATATGTGTCATCCATATCTTGTTGTGTTACCTAACTCAAAAACAACAAACATCTCATCGACGATCAAATTATTAAAAAAAAAACGAAAAACGAAAAAAAAAAACGGATCAAGTATAGTACCAAAGCATTGAAAGTGAATCTATGGAAGCCTTTCCAATTATCCAAATCATAAGCCGTGTAATGTTTACAACAAGCAGCAACTTTAAGTCTATTTGTGTCTCCATCATCTGTTTGTTGCAAACCTTTTACATAAGCCACGCCGTATTTGCTGGTGAGCAACGGGTCTTCCCCGGGTGTTTCTTGGCCGCGTCCCCATCTGGGGTCGCGGAATATGTTCACATTCGGGGACCAAAACGTCAATCCAGCCAATCCGACGTTGTACATTGCTCTTGCCTCAGTCGAAACCACCTGCACACAACAAAATGTTTCAAGAACTTAACGGCATAACCTGTTTTTTCCACGTAAAAGCTGAGAATCACTTTTTTTCTAGACTTTCAAATTTTGCTATATGCATGTAACATAATGGTAACAAAATGTGCACAATTTGCTTTTCATAACTAGCATTAGTGTTTCAAATTAAATCACGTCTAATTTTATTCAATATTTTCAAAATGGACATATGATAAAAAATAAATAACATCAAAACACACATTAAATTACCTTTCCAATGATCTCAAACAAGGACTCATTGAAACTCGCCGCAGTGAGAATAACCTGAGGAAAGCTAGTGGCACCCGGGACCGGGCCCCCAAACTTAGTCCCGGGCCCGACATCCGAAACTCCATGTAAAGCCTCAGACCACCACTCGTAGTTCGGAATTCCAAGCCTACTAACTCCCTTAGCACCACTCACAAGCCACCCGATTTTCTCCTGCAACGTCAGCTGGCCCACCAAATCATCCACTCGGGCTTTCATGTCCAATGACGGGTCACAGAAGCTGAGATTCCTCAGCCCGGGATTGCTCAACATGTCGCAGGCGAAAACGGGCTTCGTCTGCGCAATAACGGGCCTGGAACACAACATGATTATGCAGAGGATGGGAAAACAGAGGAAAACAGAGTGTTTTGCAGGGGCCATTGTGTAATTATGACCTCCCTGCGAAGGATATAAAAGAAAAAGATGGCGGTTTTGAATGTGAAAAATGGTTTGTTTTTATAGAGATCAAAAAAATTCAAGAATTATGTGAGAATTAAAATTTAAACACACGTTGTTCTTTTGTTGCAACCCGTGATGGATAATTGCAACATAGTCATGGGGTCCATTAAGTTTGGAACTGAATGTTGAATTTGGATTTACATTTGGTTTCGGTTATTTTTTCTGCAAACACCCCGTGAATATGAGGCGGCTGGTTTTTCGGCTTCAAAGATTGCTTCAAAGCCAAGCCGTGGAGGGAAAAAGGGTCGAAAAGGAAACAATAAATTGAATTTTCTCATTTTTATTTTTATTTTTTTTCTTTGTTACTAATGTAACAAATGGAGAAAGGGTGCACACGGCACAATTTTATTTAGGAATTACAAAAAGACCCCTGAGGTTTGGGCTAATTACAAAAAAAGCCCAAAGATTTTTTTTGAAATTACAAAAAAATCATTTAAGGTTTGATTGTGTCTTAATTTTAAGAGGCTAACTGTAATATTTTGATAAATATACGAGTAGCTTTTTAAATATTTTTTGAAGAAGAGAGAAAATGTAAGATGAATCAAACCTAAATGGGTTTTATGCAATTTTCTAGACTTTTAGGGCTTTTTGCAATTAGCCCCAACCTCAGTTTTTTTTTTGAAATTATCCCTTTTATTTATCTTTAAGATGGCTTTTTTTTTGGCATTTTTTTACTAAGTATGTTTAAATTTTAAAGTAACTCATAATTTGAAAATCAGGATGAATTTATTTCAGAAAACAAATTTTATAGATAACTATCTCATCAATTCTTCTTTTTTTTTTCAACACAAGAGATGGGAATCTTGTCTTTCAGGCATAGATAATAAATTTGACATAGAAAAATCAATGTGACTTTTTCTTTTTCTTTGATAGATTAATGGAAACAATTAATCCGACTTGTTACTTTGTTGACTTCTTTTCCTTATATTGTGCAAAATAGAAGGGTGTAAATGATTTAATGGTTTTATCATTTTCTCAAACTCTTTCTTTTCTAAGTGCATTTTTTTTAGAAAAAAGTTATTTACGTGTGTGAAGATCAGATAAGTTTTTTTTTTTTTTTTGACAAAGATCAGATAAGATTTCATTTACTACAATGATGGCATCACTGAAGACTTCTATTATCAATTATAAAAACAAGGGATAATTAATTACAAAGGTACCTAGAGGTTTGACCTAATTACAAAAAACGCAGCTAACTTTAACTTTCAAAATTTACAAAAGTATCCCAAGGTTTGATTCAATATTAAAGGGCAATCTGTAATATTTTTATAATTATGAAGCGGAATTTTAAAATATTTTTTTGCTTATTAAGGGATTAAATGATAGACAAAATAAACACCAGGGATATTTTTGTAATTCTAAAAGTTGATTGGTTTTTTCTTTTTTTTTGTAATTAAGCCAAACCTCACGAGCACTTTTTGTAATTAACCCTAAAAACAATTTATAACTTATTTAGATTTTAGGAAAATTTGGAAAATTACCCCTCAACCTGGGTATATTTAATGAATTTATACCCCTACTGCACACCTTACAATCTACCTAATTGGCTAATTCTGTTTGAATAAACAATCAAAGTCGCAGTTTTTTTGCACATTTCAAGAATAACTACAAACTATATACGCATAATTTATACTATATCTAGCAATGTCAATTTATATATGTTTTAAAAATTCTGAAAATTTGGCGAATTTACAATTTCAAATAAAATATAAACTTACATTCAATTAATATAATGAACATCATCAAAACTAACCTGACTCAGGTTTTAAAACCGTATAATTTGACATTATTAGATATAGTATACTAATTATACAATAATATTTTTTCTTGAAATGTACAAAAAATTGCGATTTTTTTTCCGACAGAATTTGGTGAGTAGTGAGATAGACAATTAGGTGAGGAGTAGTGAGAATTTCTCTTTATTCATTATTTTTAAGAGAGAAATCCAACATTGCTACTAAAATTAAAATTTCTTGCTCAATCTACTTATCTTCTAGCCATAGGCCTTAGGACGATACTGATAAGTGATAAATAGTATTTAGGTCAAATTGGCTGATATTTTTTTTTTTGAGCAACAAATTGGCTGATATTGGAGCCGAGTCGAGCTGGAAAAATAGGTTGAATATTATTGTCCATTTTTTTTAAACAAAAATTTCTTTCTAAACTCTCACATAGTGAGTGTGGAAGGTTTGGAGAATCCCCAGATTGGTCCGTGAGTTGCCTATCTTGGTGACAGAAACTTTCTGGCTTCCATTTTAACCAGCTGTCAATTTCGGCCCATGGGTAGGTAAGTCATATGACTTGGTTTGAAAACGAAATACTAGTATTACTAAAGTTGTCAAACGGGGCGGGGTGAACAAGCATGTGTCGATCCGCCAGGCCAAGTGAAAAAACCCGGTCAGACCGGGTTCAATAGTAATCGAATCGCTATTTTTGGAGCTCAGTCCAGCTCCATTAAAAGACACATAAAATGTCGATTGATTGGCTGGCACGACCTGGTACCGAATGGGCCGGTCCAAATTGACTCGATTGATTTCAGGGCTCTAAAACTAAATTTTAATTCGGTCTTTTTACTGGAACATCGGGTCGAACTCATTTTGACAGCCCTAACTATTACAACGTACGCGTTTTGCTCACTTTCCTAAAGGGCAAAACATGAAGAGAAAATATTTGTATATTACGATTTCTATATTTTTTTGTTTACTTTCTTCTTACAAATTTTTTTTATAATAAAGTATTCTTTGGTAAAGTTACTTTATTTCATTACATAAAAAAAAAGAGTGCACTCACATTTGCTGCCATTTGAGTTTGTGAATATATTGTGGCGGAACATGACATCAAGTTATTTTACTTGGAAAAAATAGATACAATCGGCTCATGACAAAATTTCATAAAAATTTAATGAAATTAATTAATATTAGTAAGAAAAGTAAGTAAAATGACTTTGTAGCATGGTCTCACATTCATAAAAATTAGAAACTAACAAGAAAAGTACATTAAAGAACTTGGTAGAACGGCCTAACATTCTGAAAAATTAATGAAAGTGGTGAAACTATCAAGGTAAATAAAAGTTCATTGAGCGGCCTGTCATTTGAAAAAACATAAATAAACTTATTAAATAATAATAAGAAACAACTATGATAAGCTCAAGTTGTATCACTAATTCTTTACAAAAATGTCGATTAGAGTTCGAACCCTGAGTTTTCATGTTATTTTCAGAAGCGTCTATCATTCATTTTAGTTTTATACTATTCAGAACAATGAAATTAAATTTATTTTATCAATTTTCACTGTAATTGTCATACTCCCCATTTCTACTCCGGAGAAAAACGCACAATTGCTACGTTCAAATTAAAATGCATTTGTATTCTTTCAAAACTCTAGCCGCTTTTCCTCCTCCATCCTTTTCCCCTTTCTCTTCCCTGATCATCCTCCATAGGAGGATGGGAGAAGTAACTTCCATTGCTTTTACTATCAATAATTATCTCGAATATGTGGCTTTTATTTGTCCACAATAGATGACTTTTTTTCAGTTAATAAGTTTGTCTCATATGTATGGGATATTGTTGGAAGATCGGATAAGTCATTACCTGCGATGATAAATGACATAAGCGATCATTACAAGAAAACTCTAGTTTATTGACAAAATTTATCGACTTAAATGATTTTGTCACAAAATTTTACAATTACCTACAATAATTTACCTACATAAAATCTAAAATTATTTTTTTTAGTAGATAAATTGTTTTTTTCTTTCTTGTAGTGGATGTCAATTTTGTTGGTACGTATTTTGTCCATCACCTTCATTGCAATGTTCTGGTTCTACAGATCAGTTTGGTCTATTTAGGTTTAAAATTCTTGTTTTAGATATTACATGTTTATGATCTTGTAGGGCTTGCGATTATTTTTTCAATCGGCGTTATAATCAGTTGTAAGTTTTTTTTTGATAAATGCATGAAATTCATTTTGATTCTAAAAAAATTACAGTTTTATTCTTATCATCATACATATCATCTCTGATTTAAAATATTACAATATGGGTTAATTGCCAACAAACACAAATAGCATAATAATTTAATTTTTTAAAATAATAAAATTTCAACATAAAATAAAAAACAGTCTTATGTTTTTGCAAATCTTATCATGCAAATACATTCAAACCAAACATGTGATTCATTTTTCAACCAAATATCTTTTCAAAATATGAGTGATTCAATGATATGTACGACATTGTTTGTTACCTAAGAAAGTCGACCTCGTACCAAACTCTGGTGACGTATAGTACCCATTTATTGATGCTCCTAGTTTTTGTCACTCATATATGAATTCCTTTATTGCTAAGCATTTTGGCAGTCCCTTTTTATCCTCGTTTAATTATCTCAATTCATAGGTTCACGTGTCTCAAATTAAATAAACATATAATATATTCTATTTTTACTAATAAAGAATTGATTGTATTTAATTATAAATGTTTTTAATTGAATATATGATGGGACTAATTCTAGCATTTGATCTTCTTAACAACATCTCACATATAATATATTCTATTTTTAATATTATTTTTTTATATGTGCTATTTTAACTGTAGAAAATTGCACATTACAACTTGATTGTTACTATTTTAATATTTTAGTCCTTCACTTTTTACAGCCTGACACTGTACAACTTGCAAATTCACGGGTCATTAAAAAATGGCACTGCACCACATTTGCTGGCAATTTTAAGAGGCCCTTTATATGAAACATACATAGTAAAATTAAAAGTGAAGAGGTGAAAAAGAAATTGTAATTATTTCATCCTAGTACTTATTCCTTTACTTAAATTTATTATAAGCTCGTACATTATATAAAGTAGTTTTTGGAATTTATAACATATTCGATTCGATATTATTTAAAACATAAGTTATCGAAATACTTGAATAGAATGAGATGATGGGGCTTTCAACTTAAGTTGTTGCTTTTGACATAATTAAAGGAAATTGCTAAAATAAAATCTAAAAAAAAACTGGGATGTGCATTTGGCTAAACTTATGTAAAATCGTATAAGCTCTTACATCATATAATATTTTTTAGAGTTTATAAGATGTTAAATCTTATTTCAAAAATAATTTATTGAAATATTTGTATAATATAAGATGATATAGACTTTAATTAAGATCTTATTTTGTGAAGAAAAAAAATGAGACCTCCCTATTTTTTTAAAAATGACTAACAGTATCTTATCTATCTTATTCTGAGGAGCTTATTATGAGATATATTTCTTTTAAAACTTTATGAAATATTCTAAAAGACTTTATAAGTTATCAAACATCTTCGAAGATATTTTGAAAATTCTGTCAAAACTTCTTAATGACTCTTCTTAAGATCTATAGTTTTTTTTTTTTTTTTTTTGAGTTATTTACTGCGCAAATTTGTAATCAATTAGAAACAAATTACTTATAATATAAAAACTCTCCGAAAGATAAATAAGCAAAAAAAAGTATTGGTCTAAAGAATACTCTTAAAGTTTATGAGCCACAAAACTTCCTCACATTTTCCCATAATGTACGTCTCCTTCTTTTCTTTTTCCTTTTGGTTTTAAAAATATCCACAAAATTCAATACCTTTTTTTTTCTTCCCTTTTTTATATATATTTTTAGTTGGTTGAAAAGGGCATGTACGAGTACGACTCTATAAAAGTGGGATCCAGCACACATATTTTTTACTTTTTAACACCATTTCCTCTAATTTAAATAAAGTATCCACCTCAATTAACTTAATATGTACAATATTATTCGCAATCTGTCGAAGACTCGAAGGGCTGAAAAAGTGTCGTTTCTCTATTGAAACGTATGTATCCATGTGTTTCAGCTTTCTCATAAAAGTTTCATGGTATTTGATGGCTCTTAATCTAAATTATCCAGACATTCAAAGTGAGATCTTTAATGTGATTATATTAATCGAAGATATAGATATATGCACAAATCTCTTTCATTAAATTGTGCCATTTTTTTGTTTATTTACTATACTTCAATTAGAGTATATATTTCATCTTTTTTTTGTGAAAATTTTCATATTTTTTTATTATACATTCAATGGGTATATAAAAATAATATAAAATGTATTTTTCGTAAAATTACATATTATTAGTAGCTTCTACATTATGCAACACGCTAATTAGTATAACTTATTACTAAGACAATATCCAACAGTTTGCATTATTTTAGTGCATATTCTACACTATTTTGTTGCAAAATTTATACTCATTCTCTAGCAGTTTGGATTAAATTATCCACTATAAATGCATATTCTATAATATTCGATTTTCGTGCATATTTCCATATACTAAAATTATTAATTTAAAATAAAAAGAAAAATAAATTAGCGCAACTATGATTTTACGCTATTTATAGCGCAAAACTGTTCATATTTTCAAAATGGCATAGACTTTGGCGGTAATGAGCAAATTTTTGCTCCAAAATAAGATAGAGCATTCTCCTGGATGCTCCGACAAAAATGCATGCTGGAAGTGTTACTCAAGTATAGATTAAAGCATTTGAGTGCCATTAGATTATGACAAGCATCATTATCACATTAGTAGTTAACTTATATATATATATATATATTTTTGATAACTCGAACAGAACTACGCGCTTACGCGATTATCTCGAGGACAACAGGCTCGACTCCTCATTCTTGCCAAGGTAAACTAGCGGGATGCACGACGCCGAGCGACGGACGGCGGGGCTGACGTACAACCAGATCCTCCAGGGTAAAGAGAACAATTATGTTCGACCCCAATCTACTAATAACGATCTCTCCCGAATCAAACCCACACGGATGCTATTCAAGATGAGTTCCCACCAAATCTTCACTATTTCGCATATGCCCTGGGGAGCAATTTGATGGAGCAGGGATATAAACCCCTGACCTCCACCCCACAAACAATTTGATGGAGCAGAGATTTGAACCCCTGACCTCCATCCCACAATTGCTTGTGGTGGCCAGGTGGGCTAAGCCACCTAGATTAAAACATTGTAGTTAATTCTTATATGTATCATAGAATGAAATGACCTATCTAATGTGACATGGCCACTAAATCACTGCACCCATAGATTTGATCATGTTCAATGAACAAATATAAAAAGTTTGGACTGAAATTGGGCAACAAAAAAAAAAAAAACAATAAAGGATAATAATTGTTACATAAGGTTCCTTTTTTTGTTTTTTTGGAGACATTAACAAAAATATTTCCTCATTTCAAATTATAGTATATTCTTGAAATTATTTAATTTTCTATTTTCCCAGTAAAATCCATGCAAGATACAATAATAGCATATTGGATTTCTTCAAAGGAACACATATCCAAGAAAGGGGGGACAAACCCAAGGCAAGGAGCTCAACTGAACTGGACTTTTAGGGCAAATTACTTGAGCCATCTAGCTGTCAAATTCTTGTACCAGACAATAATGCTGTTGAATGGAAATAAGGTTCCATTCAATTGTATGGCATGGGAGAAATGGGTTTGTCCAAAATATTAGTGCTTTTTCTATATTGAACTCATCAAGTGGGTTGGTGTGTGTGTGTGTGTGTGTGTTTGAGGTAGAGGTCTTCATTAGAGATGGAGTCTAAAATTTTTTATTTTAAACATTGAAATTATTTTTTAAGGGGTGGGGATGGGGTGGGGAGAGAATTTAAATTTTAATAACTGACACATAATATTGTTGATTATATACACTACAACATAAATGACATTAGGTAACACAAATTTTGTAGCACTTTTTACATAAGGTACATATGTAACACGTGTTTGTAACACTTTTTACATTATAATATTTATATAACACTTTTGTAGCACTTTATCAATATGTAACGCTTATATGTAATACTTTTATATAAGTGATTTGGGTGTGAGCAAATCAGATGTACTTCGGGTCGGGTCGGTTCGCCTCGAGTCTAGGTACTTTCAGTTCGGGTCCTGTAAGACAAATAAACGTTAGGCTAGCCGGGAGAGTTCCCAGCTAAGACCCTCCGATGCTTAAGTCAGTACATGTGTTAGGTCGCTAGTAAATGTAAAGCGATGTGAATAGCAATAAATGTGATACTTGTAGCAAAGGAATAGTGATGTATTTATAGGTGTCGATTCCCTGGCCGTACTAGGTCGTACGGTGTCGTATTGGGTTGTACGGAGCCGTACAACCTCGTCTTATGTGGCGGCCTTTCATTGGTCCACCTGTCTAGATCCATGTTTTCCGTATCGGGTCAAGTAGGCAACCTTGAGTTGGCCTCGCCATTAGGTCAAAAAGATGACCCAATCTGCCACATCGCCATTAGGTCAAGTAGGCGATCTGGTCTGCCACCTCGTAATTGGGTCAAGTGGGCGACCCGGCCCCCCGCTTCGCTATGTAGTAATCTACCACCTTGGTCGGGTCAAGTGAGCGACCCGAATCATGACTTCGTTTAGGGTCGCTCCACGACCCTAAATAACCTATGGATCCCATCCTCTTGATGTCATCCCATCGAGCCTACCCGGGTCCATTAGGCGACCCGACCCAGTTGTCTTGGTTCGGATAAGGCGACCCGATCCTCCATAATTCATAGACCCTGGGCTTCTTATGTTATTTCTTCTATTAGGTGAGGGTAAATAAGTAATTTCGGATATATACATATCATTACTCCCCCAGTTACTTTAGTAATTAATTACTAAGGTAACTCATTAATCTGGGCCGTAGAATCTTAACCGCTTGATCTTCCCGCCCACCCCTATATATATATATATATATATATATATATATATATAAGGAAACTTTTAAGTTGTCATTTTTACTTTAGACAAGTGCGGTGAAAATTTCTCCGGTTCGCAGCGAGCTCGAAGTCTCCATTCGAAGATCTTCACGTAGTCAGATTTCATTTCGAGGTAGCCCTTAGCTTCGCTCCGCGCAATTTGTTTTTATTTCATTTATTTTTCTTTCTTCTTGCTATGCCTTCCGACCATACCCTAGGTTCCAATGATTCGAGCTCGAGTGGTTCGAGTTCGAGCACAGGTTCCACCTCAGAATCTAGCTCCGACCCCGGTCCCCTTCCCCAAGCTCGTATTTTGCATGCTAGTCCTATTAGAGCCATAGCTCCCCTAGGAGACCCTATCCTCGAATTGGATCCTAGCGACGCGTCCGAGGAGGATGCGTCTGTATATCCGGACTTATCCTTTACAGCCCCTTGGGCCATACTTCGTTCCATAGTAAATAGGAATCAGGTAGCCGAATTTAGGGAGCGATTTTTTATTCCTAGTAATTTTCAGATAATAATTCCGGGTAGGAACGATCGTATTGATAAGCCTCCTCCCCGTTGTATGTCTTTTCATCTCCCAAGCCTCGAGGCGGTCTTACGTTTTCCCTTAGCTCGCCCCGTTGTAAATATTTTAAATGGTTTGGGAGTATGCCCTGCCCAACTCGTTCCGAATGCTTACCGCCATATCCTAGGTTTTGCGATCATAATGAAGTACTTTGAGGTGTCAGCCTCGTTTCCTCACTTTTGGGCCTTTTATTCCTTTAATTCTTCCTCTACCACAAGTGAAAAAGGTTTTTACTATCTCTCCCCACGACCCAATCGCAAGCTTGTACATAACCTCCATTCTTCCGTATGGCCTTGGAAGGAAAATTTTCTTTACATCCGAGCTCCCATTGAGACCCCTTGGGAGGTTCCTTTTGAATGGAGAGTCACTCGTCCTCACCCTCGTGACCTCGCCTCGGTCACTTGGGAGGATACATTTGTTCAAGACGTGCTATGTACGAGCTGGTTTCTATCAGAAAAGCTTTTAACCGAGGAGGTTCTTTCCCTCGCCGACCTTAGCCCCGCCCCGAAGCCAGCTTCCTTAAGTTTGGGTAATTTTTACCTCTTATACTTAAATTGCAAGTCAACTTTCAAATTATTCTTATTATTTCTATCTTCTATTTCAGAGATGTCTGTCAAGGGCTCTATATTGGCCAAACATCTAAAGGATCAGAAAAAGGCCTTACTGGCTCGTCATAAGGAGCGACCCCCTCCTGTCCCCAAGTCCACCGGAGCTCATGCTGCCTCGGGATCGGGTAGCGCCCCTCGGCTTCGCCCATGATCATCTTACTACCCCTATCGAGGTGCCAGGTGATGGTGATACTATGCGGCGACTCGCACCACCTGACTACTTTAACCCTCAAAGATCCCTCTAGTGGTTCTAGGGGCCAAGACAAAGCCTCGGGCTCGCGAGGCAAAGCTCACAAGGAAAAAGCCCACAAAGACAAGTCCCACAAGTCGCGTAGCCGGGACTCTGATAATAGAGACCGCGATGTTCACGAAGAGCCGACTGCCAAAAAACTTCACCTCGGTCCAACCGTGGGATCTTCCAGCAAACCACCCGAAGTCGACGATGAGACCTGCAGCAACCCGGAAATGGAGGCCCAAACTAAATGGCTTTCATTGTGTGAGAAGCAGCTCACAGAAATGCGAGACATGGAAAGGCAAAGGACCTCTCCTCAAATTTCATCCTCTTTCAATGCATCGCTGCCTCGCCTGGTCCCGAACTAGGCAATTAATGGGCTAAGCTGCGTGCTTGATACACACGCTGGGGAGGATTCGTTTGAGCTTTACAAATATACTCTTCTCGGCCCTGATCAGTTCGCCCTAATTCCCTTCGAGTTCACTCGTTTGGAGGAGCTAATAGCCCACAACAATTTTACCGTAAGTCTCTTACTTCGCTATCTTACTTTCTTAATGAATAATCCTTTTATTTTCTTGCTTCTTTAATTTTGTACTTTATTTTTCAGAATAATGCTCTCTTGCACCACCTCTCCCTCCGAGCTGCGAACTGGAAACAGACTCTGGATGCTCACCAGGTCGAAGTCAACAGACTTTCCAAGGCCCTAAGCGAGGCAGAGGCTGTCAGAGAACAACTTGCCAAGGAAAACACCTCACTCGTAACTCGAGTTCAAGGGCTAGAGAAGGATGTCACTGCGGCTCGCTAGGAACTAAATGACCAGAAGGAATCTCGTGAAAATGAGCTGAAGGAGACATATGTTGCGGGTCGCAAAGAAGGCTACCAGGATTTCCAGACCTCGGAGGAGTATACTTCCGCGATCCAGAAGGCTCCTGAGGATGGCGTCAAGTCTTTCCTGACTTCGCACTCCTACGAGACCCTGGTGGCCCGACGAGTGCGATCTACTGTTTGAGGGGTTCGAGCGATGTCGCGACAGGCTATACAAGAGGATGCCTTTGTGGACTTCAATCTAAAGAAATTTGACTGCTTCCGGACTGATGATCTAGAAAGGGCAAACGAGGGCAAAGCGAGCGAAGAAGAAGGCCTCGATGTTACCCGCAATGTAGATGAGGTGAGGAAACAGACGAGTGGACTGACCTCATGCATATACATATTGCCTCTACTGAACCACCTCCCCCCCATCTGCTAATGAGGATGATGAAGATGAAGATGATTGACCCCTGTTTTAAAGTTCCTTCTTTTGTAAATGAGCTCGATGCTCTATGTAAAGCAAGTCTTCAAACTTCATATTTTTTGCTAACATCATGTGAACAATCATCCTGCATGCTTTGATGAAGATAGTTTGGTTAAGTCTCCGACTTCGCTATGTATGTTGTTCAATGAAAATATTTTGGTTTTGTCTTCGACTTCGCTTTATCACTGTAGTTTAATCTTTATATTTTTTAGCTATTGCAACGATATTTGCTTGTCAATATTTTCATTCTATCTTTCGAATTCAAAAACGCGTTAGGCTGCGATCTTTCTCAGATCGCTTAATGGCTGACCTCGTGGGTCGCTTTAATTTGAAGCTGGCCTCGTGGGTCGCTTTAATTTAAAGCTGACCTCATGGGTCGCTCTTACTTCAAGCTGACCTCATGGGTTGCTTTTATTTATAGCTGACCTCGCAGGTCGCTTTTCTTTGTAGCTGACCTCGCGGATCGCTTTTGTTTCAAGATGACCTCGTGGGTTGCTTTTATTAGCTGACCTCATGGGTCACTTTTGTTTGTAGCTGACCTCGTGGGTTGCTCTTACTTGAAGCTGACCTCATGGGTCGCTTTTATTTGGAGCTAACCTCGTGGGTTGCTTTTACTTGAAGCTGACCTCGTGGGTCGCTTTTATTTGGAGCTGACCTCGTGGGTCGTTCTTACTTGAGGCTGATCTCGTGGGTCGCTTTTATTTGGAGCTGACCTCGTGGGTCGCTCTTACTTGAAGCTGACCTCGTGGGTCGCTCTTACTTGAAGCTGACCTCGTGGGTCGCTTTTATTTGGAGCTGAATAATTATCTCTCAAAATAAGAGGGGTATTTCCCCTCCCAATAATTTCATATATATTCAGTCAAAACAGGCTAATAATTACAAATAGTTCATCCAAGTAATTCACCTAAGTATAAAACTTGCGTAAATTGTGGATGTTCCATGGCCTAGGAAGCTCTTTTCCATCCATGCTTTCCAAACGATATGTTCCTCTCTTGAGGATCTTAACCACTTTGAATGGACCTTCCCAATTAGCCTCCAATTTTCCCACATGTTTAGATACCTCAACTTTTTTCAGAACTAGGTCCCCTACTTGAAAATTTCTCTCATTCACCATTTTATCATATGCTGCTCGCATTCTTCCTTTAGCTGCCTGAATTTGAACCAAGGATCTATCCCTCTTTTCCTCGATCGTTTCTAACTCTAACCTTCGAGCCTCTTCGTTCTGTGTTGGGTTGTAGTGAGCTACCCTATGAGATGATTCCCCAATTGCCACTGGGATTACTGCCTCTGATCCGTACATTAAACCGAATGGGGTTTCTCCCGTAGAGGTTCTTGGGGTAGTCCTGTAAGCCCAAAGGACCCCTGGGAGTTCCTCTACTCAATATGTCTTCACCGCACCTAGCCTCGCTTTTAAGTCTTTGGAATTATCCGATTAGCCACCTCGGTTTGTCCATTAGCTTGCGGATTACTCTCGCCGTGAAATTCCGGATTTTCACTTCCGCACCATGCTCGTATTTTTCTTCCTTGGAATTGCGTTCCGTTATCTGAAATTAAGGTCCTAGGAAACCCAAACCGGCCTCCTGCTCACCTATTTTAGCTAGTCTTGCCTCAACCCACCCGTGAAATATTCCTTTGCTACATTATCACGAATTTCTTTCGCGCTTTGCCACGGGAAAGGACCCGAATGTCAATCCCCACTAGTCGAGCAGCACGCATAATAGGAATTGTTTCAAAGGGTCTTTGTTGGCGATGAGTTAAGTTAGCATGGAACTGACACTTGTCGCACTTCTTAGTGAACTCAACCGCATCCTTCATCACAGTAGGCCAAAAGAATCTTTGCCTTAATATTTTTTTAGCTAGCGAGCGACCTCCTGAATGGTTTCCACAGTTCCCCTCATGAATCTCTCTCATCACATACTGCGCATTTTCCGGCAACAAACATTTCAAAAGGAGTCCTCCGAAGGACCTCTTATACACTTCATCTCCTATCATTTGGAACCTAGGTGCCCTAGTCTGTATCCTCCTTGCCTCGCCTGGATCTGTTGGCAGAGTTCATGTTTTAAGAAATTCTTTAATTCCCTCGATCCAATTTACTCGAATCCCTATATGAAGAATTAAGGTCTCTTTTAAGAATTGGTCAAGAGGTTCGCTTTCTGAGTTCACTTCGGAGTGCTTCGCTACTAACACTATCACCTTCCTCGAACTCGACCCTAAGACGGCACTAGCGAATCGTGCTAATGCATCAGCTCTCTCATTTTCTTCTCTAGGAATATGTTTCAGCTGAAAATCTTCAAAATTTTATACTAACTTCTTAGCCCTACTCAAGTAGTTGGACATAGACTTATCTTTGGCTTCGAAAGAGCCCTCCATCTGCATCGCCACTAACTGAGAGTCGGTATATGCCACGAGCCTTCTTACATTGCGTTTGTTTCATCCCAGCTATTAGGGCTTCATACTCTGCCTCATTATTTGTAACCTCGAAATCCAACTTTAGAGCTACTTCAACTTCAAAAGAGTCAGGTCCTTGTAACAAAATTCCAGCTCCACCTCCAATTGCCACTGACGAACCATCCACATGTAAAAGCCACACGACCTCGCCTTGGGTCGCCGGCTCCTCTACGATTGCCTCGCTAACGAAGTCAGCTAGAACTTGGGCTTTAATTGTCGATTTACATTGATACTTGATATCAAATTCCCCCAATTCCACTGCCCATTTCACTAAGCGACCTAACAATTCCGGTCTTCCTAAAATTTGCCTCAAAGGTTGATTTGTTAAGACGATTATTTGGTGGGATTGAAAATAAGGTCGTAGCTTCCTTGCTTCTACCACCAAAGCTAATGCCAACTTTCAGTTTCTAAATATCTGTCTTCCGTTCCTTGCAACATCTTACTCACATAATAAATCGGCTTATGCATGCCACCCTCCTCCTTGACTAAAACCGAGCTTACAGCTCGCTTAGAAATAGCCAAGTACAAGAAAAGTGGTTTCCCTTTTTCAGGCCTTGACAATAATGGTGGCGAGCTTAAATATGCTTTTAATTCATCAAAGGCCTTTTCACATTCTTCTGTCCATTGAAATTTTTTCATATTTTTTAAAGTAGCAAAGAAAGGTAGGTTACGATCGGCTGACCTCGAAATGAACCTGTTTAGCGAGGCTAGCTTCCCCGTGAGCTGTTGCACCTCGTTAACGGTCCTTGGGGAGGCCATCTCCAGTATAACTTTAATTTTCTCCAGGTTTGCTTCAATCCCCCTTTCATTAACCATGAACCCGAGAAATTTTCCACCTCGCACCCCGAAAGTGCACTTTGTTGGATTTAACTTCATTCCATAAGTTCGCATGATATTGAAAGCTCGCTTCAAATGTTCCAGATGGTACCCCTGCTTCTCGCTCTTGACCAACATATCATCCACATAAACCTCCATGGTTCGCCCAATCTCGCTTTTGAACATGAGGTTGACTAGACGTTGGTAAGTTGCTCCCGCATTCTTAAGGCCGAACGGCATCACCACGTAGCAATATACCCCATTTTCAGTAACAAATGATGTCTTGTCCTGATCCTCTTCTGCCATGAAAATTTGATGATAACCTTGATATGCGTCCATCATACTTAGTAGAGCACATCCTACCGTAGAGTCCACTAGGAGGTCAATACGAGGTAAGGGGTACGGATCTTTTGGACATGCTTTATTTAAATCAGTAAAGTCTGTACACATCCTCCACTTCTCAGTTGTTTTGGGAACAATCACCACATTAGATAGCCATTCGGTGAACTGGATCTCGACAACGTGCCCCGCCTCGAGCAGCTTATTCACCTCGCTCTCGATGATCCTGTTCCTTTCTCCTCCAAAACTTCGCTTCTTCTGCTTAATATGTTTCACCTTGGGGTCAACATTTAAGCGATGCACTACGACCTCTGGGCTAATGCCTTTAAAATCCGTAGACTTCCATGCAAAAATATCCGCATTCTCCTTCAAAAATTGGATAGTTAAGAGCTCGAGGCTCGGATCCATCTGGGAGCCAATTCTGGTCGACTTGCTCGGGTCGCTTTGATCCAATTCTACTACCTTGTACTGTTCAGTAGGCTCGATTCTATATTCCATCACTCGAGCCTTTTTATGCTTCTCCTTCTCCTTCTTGCTCATTCCTGCCTCCTCATCTCTCTCAATTTGCCTAATAGTTCTAATCTCCAGCTCCCCTTTCTTTTTCTTTAGTGACAAGTTATAGCACTCCCTTGCACTTTTCTGATCTCCATTTACTTCACCAATCCTACTCGCAGTTCGGAATTTCATCTTCAAATGATATGTGGAAACGATAGCTTGTAACTGATTTAAACCTGGCCTACCCAGAATGACGTTGTATGCGAATGGAGCATTAACCACTAAATATTTAATCATAACAATTTTCCGACATGGGGCAGTTCCTAACGAGGTCGGGAGGTTGATAGTGCCTAGAGGGATCACTTCGCTTCCTCTGAACCCAGTTAATGGTGTATCCACCGGTTGCAGCGTCGCTACATCTAACTCCATCTTCCTTAGGACCTGCATAAAGATCACATCCGCCGAGCTCCCATTATCTATCAAAGTCTTCTGTACTGCGAAGTTCGCAATATCCATTGTTATCACCATTGGATCATTTTGACCTGTTTCTATTCCCACGAGGTCACGATTATCAAAAGTAATTGGGTTCGCTTCCTGGATATTCAAAATATTCAGAGCCCTTTTAGGAGTATGAGCTAAGATTCACATATTATTCTGCCTCGCACTTTGCGAGTCACCTCCACTTGGGCCTCCAGCGATCATATGTATCACCCCCCTCATTGGCAAATTTTCATCTTGCCGGTCTCGCCTCGCTTCGGATCGCTCGTGATGCTGATTTACTCTTTCCTTTATAGGGAAACGAGCTTCAGATCTCTCTCGCGACTTATGCCTCGGGGGTGAACCTGGCCTCGCCCCTCTTCCCTGGCCTCGTTCCTCATCCTCAGTTTCCTTTATTCTTATAAAAATTTTCAAGTACCCCTGCTGGATGAGTCGCTCTATTTCGTCTTTTAATTAGAAGCACTCTTCTGTATCATGACCATGATCTTTATGAAAGTGGCAATATTTTCTTTCATCTCATTTACCCGGTATGGCCTTCATCTTTCTTGGCCACTTTAGCATATTTTTTCCCTCGATGGACATTACGGCGTGCACTCGGGGAGCATTTAATGGTGTGTATCTGCTAAATCGTGCCGCGGGTCGCTGTCTATCCTGATCTCGATCTCGCTCATGGTCTTTTTCAGACTTAATACGAGGTCTCTCTCTAAGATCTTTTCTTACACGCACCTCCTGACCCGCTACTGACCATTCGTGGTCCTTCAATTCATTCATCTCCTCTTCCCTGAATATATTGTTGGAGGGTTACGAGCTAGAGCCGAAGCTAGCGCCCCCTTTTTCAAACCATGCACCAATATATTCGACATCATATCGATCCTCATATCTTGCACCTCGAGCGCCTCGTCATTAAACTGATTAATGAAGTCTCGAAGTGGCTCACCTTCTGCTTGTCTGATGGTGAAGAGGTGGGTCGCTAACCTTCGAGCTCGCTTCTGGCTAGCAAACTGATACAAGAACTTTCTTGCCAATTGCTCATAGGATACTATAGTTCCCATGGGCAAACATGTGAACCATTCCTGCGCTTTTCCTTTTAGTGTGGTGATAAATATCCTGGCATTCATGGCATCCGATTGTCCGTAAAGTTGCATTACGTGGTCAAAAGCTGTTAAATGTTCCTGAGGATCCTTATTCTCATCGTATTTGGGAAGATCTATGAGCTTGAAACTCGTAGTAACGACTTCTGCTAAAATTTCTGGGGAGAATGGGGACCTTTTTTTTTGTAATGCAGAAGTGACTGCCCCTCTTCTCTTCAAATGGTCCAGCTTCCGAATAGCTTGCTCAATTTGCTCGTTGAGTTCATTTATATCTACTACCTTAGGGAGCTCTCCTAGCCTCGCCTCGGGCTGCCTCACTCGTGGCGCTTGGTGACTAGCCACCTCCTCCACATCTCATGGATCTTTGTCTGCTGCCAACATTGTTGGTTCCTGTAAGTCCAAGCGGCTACGATAATCTAGAAGGGGGGGTGAATAGATTATCTCCATCTTTTCGATTTCGCCCTCTTTTTCGAACCAAATGCTCAAACACAATAATAAAGGTGCGGAAAGTAAACAACACACGTCGATTTATAGAGGTTCAACCCACCTAGGGTCTAATCCTTTACCACCCCAGTATATCCGGGATGGATTTCAAAAAGAAAAAAAGATTTTATTAATTTACCACAAATTAATACAACACCAACTTACAACGACACCTTGAAGAGCACCACACTCTTCTTCAACACCACCTTTGAGATTACCACAATCTCACTTGAAGATTACCACAATCTCCAACGGCACCTTGTGAAGATTACCACAATCTTCAACCTTGAAGAATACCAAATTCTTCAACACCTCAACAAGAAGATTACCACAATCTTCTTACACCTAACACCTAGATCACCCAAGCGTGTTCTTACCACAAGAACACTCACAAGGATATCTTGTGTTGAATGATTACCCAAATTCAAGATTACAACTCAATAATTGATAATACAATAGAGTGCAAGTGTAATCAAGAAAAGCCTAGACCTCAAGGATGTGAAAGTGATAAGCTAGGCAAATTACAACAAGAAATAAGACAATGTAAGAACAAGTGTATTCTTGAGTGTATCTTGTTGTGTTGTAGTTTTCTCTCATATTGTTGTGCTTCAAAACTTCCTCTATTTATAGGACTTGATAGGCTCCTCTTGGAATCTGATTTCTACAAAAATGTGCAATTAAAAACAAGATTATAGCTGTTAGAAATCAATTCCACAATTTAAGAAAATCTCACGACAACGGTTAGAATTTTGTTTGTCAAACTTAAAGGCGGTCGGTCGCGCACAAATAGACGTTTGAAAATAAGAAAAACACATTTACGCGGCGACCGGTCGACGGGGGTCGACCGGTCGACCCCATGCGCAATGGTCAGCAAGACCAAAAACGAGTCGGGAAGCTCTGTTTGAAATTGCTCCAGTCACGGTCACCCGCCGGTCGGCCGGTCGGCCGACCGTGACCGGTTGCCCTATGGGGCGACCAGTTGCCCTGACCATTTTCTCGCAAACATGAAGTTTTCTGTTTTTTTCAACTTTCAGTGCGGGTTGCCCTATACGGCGAGGTTGACCTCAAAACAAAAGTGTTATCCAATTTTATATCGAAAATAAACTTCAAGAAAACTCCGAGAAATAGTGAAAATATTTTAGACCGATCGGGAGTATTAGGACAACATTTAGAAATATTATTTTGGTGAAAGAAACCATTGACATAAAATCATTAAAAGTGTTGTCCAATTTTGTCGGAAATAAAACTTGAAGAAATACTCCGGAAAATATTAAAACCATTTTAAATCATTTAGGAGTATTTGGACAACCTTTAAAAACATTGTTTTGGTATAAAAACAAAATCATCAAAATCATGATAAAACCATTTATCAAACAGTTCCTTGTCCTTAGGTATCTCCCTCGGGGGAGAAACCATGGGAGCTTTGCCTTTTCTTTCCCTATCGTTTAACATTTTTTCCAACATTTTCTCGAAGTCGCTGGTTCGCATGTTGATCATGGGATCCTCTGCCTCCTTTTGATGTTGATCTTGAATTAACAACGAAGGGGATCCTGCTCGAGGTATTGTTCCCTTCGTACTTATTGGTGTCTCTTCCATATTTAGTCGATAAGGTGGTATTCCTTTTGCTTTCACTAGGGTCTCATCCATATTCACTTTTAACCTAAATGTTTCCCACAGACGACGCCAACTGATTTGGGTGTGAGCAAATTAGATGTACTTCGGGTCGGTTCGTCTCGAGCCTAGGTACTTTCGGTTCGGGTCCTATAAGACAAATAAACGTTAGGCTAGCCGGGAGGGTTCCCAGCTAAGACCCTCCGATGCTTAAGTCAGTACAGGTGTTAGGTCGCTAGTAAATGTAAAGCGAGGTGAATAGCAATAAATGTGATACCTGTAGCAAAGGAATAGTGATGTATTTATAGGTGTCGATTCCCTGGTCGTACGAGGTCATACGGTGTCGTATTGGGTTGTACGGAGCCGTACAACCTCGTCTCATGTGGCGGTCTTTCATTGGTCCACCTGTCTAGATCTATGTTTTCCGTATCGGGTCAAGTAGGCAACCTTGAGCTGGCCTCGCCATTAGGTCAAGAAGATGACCCAGTCCGCCACCTCGCCATTAGGTCAAGTAGGCGATCTGGTCTGCCACCTCGTAATTGGGTCAAGTGGGCGACCCGGCCCCCCGCTTCGCTATGTAGTAATCTACCACCTTGGTCGGGTCGAGTGAGCGACCCGAATCATGACTTCGTTTAGGGTCGCTCCACGACCCTAAATAACCTATGGATCCCATCCTTTTGATGTCATCCCATCGAGCCTACCCGGGTCCATTAGGCGACCCGACCCAGTTGTCTTGGTTCGGATAAGGCGACCCGATCCTCCATAATTCGTAGACCCTGGGCTTCTTATGTTATTTCTTCTATTAGGTGAGGGTAAATAAGTAATTTCGGATATATACATATCAATAAGTAACACTTTTTAAGTATCACTTTTTTTTGTTATTTCTTTTGTAACGCAAATAGGTAACACTTTTATCAATATGTATGTAATACTTTTATATAAGTAACACTTTTTAAGTATCACTTTTTTTTGTTATTTCTTTTGTAACGCAAATAGGTAATACTTTTATCAATATGTAACGCTTATATATAACACTTTTATATAAGTAACACTTTTTAAGATCACCTTTTTTGTTATTTCTTTTGTAACGTAAATCGGTATCACTTTATTTAAGAAGCACTCTTGGCAACACTATATTTTATTGATTGTAACACTAGATAGGCTATATTTTAGTAACACAAAATTATATAACTATCATTAAATCATATCAACGATTTATTTAATTAATTGATGTCACAAAATAGGTAAAAACAAAATTAAAAATCACTAAACCTAAAAATTGTAGACATCATGCACTCTGTTTTTTTGTTAACTGAATTTTTGTTTTCGTTTTATAAAGTATTTTAGTTTTACTTTTATTTTTTTTTATTTTTTACAGAGGTAATTAATTCCATAGAATCTTGTGACGGAAAATGCGCATGTATATATATGTTATTATAATTATTTATTGTATTTTAATTTTTACTAACAGAGACCAAATTAATCGTTAATCTTTTTTATTTTATTTTTTTACTTTTTTTAAAAAAATTACCAATGAAAATTGATGTTGTCGGTAATTACTTAGGAATTTTTCCGTCGGTAAATTGTTTTTTCATTATTTATTTTATTATTTAATTTTTTTACTGTTAGAACTTTATTATCTGTCGGTAAATTAATTCTATATTTTTATATATTTTTTATTTTTCCCGATTGAATATTTATCACTAAATAATTTTATTTTATATATTTTTGATATTTTTAATTTGTTGTGTCCTTTAATATATAATATAAAATGATTTTCAAACTATATACTATATAAAATAAAATTTGATATATATAGTGTATAATATAATTTAATACATATATTATATAAGATAATATTTATTATATAAAATATATTATATATACATATAATATAATTTATATATATATATTTGTGTGTGTATGTGTATATAGAAAACAAAGCAAAAGTTGTAATAAAAATCAACTTAGCTTAGTGGCAAATTGTCACTTCTACACATAACAGGTCTTGGGTTCGAATCTACGTGGTGGCAAAAAACAGTATTTCTACGAATTGTTACAATAAAGTGTTACATAAGATACATATGTAACACTGTAGAATTTTTTTTTTAAATTATTACAAATATAAAAAGTGATACAAAAAGTATTACATAAGGTTCATATGTAACACTTTAGAAATATTGCTTCAAAGTGTTACCAATAAAAACTTAATGTAATACTTAGAAAAAAAGTGTCACTAAAAGCTAATAAAAGTGATACTTTAGACTATAGGTAAGCAGGCAAGTGCAAAGACCATAAAAGTGCTATCTATTGTTTATAGTAATATTTTATGGCCATTAGGTAACATTTTTTAGTGTTACCTAATATCATTTATGTTGTAGTGATATAAGTTTGTCGAAGGAAATCGTGTTTGTTGGTTCCTAATTAAGGGTGTAAATGAATCGAGTAGTGTTGGATAAATTTGGAAGGTTCCTGTTTCAGAATATGGCTAAGTGTTTGAAGTGTATGGCTAGTCAAGACCTGAATTCGATTTAGTCTCCGCAAGACGAAAAAATGCCCCGTATACAAAATGTTTACGGTTCCGGCGTTCGTCTCTAAGATACAACGACTTTTACTATTCGGTTTAGCGAAGACTTGCAAAAAGCGGAACTACAACGAAAAGCGGTGTTTGAACTTTCAAGCTTTTGAAGGAGGAATGTCAATATCTTTGTAATGCAAAATGACTTGATTATTAATCAGATATCTTATGTTTTCGTATATTTCGTATGGCAATTCATCTGCAGGTGTTTGAATTTTATAGGCATCAGGTGCCCCGTTTGGAAAGATCATGTCTTTTGGCTCGAAAATACATGTTTACACTGAACGGGCACATCTGTTCAGCCTTTCGTATCAACGCACAACCTGACGCATGGCCCGTGCGTGGATGCGAACGGAAATGACAAAGTTTTGACTTGACGCATGACCCGATGCACGGGTCGTGCGTCCTCCCTTGTGCGGATGCGAACACTTCCCAGTTAGAATCCGTTAATTTATTTTAAAGGTTTTTGGTCCAAAAAGAATAAGGGCCTTGAAGCCCAAACCCAAGCAAAGGCCCGCAGCCCGTACCCGGCCCGAGCCGGCCGACGGCGGCGCGCGCGCGCAATGATTTGAACCAAACCCACAAGTATGTAGGTCATCACCCCTTTAAAAACTTGGGTGCCCCCAAGGGCCCAAACCCATAAGTCCAACTTGGGATAAATAAAGTGAGCAAACTTTGTCTCTTCTTCCTATTTGGGATGGAGCATTTCTCATTCCTCACATTTTTCATTTTCTATACCATTTACTTGTATTAAGTGGATAACTTCTAGCATTAATTTCTCATTCACCTGGAATTGGTTTTGAGAAATTCCAAATGATATTCCCATCTACTCTCTTAGTAGAATTTTTACAAATAATTTTAATTCTATTTTTCACTAATGGAAACCACTTAATTATTTGGTCAAAATTGGGTCAATACCCATTTTACCAAACAACAATTCCAACAATTCCCCACATGAATGAAATTAATGCATGCGTGTATGCAGATTCGCTTGAAAGTCTCAGCAAACTGTTATTGCATCAGGATAGGTAGCTTGTGGCGTTTAACCTTCCTTAGTAAAATACTATCAGATTGACTAGCTGCTTAGTGACACGATGTCTTGAACTACTCAGCTGTTTGTGTAAACCGAGACAACAATACTTACACAATAACAATTCTAACACTTGTTGTTCTCACGTTGTGTCCATTTCAGTCCTGGACCATATCTTAGATTCATGAGCATTTCTTTGAAGCGGCCATTACTTCTCACTTATATAGGTGATCTCTTATTGAAGAGTATCCTGACATACTCCACCTTTCGGTATAGGAATCATAAAAAGTCTTAAACTTAACCTCACCACATTCAGCAGGTTTTTATTCACTTGGATGTTTCGAGAATGAGCTAATACATTTTCCAAGTATTTAGCTGAAGATTCATAATTTAATTGTCCCGTTGAACCAAAGTCTTGGGATCTCCAATTCACAAGGTTGGGTTACCGCTATGAACATTCTTTAGAATATGGATTTTAAACCTATTCCCCTTAACAATTTATACAATTGATCTTAATTTATGCCTTTTGTAAGCGGATCCACAAGGTTTTCCTTTGACTTCCCGTAGTCAACCGAAATAACTCCATTCAAAATCAACTGTTTATTGATATTATGTCTTTGACAAAAATGTCTAAACTTGCCTCTTTCCTTTGAAGAAAATACATATTTAATAAATACAACATTTTTTGATTTGATGATCGTACCATCATTTCTATCATGAATGCCGAATTTATTTCCTATTGTGCTTCTACTTTATCCAAAGCATCCCCACACTTCAAGCTATTCTCATTTATGTGGTTTGCTAAAAAGTAAAGTTACCCCTTACAATTTCTGGTATCTTTGTTCAATACAAGATTTTTCAGAACATTTATGGCTCTCGACCACTTTCCTTTTATTATGTTAGAACATTGTCCCAATAATCTAGTTAGAATCTCGTTCTAACAGATTTCAGACCTTAGTTCCAACAATTCCATTAACACCTTTTACAAGGTGTGTAACCTTTGATGTTAACACATCTTTAGTAACACTTCGGATTTAACTTGATAGTGTGTCTACCTCTGGTGTTACAACACTTTGGGCAATACTTCATGCAATTACGGTTTTGGTCCCACAACTCTTTTGGCAACACCTTCTGTTACATTTAAAAATGCAACATAAACTCCACTGGTATTCCATAAAGTTTGGTCACACCCCCACAATTGTCGATTTCCATTCGGAATCCCAGTTGTCTTCCTCAATCCAAATAGTCGAATCATCAAATCCTCAAGCCCCATTTCCTTCCGCTTGTGCTTAAGGTAGTTCTTAAAATCTTTCCACGATGGCGGTAATTTTTTTAATAATCGCAGCCACTTGGAACGACTCAATCAGAATCATCCCTTCAGACACTAAGTCGTGAAGTATGATCTGAATTTCTTGCACTTGGCTGATCACCGTCTTGGTGTCAACCATCTTGTACTCGAGAAATTTACCGACAACAAATTTCTTTGTACCAGCATCTTCTGTTTTGTACTTCTTCTCCAAAAAATCCCACAACTCTTTGGACGTTTTGAATGTGCTATAGACGTTATAGAGGGTGTCGTCTAGCCTGTTCAAAACATAATTACGACACAAAAAATCGCTATTATGCCAAGCATCCACAACGATTCTCCGATTGTTGTCGATTTCTTCATCGCAACAGTAGGGGGGTCCTCCTTCAGAAAATGGGACAGCCCCAAGGTGGTAAGGTAGAACAACATCTTTTGTTGCCATCTCTTGAAGTCGACGCCGGAGAACTTGGGCGGCTTTTTGCCTTGAGCAAGTGCAGTAACCATCAGAGTGAACGAAATTTAAGCCATCGTCTTGAACAGAAACAAATTTTGTTGGATAAATTTAGAAGGTTTCTGGTTCATAATATGGCTAAGTGTTTGAAGTGTATGGCTAGTCGAGGCCTGAATTCGATTCAGTCTCCGCAAGACGAAAAAATGCCCCGTATACAAAGTGTTTACGGTTCCGGCGTTCATCTCTAAGATACAACGACTTTTACTATTTCGGTTTAGCAGCACTTGCAAAAATCGTAACTACAACGAACAACTGGTGTTTGAACTTTCAAGCTTTTGAAGGAGGGAATGTCAATATGCTGTAATGCAAAATGACTCGATTATTAATCTGATATCTTATGTTTTTGTATATTTCGTATGGCAATTCACTGAACAGGCGCATCTGTTCAGCCCTTCGCATATATGCACGGCCCGTACATGGATGCGAACAGAAATGACAAAGTTTCGACTTGACGCACGACCCAATGCATGGGCCGCGCGGATGCGAATACTTCCCAGTTAAAATCCGTTAATTAATTAATTAATTAATTATTTTAAAGGTTTTTGGTCCAAAAAGAATAAGGGTCTTGAAGCCTAAGCCCAGGCCTGCGGTCCACGACCGAGACCGAGCCGAGCCGAGCCTGTTGGCGGGCGGGCGTGTGTGCTTTGAACCAAACCCACAAGCATGTAGGTCCTCGCCCCTTTAAATAATTGGGTGCCCCCAATGGCCCAAACCCATAAGTCCAACTTGGGATACATAAAGTGAGCGAACTTTGTCTACTCTTCCTATGTGGGATGGAGCATTCTCATTCCCCACATTTTCTATTTTTCATACCATATACTTGTATTAAGTGGCTAATTTCTAGCATTAATTTCTCATTCACCCAGAATTGGTTTTGAGAAATTTCAAATGTTATTCTCATCTACTCTCTTAATAGAATTTTTACAAATAATTTAATTCTATTTTTCACTAATGAAAACCACTTAATTATTTGGTCAAAATCGGGTCAACAATCATTTTACCAAACAACAATTCCAACAATTAGAACTGAACATATCGTTGTGTAAACTTATTGAATTTTTATCGAGCTTCAAAATTGTGTTAGAATTTGGTTTAATTACTAATCCAGTTGACCTTGAACAAGTCTAGTCAAGTTAGAACACGAATTGAATTCGAGTAGCTTGAAATTTTTACATATATTTTATTATAATTTTTACTAATCGAGTCGAGCTCGGTTGCTCAAACCGAGCTTTATATTTTTAATCGAGCTTTATATTTTTAATCGAACAAAAGAATATGTCCATATTTGGTTCATTATGTTTACAAATATTAACGAATCGATCTCAAACCAGATCTTTGCTACCAATCTCTAATTGAGTATGGAATAGCTGTAGCCAGTGTTAGATAGAAGGATTGAGTATAAAGGAAAAGGACCGTGACTTCGTCCAAGGATGGAAGCACGGGTATACTACGAAATATTTTGAAAGATAATTGTTTGGAAATATTCCGTTAATTTGAACCTCGTCGAATTCATTATAATTTTGATCAACTAAAATTACAAATCGAAAGTTGAATTGAATCAACCAATTTAATTCGGTTATAATCATTTTTTCTTTTTTGGTTTCTTCAATTCATTTTCTTTTGTTAATCATTTTTTTTATAAAAATAAAATACTATGAAAATGAAAAAGTATAAAATTAAATAGTATATTGTGTATGTAGATATATATATATATATATATATATATATATATGGGAGGATCCAATGAGACCACATATTATAGTGAGACAATGTGGACTCATCTCAACTCCTTTATCTATATCAATGACTAAGATAAATAGGGGTTAAAATTATATTAAACATTTAATTAATGCAAAATAAGGGTATAATTGTCAAAACAAACATGTGGGGGACCATCCAAATATGGAATCAGTAGGGGCGTCAATATGTGACACGACACGATAACCCGACACGAACCTAACACGAATTTAGCAGGTACATGTATAACCCTTAACAGGTTTAGGTCAAAATCGGGTCGGACACGGTTAACATGGAAAATAAATAGGCCAGGTCAGGTCGACCCGCGGGTCGACACGATTGACCTATGTAACCAATTTAATTTTATAGTGATATATTATTTTAATATTTTATGATATTTTAGTTGGTTATATGATGATGGAAAAATTATTAAATGCATTTTTTAATAATTTTTAATATTTAATGTATTTTTTATTTGTAATTTCAATTTTTTCTGTTTTTTATTTTTATTTTTTTCGTGTCAAGTTTAAATTAAACAGGTTTTTCGTGTCGTGTCGGGTTACACTTGTTATAAACGGGTCGTGTTCGGGTCATGTATCTTGACACAAATAATTAAACAGGTCGGGTTCATGTTCGTGTCAGACTTGTAATACCTGTGTAAAAACACGACCCACGAACACGAAATGATTGACACCCCTAGGAATCAGTTATTAGGGGAGAGAAAATCACGTGGGGAGAGAGAAAATCGTGAGAAAACCGCGCGGGAGAGAGAAAACCATGCATAGGCTCTGCCATGTAGTTTGATGTACACTTATCATATATTTGATGTATACTTAACATTATTTTACTGTATATTTAACATAATTTTACTGCATATTAAAATGGTCAAACAAAAACATGTGGGGATCGTGAATCAAAGAATCAGTTATAGAGAGGGAGAGAGAGAATCACGCTCATTAACATGTGTGGACCGTGGATTAAGTAAATCAATTATAGAGAGAGAGAAAATCACGCTCATTATTGTACTGTATATTAACATATTTTTAATGTATATTTAACACTACTATGATGTATATTTAACATATTTGTACTGCATATTACAATTGTCAAACAAAAATATAGTGTTGTAAAAATCGGCCTAGGCGGCCGCCTAGGCCGATCCGATTTAGCCCAAATCGGTCGAAAAAATCGGTTTGGCTAAAAATCGGCCTAGGCGCCCGCCTTGGCGGGCTACGCGGCCTAGGCGGCGCCAAATCGGAGCTAGGCGCTCTCCTAGGCGGCCAAAAAATCGGGCCTAGGCGGTCTAGGCGGAAAAATCGGTAAAAATAAAAAAAAAGAAAAAAAAAGACGAAAAATATGCTATTTCTAGGCGGCCGCCTAGGCGGTCTAGGCGCTGGGCTGCGCCCAACTAGCGCCTAGCGATTTCTGCAACCATGCAAAAATATAAGTGTACAACAAAACACATATAAGTATACAATAAAAAACATAAGTATACATCAACATAAATACATACATAAAAAATTAACTACTTATACAACAAAACATATCTAAGTATACATCAAAAAATATATAAGTGTACAGTAATCCTAATTGCCTCCTCGTAGGCCCTCGTTTTCTCCACGTCAGCATCGTCTTCTTCACCAATCCTCCAATCCTAAGATCAGAAAGCCCAAACTCGAGCTCGTTGGGCGGGTGCTGAAACATGACGACAACATCGTCTTCTTTCTTGCCATGATACTTCATTTTGGCTATCTTGATCTTCTTTTTCAGCTTCTGCCCAATAGGCTTCAAAAATTTTAAGCTTTGATTGTCATTAGCCATCTCCACATGTGTGCCGTTGTGGTTAGCAGATGAGGTAGTGGCAGCAGCGGTGACCTCCATGGCGGCGGAGGTTTCAGACGAAGTGGACTTGACCGGAAGCTTAGGGACGGCCAGGGCAGCCTCCTGGGCGGCAAGCTTGGCGGCGTCTTTCTTATCGTAAATCGGCTCAACTAGCTCTCTCCTTATCGCCCTCAGCTTCTTCTTTCTCTTCGATCTCATTTATTTCGCCATTGTTTCTTTGTGCTTTGTTGAACAATTCTTCTTCCTCTCGCCGCAGATTATGGTATCAAAAATAATTCACCGCAAATTAAGTAATTACACAATTACAATGTTGCCCTTTTTCAGATTTAAAATAAATCAAAAATATTATTAAATTGGGTAAATCTCAACCATCTAAAATTATAGATTTGTGGACATGATTAGTCTACACTGTCTCACTCTAATTATGTGGTCTCATTTGATTCAATCCATATATATATATATATATATATATATATATATATATATACAAAATAGTTCAATTATCGGTTTGATTCAGTTACTACAATGAAAAATCGAAAGGCAAAAGTCTAAAATCTAACAAACTTTTTTGACAAGGAAATTGCATTTTTATTAATCAATATGGAACAACAACATACAAAATCTGAAATCAAGAGGGAAAATATATCCTAAATAAACTTCACCTTTGTAACAAGGGAAAGGTAGGAAGAAAACAAAAAATAAAACTTAGTGGGCTATAATCTTGGTTAAATGAGTAATTGCTTGCACTTTCAATTAAGGTTTGGACGATCCACGCTAGACTTAAAAACGAATTAAAGTTTTTTTTCGATGTTAGTGCAAATTGAAATTATTTTAGTCAGGTTTGATCGATTAATTAACTAAATTGTCGCTACAAAAAAATTCCAATTTATCGATATAATTTATCGATAAAAATGATTTTGTCATTAAATTTTACAATTAGCTAAAAAATAAAAAGTATTGTTTCTTGCGAAACTATACCGACAGAAATAGTGTAGATATAATAAATATATACCAACAGTTTTAGATAATGTTGATAAATATTTTTCGATAATGATTTTACAACGATTTTTATACGCACATACAGTTTATAATTATTTTAATATTTACCTACATATTTTTCTGTAGCTAAATTGTATTTTTTATAGTGTGTGAGCAACTTTTAATTGTTGCTTTTCGTCGGACATTCTTTGGGTTTGTTAAATTTAATTATTTTTGGGATTAAATCCAATATAATCCATTAAGTTGTTTGGATTAGGGTAATTGATTTTAATCAAAATATCTTGAAACTTAAGGAAAAGGTTAATTTAATAAAATA
Source organism: Rehmannia glutinosa (assembly GCA_016081115.2). Classification (NCBI taxonomy): domain Eukaryota; kingdom Viridiplantae; phylum Streptophyta; class Magnoliopsida; order Lamiales; family Orobanchaceae; genus Rehmannia; species Rehmannia glutinosa. Next base: position 423,971 of record JABTTQ020001102.1, read on the forward strand.
TTGTATAATTAATAAATTTTTAATAAAGGAATGTACCAACACCACCAGACATAAGGAAAATGTGGTAATTTTGTTTGCAGAAGCAATTGTCTGTCTTAAGAAAACTTTGGCCTTTAAGTTCACCACTTTTCATTTTTTGCTTTTTTGGAGGGTTACATAAATATGAGGTTTTTGCTTCTTGGGAGGGTTACTTAAATGTGAGTTATTTACCTTTTTTATACATAAATATGAGTTTTTTTTTATTTTTTGGCTTTTTTGGAGGGTTACATTTTTCTTTTTTTTTTTGAAATTTTTTTTTTAGTACAATGGGGGGAATTTGGGGAGGGGACACACGCACTCTTATGGGATCGAAGTCATTCGGCCATTCACCCTTACAACACATCTCAACCACAACCACTAGAGCACTAGGTTGATCCCTTTTTGGAGGGTTACATAAATATGATTAGATGTTAGAAATTTATAATTCTAACCTGGGATGAAAGTTACTACCATTGCGACCCACACTAAAGTTTTGTCAGTTGCACTTGTGACATTTTACTAAGTGGTTGTTTGGGGACATTTTTTAGATGTTCTTTTGTATTTAAAAGTCTATTTCATTATTTAAAATAAATTGATCCTCCAAAAAGTTCATTCAGAAAAATTAGAATTTGCGGTTTTTTAAAAAGTCAATTATTAAAAAATTTATTTTCTGAATGGACTTTTGCATAAGTGCTCACGAAAATACACTAAATACTTTAAAATTAAATAATTTATTCTATAGGAAAATTATAAATTACAAATCTTGTGAAAGACTAGCGAACAATTATCTCTCTAATTTTTTTTATAAATATCAAGTATATACATAAAACTTTATGATATTTTAAAATCTTATCCTTCTAGAAAATAATAAAATGGTCCTTCGTATGATTACCTAAATTTCTAACTTTGTCCCGGCATATTTTCAGCAACTCAATTATTCCATTGTATTTGAGTTGTGTAATAATTGTAGTCAAAAGAAAAGGATTAATTTGTTATGATATTCCTCCCATCCAATAAAAGAAAAGATATTATTGTAAGTATTATTAGGACTTAGATAGTTAGACACAAAATGAAGGAACGTTTTATTCTTAAGAGTTTGAACAATTATTAAAATTGCAGATGTCATTTGAGTTGTGCAATATTAATTGTAGTCAAAAGAAAAGAATTATTTGGCATGATATTCTTCCCACCCAAAAATAAAAGTTATTATTGTAAGTATTATTTGTTAGGTTTTAGGAAGTTTGACATTTTAAGGAACATTTTATTCTTTAGAGTCTGGACAATTATGAAAATTGCAGATCTCGAATCTATTTCTGATTGTTGTTTTAGGCCCAACAATTGAGCTGTAATTATGCAAAAATAATACAATAGGAGATCAGAAATGGAATTTGGAAAGTGGGACTTGGTCACTTTTAACCGATCTTTGTGATATAGAATAAGATCTCACAACACTAAAATCTCAAATCTAGTTGGGAAATAAATGGATGCCCTAAAATTCGATCATGGGATTTAGGATATGCACTCTTTTTTTTTTTTTTTTTTTTTTTTTAATTAGGGGATAATAGGGGAACACAACTAGTCGTATGAGATTGAACTTAAAATATTGTGTGTGTGTGTGTATATATATATATATAGATTTAGTATCTATATAAAAACTAAAGCGCAAAAATTTGTATGAGGCAGTCTGCATGGACATTGTTTATGAGATGAATCCTAAATATTCTTGGAATGAATTACAATCCAAACCCAAACCCATTAAAAAGACCCATATTTTTGTGTTTTTTAATATTCCTCTCGTGATTTTAAGTCATGAGGCAGCCCTCACATAAGACCACCTCAAATACTAAATTTCTTTCCAACAAGTTTTATTGTACATGTGGAATATTTGAGTTATACACTCTTGAGCGTAGCTAGGGGGGCCTCCCCTCCCCTACGCATCCCAAATTTTTTTTGTCTCGCTTTTTCTATAGAAAAAACTTATATATATATATATATATATATATATATTTAAGGAATTGAATTTTAGGGAAGTGCTCGTATGTCCAGTGGCTACACTCACTGATTCGATTACACTAAAGGTAACAAGATTAATTCAAATTTTAAATTCACCACACTATTCTTTCAATAAAATTGGCAAAAGCGTTACATCGTGTTCCTTTGAGTTTCCATTTACCAAAAATGAAAGAAAAAAAGATAGGGAAATAACAAAAGGTAAAACAATGTTTGGTCGTATTTGGATAAGAGAAAATGCATAAGAGGGAGAACTTGGAATGAAAGGAATATTTAAATTGTGTTTTCTGGGAGAATTTTTGCTGTAGATTCCATTTTATATAAGGTTTTGTTGTTAATGATGTCCCGTCAAACTTTTTTTTATTGTTTTATATTGCATTTTCGAATGCAAATAAAACATATTATAATAATTATAATCTAAAAATATAATAATTTTTAAAAATGTATTGAGGAAGATGCACAACGCATATAATTATTTCAAGGAGAAAGAATTAAAGAAATTTTTAAATACAAACGAAACGTCATCTAAAAGGTGATAATTGATCAACCATTTTATTCAAAATCCCTTGTCGATTTAGCCCAATTTTTAGTGGGCTTCTTTATGATATGCAGGTGAATTGCAGCCCATGCAGTACTAATTTATGTAGGCCTGACCCATTACACTATCTACATATCATTTCCAACACTTAGGGCCTCTCCAACCCAACTTCAAATCTCACCTTATTACACCAAATATGCAAAAATCCTTCTCCAACCCATTTCTAAAACCTCACACCAAATTTGGTGTAGTGAATAGTGTTACACCAAATTTGGTGTAACACTATTCATTTACACCAAATTTGGTGTAATGCAAATATCCCACATTTGCCCTCAATTCCCTTCTATCTCAAAATTAAATTCCAATTGTATCCTCATTTTATATATAATTAATTTATATAATATGATTTTAATAATTAATTAATATTTCTATAAATTTTAATAAATAACAAATAATTATAATGTAAACTAAAAGAAATACTAATATTAATTTTAATATTTATTTTAGTAATATAACTAATTAATATAATATTAATTAAATGAAAGTTTATAGTTAATTACATTAATAATAATAAAATATAAGTAAATAAAATAATTGTATAAATAAGTAAATTTTGTTACTATAAAATGAAGAAGAAATAATAAAATATTCATTTGGTGTAAGATTTGGTGTAATGGGTTGGAGATGATTTTGTCAAAATTACACCAAAACACCAAATTTGGTGTAAAAACTACACCAAATTTGGTATTTTGGTGTAATTTTGACAAAACCATCTCCAACCCATTACACCAAATCTTACACCAAATGAATATTTTATTCTTTCTTCTTCATTTTATAGTAACAAAATTTACTTATTTATACAATTATTTTATTTACTTATATTTTATTATTATTAATGTAATTAACTATAAACTTTCATTTAATTAATATTATATTAATTAGTTATATTACTAAAATAAATATTAAAATTAATATTAGTATTTCTTTTAGTTTACATTATAATTATTTGTTATTTATTAAAATTTATAGAAATATTAATTAATTATTAAAATCATATTATATAAATTAATTATATATAAAATGAGGATACAATTGGAATTTAATTTTGAGGTAGAAGGAATTGGAGGGCAAATGTGAGATATTTGCATTACACCAAATTTGGTGTAAATGAATAGTGTTACACATTGGTGTAACACTATTCATTTACACCAAATTTGGTGTGAGGTTTAGAGTTGGGTTGGAGAAGGATTTTTGCATATTTGGTGTAATAAGGTGGGATTTGAAGTTGGGTTGGAGAGGCCCTTAAATCAGTCACAAGGAACAAGGATCATAAGTAAAAAGGATAATTACAAAAACAAACCCTGAGGTTTACCTTAATTACAATAAACTCCAATTATCTTTTAAAATTACAAACACCTCTTAATGGGTTACAAACACACCCTTGAGGTTTGTATCAGCCTCAACCTGACAAATATCTTATATCTCCCTCTTGAGGAAGCAATTTGTGAAATAGAAACAAATGTTATGGGGTATTTATAATTTTAAAAGATAAGTGAGTTTTTTTTGTAATTAAGCTAAACTTTAGGGGTAGTTTTTATAATTAACACTAAAGAAAACCCTATGAATCTCAGCATGAGGGCACATCATGAGGTGGAGGAAGCATTTTAGTTTCAGCAGTATCACCATTTTTGACAAGTATAACTGTACTCATTCCCCAAGTTTGATGCCTCTCCAAATGGCAATGCATCATCCACACCCCTGCACATCCACAATACACATAAATTAAATAACTCAATTGAAAACAAACTCAAATTTATGTTTTTTTGTAACCAATACATGTTTTTGTAACCCCATCAAACGGAGAACGAAATTTCCTATTCCATTCTATGTTCCATATGATATTTCATTAAACTGTATGAGTTCCACGTGTACAAGATGATGTTAATATTGTACACGTGCGCGTTACTTAGGTTTGAGCCTTTTGTCACACTCTCTAATGCTATAACCATATATCATATATGCATTTGACACCATTCTTAAACAAGTGTGAATATGACTTCAAAACAAAATAGTACATGTAAAAAAAGATTTAAAACAAACTCACCTGGATTATCTGCCCTGAACCTAACGGCAACCCAACCGTTATTCGGAATCCCTACCGTTGTCTCCTGAGGAGGATCGACAAGATTATACCCCAACCGGTCCTTTTCGGGATCAAAATTCCCAAATCCCCATCCAACAACATAAAAACCGTATCCATGTAAATGCATTGGATGATTATCACTTGCCAGCACATTAGTCCCCTGCAAAACCATCTCAACACTAGCATTGTACTCCAAAACCAATGCCCTTGTCCCAAAATCAGGTGTTAGAACATTATCAGGCAAATTCTTGCCTGTATAATCAAATCCATCACTTGGATATTTAGGAAAATTTGTCCCAAACACACCATTGACATGATAGTAATAAGCTTGGAGGACATCCATCCGTGGTGGGACGAAACTAATGTTGTTCAAACTAGCCGAAAATCTCTTGCCAAACGGGCCGTTGCACGGTTTTCCAGTGCAGTTTAACAAATTGACAGATACTGTTAATAACAAATGAGTGTCTATCTTAAGTGGGACATTTATAGGGTGTTCTTTGCTTGCCAGGCTTCTTAATTTCCTGGAAAAAGCAGTTGATGCTTGTGTGGCATTGTAAGGAGGGAGTGGCGGTAGCAAAGGCGACGAATAATTGCTATTTCCACTCCGATAGTCCAAAATCGCTGTCGTTGTGGTGTTATCGAATCCGGCTCCAAATGCACTTGAATATGCTCTAGCAGCCAAGTAGTACAATCCAGGGGGTTGATCGGCTTTTAGTAAAACGTCGATCGATTGGCCTGGAGTGATCATAATGTAATCTGTTTGGAATTGTTTTGTGTAGAAACCATCTGTTCCTACTAATGTAAGTTTGTGCCGTGCGGTGGAAAAGAAGACGTTTTCGTCCATGACGGCATTGACTATCCTGAGGAGATAGGTTTTTCCAGGCTTCACTTGTATTCTAAAGGTTTCTGTAAAAAATGTGGAGATAAATTGAGCCTTTTTTTTTTCATTTGGAAACAATGTGAATTTTGTGCAAGAAGTTTGTTATACCTTGTTTGGAGCATGGATAGAGATCACCTGGTTGTCCATTGATAGTATAAGCATCAGACAGGATTGGTTCTCCTCCTGTCTTGTTTGCATTTCCTGGTATGTCCATCACATTCTTTTTCCACCACTCCCCTAATTAGAAAAACTCTTCCATTACTTTAGGGATAACTATGAAAAACCCCTAAGGTTCGGCCTAATTACAAAACAACCAAAGGTTGTTTAAAAGTTACAAATACCTCTTGAGATTTAATTCCATCTTACGTTTTCCCTCTTCATAAGGAAAAAACATATCAAAACCCTTCATGGAGTTTATTGAAATATTACAGTTAACACTTTAAACTTAAAACAAAATCAAACGTCAAGGATTTTTTTGTAATTTTCATAAACCTCTCGATTTTTTGTAATTAGCCTAGACCTCAAGGGGGTTTTCATAATTATCCCATTACTTTATAAGCAAATAAACAAAAGAAACCGAAGTAGGCATTTTCTTTCTGAGAAATTGTTTGCCAAAAAATTTTGGCGATAAAGTGATTTATTGAAGCAAAAACAGAAAGTACTTGAAAAATAAAAAGGTTAAATAAGTTAAATGGAAGTGTTTGGTAATAAGCTGTAAAAATATTTCATTTGTGTGTAAAAATCAAATCGGAAGCAGTATTAGAAATCTAAAGCACACATCCTCATGCTTTTAGATTCTTATTAAATTATGCAGAAATTGTCATTTTTTTTAAATAAGTTGGGAGTACTGATTAGAGGGAGAGGAGAGGATAAATTTCAAAGAAACTGAAAGATATCGGGTTCGAACCCCGGTCAACACACTTACAAAGGGTGATCAGTACCATTTGAGCTACAAGCTCGTGGTACAGAAATTGTCATTTGAAAACACTAAAATCCACTTATTTTTAAGCCAAAGGTTGATAATCAGTTTTTTTTTTTTTAAGTATTTTCAAAAACTCTCTTAATTGTTCAAAATCCCCTTTATATCTCTTTGATATTCTATACTCATTACTTGATGTCCCCTCATTAAGATTATCATTTTTAATGCATAAATTAGGGACTAAGTGAAAATTACCTAGAATAATGGGAACCTCTGCATAAGGCTTGGGGAAAGGATAGCTAGTCCCTTGCTTTGGATAAACAATGATCATTCCATGTACAGTTGCTCTTGCCCATCCACTATGTGCATGCCACCAAACAGTCCCTTCTTCTGTTGTCAATTGAATCTTATAAGTGAAATTTTGCCCTGGCCTAATTGGACACTGGTTAATATATTCTGCACCATCCGACCATGGGTTTCTTGGCTGTCTCACTCCATGCCTGAGAACAGCACAAATATGTTGAGACATTTTGACATTTCATATATGTTAGACAGAGTCGTAAAAATTGGCTTAGGCGCCCCTAAATTAAAGCGATTATTAGAGATATCAAATGATCCGGGCCCATCGGGCCAAAGGGTAAATGGGCCCGTGCTAGTAGAAATTCCACCAGGTCGCTATATTTTCAGCCCAAGCCCAGTCCAGCCATGAACTCAACCCGTCCCTATCACTGGAACGACCTATCAGGCCAGGTTGATTTTTAATTTATAACTCTAGCTAGGGGTGTCCAAATGGAACCGAAACTGGGTTTCAAACCGTAACCGGAACTGTGGTCAATGGTTTCGGAACCGTTGACCGGTCAACAATTCCAAAACCGGAACCGTGTAATTCGGTTCCGGTTCCTTGGTCCCAAAAACCTTGGAACCGACGGTTTTAACCGTTGATGGAACCATGGTGGAATCGGCGATTAAAAACGACAATATTTATTTTTTAAGGTAAAAATATACTAGAAGATATGTTAAATATTTTATGATGTTTTATATTCGTAACTACATGAGACACATTTTAAACCAAATATTGTAAGTGAATTACGTAAAATTGATTTCTCTATACTCCAATAGTTAATATAATTAATTATATTAAGTACAAAACTAAATTAAATATTAAGTCAAAATCTTTTTCTTTCTTCTCCCTTTTTTTATAACTGAAATTGATAAACCATTTAAAAAAATCAAAAATTATCAATAGATAAACAAATGGTTCCGGTTAAAACTGGAACCGGAACCGTGGAACCGGGTTCCAAACTCGAACCGAAACTGTCGGTTCTGGTTCCGGAACCGTAGTCACCCCTAGCTCTAGCGATTATGTCCAAATCAAGAAAAACCGTCTCGGCCAAAAATCGGGTCTAGACAGTCTAGAGGACCAAAAAACAGTCCTAGGCAGCCAAAATCGACCAAATACAAATAAAAATGAAAATAAAAAATAGTATTGTTTCTAGACGTCAGCCCGACCAATTAGTGCCTAGCGATTTCAACCACCTTCATGTTAGATAAAAATGTGCATACCAATGAAGGGTTATGTTGTACTCTGCCTTGTTATAGAACTTGATGATCAGATTGTCTCCTCTATTAGCTTTTATAGTTGGCCCAGGAAATTTTCCATTCACTGTCAGGATTTTCTTTGTGCTGCATAATCTTGAGTAAGAACTTGACTTTACCTGCAATAATTGTAACCCATTGAGGTTTTAAGAATATTTGTCAAGAAAAATTTACAGTTGTAAAAAATTGTACCTCAAAGCTATGATGATGAGTTTTGCCATAGGTACTTTGAAGAAGAATTGCTAGAAAAAACAATAAAGTCAATTTTTTTGGACAGATTTTGAATTCCATTTTGATGTCCATTTTTTTTCCTCATCCCTATATATATTTCGTCAATTGTTTTGATTTGGTACATCCAGCATTTTATATGCTGTCATTATGTGTCACTCACCATTAATGGATGGAATTCTGCAGGTAATTCACATAACAATATTTTTTTTCTCTTTTATGACTATTAAAGCTGATTGAATTATTTAACTAATCTGCTTAACTAATAAATGAATAATAATAATAATATATAAAAACTTGGAATATGTATTTTATAAACAACTCTACTAAATCACGTGAGATTCTTTGCACTAAATAGCCATGTATTTGTTGACTACCAAATGACAATTATTTTTGTTTATGACCTAAAACAAATATTTAATTGATGTTTAATTGATGTTGGGTTGTCACGACATCGATTTCCATATACACACACATTCGGTCTGGATGATTGGGCCAATTGGGTCATCAAGCTAAGTAATTGGGCTTGTGGTTTAGCTAAGGTCAGTCAATTATTATGATAATTTAATTGGACTAAGCTACTCTTAAGTTCATATGACAATATTCTTTTTTTTTTGAAAAAAAAAAAAGAAATCCAACCTCTGTAGTTGCATACACTCGAACTTGAGCTTTTTTCACTAAAGAGAAATATCCGTGGCCACTCGACTAACCCCAATAATATCTTATGGCAATATTCTTAACAGTATATGTAGAAAAATTTAGTGTTAGGATGAAGAATTTAAATTCGTTATCTAGTGGTTAGACGTTTGTAACACTCACGTAAGTGTCTAGGTTTGATTCCCAACTGGATAAACCAAAAGAAATCAAAAGCCCACATTTACATGCTTTTTCGTGAAAAAAAAAATTCTAGTTTAAATTTGTAAACATGTTTTTTTTTATTTTTAATGATCAAAAGTTTTCTCTTGATTAAAAGTTAGGTAACTTACAATATGGAGACCTAATAAGAAAATGGCATAAAATATTAAAATGTTGATTGGAGTGGAAATCTGAAACAGCTTTCACCATCGGTGTCATTCCGTTATTTTTTTCCTATTTGGCGGCGGCGCGTGGTGGGGCCACACCGTTCGTGCGATTTGACCCACCTTTTAACCTTTGCTACTCCTTTCTCTCTCCTTTAAATGGAAATATCCGATTCAAACAATTCTTTGCCCCCACCTTAAAACAGAATATTTTCCACTCCGAAAATGATAAAGCGAAGTTTTTGTTTGGTGTTTTTCTTTTTTTCCTCAATGCGTTAAAAAATACATTAATTTTTTTTATTTTGAAATATTTCAAATACAAATAAAAAATCGTGCAAATGCAGCCGAAGTAAACTTTGGCTTCAGTACTGTTCAATTTATTTAAGTATTTTTTAATATAAAATATCAAGTTGATTCATACACAAAATATTAGGGCTCATGTTCATTATTCGACACAAAACTTTCAATAGAAGTTGATATTACTAAAATAAAGTTTATTCAGGAATCACTCGCTTGGTAGTCTAATGATAAAACATTTTAAAATTCAGGCATGTGTCTAAGTTCGACTCCTACTAAAAAAAGCATTAATCCATCAAAACCAGAGGCGGATCCACCTGGTGAGATGGCGTACAACTGTACCCCCAATTTGAAAAAACAAAAATATTTTTAGTTTAATAAATAATATTAATAATACATTTGTACCCTTATTTTTACATAAAATCATATTTTAACAATTAAAATTCAAGAAGGTGAAAATATCTAGATCCCTTAGATATCTATCATATCCCCATTTTCGAATTTCTGGATCCGCCACTGATCAAAACTATATCGTTTTTCACATATTGGCATCTAAACTTATTATTTTCTTTTTACATGTTATATCTAAACTATATCGTATTTATACTTTGTCATTTGAAGGCTGAAGCACCTTGATGACATAACATTTTAGTCAAGATCCTGTCACATGCATGACAAATATTTTATTTGAAAATATTTTGGTCAATTATTATCTTGTTCAATTTTAGTTGATTAATATAATTTTGAAAAGTCTTAATACTATTTTGCCCAAATCAAACAATCTAAAATTGACCAAATATGCACAAGCAAGAGGTTTGTCTTGCATAGTTGCATACGACGAGATCCCAATGAGATATTCCGACACCAAGGTATTCTGGATGATAAAGTATAAATCCCGTGTAATTGAGATGCCTAAAGAAAAAAGAGATGCTGAAATAAAAAAAAAATTGAGATACCAAAATGTAAAATTGATAATTTGAACAGGTAAAAGTTTTTTCCCCTTCATATTTTATACTCATTAATAATTAACTATTCATTTAGTCAAATAATTAACTATTCATTACACTTGAAAGATAAAAAATACAATTAATGACTCATTAACTAATTAATGAAAATTTGCATACTCCAAACTCAACCAAACTTCTTCTTCTTCCTCTCCTTTTTTTTTCCTCACTATTTTTTACTGTCAAATATTTAAATTATAGAATAATGCAAGTGGTCTGTGGCGGACCTGGTGGTGAAAGAGAACCTTTGACCAAGCATCAATCCATCTCTCTCATCTCTTTCTCTCTCTCTCTCTCTGCAACGACTTCAAACCCCCACCCCCAAGCTCCCATTTTTTTCTCTTTCACAGACCGTTGAACAATCTACCCCCAAATATTGTACTAAGAAAATACCAAACACTACGAACAAATTATAGGAAAAGGAAAAAAAGAATACGTTTTCTCTTTCTCCAGTTGCTTGCATTCTCCAAGAATCAATTCCAACTTAAATCAACTACTTTTTGTTTCTTCTGCAGCTTTTTTTGTGTGTCTTTTTGACTTCTGATTTCAGTTCTTGCCTCTTCTGGGTGGTTCAGCTCAGCCCAGTTTGTGAGTTTCTGATTATAATAGTTTTTTATTAAAAAAAAATCCCTCTACTTTTTTTTGTTGGTTAACAAGGGGGGTTGGATGATTATGTAGTGGTAAATTATGGAGGTGGGAAATTAGTATAGGATTTGATGAAGAATTTAGGGTTTTAGGTGGTGAATTTTGGGGGTCAAAGTATTTAATGGATCGTTCGTGTGCCACGATCTTCTACTGCTTTATTCTGGTGTTAGCTAGATTTTCGCGGGTTTCTGCCAACGCCGAAGGTTTGTCCTTTTTCTTTGTTATTATTATTATTGCAGTTGTGTTGTTTTTAGTTGTTTGTCTCTGATTTGATTTTTCACTTTCTTTATTGAGGAATTTGATGTAACAAATGCACGTTGACTTGTAACTAGTTCAACTGAATGGTAATTTAGTTTTATGTTAACCTTGGAATCTTGTGGATTAAAAATCAGTTTACAGAAGAAAGGCCGGTTACTGAACTGGATATGATGGATAAAGGTTCTTAATTGGATTTATAGAATGGTGGATTACAAGTAAAAGAAATATTAACAGTGATTAAAAGGGTACTTATTTAAATTCAGGCGAAATTTGATTTTTCTTTTTCTCCTTGTCAAACTAAGTCCAACTCGGCCGTATACATTGTTAATGGCTATGAATAGAATACGGGGTAAATTCTTGGCTCGGTGATTGGGTGATTGATAATGTCCTGATGTTTACTTATAGTTTAACTGGAATTTGATGTTAAACCATGTTTAAAGGCAGTTGATATAATAATTTTGGGGCAGGTGATGCCTTGAATGCAATGAGGAACAGCTTGGCTGATCCTAACAATGTCCTTCAGAGTTGGGATCCAACCCTTGTCAATCCTTGCACTTGGTTTCATGTGACATGCAACAGTGATAATAGTGTTACACGAGTGTAAGCCTGCTATTATCTCTCTTTCTACTCGAGCTACATTATTTCAGTAAAAACACACTATAAAAATAACATTTTTGTGTTTGTCTATGTTCAGTGATCTTGGCAATGCGAATTTGTCTGGTCAACTGGTTCCACAGCTTGGTCAGCTCCAAAATTTACAATACTTGTAAGTCATCATTTATCTGATTGAAATTTTAACCTTGTTATATTTTTTTTAGTCTCTTTATGTCCCTGCTCACTGCTTAGTGGCGACACCTTTTCACGATTTTCCTTCCAGTATTTGCTTCGTTTTTCATGTATAAGAAGGTTCCAATATTAGTCCTTGAAATTTAAGTACTTTTTAAAGGAAATGAGTTATTTACTCTCTTATATTTCATGTTAACCGATGTATCCAAGTTTTTATGCAACACTTTTATGCAACTTTCTTAAACTTGGTCTTTGGATGTAATACCCAAACCCAATGGAGAAGAATTGCTAAAGCTACGGGTGGTAGTGGTTAACATGGGGAACTTTTTTCCGTATTGTGTGATGGGAGAATCAAGACTCGCGATAGAAATAACTGTGATTTTGGGAAAGATTTGCGACTTAGTCAGAATGGACTTCTACGACGAATTGGTACAGTATCGTTTCACGTCCTTTCTCGTGCGTGCGATTGGCCACCTACATGCGGAAACAGTTATATTGTCATAGCTGGACTGTGGACATGATTGGATCTATGGGCAGAGTTTAGCATGTGCCAACTACTTTGATAACTGTTCTTGTGAGTGTTTATATTGCTGTAATAGAGAAATAAGCACAGTGTTCTTGAATGGCATATATGTATGTAGCGTGCCAGAACAGATTTGTCCAAATCAGTGATTATGCTCTGTTTTCATCTGATAATTCTCCGTATATTGGAATATCTGGTGTTTTATAGATTCTGCAATGGTGAACACCCTTTTCCTCACACGGTTACATCGAGTCCTTGTGTCTGAGAAAGAACCAATACATTATGATGGTCAAACACGGGAAGAGAAAAACGAAAAGAGATGGTCGTTATTCGGCCCTTTAAATTGCATTAGGGTGTCCATCATATATACAACCCATATTTAGACCTTTGTGCATAAATTTTGACATCCTTGCTATTTAAATTTGTTGAAATTTTTAGTACTTCTGGAAATCAGTCAGTGGACCACAATTACAGATGTGCTGGTTTTCAGCGAAAATATATTCTTCACATCAGTCCATTTGGTAGACATGAAATTGAAATCCTCCCAGATGTTGATGTCCTAATATGCAACTGCAGCCAATAGTACGGTGAAAGCTAATCATTATTTTGTTTAGATAAAAGTTGAAACTTACGTAGATGTATAATTTTAGTAAGTTACAAGACGTGACAAAGAGTTCAAGCTATCAGGTTATGGAACGTAGTCTCAAACTTTATGTAGCTGCTTTGCTGAATGTTCAGTCTCGCATACTTATCAAGACACCTTACTGTATGTTTAATTCTCTTTGCTAAGGACTTCATATACATCTTTTTTGTGATGACTTTAATGAAGTGTTTTCACTTGTAAAAATGCACCATTGGATCAATGCAAGCTGCTATTTCTTTTTTTTTCCTGAATGATCGTTATTTACTGATTATCATCTCAAATTCCCCCTCCCCCAACCAAAAACAAAGAGAGAAAGAAAAACCTCTTACTCTTCCTCTCTCTTCTGGCAGGGAACTTTACAGTAACAATATAAGTGGAAGGATTCCAAATGAGCTCGGAAACTTAACAAACTTGGTGAGCTTGGATCTTTATCTGAATAGCCTAAGTGGTCCAATCCCCGACACATTGGGAAGGCTTCAGAGATTACGTTTCTTGTATGGGTTCTCTTTGTTGAACTTTCTATTTGTGTATTTGTGTTTTTATTTTTCTTGAGATTCCTTGGCTGCTTTCTAAGTAAGATATTTTCCATCCCGAAATAGATGACATACAGGGTTTTCTGATTGATTTGCAATGCATTAGCACTTATGTTTAGGGTAGAATTATTGAACTTTGTCCTTTCCTATTTCTTCTTTAGAGTAATTTCTTGATTTTCTTTTCGATGATGAGTTTAAAGGATGAGAAGAAGAGGGTTGACTCATCTTGTTCCTATGTGATCATTAAGTTTGAGTGAGGGCTCTCGCATTAATGTGTAAATTTTGTTTCCGAACTAGTTTTTACTGTCTATTTTTCTTTGGAGATACTTATGCCCAAATTTTGTTGCTATTGTTGCATTGACCTCTTGCGGAAAGAATGGCGTTAAGTGGTTAGTCCATTGCCATACTAAATATAGTAGCGCCTCGACTATGATAGAAAAACTTCATAGATGTTGTCCAAAACATCTAATTATACTTTGTTGTAAGTGGGATTGAGTTGGATGCTACAAATATAAAAAAATCTTGGCTTTTATTACAGAGCATTTGGCTTCTTTTACTGTCAACTTGAAAATCCTGGAAATTAAGCATATGCATTTTGAACTTTTTTATGACAAGAATGTGAGGAAGTTGCAAGGCCTAAAATGAAAGGCTGCGTGAATTCTATCGCACATCTCTGAGCTAGATAGTGGAAAATTATGCTGTGTGTAATGACAGCATCAACTGCATTGGCTTTTCTTTGTCAGTGATTGTTTTTTCTTTGAAACTTAACAAATGTGTGTTTACCCTTTAAATACATAGGAGACTCAACAACAACAGTTTGAGTGGAGAAATTCCTGTGACTCTGACTACCGTTTTCACACTTCAAGTCCTGTAAGTAGGAAGTTAATGAATTTCCTTTTTCTTTTTTAATTTTTTATTTTCCTTTTGGTCTTTTGCAAACTAATATATATGTTTCTTTATTTGCTAAATGCAGTGATCTTTCAAATAACCGACTCACTGGAAGAATTCCAGTCAACGGATCCTTTCAGCTTTTCACGCCTATCAGGTTTAGTGCACTAACTTTGGCTTTTTATTGATGTAGACACAGTAATTGATTTTGGTGTTATTGCCGATTAACTTCCTTCTATCTTTCAGTTTTGCGAATAATCTCTTGGAACCTCTCCCTGTATCTCCACCTCCTCCAGTACCACCGTCCACGCCATCTCCTTCTCAAGGTTTGCAGACCCTCTGCCTCATCATGTGTTACTTGCCTCCTTGTCCATTCTAGAATAGAAAATGAACTTTGATCATTTAATTCATTGAATATAATACGGCCAGATTATTGAGGTAATGGATGATTTTAAAAAATCCACAAGAATATGCATAGTGCCCCGGAGAATTTATAGTATTTGTGACAATGCATAAACCTGAACACTTTTCTACCTCAACATTCTGAATTGGTGTACGTTGAAGTAATATGAACCTCTTTGCTGTGAGTTTCAAAGGATTGTTGAGTCATTCGTTGTTGAAATGGCATTATAAATTTATTTTAATGTGATTGATTAGTATAAGCTAATGAATAAATTGCAATTGCAGACAGTGCTACTGGAGCTATTGCTGGAGGGGTTGCTGCTGGAGCCGCCCTTCTATTTGCTGCTCCTGCAATTGCACTTGCATGGTATCGAAGAAGGAAGCCACAGGATCATTTCTTTGATGTTCCTGGTTAGTGTATTATAAAATGTCGTAAACTGTTAGCATACATCATAACATCCTCAATTTTCACTTTATTATTATTTTTTTTTTATTTTTTTGGTAATTTTATTGCAGCTGAGGAGGATCCGGAAGTTCATCTGGGACAGCTCAAAAGATTTTCCCTACGTGAACTTCAAGTTGCAACAGATAATTTTAGCAATAAAAATATTCTTGGCAGAGGTGGATTTGGTAAGGTTTACAAAGGCCGGTTAACGGATGGTTCTCTAGTGGCAGTTAAAAGACTAAAAGAAGAACGTACTCAAGGTGGAGAGCTGCAATTCCAAACTGAAGTGGAAATGATCAGCATGGCCGTGCATCGAAATTTACTTCGTTTACGTGGCTTTTGCATGACTCCGACAGAGAGGCTGCTTGTTTATCCTTATATGGCCAATGGAAGTGTTGCATCATGCTTAAGAGGTAGGCTTTATCTTCTTCTCATATTCCGTTAACTTGTGTTTGCTAGATAATTTTTTTAGGGCATTATTTTTTGGCTTCAACATTTATTTTATATTATTTCTAAGGGATAACTACAAAAACACCCCTGAGGTTTGGGTTAATTACAAAAAAAACCCGTTTCCTCAAAAAAAAAATTACAAAAAAACCTAGACATGTTTCAAAATTACAAAAAACCCCTTCAGGTTTCGTTTTGTCTTAAATTTAAGGGGGTAACTAATATTTTTTGTAAATGCCAGGGTTCTTTTTGAATTGTTTTCGAAAATCACCGGGAAAAATGTAAGACGGAATCAAACATCAAGGGTTTTTTTGTAATTTTCAAAGAACTCTGGATTTTTTTTTGTAATTAGCCAAGACCTCAGCGGTGTTTTTGTAAATATCCCTATTTCTAATGAACCTTGTGATGCATTATTGCAGAACGAGCTGAATCACAGCCTCCACTCGATTGGCCAATAAGAAAATGCATAGCCCTGGGGTCCGCAAGGGGGCTTGCTTATTTGCATGATCATTGTGACCCTAAAATTATTCATCGTGACGTCAAAGCTGCAAATATATTGTTGGATGAGGACTTTGAAGCAGTTGTTGGCGACTTCGGGTTGGCCAAACTCATGGACTACAAGGATACGCATGTAACCACAGCCGTGCGTGGAACAATTGGCCATATAGCTCCCGAATACCTCTCTACCGGTAAATCTTCAGAGAAAACTGATGTATTTGGTTATGGAGTCATGCTTCTCGAGCTCATCACTGGGCAGAGGGCTTTTGATCTTGCTCGGCTTGCCAATGACGATGATGTCATGTTACTGGATTGGGTAAGCATTACAATATCACATGCAATCATCATACTGTTTTTATATCTGGAAGCTTCTTATCCAAACTCTTTTGAAAATAGAAAGTCAACTTCTTTTTGTTTATATGGTCAACTGAAATCTTCCCCCTAAACTCTAGGGTAAATTACAAAAACTACCCTTGAGTTTAGCCTAATTACACAAAAATCATGTTATCTTCCAAAATTACAAATAACTGTTTTTTGTTTGTTATTAGACTGAACCTCAGGGTATTTTTAGATTTAATTATACTAAACCCCCAACTGAAATCTTCCCCCTAAACTTTAGGATAAATTACAAAAACTACCCTTGAGTTTAGCCTAATTACACGAAACTCATGTTATCTTCCAAAATTACGAATAACTGTTTTTTTTTGGTTATTAGACTGAACCTGAGGGTATTTTTAGAGTTAATTATACTAAACCCCCTACGAGTTTTTGCACTTTGCCCCCTGAACTTAATATTTTGTTGTACATTTTACCCCTCCATAGGCGCTATTGGGCGAAGAAACACTAAGTTCAGGGGATAAAGTGTTACAAAAAAGTTTAGAAGGCAATGTAAAAAAAACTTGCATACTTCAGGAGGCAGTGTAATTTACCTTTTTTGTAATTAACCCTAAACTTTATACTGGTTTTGATATTCTCTGTTGCTCGTCTCACGGACAACCACCCGGACTTCTGATTTAATTTACTACCTATTGATCTCTTTGATTTTGATACAATTTCTTTCTTACTTGTTCAGGTCAAGGGACTTTTAAAGGAGAAAAAGCTGGAAACATTAGTCGACGCAGATCTTCAGGGTAATTACATCGACGAAGAGGTAGAGCAGCTTATCCAAGTAGCTCTACTCTGCACACAGAGCTCTCCGATGGAGCGTCCCAAAATGTCGGAAGTTGTCCGAATGCTTGAAGGTGACGGGTTGGCTGAGAGGTGGGAGGAGTGGCAGAAGGAAGAAATGTTCCGTCAAGAATTCAACCACACGCATCACCCCAACACCGATTGGATAATTGCCGATTCCATGTCGAATATCAGAGCTGATGAATTGTCTGGGCCAAGATGATCTTTAGCTGGTTCATAGTTTTTATCTTTGTATATGGTTTTCATTTTTTCTTGTTTTTTCTATTTTGTTAGTGTTCCAGATTTCATTACGTCTGATAATTTTGACGATAAGGGAGGAGGGTCTATACGTTATAGGTCACTTTCAGGTGAGTTTGAAATCTATAGCAGGAATCTCTGTGGAAACAACATTGTTTTTTTATTTTTACCAATGTACTACTCTGTTTTATGTATTTGTATTGCCAAAGGTGGTTTAAAAAAATAAGAACGTTCTTTTCTTTTGTTTTCCTTTTTTCTTTTTCTATTTCTGAAACTGAATTAGTCTACATTAACAACAAACTAAGCCTTAATCCCACTATGGGATCAGTTATATGGATCATATTAAACCATCGTTTACGGGCGAGCTGCACCGCACTATTTACCCCTAGCCCAAATTTTTTTCCCCTAGCTCAACTATTTTTTCCCCATACGAAAAACATATAATTTTTTTTTAAAAAAATTCCACTAAAAATAACGGGATAAAAAAATTTGGGGTGTGCCGGGGGCCGGGGTGGCCCCCCCTTAGATCCGCCCATGATCGTTTACGGT
Organism: Rehmannia glutinosa; assembly: GCA_016081115.2. Taxonomy (NCBI): domain Eukaryota; kingdom Viridiplantae; phylum Streptophyta; class Magnoliopsida; order Lamiales; family Orobanchaceae; genus Rehmannia; species Rehmannia glutinosa. Next base: position 442,665 of record JABTTQ020001102.1, read on the forward strand.
GCAAAACCATATTCTCATTTATATCAAAATATAACATGTCTTTTTTAATAAGCAGTCTACCAAGACCTACTCTTTCAGGGCATGTAAGTATCTAAATTGATTTGTAGGATTAACATTTAGGGTTAATTACAAAAAGTACTCAAAAGTAATTACAAAAAAAACAACTAAGTTTCATAATTACAAAAGCTCTCTTAAAGTTTGTTAAAACTAATGAAATTTGTGTAAAGTCGATAATGTCCCTAACAAATTTTTAAAAAAAATTAAATTGAAGAAAAATAGAAGTGGACGGACAAAATTATTCCATCTAACTTGAAACTTTTTCGTAGTTTATAACAAACTAGATGGGTGAAAATTGTTCTTCATAACTAGAGGGGGTATTTGTAAGATTTTTGGGAGAATTTTTGATGTTATGTAATTTGTGGAAAATTAAAATAACTTTCAGTTATTCTTGTGTTTTTTTTTTTAATTCAAATTTCATTTTTCTTGTTTACTAGTCATGTTTAGGATAATTGGTGAAAAATAATTCATGTGAACTGTTATATTTATGTTTAAATTGAATGATACAGTTGTAAGTCATAATAGTTGGTAGTGATTTTTTTGTAGTATGCTATGAATAGCCAAAGGGCATTTTTGTCTCGTAATTTATGGACTGCATGGACATGCTTTGATATCAATTTTTTGATGACATCAACAAATTTCATCAACTAATGGCTAAAGTAAACCATTCGACGGAATAAATTTCAAAGATATTTTCTGTAATTTTAAAACCTCATCCTCATGAGTACTTTTTGTAATCAACCCTAACATTTATGCAATCCAGAAACCCTTGAAAAATTAGCTTGAAGTTGCATTGTTCTTGTCATATATGTAATTTTATAACAGGAACAAGAGGTGGTCTTACATGAGTTCGTCCTATGGACTTAATTTCATAATACGGATACTACAAAAACACAAAATATAAGATTTTTTATGGGTTTGAGTTTTTGGTTGGAATTCTATTTACACATAATATTTGTCTCATTAACTATGTCCATGAGACCGTCTCATATAAGATTTTGCCTCGGAACAAATACTCATACATTTCATGTTTCTGTTGGCAAATTCGTATTCGGTCCTGTAAATTGGCTTGTATTAACTTCGGGAACGTTTATGTTGGTCCATTATCTTTAAGTTGAAAATATTTACAGTTTAGCTGGAAGGTCCAAAATACTTAGTGGTAGTGATCTTTGTAATCAATATCTAATACTATCTCATCAGCATTCAACTCGAATTCCAATCTGATAACAATTTTTCAAGGCTGTGCCTGTCATTTTTATCCCAAAATGGCAAAAACCCATAGTACATCTCCCTGGAAGATGGCAAAGGATCTGGATTAAATAAATTCTAAACCGGTGGATTACATTTACATAACAACTCCAATAACCACCAATCACAACATTCAAGAGAACGGTAACTTAAAAAAAAAAGAAAAAAGAAAAAGCCGGCATACAACACTATTAGCTACTCCAAACCAGCAATCCGACTGATGAAATATATCCATCCAAAAGGAGCTTGCAAAAATCACCATCACTGGAAAGTGATTGATTGTGTAACACTAAATGACTACAATATCATATCATGATCTCCCACTAACACAATTGTAATTGCACATATGAAACCAAAAAGTTCATGTACCGAAATGGGTAGAAAGCTTCACTTTCTGCCGGTCGTTCCAGTCCGTGGCTTGCCTTTGACCTCTGCCTCCTGCAATGAACAGCAGCACATACCATGTTGATATTACCAACACTTAAGACTTTCAATGATAAACAAAAGCAACCTCTAATTTCGGACTGATCAAAAGAAGGTACCTGTGGCAGATGTAGGTAAATATAGGATTTTGCTGTTGATGGATTATGATTTTCGGCACCCTTGCTCCAATCATAACACACCTGAATTCAAATTAGACAGATAAAATTCACATCATGTTTTTTGGATATTAATTACACTAACCTTCTCTATAGAATAACTAATTACCAACTTCTTTCTTTTCACAATTATTTATTAAAAAAAATCCACCCGTAAGAGTTTTGAACAGAATATGATGATGTTAGCAAAAAATAGAAAATAACGAGTTTTTTATTCTGCCCCTGACCCAACAATCCTTATATTGCAAACAAAAATATCCTTGGTAAGAAAATATAACAATTGTATGTATAAAAGAGGAATAATATAAAGAAACACTAATCCAAAATAATAAGAATCTCATGGAAAAAATTAGTTGTTTTGAGATTAAATTAGCTTCTTTTTTTTTTGCGCTTCCAAATATATGACACATTAAGTCACTAACAATCATTCTTGAATTTGTCATTGAAAGATTGAAATATGAAAAAGGAGGTGCCTTCATTAAATAGATATTAGATAGCCTTAGTTTTATATTGGAAAATAATTATAAAAATCTCGTTGCATTTATATTATTTTCCTTTCAATATTTTTTCCTTCTCTGTTTCTCTTTCAATTCCTTTCCTTTTTTGATCATTGCTTTTCTTCTCGTTTTCACAGTGGCAAAAGGGAAAAAAAGATTAATAATAATGACAAAAGGTTAAAATACAAGGTGAAAGTTGTTTCTAACGTTATGTATTAAGAACTAGTGTTTTAATTTGTCACTATAGACAATTAATGGTACATGTATAGTAACAATCGATTACCACGATTGATCTGTGACAATAGTCTTTGCCACTGCGCATGGGCCACTATTTTTACCACTATTAAGCTTGTAAAAGTTTCAATATAATATCTGTTTATATATATTAGTGACATTTTTCATATTGTCACTTAGTATATTGCCATTAATATTATTTATTCTTACAACGGATGATAAAACAAAAGAGAGGATATGAACAAGTAGGAGGAAAATGAGGACTGGGTTGAGGGCAGAAGGAGGATAAGCAAGACACACACACACACACACACACACAGAGAGAGAGAGAGAGAGGAGGGGGTAGCCAAGGGGAAAGGGGAGGAGGGAGTGTCGATCTAGGTTACATTTGCGCTTAAGATATTATGAACATATATGGAATGAATTTAATTTTAGATAAATCATAAGAACAACTCTTCAACTGTACTATAAACATTACAAAAAGACTCCATCCTAAATATATAAACATTACTGAAGCATCAAGGGGCAAAATGGTCATTCCATAAATTGGTACTAGGCTTTTTCAATTTTTTAATTCGAGTGCAAAGTGGTCAATTTATGACTTCTATTTGGTTGTTTTAGTGGAGCATACTTAGAGGAGAGGTCTTTATAATATAAAGACAGAGAAGGCGAGTTGACAATTTAGTTACTTCAGAAGGAAATCAGTAATTAACACTTTTCTTTTATAGTCAATCCTAAACATATCTAAATTCGTTGAATTACTGATATCAACAACAAAGGGAGATTTCCTGAATGTCCTTTTGTTTTACCAATTTGCATACTTGATTAACTCATGCATAATGTTACTGAACATGCAGCAAAGACATACCGAGTAAGCAAATATTGAACCATCATTGTTGAAACTGCTGCAAGGTATTGGCTGACTGCACCTTAGCATCGCCTAAATAATCAACAAAATTATGAACAATACAGATGGATGTCAATATTAAAAAGCTGCAGTACAGAACATAATGATAACTGAAGCAAAAATATGTTATACCTTAAGCCTCTGTTTGCTATCTTTGTCCCAAAAATTAAAGGCTCCATCAGATCCAGCAGTGGCAAATGTGTGATGTACCTGAGGTGTGGTCAACAATAGAATTGTTTAGAGAGATGTGCAGAAACTACTAGGATTCATAGATCATACCGCAGGAATTATTAACATAAGAAACATCAAAACAACAACCATTTCATGTGAGACTTCTTTAGAAGATTACTAAATGTCAGATATTTGAGTAAGTTGGAATATATAAAATCTTTGACAAAGCTTTAAAAGAAAATTGTGCAAAAAAAACAAATATGCAATGCTAGGACTTAAAGCCAACAGATAAATAAAATAATTGAGATACTTTGAGTGAAATATGTAACAGTACATTATATCAGGATACAAGTCAATAACTAATTAAGAACACATAATAATCATGTATTAAAGTCTATATATAACAAGTAAATATCTAATTAAATTATAACTCCCATTTCTAGTGGGACCCAACCCTCATCATCAAGTCTTGGGGCCTCAGCTTTGCCCCTTGAGCTAAGCATCATTGGCAATTGAGTGACTATTCATTCCACAATTCTATAGAGCGCAGCATTATGTTTGCCTTCTAATAATAATATCAGGAGAAAAGCAAAAGATGTACAGCAAATATATTTGTACATAACAGCTCCTTCCCATGAATAAATCTATTTTGGTACTTCCAATGGTTGTTTCAAGTGTATCCACATGAAAACAGGAAAGGTTAAAGAAATAAGTATGACTTTCAATTCACAAGAGATCAGAAAAATTATTTCATTATCTGAGCCATCGTAAATTGTCAGTATCGGATAAAATGTGCATAGACCATTTTCCATGACAAAGTACAGACTGTAGGCTAATGATGGTTGACAAAAGGCTCAGTATGATATTCTTTTCCAGAGAAGTCAAATAGCAGATATCTCTTTGCAGTACTGGCAAACATGCATGATACATAAGTGGTGAAAACTTTTATCCCACCAACAACTTCAAATTTTCGCCTACCTTCCTTTAACTGAGAAACATGAAGTCAAGAAAAAGAAAATGAAGAACATTTAAATAAAATATCTTACAGGGTGAAAATTGAGTGAGTTGACGGAGTAAATGTCATTGCCATCTCTGTGGCATTTAAAAGTAAAGTTTTTACTTGATTGTGAATCATCAAGATGGTGTACCCCGACTCTCCCTTCAATTGAGCCAGCCTGCAAAAACAATGTCAAAATGTGGCAGTATAAACTAATTCACTACAAATAGTGATTGGATTAACCATTGAAACTTCAGGACATGTAATAAATCACATACATTTTTACCCATACATTCAAATGTTTAAAATTACTTTCATGCAGTTCTATAAAATGCAACTAAAATAAAATTGATGTTAAAAAAAAATTGATGAATCCAAAAACAAGCATCGAACAGAGTGAAATAATAAAAATCGAAAGCATCTGCAGCAGAGTAGGAGAGGCAAAAAGCACTGGGCAGATTAAGAGAGATTTAATCCACATCTCGTTTTTCAGATATCTGTAAGGTTAAATACAACATTACATGATGCCTTGTAAGCACCATATAACCATTTTCAGGAAACAAAATCATTGAATGAATCAGGTGATTGCTTTCTAACATCTTGTCCTTTTTCTTCTTTTACACCTAAGTTGCTTAGATGGCAAACAAGAGTCGTGGTACGCTTGCTCCAAGTATTAAAACGTTTTGACCGGCTTCAAGAAGAAAAAAAAGAGGTTGATTAACTCCTTGGCATACATTGGATAAACTTGGAAGTTACGAATAAATCCACAACAAATTGCAATGCTGGACAAGTTTCTCAGTCAAGTTAATCCTACAGGGAGACCTACATATGAAGCTTAAACAATGAAATGGAAAACAAAATACTTTATTCACTCATTTGTGTACTTCATGTTGGTCGAAATCCAAACAGAATTTAAGTTCAAATTGAAGTATCTCTGAGTTTAGTTCACCAAGAATAACAGTATAATTTGTTGCTTATGACTTTCATTCAAGCTCTAACGAAATTGGATGCATTGAATTAAGATTTAAGAATTGCTCCAACAGAACTCAAGTCTCAGCAGATGGGTTGACATCTTCTCATATTCATGTTATGCCATAGCTAATATCATTAATAAGTATCACCCATGCTTAATGAGAACAAGGCACAATGGAACCTTGTGATATTAAAGACTATCAGCATAACAAATTCCAAAGATAGAGAAACTTACTAAGAAGCCTTGCTGATCAGGGAACGCAGCTAAACACCTAGTCTGGTACTTCAGGGGTGACACAACTCTCTTGAACTCAGACTGGCAATTTCAGAAGCAGTTCATCATATTTGCAGAAGGAAGAGCATCATAGATCTCATAGAAAATTCTATATGATTATTCAATCAAAGATAGGTAACTTAAAATGTACAAAATCCAACTCCTCTTTTGCATTCACCCTAACAGGGACATGAAGAAACTAAAATACCAAGATTATAGCAGCAAGACCAAAAAAAGTATCCAAATTACCAACAAGATCACTCGTCCAAAAGAAATAGGTTGTGCCAGAGAATAGCTTCAAAAACACATTTTGAAAGGATTAATTATGCCAGTCTTGTATACAAAAGCACTAATATAGCTGCAGACAAGCAAAGCCACCATCACAAAAAATGGTGAATAGAAACTTGGAATGGTGGCCATAAGAGAAGAGGTAATAGTTTGATGAAATGAGACCTAAAGTTCTATCAACCATATGTCAAATAATTTATTAATTAAGGCATGCAAAAATTAAAATCAGATATTCTCGGATCAAACCACTTTAGGCATAACTTGAAGAGCTTCCACTTTTGACATGACAACAGAACTTGACAATTAATATAGTTTTCGCTTTGCCACTCCTACCTAAAACGAGCCCACCAAACTCTTTAAGATTCACTAGAGCAAATGAACCAGTCAATCAACTAATATCTGGTGTATTATAAGCACTTTCTTCAAATGACAAAGTCCCTCCAGTAGTAACAATATCATAATAAAGAAAACTCTTCAAGATAATGAAATCAATATCATCAATCTGTAGAAGCAAGAACCATTTCGTGACGCCTTCCCCTGAAGTGCCTTGCGAGACTTTTAGAGCTCAAAGAAAACTAAATTTCTCATTTCAAATTAGCTTTCCACATGTTCAAAGAATAGATCCATCACCAACAGAGATATCATCGAAGGAAAAAGGAAATCAACTTAAAGAGATAACTCCTTTCACAACTAGTCCTAGATTTCTCTCAACTGTTTCTGTCCGTAGTTGTATGTGGTTGCTTGCATCCATCTCATAACAGTCCAAACTTGCTCCTTTTATCATGCTCATTATTTGAAAAAACTCGAAAAATTCACTCAGCTCTAAGCAGGTTAATTAACGACGAATTACAATTCAATTTTCAATTCAAGGAACGCATACGAAATGTGAACATCTTAGACAAAGTTACTTTTATTTCAAATTTTGAAAATTTTCGTAACTGAATTTTTTTACGGATATCAATTTAATTATTAAACTCTCCTCTATTTCACCAAACAAGTTAGAATGATTTAAAAATTACATGAAGAGGAAAAATACCTGAGGGTTCTGCAGGTTGAAAACTATAAGATTCCTATCAGCAGTGCCAACCACCATAAGAGGATGTCTAACAGTAAGTGCATAGCAGCGCTCAGGAAGCTGCTGTACCCAAGTTGGGTTTTGCTGTCTCAGATCCCAATACCTGAAAATAAATAGCATTTTTACCAAAACTACCTCAGCTTTCATAAGTGAGAAAATTACATGCCATAGGCAATAAATCTGATTGCTGCGGACCTTGCTAATTTTTAAGAGGAAAATAAGTATTTCATAGTGAAACTAAATAATACTTGCTATATTGGCAACAAAAAAGAGTAGAACAACCTAGCATGATCTCTAGATCAATTAAACGTAGTTTTGGATGAAAAAGTTTTGAAACCCAAGAGGTGTTGCAAAGTATCAAGGAAGGAGATATGGCCAATGCTAGATGATAGAAATAATAAAAGAAAGCACTATTTAGGATCTGTATTATCAACAAATGTCCCATCATCCCATCCCTGTCCAAGATAATTCCATGCGCTTTTAGGAGGCATGTATATCGGATAATGCAACAAATAAAATACACGGAAAGAAATCAAGTAGTATTATGATTTTTGATATGTGGACTATGGATTAGCACAAAAATATAATAAATTAAAATCAAATAAATTAAAATGTTATACCCTGAGAATCAAACACAACACACTTAAATAAAGCATTGGAAATACCCAAGATTATTCTCATGCAAATGATATGTATTCAAGTTTGAGATAGTGAAAATTCAAGATACTCATTCAAGTTTGACAATTGACATTATGAAGCCTGTTCACTGCAACCTGTCTTCGTCTCGAAGATATAGCCTTAGCAGCACGAATGCACAGAGGGAATGCCTCTTTCAACAGTGCAAATTTAGGGGCATTCCTCTCCTATTCAGATATACTGACAAGGCTCGATCATAGTTAAATGCACTTGGAATTCAACACAAGTACGCACAGTGAAAGACATCAAGGAATTACCTAAGTGTCTTGTCCCAGCTTCCTGTCACCAAGAGATTCATTTCTGGGATCCAAGCAAGCTCTTTAACAGGAGCATCGTGCATGGCCACAGTTACGGGTTGGCCACCAGACAACAATGGCCACATTTTAACTTGTTTGTCACAACCTCCAGAAAAGACAGTTGTCCCATCATCCTTCCATGCTGAGCATAAGACCTGCCCAAATTACAAAGTAAATAACTATGGGAACAACAAATTCACCTGAGTATAACCAATATCAGAGGATTATTTTGATGGCATCATTACCGGTTGATCATGTGATATTGATGCCTTTGGAACAGTGTTGACAGTGGTTCCCGATTTCTGTACCTCCCAACATCGCACCTAAGAAAAATTTGTCATAAGGTGTACTATGTTAGCTCTTCCAACAACTAAAGCAACAAATAATGCTTGTCTATGAAAATCCACTCGCCACCTTCGCCGTGAAGGACAACATAATAATCACAAAGAAAAAAATTAGCTGAAGAAAAAGTTCCTAAACTGGAACTCATACATTCCAACAACATTTATAAGAAACTGGCACAATACATATCCAATTGAGAATGAAGACTTGATACATGCTGCTTTTGACCTAACACAGACACTACTTTTCAAGTATTACACTATGGGATGCTCTTGACAAATTGATTCGATCTCATTATTTTCAAACCCTTTCAACTTCAATCGTTGGCATTGGGCCCAACAAGCAACCACATTGATTAATTAAAGTACTCCACAAAAACGTAAAGGGAGAGGGAAGAGCGTTATTACTAAAACCAAAGAAAAAAGCATACCTGATTATCCCACGAAGTTGCGACCAAGAAATTGGCCTTAGGACTAAAACACAAGCTAGATACTGAATCACTCGGCGGTGATACCACCTTCAAGAAACCCAGTAAAATGATATTGAACAAACATATCAAATGATACTCAATATGTACTTGGAAATAGAATGGAGAATCCAAAACAGAGCAAAGAAAACAATTGCAGTGCAAATTGCCCAAATTTCGAAAAATGAAACAAATTACAATTACCTCCGTTGAACGATTGGGATTCGCGTTAGTTGTAGTAGCGCCGAATGTAGCCATTTAGATATATTGTTAAACCCTAAAGGAAAAGGAAATGTCAAATAGTCCCAGAATATTCAGTAAGTTTTTGTCGCAGAGAACAAATTTCGAACAGGAGAAGGAGGATAACTACAGGAATTGATTGGCTCAACCTTTGTGTGTGTGTGTGTCAGTGTGTGTGAATATTTGTACAGAAAAAGCTCAGAGATTTGAAAGAAGGGTAGGCGGTATAAAGAGCATAGCGTTGGGAAAAAGCTAAAAGCATGTATCAGGTTTTTGCTTGCATTCAAGTTTATATATTTTTTATATTTTTTTTATTATTTGTAGTTGATTGATTTTTTTATTTTTTTATTTTTTTTGAGCAATGTGGTTGATTGATGATATTTTGATATATAAAAAATATAATTATTTATAATAGTGATGAAATTTGAAATTTGGATGTAATAATCTATGTATATAAAAATGTTCTTTTAAAAGTATAATCAACCCTATATACTAAAAGAAAAAACAAGTTGTCACATGTCTTCACCTGAGCAATTTGGTACACGTGTCAACACCTTATTCTTCCAAATTCATGTGTCAACTTCATACTTAGCCGTGTGGCAAACCATGACACCACCTTATTCTTCCAATTATATATTGATTTACTATATCAGTTTACTATCAATTTATCATCAACTTAATAATTAAATTTCCTATTTTCTTATATAACTATTAAAATCCAATCAAACATTTAATTAATAAATTAAATAATCCCAAAAATCAAGGATATAAAATTAGGAAGTTATTTTTGAGTTTTCAAATTAATTGTGAATTAAATATTATTATGATACAAAAAACAAGGATATAATTTCAATTATTATCTCTAATATTTATTATACTTTTATTTTTTTAAATCATTTACGGGGGTATAACAATTATATTAAATATATTTCTTGAGCATGACAATGATTCATTATTTTTATCATAACTAATTTATTAGCTTTTGTGCGAAAGCAAATTACGGCCAAGTATTTGAAATTAGCACAAATAAACAATTTTATAGAGATTTTTCTCCTTTCCAGAAAATATTCAAAAATTGAAATTGCACTCTTTCAACTATTTAAAACTAATACGGCTTGAAAATTCGTTGTTGTGACGAGGATATTACACTTTCAAGTAGAATAAATAATGTAGTTTACAAAGAATTTTTTTAGAATTTGAAGTAAACGATTGTATGATACTCTTCTAAATTTTGAATTTCTTTTTTAGTATTTATAATTAGTATTTTGGATCTCTTATAACTATCATAGTTTGCGACATAATTTTTTATTTTTTGACAAATCCGTGTAACACACGGGTATTGTTCTAGTAAGGTTATATATTTAGTTATCAACAATTTGTATTCTCTCATTGTCCGGTATGTTAATAAGTTTGAGAATTTTTGTTCTTTTAAAATGGGATTTTTATTTTAAGTTGAAACAAGGGGTTTTTCTAGTCAAATCACATAAAAAGGACAAATCTAATCATCATTGCAATTAACTAATAAATGTGACTTTTCAGTCAATTCTTTTCTTTTTCAATACAAATTTCACGCATTTATAGAAAAAACTTACAACTAATTACAATACCGAGTGAAAAACAGCTGCAAGCCCTATAGAATCATAATTATATACAGATCTAAAACAAAAAATTTAAACCTAATTAGATCTAACTGATCCATAGAATCAGAACTTCGTAACAGAGACACTAGACAAAACACGTATCAAATATAGTATTGTTTATGTCACGTATCGTCGGGTAATGACTCGTCCGATCTTCTGAATAAAATGGAACAAAGTTATTAACTTTAAAAAGGGTTCACTTATTTGGGACAAATAAAGCCATCTTTTAGGGACAAATAAAAGCCACCAATTTGGGACAAATTTATTTATATTAAAAGAAATAAAAATTATTCCGCCCATCCTCCATAGGCGGATGAGCGAAATCGGTTGGGCTTTGGGAGAGAAAAAAGAGAGACCACGTGTACATAGATTATACTTTTCGAAGACCTAAATCCAAAATTGCAAATTCCAATTTAGTCAAATTACATAAAAACCTTGTAGCAAAGTACATCTGTGTTTGGTAATTGTTTGGTAATCTATTAGTAAAGCGTTTATAAATCCAGGCATGTATTTAGGTTCGATTCCCACCAAAGTAATTCTATCCCCTTTCAGGATTTGTGCTAACAAAAAAAAAAAAAAAAGGTACATCAGTGCTTGTTTTGTGAAATTCGTATGAAAGGAGGGGAAATGTGGTGTAGTTCTAACGGCAATAATTGAGAAATGGGCTGCTAATGATGGGCTTAAGATGCGCACTCGGGCTTGCCTGTCTCAAGCCCAAGCTTCTCAAGGGTGTTGGACTTGGTTCAAAACTTCAAATACTAATAATGGTCATTTGGTTTCATTGATTATTTCGCATTTTTATTTTTATTTTGAATAAAAAAATAAAATAGAATGCATTTATTTTCCATATATATATATATATATAAGATATACACATTATAGTTACTATTGTTTATTTACTTCCCATATTTATTATTTCAAGTTTTAAAAATGCATTTATTTTCCCTATATATATAAAAGATACACACATTATAATTACTAATATTTTAATTTTTTATACAAAAAATCAAATAATAAATAAATATTAATTTTCAAAGCTATATAGTTAATATAAAAATATAACTAGCTCATTTCATTTATATATGAAAATTATTAAGGGTATTTCCAACCTAAATATTATAAAAATATAAAAATAAGTTAAAAAACTTATACCCAATGGGCTTTAAATATTAGCATGATGGTAAAAGGGGCAGGGGGAGGGGGGGCGAGGCGAGGCGAGGGCCGCGAGGGGAACGCGCTATTACAACCAGAGGCGAAACTAAGGGGGCAAGTGGGGCCATCGCCCCAAAATATTTCAAAATGTGATTTTTCTACTTGTTTTTTATTTTAAAAATATACCTATACTTATGAAAAATTGCATTTGCCCCCCCCCAAAAAAATTTGAAAAAAAATCATATATAGGTATTCAAAATAGATTTCGCCCCCCCAAGTCTCGAATCCTGCGTCCGCCACTGATTACAACTATATTATTTCTATTTAAAATTTGTGGTTGAAAATTTGTAATGTAATGTATAACTTTAACTATAAGAAATTTTATTTTAGAATTAATGTACTTAATTGTCGAGCTTCAAAACAAATAGTAATATTTCATTCCGATTTAGTTGCAGTGAGCTTGAGAATAAGATTCCAATAAAGCATGCATGTCCCTCCAAAGAAGTTGAATCATCGAATGACGTATTTGCTAATACTAGTATTTATTTTGGGAAAATAATTTCTTCGGTCAAGTTAAAGTACTCATCCTTAATTAAATTCAGTTAATTTTTTTTTAAATTGAACATTTAGTTTTATTTTAACCGAAATTGTGTAATTTTATCGAAAATTGTTGACTATGGCTAGTCATATGCAACTATGTCAAAAATTTAGAGATTTTGGTGATTTATAAGAAAAAATTGCAAAAGCCAAAACATTAAAATCCCCAAAATTTGTGTCAACTTTTGCGCCAAATTATCAAGTCCCTAAATATATTAGGCACATTAGCATTCACGGTCCTAGTTAACAATTACGGTGAATGACACGATTCCAGTTAAAATTGGACTAAATGTTTAGATTTTTGAAAGATATTAGACTAAATTTTTAAGGTGACAAGTTAGAGAACTAAATCTCGAAGTAGAGCAAATTACACGAGTCAAAAAAAAAAAAACTATTTTCCATTTTAAACACACTAATATACTATTAATTTATTTTTTCACACAGAAAATAATGTAAAAAGGAAAAGAAAGTCTGAGAAATATTTATTTCATAATACATATACATATACTTTTTCTTTGTTGAAAAGGCAAGAGCTGGCCTTTCCTTGAGAAAATCCAAATATGTCTCGAAATTAAATTACCTTTTTTCAAACAACGCACCACACTTTACTGGAGATTGGAAAGCAGTAAAAAATCCTCACAGTCAAATTTCAAAGGTACGTGTGGTAAAATGTTTGACTCAAAAATAATTTATGAGTCTATTTAGTCTACGATAACTACTGCCATTAATTTTTTATCTTAATTTTTACCAACTATTTGAATACAAATAAGGTGATCAAAGAAATTTTCTAGGGCTGTTCCTGATTTTCTGTGTAGTTTTTTGACCATGTAGCCTTAGTCTTATACATACTAATATACTATTAACAAAAAAAAAAGGTCAAATGTGCATGTCTTACTGGGTCAATGAAATTTAGGTGCAATGCTATTTTCTGAGAACCATTTTATTTTTCTATGCGCAGTACAGTTTATATTATTTTCTGTAGAGAATTAGGGCATTTCAGTATAAATAAGTTTCTGCCAAGAAGATAAAAGTCAGTATATAGTTGTATATTTTGGTTTGGAAATGAATAAGTCAATATTTTTAGTTTTATAACCCCAATGGGTCGTGCCTTGGGGTTGTTTTTTTTCAACCGCCAGGTAGATGTGTCAATTTCAACCCGGCCCAGTGGACCGGCCCAGGTTTTTACCAAACCGGGCTCCATTTTCCAGGCCCAAAAAAAGTTGGACCATATTTGGCCGGAAAAATCGAGCCTGCCCGATAGGCCCAAATTTTCTAGTTCATTTTTCATGGGTTGGGTTAGTTGGGCTGGGCTCTGAAATTAGCAGCCCGACCACTGTTTGGCCTGGGCCAGCCGATTTTTCCTCTTGGCCCAATGGGCCAAAGATCGATCGCCCTGACGATTGTGACTCTACCGCCATGTCTTAGGTTCAAATCTTATCGCGGAGTGTATGGTTGTGGTCATCGGCGGATACAAGGGTCACGCTTTGCCCCCCCAAAATTTTCCAAAATTATTTTTTCCCCCCCAAAAGTTTTTAAAATTATTTTTTTATAGCTAAAATAAATGATTTTTTTTACAATTGCCCCTCCAAAACTTTGATAAAAAAAATAGTTGTGTTTTACAATTGCCCCCCAAATTTTTTTCTCATAGTTTAAATATATGAACTCGGACCGTTTTTCGCCCCCCGAAAGCCGAAATCCTGCGTCCGCCACTGGTTGTGGTTGTCTCTCTTCCCCATAGATTATGACCATGCCCGTGAAGGGCCGGTGTGGGGATATTCTGGTTGTAAAAAAAATTAGTATTCTTAGTATTACATATTCTATTTGGCTGTTTATACATAGAATGTGAATGCTGATCATTTATTAATTTGCAATACCATCAAATTAAGACTGATTAAATGACTCAATCTCAATAAGAATAGCAAATACTTTGGTCTATGCGTGGGAATTGAACTGTACAATTATTTGTCAACTTCATCATGTCTTTGGAAATATTCAAAGGAGCTACTTGACAACTAATTCAATATATTTGTTGTATAAACTTTGTCTTTTTAGGAAACTGAAACATAAGGAAAACAGAAAAAAAGGGGATTGCATAAGCACCAACTGCATATCACGAGATTAGATGTCAATTTTCACATTGCTGTTTTTGTTCTGTAAAAACAAACTACTCAAGAAAGTGATATGTGCCTGTCTAAAATTACTCTTCTACCCTCGCCTATTCGAAGGAATGACCCGAACCGAGGTCATGGATCGGGTCGTCTACCCGACCCAGGCTAATAGAATGAGTTCGAGGCTAGCCGATACACTATGAAGGAAGCGAGGTCACGACCCGAAGCGAGGTCATGGATCGGGTCGTGTACCCGATCCAGCCTAATAAAAGGAGTTTGAGCTAGCCGATACACTACGTAAAAAGCGAGGTCACGACCTGATCCGAGGTGGTCGTGCGGGTCGCCCAAGCGACCCGACCCATATACGATAGATGGGTCTAGCCAGGTGGACCAATATGAGGTAAGCACGTGGAGTGAGGTTGTGCGGATCCGTACACTCGACGGATCCGCACGAACCCGCACGGCCGGAGAAATAGTGCTATAAATACGCCACTGTTCCATTGCTACGGGTATGACATTTATTGCTATTCACCTCGCTTTACATTCACTAGCGACCTAACACCATCGATCGACTTAAGCATCGGAGGTCTTAGCCGGGAACCCTCCCGCTAGCCTAACGTTTATCCTGTCTTACAGACCGAACCAAAAGTACCAGGCTCGAGACGACCCGACCCGAAGTACATCTCGATTTGTTTACGCCCAATCGGTTGGCGCCCGTCGTGGGAAACGCATAAAAGTGAATATGGACGAGACCCCGTGAAAGCGAAAGGGATACCACCTTGTGAACTAAACATGGAGGAGACACCAATAAGAGCGAATGAAACAACACCTCGAGGAGGATCCCCCGTTGTTAATTCAAGAGCAACATCAAAGGGAAGCGGAGGATCCCATGATCAATATGCGAACCAAATGACTTTGAGAAAATGTTGGAAAGAATGCTAAACGATAGGGAAAAGAAAAGCGAGGCTCCCATGGTTTTTCTCGGGGGTACCTAAGGAGACAAGGAACCAACAAAGTGTTTGCAGCGAGATAGAGAACAAGGAGATGCGGAGGAGGTGGCTAGTCACCAAGCGCCCCGAGCGAGGCGCCCGAGGCGAGACTAGCGAGCTCCCAGGGTGGCAGATATAAATGAACTCAATGAGCAGATTGAGCGAGCTACTCGGAAGCTGTAGACCATTTGAAGAGAAGAGGGGCCACACGCATTACAAAAAAGGGTCCCCTTCTCCCCAGAAATTTTAGCGAAGTCGTTACTATGAGTTTCAAGCTCCCGGATCTTCCTAAATACGATGGGAATAAGGACCTCAGAACACTTAATGACTTTTGATCACGTAATGCGGCTTTATGGGATGTCGGATGCCATGAATGCTAGGATATTTATCACCACATTAAAGGAAAAGCGCAAGAATGGTTCACGGGGCTACCCATGGGAACAAAGTGGTATCCTATGAGCAATTGGCAAGAAAGTTCTTATATCAGTTCGCTAGTCAAGCGAGCTCGAAGGTCGGCGACCCCACCTCTTTACCATCGACAAGCGGCGAGCCACCAGGACTTCATTAATCGGTTTAATGACGAGGCGCTCGAGGTGCAAGATATGAGGATCGATATGATGACAAATATATTGGTGCATGGTTTGAAAAATGGGGCACTAGCTTCACTTTAGCTCGTAACCCCAAATGGATAAGGAGGAATTGATGGGGATGACCCAACAATATATCCAAGAAGGAGATGAATGAATCAAGGATCATGAATGGTCGAGAGTGGGTCGGGAGGTGCACGTAAGAAAAGATCCGAGAGAGAGACCTCGTTTTAAGTCCGAAAAAGACCATGAGCGAGGTCGAGATCGGATCGATCGCGACCAATACGACGTTAGCAGAGATATACGCGCTAAATGTTCCCGAGTACATGCCTTGATGTCCATCGAGGGAAAAAATATGTTAAAGTGGCCAAGAAAGATGAAGGCCATACCAGGTAAAAGAGATGAAAGAAAATATTGCCATTTTCATAAAGATCATGGCCATGATACAGAAGAATGCTTCCAATTAAAAGACGAAATAGAGCGACTCATCCAGCAGGGGTACTTGAAAAATTTTGTTAGAGTGAGCAAAACTGAGGATGAGGAGTGAGGCCAGGGAAGAGTGGCGAGGTCAGGTTCTCCCCTGAGGCATAAGGCGCGAGGAAGGTCTGAAGCTCGTTTCCCTATAAAGGAAAGAGTAAATCAGCATCGCGAGCGATCTGGCGAGGCGAGACCGACAAGATGAAAATCGCCAAGGAGGGTGATACATATGATCGTTTGGAGGCCCGAGTGGAGGTGACTCATAAGCGCGAGGCGGAAGAATACGCTTGGTCTTGGCTCATACTCCCAAGAGGGTTCTGAATATTTTTAATGTCCAGAAGCAAACCCAATTACCTTTGATAATCGTGACCTTGCGGGAGTAAACAGTCAAAATGATCCAATGGTGATAACAATGGATATTGCGAACTTCGCAAAGACAAAAGACCTTGATAGACAATGGGAGCTCGGCGGATGTGATCTTTATGCAGTCTTAAGGAAGATGGAATTAGACGTCACAACATGGCCGGTGGATACACCATTAATCGGGTTCGGGAAGCGAAATGATCCGGCCTAGGTACTATCGACCTTCCGAGCCTCGCTAGAATGGTCCCATGCCGAAAAAACTTGATTATGGTTAAGTATTTAGTGGTTGACGCTCCGTTTGCATACAACGTCATTCCGGGTAGGCCAGGTTTAAATCAGTTCAAGCTATTGTCTCCACATATCATTTGAAGATGAAATTCCCAATGCAAGTGGGATTGGCGAGGTAAATGGAGATCGAGAAAAAAGTGCAAGGGAGTGCTATAACTTGTCAAGAAAAGAAGGGAGAGCGGGAGATTAGAACAATTAGGCAAATTGAAAGAGAGGAGGGGGAATGGGGAATGAGTAAGGAGAAGGAGAAGCATAAAAGGGCTCGAGTGAGGAGTATAGAATCGAGCCTCGAAGCAAGACAAGGTAGTCGGGTGGATCCAAGCGATCCAAGCAAGTCGACGAGAATAGGCTCCCAGATGGATCCGAGCCTCGAGCTCCTAACTATCCAATTTTTGAAGGAGAATGCGGATATTTTTGCATGGAAGGCTACGGATTGCAAAGGTATTAGCCCGCAGGTCGTAGTGCATCGCTTAAATGTCGACCCCGAGGTGAAGCCTATTAAGCGAGCATAGCGAAGTTTGAAGGAGAGGAATAGGATCATCGAAAGCGAGGTGAATAAGTTGCTCGATGCGGGGCACGTTGTTGAGGTCCAGTTCACCGAATGGTTATCTAATGTGGTGATTGTTCCCAAAACAGCTGAGAAGTGGAGGATGTGTACAGACTTTACTGATTTAAATAAAGCATGTCCAAAAGATCCGTACCCCTTGCCTCGTATTGATCTCCTAGTGGACTCCACGGCAGGGTGTGCTCTATTAAGTATGATGGACGCGTATCAAGGGTATCATCAAAT
Organism: Rehmannia glutinosa; assembly: GCA_016081115.2. Classification (NCBI taxonomy): domain Eukaryota; kingdom Viridiplantae; phylum Streptophyta; class Magnoliopsida; order Lamiales; family Orobanchaceae; genus Rehmannia; species Rehmannia glutinosa. Next base: position 461,015 of record JABTTQ020001102.1, read on the forward strand.
TTTCATGGCGGAAGAGGATCAGGACAAGACCTCATTTGTTACTGAAAATGGGGTGTATTGTTACGTGGTGATGCCGTTCGGCCTTAAGAATGCGGGAGCAACTTATCAACGTCTAGTCAACCTCATGTTCAAAAGCGAGATTGGACGAACCATGGAGGTTTACGTAGATGATATGCTGGTCAAGAGCGAGAATCAGGGGGACCATCTGGAACATTTGAAGCGAGCTTTCAACATCATGCGAAATTATGGAATGAAGTTGAATCCAACAAAGTGCACTTTTGGGGTGCGAGGTGGAAAATTTCTCGGGTTCATGGTTAATGAGAGGGGGATTGAAGCAAACCCAGAGAAAATTAAAGCTATACTGGAGATGGCCTCCCCAAGGACCGTGAACGAAGTGCAGCAGCTCACGGGGAAGCTAGCCTCGCTTAATAGGTTCATTTCGAGGTCAGCCGATCGTAACTTACCTTTCTTTGCTACTTTAAAAAATATGAAAAAATTTCAATGGACAGAAGAATGTGAGAAGGCCTTTGATGAATTAAAATCATATTTAAGCTCACCACCATTATTATCAAAGCTTTGAAAAAGAAACCACTTTTTTGTACTTGGTCAAGTTTTCTAAGCGAGCCGTGAGCTCGGTGTTAGTCAAGGAGGAGGGTGGCATGCATAAGCCGGTTTATTATGTGAGTAAGATGTTGCAAGGAGCGAAGAGAGATATTTAGAGATCGGAAAAGTTGGCATTGGCCTTGGTGGTAGCAGCGAGGAAACTACGACCTTATTTTCAATCGCACCAAATAATCGTCTTAACAAATCAACCTTTGAGGCAAATTTTAGGGAGACCGGAGTTGTCGGTCGCTTGGTTAAATGGGCGGTGGAATTGGGAGAATTTGATATCAAGTATCAATGTAAATCGGCAATTAAAGCCCAAGTTCTAGCCGACTTCGTTAGCGAGGCAATCGTAGAAAGTCGGGCGCCCCAAGACGAGGTCGCGTGGCTTTTACATGTGGATGGTTCGTCGAGTGGCTAGTGGAGGTGGAGTGGAATTTTGTTACAAGGACCTAACTTGTTTGAAGTAAGTAGCTCTAAAGTTGGATTTCGAGGTTACAAATAATGAAGGTGAGTATGAAGCCCTAATTGCTGGGATGAAGCTAGCACATAAATGCGATGTAAGAAGGCTCGTGGCATATCGACTCTCGATTAATCGCGATGCGAGATGGAAGGCTCTTCGAAGCCGCAGATAAGTCTATGTCCACCTACTTGAGTAGTAGCTAATTTAAGAAGTTAGTAGAAAATTTTGAAGAATTTCGGTTGAAACAGATTCCAAGAGAAGAAAATGAGAGAGCTGATGCATTAGCACGTTTCGCTAGTGCCGTCTCAGGATCGAGTTCGAGGAAGGTGATAGTGTTAGTGGCGAAGCACTCCGAAGTGAACTCAGAAAGCGAACCTCTTGACCAATTCTCAAAAGAGACCTTAATTCTTCATGTAGGGATTCAAGTAAAGTGGATCGAGGGGATTAAAGAGTTTCTTAAAACGGGAGTTTTGCCAACGGATCAGGCGAGGCTAGGAGGATAAGGCTAGGGCACCAGGTTCCAAATAATAGGAGATGAAGTGTATAAGAGGTCCTATGGAGGTCTCCTTTTGAAATGTTTGTTGCACGAGAGAGCACAAAGATGTGATGAGAGAGATTCATGAGGGGAAGCGGAAATCATTCGGGAGGTCGCTCGCTAGCTCAAAAAATACTAAGGCAAGGATTCTTTTGGCCTCTTTTGTGATGAAGGATGCGATTGAGTTCGCTAAGAAGTGTGACAAGTGTCGGTTCCATGCTAACTTAGCTCATCACCAAATACCTTTAGAAACAATTCCTATTGCATGCCCTTTTTCGACCGAGTGGGGATCGACATTCTTCGGGTCCTTTTCCCCGTGGCAAGGGCGCGAGAAGAAATTCGTGATAGTGCTTGATTGAATATTTTACGAAGTGGGTCGAGGCCGAAGCACTAGCTAAAATAGGTGAGCAAGAGGTCATGGACTTTGTATGGAAAAATATTTGTAGCGGTTTGGGTTTCCTAGGATCTTAATTTCGAGATAATGGAACGCATTCCAAGGAAGAAAAATACGAGCATGGTGCAGGAAGTGAAAATCCAGCAAAATTTCACTAAGCGATGAGGTAATCCGCAAGCTAATGGACAAACCGAGGTGGCCAACAGGATAATTCCGCAAAGACTTAAAAGCGGTACCGGGTGCGGTGAAGACGATTGGGTGGAGAAGTCCCGGGGGTCCTTTGGGCATATAGGACTACCCCAAGAACTTCAACGGGAGAAACTCCATTCGGTTTGATGTACGGATCGAGGCGGTAATCCCCTGTGGAAATTGGGGAAGCATCTCACAGGATAGCTCATTACGACCAACACAGAAGCAAGAGGCTCGGAGGTTAGAGCTAGAAACAATCGAGGAAAAGAGGGATAGGGCCTTGGTTCAAATTGCAAGCGACTAAAGGGAAGAATGCGAGCAAAGATATGATAAAAGGGTGAACGAGAGAAATTTTCAAGTAGGAGACCTAGTTAAAAAAAAGTTGAAGTATCTAAGCATGTGGGAAAACCGGAGGCTAATTGGGAAGGTCCTTTCAAGGTGATTAAGATCCTCAAGAGAGAGAACATATCGTTTGGAAAGCATGGATGGAAAAGAGCTTCCTAGGCCATGGAACATCCACAATTTGCGCAAGTTTTATACTTAGGTGAACTACTTGTAATTATTAGCTTGTTTTGACTGAATATATATGGAATTATTGGGAGGGGAAATACCCCTTATTTTGAGAGATAATCATCACTTCAATGCAACCGACCCACGAGGTCGCCTAATATTAGCGACCACGAGGCCGCCTTCATGCAAAGCGACCCACGAGGTCACTTCAATGCAAGCGACCCACGAGGTCGCTAATATTAAAAGCGACCCACGAGGTCAACTTCAAGTCAAAGCGACCCACGAGGTCAGCTTCAAGTCAAAGCGACCCACGAGGTCAGCTCTAATTAAAAGCGACCCACGAGGCCGAAGCTTTAAGTCAAGGCGACCTACGAGGTCACTCATTCAAAGCGACCCACGAGGTCGGCTATTAAAAGCGCGACCCACGAGGCCGCCACTTCAAGCAAAGCGACCCACGAGGTCGGCTAATATTAAAAGCGACCCAGGAGGCCTTCAATGCAAAGCGACCCACGAGGTCGGCGAGGCAAGCGACCCACGAGGTCGGCTAATATTAAAAGCGACCACGAGGTCACTTCAAGTCAAAGCGACCCACGAGGTCGCTCTAATTAAAAGCGACCCACGAGGCCGCCTTCAAGTCAAGGCGACCGACGAGGTCGGCTCTGTTCAAAGCGACCCACGAGGTCGCCTCTATTAAAAGCGACCCCGAGATCGGCTTCAATGCAAAGCGACCACGAGGTCACTAATATTAAAAGCGACCACGAGGCCAAAGATCAAGTAAAATTGACCCACGAGGTCACTTCAAGGCAAGCGACCCACGAGGTCAGCTAATATTAAAAGCGACCCACGAGGTCACTTCAAGTCAGCGACCCACGAGGTCGACTTCAAGTCAAAGCGACCCACGAGGTTGAAGTCAAAGGTAAGAGTTCTTGAAAAGTAGCCCGTACACTACTGATTGAAGAAATTATGAATTCATGATCTTATATTTCAAATCCGTGTTTCATAACTTTTTGACATTATAGATGAGTGTCATGTGTATAAAATGATTTTTTTAAATAATATACTTGGTTGCGTGATTACATGCATTCCACGTGTAAACACAAAACGAAATACATGATGAAAACACAAATTGAAACAAAGAATCCAAAGATGCGAATTATATGATCATCGTGCATGGCGCATATCTACTTTGACAATGTGTGGATGCAAGCCGAGAGTCGACAAACACTACTTATTTGTCATATAGGGAGTAATCACAAAACTCGCTTTTAGAAGAAGTGGTTTATTCTTTGTAGAAGTAAAAGTAGTTGAGAATTAGGAGTTGGTAGTGTTTGAAAATAAAATTAGAAGTTGAAAGTCAAAAGTTAAGAGTGTTTGGTGAAAACGTTGGGAAAGTACTTATTTGTTTGTAAAAGTCAAACTAGAGAAACAAGAAGCTAAGGCGCGATTGGATATGTTTTTCATTTTGAAAATTTTTATTTTGCTAGAGAATAATGGTAAAAAAATTTGGAAGAAAAAAATGAAATTTGAGAGTGTGATTGGATGTGAGATAAAAAAGTAATGATGAAAGGTGATTAGATTTAAAAATAGTAAAATAATAATTGGATATGATTGATAGTTAGAAATGTGTGAGTGACTAATGAAATTTGTGGGAGAATGTGTAATAATGATTAGTTTTTGTGAAAGAAATGTGTAGATGTGATTGATAAGAAAAAAAATGAGAAAACATGAAAGTGAGAAAATAATATATTTTCTGAAAATTTTCATAAACAATCGCATGTTTGATCAAAAAAAAAATCTCTAGCAGAACGAAAATGGAATCTCTTCCATATCCAATCACAGCCTAAGGATGTGAATTGTGATTGGTTGTACTTTTATTTCGTCCACTTTCATTTTCTGAGTGAATAGTAGTGAATTTCTTTTTAAAAGTGAAAGTTGAATGGGTAGAGAAAAAGTAATAATTGTGTTAATGCGATGGTGATAGAGCCAAGGGTGAAGTACGTTCAAATAAGTAAGAGCAGAACTTGAAGAATAAAATAATGATAAGAAAAATCCTTCGGGAAAACTCCCGCCCAGCTTGAAGCCGCCAAAATATAATAATTATGTCAAAAGATGTCCTGTTATAACTATAATGCCCTACTTAGATACTACCTTAACCTATGGTCCTCAAGCCTATGTAAACCAAACCCAAAACTAAATAATTAAATAACATCCCAACTTTTAATTAAATTACATCAACTAATATTTAGCCTAGCCCACTAAATCAACATAATAAGCCGTGTAAAAAAATGATATGTATCAGATAGAAAATATTTTAAAATATAATGTAAGAAAATTTAATAAAAAATAAAAAATTGAACCAAAAATAAGCAATACAGATATCATTTTATACCTTTTATCAAAATTAAGAGAAAAATAACAAAAATAGTGATAAATTAAAGAAATTACCGAAATTAGTTATATGAATAGGAGAAGGAGAGAAAAATGAATAGTATAGTTGGGTTTTGGGAAGTGTGAAAAAGAAAGAGAAAAATTAGGGTGCGATTGGATATACTTTCATTTTGAATTTTTTTATTTTGCTAGAGAATAGTAGTGAAAAAGTTTTTGGGATGAAAAAGATGAATTTTGAGAGTGTGATTGGATGTGAGATGAAAAAGTAATGATGAAAGTTGATTTGATGTGAAAATAGTAAAATGATGAGTGGATGTGATTGGTAGTTAGAAATGTGTGAGTGAATGAATAGTGAAATTTGTGGGATAATGTGTAATAATGATTAGTTTTTTTGTGAAAGAAATGTGTAGATGTGATTGGTAAAAGAAAAAATGAGAAAAAGTGAAAGTGAGAGAATAGTATATTTTCTGAAAATTTTCTTAAACAATCGCATGTTTGGTCAAAAAAAAGTCTCCAGCGAAACAAAAATGGATTCACGCTCACATCCAATCGCAGCCTTAGTTAATTTTAGACAGAAATGATATTTTCTCTTAAAATAAAAACTCATTTTTTCACAAACAATCACACACCACCATATAATTCTCTCTCAAAAATGAAAATTTTGAAAAAAATTCACAACCAATCACAACCTCACCCTCTCCATTCTTTTAGATTATGATTAAGTAAAACAGAATCAGAAGCAAAAGTTGACATTTGCAAGCACTACAAAGTGATTTTTTTTAACCAAAAACTAAGACGTGTTTTTTTTTTTGGTGATCCATAGTATATAAACCTTGTACAACATGCTCATCATACTCATCTCTATTTATATTTCAAAATCATCTTTGAGTGCACTAATATAAATATAAGTTAGTAGAAAAAAAAATGTTCAAGAGTTTATCTTCTAGTTTAATGCCTTGCAAAACATTTTCACAGCCTAGAGCTAGGTATTATGGCATGATTCATTGAAATTTACTACAATTTGCCTCCATTATTAACTCATTGTTGTTAACTGGTTTTCTTGCAGCAACATTTCACAAGAGAATGAAAATGGTATGTGATCACGTTTGATGTTAGATGAATTTTCACATTGATTTTGCATATGCATAGTTAATAATTAAGCAATTGATACAGTTCGTGCAGTTGCCAGTTATTGTACGAAAGTTTTCCGTAATCCTAAACTGGAGAGGCTACAATACAACTATTTGTTCCCTGAGGTTTGGTATATAGTTTCTATAATCCTCATTCTTTCATTGTTTTTAACAGCTAATCGTTAGCGATTTTTAAAATTACGGCAACATTTACAGATATCGACACGCGAAGTTGAACACATGAAAAAGTATCCTAATGCAAATGTAATAAGTTTGGGGATTGGTGACACCACAGAGCCATTACCAGATGTTGTAGCTTTGAGCATGGCTAATGTAAGTTTGTTTATTTTTCCCTTGATGTAAAACTGATGTCTATAAAGCCAGATTTAATTTGTTTTCTGTAATCATGATAAAAGATTATATAATCAAGTGATCTAAGAATTTCTAACCTTTCTTGGAGGTCGGGTTGTTGGTTATCGTTCATTTTGAGTGTTCTGTTAATATAAATAGTTTTTAATAGTGTTTTCAAATGTCAACTCGCTTCTGATAATTTAATGAGAATTTAAAAGCAGGGTAGTGATGCTTTAGATTTCGATTTTTGGTTTTACTTCCAATTTCATTCATATATTTAAAAACACTTTTACAACTTATTCACCTAATACTCTCGAATAACTTAATCAACTTTTAGTTTCTATCTGCAAACCCTCGCGACTTTTGATTCTCAACTACTTTTCACTTATTTCACATTTACATTTGTTTGCAAACAGAAACTTGATTCGCGTGTATAATGATTTCAAAATGTTTGCTTCCTGGCACTCTAAATTGCAGTATGCACATAAACTTTCGACGCCTACAGGCTATAGGGGATATGGAGCTGAACAAGGGTGCAAGGTTCGTCGACTGAAAAGTAAAACCAGTTATGCTTAATAATGCAATTATGCATACTTAGTCATGTAATGTTCATTTTCTCCCAAGAATAACATCAGTTCAATGTTGCAGGCGTTACGAAAAGCAATAGCAGAAACATTTTACAAAGACATGGGCATAAATGACTCTGAAGTATTTGTATCAGACGGTGCACAAGGTGATATCTGTCGCTTCAGGTATATCTGCATTCCGAAGACTTGGAGATGTATATCATTTTTATATTTTTGTTCTGAGGGCTTATCATTGTGATTTATAACTGTTGTGTTTTCTTGCAGCTGCTGTTTGGCTCTAACATGTCTATTGCTGTTCAAGATCCGACTTTTCCGGTGATACTTTGAAGCTTCGTTTGCTTAATGTATAGTTTGGGGTAAAATTGCAAAATTAGTCCTGTAATTAAAGGGCGTTAGCAAAAAGGTCCTGTAAAAATTAAGTTTCAAAAAAGATCCTGTAACTATGTAAATATCTCAATTTTAGTCCTCGCAAAATGCACAGTTTGCAAAATAGTCCGAATCGTATGAAAATATCAATTTTGGTCCTAATGTCATCGGAAATTGGGAATTACATGTGCCGGTCACGTAATTGAATCCGGTGAAATTAGTGCCAAAATTGAGATTTTCATATAGTTACAGGACTATTTTGCAAAGCGTGTATTTTGCAGGACCAAAATTGAGAGTTTGTAACAGTTACAGGACATTTTTGCAAATTGTGAATTTTAAAGGACCATTTTGCTATCGCGCTATAGTTGCAGGACCAATTTTGTATTTTGCCCTATAGTTTGGTTGTGTAGAAACATATTTTGAAGATCCAAAAATGTCTTTTTTGAACTTTGAAGCTGTTCGTTGTCACATTTTGGTTGGAAAAAATAGTTTTTAGTGTTTTCAGATATCAACTTATGCTTCAACTGTCAAAGTGCTAATATTTGCCCTTATTTGCATGAACAAATCAAGCTACAGGACCCCTTATTTATAGAGGTAGAGAACAACAGAAAAAAGAAATAACTGTCAAAGTGCTAATACCCAAAAACACGACTCTACCTATACGAACAACAACTGTAAAAATATCTCAAAATATCTCTATATCCAACACTCCCCCCTCAAGTGGGAATGCCATGGAAATCTTGCATTCCCAACTTGCATAACAAAGAAGCAAACACACCAACCCCCAAGGACTTCGTGAACAAGTCAGCCAACTGCACTTTGGTGGACACCTTTTGAGGAAGCACAAATCCAGCTTTGTATTTGTCCCTGACAATGTGACAATCTATCTCCACATGCTTAGTCCTTTCATGAAAAACCGGATTAGCTACAATGTAGAGGGCCGCCGATTGTCACACCAAATAGGAATAGGTAGAGAGTAACATATATGCGGATCGTGGCAAGATAAGAAAGCCAAAGCAACTCACACAAGTTTGGCTCATTGATCTATATTCAGCCTGGCCAAGATTTAGACTGTGATCACTGTTTCTTTGTCTTCCAGACACTAGTGCTCCACCAAAAATACACAATACCCGATCAAAGATCTCCTACTTTGTCAGGGCAAGCAGCCCAATCCGCATCACAAAAGGCTTCAAAGTCATATGAATTATGTTCTCGCATAGAAAAGACCTTTGGAATGAGTGCCCTTTAAGTACTGAGTACATGTATGGCAACATCCCAATGAGTGAGTAAGGATCATTAATGAACTGACTCACCTGTTGGATGGCATGAGTCACATCCCGCCTTACTCATATTTAGATACAATAACCTCCCCACTAATCTCCTGTATACATTGGAATCGAGTAAGGGTGTCCCTTGCCCGGTCGCCTTTAGACCCGAGGGAATGGAGTGGATGCGGGGCTTGCACTCCAAAAGCCCAACATCACCGAGAATATCCAATATGTATTTCCTCGGTGCACATAAGTACCACTAGTACTCCTAGCAATCTCAATCCCAAAAAATATTTAGCATGTCCCAAATCCTTGATGGTAAACATCTTGTGCGAGATAAGACTTCAACTCATCAATGTCGGAAGGATTAGATCCAGAACAAGCACATCATCAACATATATAATCGAGTGCCATAAAAGAGGACGCAGTGGACTTAGTGAATAGACAATGATCATTAGGGGACCGAGAGAAACCAAAAGCAATTAATTTAGCATGAACTCGGCATTCCATTGCGGAGGCCCGCTTGAGGCCATATAAGCTCTTCTTAAGGTGACACACTGCCCTGGTTGACCCAAAGAATAACCTGCGGAGGTGTCATGTAGATGTCCTCCTCCAAATAGCCATGGAGAAAGGCATTATTGATATCAAGCTGGGCTAAAATCCACTGTCTCTTAGTAGCTAAAGCAATGAGCATCCTAACTGTCACTTGCTTTGCTACAGGAGAAAAGCTATCCAAGTATGAATCACCATAGACCTGATCATATCCCTTAGCCACAAGGCGAGCCTTATACCTCTCAATTGTACCATCAGAGTTCATCTTGATTTTAAACACCCACTTGCAACCTACAGGTTTCTTGCCTGGTGGCAGAATAGTCATTTCCCATGTGTTATTGAGTTCTAGAGCCTCTAGCTCCTTATCCATTGCTTCTCTCCACTCAGGGTGTTTACATGCCTCAGCATATGTGTATGGCTCTTTCAAGGTAGAAACATTAGCCAAGAATGAAAGATAAGAAGGATTAAAAGCAGAGGACACTTGATAGGGATAAGTGTTTATAGGATAGGAAATACCTGCAGGATGAGGAACTGACAGAGTGTCTGTGGCATGGGTAGAGACACAAGAAGCAGCATTAGTCACAAAATCATTAAGCCAGGCAGGAGGCCTGGTTTGTCTGGTACTCCTTCTGAGAACAGGTGCAGGATTGACAGTAGAGGAAGGTGAAGGTAAAGATGAAGGAGAAGATTCAGACAAAGATGAATTAGAGGGATCAGACTCAACAATAGGAATATTAAAGAGTGGAGAGTGAGAAAGAACAAAAGAGTGAGAGTGTAGGATGCTAAAAGGAAACTGATCCTCCACAAAATGCACATCTCTAGAAATTTGAATCTTACTTGTATCCAAATTGTACAACTTGTATCCTTTTGTACCAGGTTCATAACCCAAAAAGACACACCTGTGTGCTCTAGGTGCAAATTTGTCCTTGTGAGGAAACACATTGGTAGCATATGGCAGACATCCAAATGGTTTGAGTCTACCACAGTCTGGTTTAGAACCATAAAGCACCTCACAAGGTGACTTCCATTTCAACACTTTTGTGGGCAACCTATTTATAATATAGCGCAGCAATGCAGAGAACATCCAAAACCTGGCAGGTAGATAAGCTTGCAACATCAAGGCTCTAGCAATCTCAAGCAAGTGCATATGCTTCCTCTCCACTATCCCATTTTGTTGAGGTGAATAAACACACACCTTTTGATGAATGATGCCATGTGTCAACAACAACTCCTGACACTCTCTCCCCACAAACTCACCCCCATTGTCACTCCTCAACTCCTTGACCTGTTTCCCAAACTGAGTGTGCACCATGTTGAAAAAAACACTAAAGTATTTAGAGACTTGGTTTTTATGAGACATGAGATATATCCAAGTAGCTCTACTATGATCATCAACAATTGTCAAAAATATGGAGTATTGTAGTAAAATTGCCTGTATAAGGTCCCCACACATCAACATGCACCAAATCAAAGCTAGAAGAAGAAGCAAGAAGTGCTACTTGAAAAGGAAACCGAGGTTGTTTGGCTTTATGACAAATATCACAGTGTTTCAATGTATAAGAGTCATTACAAGAAGATTGAATAAAATCCAAATGTGCAAGGACAGAACTAGATGCATGACCAAGTTTAATGTGCCAGGAATCTAATACAGAGTTACAAACAACCAAAGCTGAGGAAAGGTTATGATCAGAGGAGCAAGACTGCAAGAGTTGCTGACAGAGAGTATGTAAATCCCGCCATTAGCCTTTCCCATGCCAAGCACCTTGTCAGTCCATAGGTCCTGCAGGAGACAATGTGTAGGAAAGAAAATGCACTTTAGAGGAGTGGATTGAATAAGTTGAGACACAGATAATAGATTATATTTGAATGAGGGAACCAAAAGCACATCTGTGAGAGTTAATAAGGGAGAAAGGACCACACTCCCTGTATGAGTCACAGTTTTGACAGAACCATCTGGAAGATACACTGAGACAGGAAAAGAGAGAAGTGAAAGATGAACCATACATTCCTTGCTCATACGCATATGCCTACTAGCACCTGTGTCAAGTATCCACTCTCCATCCTTCACATTATCAAAGCTAGATAAAGCAAAATGTGAAGTACCTGCATGACCAACATAATGAGCAAAATCCACAGGTGAATCAGTCACAGTAGGTCCTACTCCTGGAAGCTATGCAGCAAGATATTTAGCAATCTCCTTTTGTATGATGCCGGAGAGATCAGGAGAGCTGGTATCTTTATTCTTATCAACATTTCCAACTCTGTTGGACTGAATTGGAACAGTATCCACCATATTCACCATAGATCTATCACGTTGCTCTTTGTATGTTTTATACCACTCAGGATATCCATGAAGCTTGAAACATTCACTTGCCTCATGCCCTGGAACTCTACAATGATCACAGATCAACTTCGCCTTTTCCTCCTTGGATCTCCGTGGAAATCCTCTACCACCGCGTCCTCTTGCTCCTGAATAAAATCCACGTCCTCGACCATTACTTCCTGTAGAATTAGCTGCCATAGCTACATCTTCCTGAACAGCGGGAAATGCAATCTGCACATTTCTCTGTTTCTCAATACGCAGAATCATTGAGTAGGCTCTATTAACGGAAGGTAGAGGTTCCATAAGTAGTATTTGACTGCGAACATGCTCGTAGGAATCATTCAATCCCATAAGAAATTGCATAAGTCTCGTATTCATCTCATTATCACCGTAATCCTTCCATTTTCAGGAGCAAATCGATTTTGGTACTAAACAATTTGTATTCATCCCATAACCTCTTCAATTTCGTAAAATAGGCTACAATTGATTGATTACCTTGGCTAGCAGTCGCAATTTCTTTCTGAATTTGATATATCATAGGATCATTGGATTCTCCAAAACGTTTCCCAATGTCTTCCCATAGAGTGCGTGCGGAATCAGCGTATATAAATGCATCAACAATATCACGCGATATAGTGTTCAGAATCCAGCTAACCACCATGCAGTCAACCTTCTTCCAATGTTCGAATTGAGGTGAATCCTCATCCTGGTTGAATAACCTTCCGTTGATGAAGCCAAGCTTCAACCGCGCCGACAGAGCAATAACCATCGATCTACTCCACGATAAGGAGTTATTTCCATTTAAAATGTTGGAAACAAGGATAAGACCAGGATGATCTGATCCATGGAGCTGGAACGGATCATCCTCACGAAGTGCGATCGGAATCGCAGCTGGTTGCAGCTCAGTATCTGCGTCGGCCATTAATGATGGAATCAAGCTCGAGAAGAGGAAGGAGAGAAATTAACCTACGCTTTGATACCATGAAGAATTGGAAGAACCATTGCTGTTTTATTATTGAATTCAGTATATTTGCATGAACAAATCAAGCTACAGGACCCCTTATTTATAGAGGTAGAGAACATCAGAAAAAAGAAATAATTGTCAAAGTGCTAATACCCAAAAACACGACTCTACCTATACGAACAACAACTGTAAAAATATCTCAAAATATCTCTATATCCAACATAGTTTCCTTTAGCAAACACTATCAACTTATGATTCTCTAAATCAGAAGTTTTGGAGAACACACCTTTAGTTTGTTTACAATACATGACATGCATCAAAACAGGCTTATGTAGACTCAAGTGTGATAATTGGCGGTGGTGATGTTAAGAAAGAATCGGGAGTTACGAGAAAATTGAGTACATGGCCTCGTGGTCCTCACAATGCTTTCTTTCCGACCTCTAAAACGGGACGAACAGATATTATTTTTTTGCATTCTCCAAACAATCCAACGGGCCATGCAAAAGATCCTTTGAGCAATTAGAACACTGGTGCAATTTGCACAAGAGAATGGATCGATCATCGTTTATGACTCGGCCTATGTTGTCTACATCAAGGATGGAAGACCTCGATCGATATCACGAAGTCCCCCCGGTGCGTAAAGGTAAATATATTGCTTCAAACATTAATGTCTCTCGTTAGTGTTTGGTGAGCCTTTTTTGTGACGGCTCATTGTCGCAACAATTTTGTTGCCAATACTTTATCGCAAAAAGATTATTTATGACGACAAAGTTGTTGCTAATACAAACATATTATAGGTCATGTTTAAGACTTAAGAGCTTATAAGCTCTCAAAAGCTGTTTAGTGATTTTTTTTTTAAAAAAGCTTATAAGATCTTGAAAAAGTTGTTTGAGAGCTCATAACCTGTTTTAAAAATGTTAAGAGATCCCATTTTTAAATCTTATTTTAACAACCTACTTAAATTTTGGTTATCATCATCATCAACTGCGCCTTATCCCACTATGTAGGGTCGGTGGTATGAAGTTTATAGTGTCAATTAATCTAAAATTAGTTAACACTACAATTTCACACAAAAAACTACTTAAGTTAATTACTTAAATTTTGGTTACTTAAGGGTTAATTACAAAAACTACCACTGAGGTTTAAGTTAATTACAAAAAAAACCACATGTCTTTGAAAATTATAAGAAAATACCGTGAGGTTTGATTCTGTATTACACTTTACCCCCTTCGTAAGCCAAAATTTTTCAAACTACCCCTTTACATCTGTAATAATATTGCAAGTATCCCCTTACATTTAACACAAAATAAAACCTCGAGGTATTTTTGTAATTTTCAAATACTTTCGGGTTTCTTTTAATTAACCCAAACTTCGGGGTAGTTTTGTAATTATCTCTTATTTCATTTACAAATTGTCATTACTAACGTCTTAAAAACTCATTTATCTTATTTTATCCAAACACTTTAATAACTTATATTTAAAATAAGATCCGACGTCTTATAAGATGTTTCAAATAAACTTAGAATTCCACAAATTTTTGATCTTGAAGTCATTTTGCCAGGTTGCTATTGAAGTGTCATCTTTTCCAAGATTTTCGGATTCACAAAGGCGTTCGTCTCGGTTGGACTGTGGTGCACGAGGAGCTCTTGTATTCAAATGGTTTTCTGTCATAAAAGACTATAATCGAAGTCGTATGTACTCGCTTCAATGGTGCTTCCAGGATATCTCAGGTGGCGGGCTAGCTTGTTTATCCTCACAAGGGTTCAAGGTGAATTTCTATCAGGCTTAATAACAAAACAAGACTTGAGGTTGATCTAATCACAAAACGACTCATTTATCTTTTAAAATTACAAATATCTCCTTAATATTTGTTTTATTGCACTTTTTTAGAGGGTATTTGTGTATCAAACACAAATCTCAATGGTGTTTTTCCAATATTTTGAGGAGGTATTTGTAATTCGAAAGATAAATGGAGGTTTTTGTAATTATCGTATTGAAGGGCGATTTTCATAATTTAACCTTTTGTAACACCAAATATGAAGTTTTGGAGGAAGTGCTAATTATCCTGTTGGGATAATTACAATAACGTTCAAAAATACCCCGAGATTTACAAAATATTACGATTTACCCCCTTAAATTTAAGACAAAATGAAACTCAAGTTTTTTTTTTTGTAATTTTAAAACATCTCTCGGTTTTTTTTTGTAATTAACCCAAACCTCGGGGGTGTTTTTGTAATTATCCCTTATATGTTATTTTATTTATTTTTCAGACTTCTCTTGTTGATTACTACAAAGAAAATGCGAGATATTGTTGGAAACTTTTAAATCGATTGGATTAAGAGCTTATGGAGGCGAAAAACGCGCCTTATCTGGTGCATTTTCCGGGTTCGAATTCTTGGGATGTTTTCAATGAAATTCTTGAGAAAACACACATAATAACAGATTCCAGGGAGTGGATTTGGTCCAAAGCAGGGGAAAAGAGTTTATCAGGGTTATGCTTTTGGCCACAGGAAAATATTTTGGAAGCTTCAAAGAGGTTGAGAAGCTTTCTATCATAGACAAACGAAAATTTTGGCTCGTTTAAATCAGAACGGAACGTTTTGGCCTTATGGAATAACCTATAAATAACCTCGTCAAGGTTGAGTAGCAGATCATGTCAAGAAACATTTAGCAGTGTCTAACGATTTTGGTTTATCTACAAGCAAATAGAGATAATATGTGGTGATAAAGGATCCAATTTCAGCAGTTTGGTCCAAAGCTGGTTTGGAACTATTTGCTAGAATTAATAGAATTAATTCATACCCCAGAATCATCACGTGAATTATCAAGAAACAAATATAAAATTGAATCCAAATCGGAAGCGTACCTTAAATCCATAGACACAAATAGATACCTCAGATCCGTACAGACGCGTGTGAATCCTTATTCGGGTTAGCGTCTTCCACAACCAAATCCTTTAGGTACTCCATTGGTCCCTCTCTCTAAGATGGGGAAGAGGAGAAGAGTGGCGACTGATTTGACTTGGGGACCATAACACTAATGAGAGTTCTTTATGTACTAGGTTAATTAGAAGCCCATCAATCCTAATTAACTAGTATTGAGTCTCTACACATTGCAAAGCCCATACCCAATAGATATCCATAGAGCCCTATTAAATTAGACCACTTAATTGGCTCCATTAAATTAGATAGCCCATAATATAATTGTAATTACATATGTAAGTCCACATGGGAAATTAATAAAAATCCCAACAATCTCCCACTTGGACTACATATGTCACCAGAGACAATTATATTGTAAAATCCTGAGTGCGCGCTGAAAATGCTATCTATCCTTGAGATATCCACTTAGATACAATCTGATCCATCTCCTACATCAATGTGAGATCAAAGCGGCTTTCGTTACACTTAAATGGTAACTAGACCCATCAACGGTCACCACACCAGTATATTCAATGACATAGATCAAGTATGGATGTGTAGCATGGAAATTACATGTAACGTGATCTCCAACATGCCTATTTCCAACTGGTCCTACTTTATTCTTTATGAGGTCATGCAAAAATGCAACTGATTCAGAGTCCAAAACCAAGACTTTATTCTTTATTCTGCAGAAGATAATTCTGAAATGTGTCTTAACCTGAAGAACATCAAAATACAAACTTCCACTCAACATGCACATCTTTAAAACCGTACAACACCCATATGAGCATTATGCTCGTAACACCTTAGTTGGTAAAACCTTGGTGAACGGCCGCAATGTGGAGTTTGTCTGAATATGTTCTATAGACACTGAATGACTCTGAATTATTTCTTTATTACAACAAGAAACTTGAAGTTTATGTGCACCTCAACTTCAATAGTTTATGTTGTTGGAATATGGTAAAACCGAGTTATTGTCACATTATCCTCATGGTATGTCAATACCAGTCTTAACATGTAGCCTAGTGACAATATCTACCATATCCATTGATAAGATGCCTCTTAACAAGCTAAAATTGTCATGTGGAATAAGCTATAAGTGTATGCTTGGCACTTTCCCAAAATAGCTCATCCAAATAACAATTAAGTATAGCCCAAACTGGATCTCTTTATTTTATTGGCATCAATCAAAATCGGAAACAGAAATACCAAATGATCCCCCAAAGATCTGATTTCCGATAAGTGAGCATATAAACCTTTGTTCTATGTAAATACTTTATAACCCCTTTATTGGCTGCTTTCCAAATGATCCATCTTGGGGTTAATATCTGTCTAATAATCCTACTATGCACACTATATCCGGATGTGTACATACTTGAAAATACAAAAGACCTCTCATAGTAGATACATAAATTATCTTTTGTATATCTATAACTTTAGACTCATTTTTGGAGCACTGAATGATTCAAACTTAAGTTCCTCAGTAATAGGATTCTCTCCCACTAAACCTACGGTATATACAATCATCAACTTTATATATCTCAAAACTAAACGAGATAAACTTAACTATGATTATTTACCGTAAACGAGAAATATGCCAAAAATTTAAAATGAGCCATGAGTACCGCAATGATTTTAAAGAATCTTTCGATAAATCTAAAATAAAAGTTTCTTTATAATCAATATTTACCTTTTGATGAAATTCACGACAACATGGCAAACTGTATATCTCTCAACACTACCTTTGAACCTCTTTGGTCTTGATGTTCATCAATGATCAAAGAGTTTTCACACTTTTAGGCAATTTGATGAGATCCGAAGTGTCATTGGCATCATGAATTTCATCCAATTTTTCATGGCTTCCATTCTTGAGGTTGTTGAGTTTGCTCTTTAGAAACATTATCTTATCCAGACAATGAGTTCCTTAACATTATCTTGATAATCCAAATTTGCATCTTGAACAATGTTAGGAATGAACGCATAATCATTGTCAATTGCAACTGTAGGAGGAAAATAAACTCCTCTTTCATGATAGTGTTTATAACCTTATTCTCCCCTCAAACTCAACTTCCTTAAGAACCTTCAAGTTTCCCATCTCAAGTGACCTTATAGAGTATCTAACAAGCAATAACTAATAGTTCTTGAGTCCAATTTCCCTTATTAGGCCGACGACCTTACATTAATCGGACAACCCCAAATATGCAAATATCCAATATCGAATGTTCACATATCAAAATTCCATATGGGGCTTTAGCTAGCTACTGCTTAGATTAGAACCCTATTAATAATCCATGTCGTAATCCTTATTACTTCTCTCAGAGAGTTTTCAGTGAGGAAGAATGATTAATCATACTTCTTACCACATTCATAATTCTTTTATCGTTTCATATGTTTTGTACCATGTGAACTAGCATGCAAAGTTTCATTAAATGAGACAACCACATCATCAATGATAAAGAACCAACATGAATATTGAAAGAGAGCAAAATTACTATATCCAAATTGAACAATTATAACCAAAATTTGCTCAAATGGAAAACAAAATCCCGAGTCCTTTCAATGTTCAATAACCTTATCATCAATGATTAAACCTAAATCTGTATAGTCTCAATTACAATTTTTTAACCATTACCCTCACAGATGCATCTTTCAGCATCAATTTGTAATTGGCTCCACAAATAACTTTGCATTAAAACATATGTGAGTAGTAGAACCAGTATCTCCCACAAAACATGTCTAGGTACAAAACAAGACTGAATAAAACATAACAGAAGTGAGAAGTAAATTTTAACACGACATACTTACTTGGGACATTTATGCACGTATCCACCATTCTTGCAGAAGTAACATGTAAATTCCTCATCTTGTTTCTTTTGCGTTCTATTTGTGGTGTCCCAGTTACAACCTTTATATCTATATCCTGAGGAAGAATATGCTAAGTGAGTACTTTTAGTGTTATCTCGCTCAAACTTTATTTTCTTGCACAATGAGAAATGATCTCCGAAGAGTCATCTCAATCTTTAGGGTGTTGTTACTAACTATAAATCCTTATTGTACAAGAATCTGAATAAAACCATAGAAAATTCTGACTTTATGAACTTTACTTTGAAGCGAGAAAGACACATCCTAACTTTCCCACATGTTCCATTTTTATTTATAACCTTATTGAAACAAGATTAGTTGAGATAATACTTGTTTGATTAATATCTTTAAGGAACTACTTAGCACTAATCTCCTCAAACATAATGCCCCAAAAAGATTTAAAACAGTGAAATAACATAAATAAAATCCATATTGTGGATATTTTAGAAATACAAGCGTAAATTTAATTCGGGAATAAAATTAAAATGTTCACACTTAATCGTGTCATAACATAATAACAAGAAATTCATACTTATGCATGACATTAGAAAATAACAGTGGGCCCATCTTGAGATACCTAGCACAACATTGATGTTCAGTCTTTGGACAATAGCATCAATTGTAAGTGGTACTCTCAAATATAGTAATCAAATACTGACAATAAGTCCTGTCAAACAATAACCTTCCTTTGGGCCGATTATTGTTTACATGGATAACTTAATAATCATCACGTATTTATTACCACATGTATATTTATTATTCGTCCAAGTAATGATCTTCATTTGGGCCGATCATTATTCGCATAAATAATAGACATATGCATCTTAATATCTCAAAATAAATAAATCTACACAATAGAGGTTGTTTTGGCAACATATTGTTTCAATTAATTTATTTTGAAATATCATACATAAAATATAATCCTGATTTTGCCTCATATGTCTATCATCTGGCCAGACAATAACCTTCCTTTGGGCCGATTATTATCCGCATAGATATAGACAAATTACAAATCTTTTACCTGGATCTAATATTTCAAAATAAATTTAATAACAGAGATCACTTTGGCGACATGCTATTTCAATTTATTTCGAAATATAAAGATAAGATTCGCTAACTAAATAAAAATCAATATATCAGGATTATAACTAAATCTGGATCATATTCTCAGTAGATTAAATTTAAATCCAACCCAGATTTAAATCTAATTCAATCCTTACGGGTATGAATAAATTCATTCCAACTTTATGACCCAGTAAAGTAAACTCTAATCATGAGACCAAAATCCATCCTGATTTGAACTTAAAACCCAAAGTATCAAAGGCAAAAAATTCAACTTTATATGAACTTAATTTCAAAATTAACCTTACTTGAATTTAAAGTCCAAAGAGAACCAAACAAGACTTTAAATTCAACTTCATTTGAATTTAATAACCCATATAACCAGACTGAGTCATAAATCTAACTCATTGTAAGTTGAATCTAAATCAAGTTCGATGTCCAAAATTTTAAGCTCAAAATTAAGTAAGCTCAAACTTTCTTTATTTTGATTTAAAGCCTGAAAAATTCCAAATAGGCCTCAAAATCAAATTACTGAATCTTTAATGGGGTTTAACCAAAATTGGATCAATTTTCGTACGTATTATATTTAAATAAAATTCAAAAAATAATCTAAACTTTATGGGTATATTAATTTACCCCTTAATGACTCAATACCTCAAACCTTAATTAATAATCCAAAATATTTCTTATTTGAATTTTGGGACCAAAATAATTCAAACCCATAATTCAATCTTTATATAGATTTTAAGACCCAATTCAAATATTAGGCCAATATCTAACTTAATTTTGGATTAACAAAACTAGGCTGAAAAACTTTCAATTGAGCCCAGTTGAAATAAGGCTCAAATAAGGGTTGGCTGTCAAAAGCCTAGAACCTCTCTCGACACCATAGCAGCAGCAGTAGTCGCCACTCGCCACCATCCACCAGATCTTCGTCCGCCACTATCCTCATTCCTCCACCACACCGCCACCGGCCGCTGCAAGATGCCACCGCCATTGTTACAACCAGGAAATCGGCGAGAATCTTCGCGTGGAGCAGCCTCCACCCGGCCGTAGCGCCGTCCATGGCGCTACGAGCGTCTTGTTTGGAAAAGAGAAATTGAAAGCGACCTTTTTTTTTTTTTTTTTTTTAATCAGTTGGGCCTTTTGGTGATTGAAAGTGGGTCGATGGTGGTGGTTTTGCAAACATGGGGTGGCCTCAATTAATCACAATCGAAATCGAAGAGGGATATATGGATTTGCTAAAGATTTTGTTGAGGGGATCGTGAGCAATGTTGTTGGTGGTGGTACAATTGGGGCGGCTGGAACCAAATCGATCGAATTCCCCACTACTGGACCGAAAATTGGCTTCCCCAAAATAATGTTCAGAATCTTGCAACCAAACAACCCTTTTGGCTTAAATCCATAACAGAAAATGAAATCTCAAGATAGTTTTACAGCAAAAATTCCATAACTAAATGGAATACTAAAATCGGAATTGCAACATGATTCGAGATTTCAGAAAACCTTTTTTTTTTTAATTCTCACATATCAAAATTTGATATCCGAAATACGCGGATTCATCCAAGATCAGATAACAAATTTCAATACAAGCAACAATAAATTGTTCTCGATAATTCAACATGATTTGTTCTGATACCACTTGTTAGAATTAATATAATTAATTCATACCCCAGAATCATCACGTGAATTATCAAGAAACAAATATAAAATTGAATCCAAATCGGAAACGTACCTTAAATATGTAAATCCACATGGAAAATTAATAAAAAATGAATCCAATGTGTAGAGACCCAATACTAGGTTAATTAGAAGCCATCAATCCTAATTAACTAGTATTGGGTCTCTACACATTGCAAAGCCCATACCCAATAGATATCCATATAGCCCTATTAAATTAGACCACTTAATTGGCTCCATTAAATTAGATAACCCATAATATAATGATAAGTAAACATGCATATACTCGCGTTAAATGTTACATATTTACTCCTTGTGGAAAAGATATTACACTTTGCTTATTTTGTAGGAATTTCATGATATTTGAAGCTAATTGAATAAGAATACGAGGAAAGCAAAGTGGAAACACGGAGAATTGAGTGGATATACGAAAAGTGAAACCTAAAAGAGCGAAAGTTGAGCGTTCACGGAAAAAAAACAGGGGCACACGGGTTGGCGTGCCTCAAGACACCACCCGTGCACCCCCGTATAAGGATAATTGAGCATGACATGGCGCACGGGTAGCCATGCATGGGCGCACCACCCGTGCGCCCTACGAGAGAGAGTCGGATTATTTCACCGGAGTGGCGCACGGGTAGGCCGTGCTCCGACGCACCACCCGTGCGCCCTACGAGAGTTGGGGTATTCAGCGGAGGTGGCGCACGGGTAACCGTGCGTGGGCGCACCACCCGTGCGTCTGTCTGCCTGGAATCCCATGTCGCAAACATTAAGCCCTAAACATGATGGGAAGTATAAAAAGGCTTTTGGGGGCGCACACAAGGGGATTCTGGCATTTTTGGGATCTACAACACAAGACAAGAGTCAACTCTTGGAAGGAGACATCAAGGAGACAATCGGGTTGCATCGGAGCTTGAAGAACGGAGATATATCAAGAGATTGTCGACGTTCCTAAGTTTTCTTGCTTCTCTTTTAGTTTCAATCTTTTAGTTTCATTTGTAATGACTTTGAACACTTTGTGTGTAAGTTGTTTAATCATGTATAGCTAAACTCTTGTGATTTTAGGGTTTTGAAAGTAGATTAATGAACTCTTGTTGGATGTTTTAATCTTGGTTGAAGTTATTATCTTGAAGCCTATTTGAGTACTTTGAGCTTATTCTTGTTTTATCACTTGGCCAATGATTTAACATGTTTGATATCTTGATTCATAATTCGAGAGATGAGTTTCAATATTAGATCTTGAGTACTTGACACGAATATTTGCATGAATCGAGAGGTTTGTGAATATTTGTGAGGACATTTGATCTTTTGTGCATTTGGGAGTTGTGTATCTTATGTTGAGAAGAGATGCTAGCATAGATATTTCAATCTATATTTTATATGCATCTCGAGAGGGAGGATAAAATAGCTTTGTGATCGTCTTATAGGAATATTGATAATAACGTGGCTTGATTAAACCGGACAACAAGAGGATTATTAATTGAAACCTTAACTTGGAAATCCATTACATCATCTTGATGCTTCTTTCATTTGTGTTATCTTATTCTTGTGTTTTAGTGATTGACATTGTCTTAATCTCAAAACAACAACCATCAAATATCGATCCTCTAAATAAAAGTAAAACTATCTTGGCTCAATACTTAGCCTATTGATTTATTAGTCTCCGTGGATACGACCTTGCTACCCTATTCTATAATGTACACCGTACACTTGCGGTGAAGCTAAAAATATAGGCGAACAAGTTTTGGCGCCGTTGTTTAGTGGGACTAATACAATTTATGGTGCTAATATTGCGATAGATAGAATTATTCTTAATTTAGACATTTTTTTATTATTTATTTTGTCTTAGTGTGACTTGAATTCCACATTATTTGACGTGTTTCTTCTAGTTTGGTCCAGGTAGTGCATGAACACGCGCTCTAGGCGGGGGGACTTAATACCGCTCATACCGAAAGTTGAGGCTTTCGCGAGGAGAATCGATCTTTACCACTAGACGAGCTGAAAAGACAACACAATCCGATAATGGGGATTTGAATGAGTTACCAATACCGCCAAACAATGGTGGAAACGAGTTCCGATACTGGGTTCAACAAGCAAGCCATTCGTAATTACTTTCGACCACAAACGAATCGTAATTACGGTGGTATTGCCCATATTCTTATTAATGCCAACAACTTCGAACTCAAACCGACACTAATCAATATGGTGCAACAGAATCAGTTTGGGGGGTTTGCAACCGAAGATCCTAACTCTCACCTTGCGCATTTTATCCAAATATGCAATACGATCAAAATGAACGGAGTCTCGAGATGACGCCATAAGATTGCGTCTATTCCCATTCTCTTTACGGGATAAGGCGAGGAATTGGTTGGGTACTTTGACGCAAGGAAGTGTGAGCACATGGGACGATTTAAGCCAAAAGTTTTTGTTTAAATTTTTTCCACCAAGCAAAACTTTGCAGCTCAAAAGTGAGATTACTCAATTCCGACAATTTGATTCCGAGCCTTTATGAGGCTTGGGAAAGATTTAGGGATTTGTTAAGAAGATGTCCACAACACGGCTTTCCGGAGGATCAACAACTATGTTTCTTTTACAATGGTTTAATGGGGCAAACAAGGGCCTTTGTTGATTTGCGGCGGGAGGAGCATTGTTGGCAAGGTTTCCACAAGACGCCTTAAATCTTCTTGAGGAAATGGCCATGAAACGATTACCAATGGCCATCCGAAAGATCCAATGTACAACGAGTAGTTGAAATCTTTATTCAGACCCTATCAAAACATTGTCGGCACAAGTAGCGGCTTTGACAACTCAATTGAGTGTATTTACGAAGGGGCGTAACAGTGCACGAGCATGGGTAGTGAAGCTCTTCTATATCCGATGGAAGAGGTAAATTATGTGAATAACCGGAATTTCAGCAATTTCCGGAGTAATTCAAACCCAACGCACTACCATCCAGGGTTGAGGAATCATGAAAATTTTTCGTACGCAAATACCAAGAATGTGTTACAACCTCCACCGGGATTCAATGCTTCAAGTGGAGGCGGAAATGGGGAAGGCAAATCGTCGTTGGAAGATGCACTCACCTCTTTCATAAATCAATCTAATGCTTTCATGAATGACACGAGGAGCCGCCTCGCTAAGCAAGATCTTCGGATGGATAAGTTAGAACAACAAGTGACAAGCTCGATAAAGAATTTCGAGAATCAAATGGGTCAATTGGCTACAATTGTGGGTGGTCAACATCAAAGGGTCAATTTCCGAGTAATACGTAAATGAATCCTAAGGAACAATGCAAAGCAATTCGTTTCTGCCGGTACGGCATATGAGGGGCCTAAAGAAAATCGGGAGTCCGAAAGCGTCGGATGAAGCATCTAGGTCGGAAGCAGGAGAATCCGTGATGAAGGATGATATTGAAGAAAATAGGAAAGAAAGAGAACAAAGAGGCGAGAACAAACAAATGGGAAAAGCAAAAATCATCATCTAGCTCAAACATATCTAAGTTGCCTATATCTCTTTCCTTTCCTCAAAGATTTCAAAAGAAAAAGCTTGATGATCAATTTGCCAAATTCCTTGATATATTTAAGAAATTGCACATTAACATTCCTTTGCGACGCACTAGAACAGATCTTGCGAACTATGCGAAATTTCTTAAGGATGTTATGTCAAAAAGCGGAAGATGACAAGCTTTGAAACGGTGAATTTGACGGAAGAATGTAGTGCAATTATCCAAAGGAAGCTACCACAAAACTTAAAGATCCAGGGAGTTTCACTATCCCTTGTGCTATTGGTGGTAATTTCTTTAATTAAGCGCTATGTGATTTAGGGGCAAGTATTAATTTGATGCCTTTGTCCATTTTCAGGAAACTTGGATTAGGCGACGTGAAACCAACTACGGTGATATTGCAACTTGCGCATCGATCACTTACGTATCAAGAGGAATTATTGAAAACGCATCTTGGTAAAAGTTGATAAATTTATATTTCCCGTGGATTTCTTGGTATTAGATATGGAAGAAGATCGAGACGTTCGACTGATACTTGGACGCCCTTTCTTAGCAACAGGTAAGGCCTTAATAGACGTGCAAAAAGGTGAGCTCACATTACGTGTTAATGATGAGCATGTTTTATTTTCTATATATAAGGCAATGAAATTCCATGATTCGGTAGAGAGTTGTAAATTTTTGGATATAGTTAGTTCATGCATTGAGGATTATGTTGATCATACATTGTCTACAGATGATTTGGAATTTGGTCTAACCCACTCGTGCTCAATGTCGAGTGTTGTACTTGATTTTGATAACCAAGATTTGTACGACTATGTTTGTGCCTTAGATCATATACAGGAACTACCTAATAGTGCACGAGGCGAGAACGCAAGGATCGAAATAAGTGGCCGAGCTCTCAAGAGCGCACGACCCGTGAGAGCGGCGCGCATGGTCGGCCGTGCGTGATGCAGAGAGACGGGCCGAGCTCTCAAGAGCGCACGACCCATCGCGCAGCGCATGGTCAGCCCGTGCGTGATCTGAGAGAGACGGCCGAGCTCTCTCAAGAGCGCACAACCCGTCGCAGCGCATGGTCGCCCGTGCGTGATCTTTGTCAAATACCAACACCGACCGGAACTCAAGCAATTACCCGAACACCTCAAATATGCATTCCTTGGAGCAAATAACGCAAATCCGGTAATTGTTTCACTCTTCTCACTCCTACTCAACTTGATAAACAAGGGTTTTACGAAAACATAAGTCGGCACTTTAGGATGGTCTATAATCGATTTAAAAGGCATAAGTCCATCCATTGTGATGCATAAAATTCGGATGGAAGATGTTTATAAACCATCGATGCAAAACCTGACGACTAAACCCGATTATGCAAGATGTGGTTAGGAAGGAAGTGTTAAAATGGTTGGATGCCGGTATCATTTATGCGATATCCGATGACTCATGGGTGAGTCAGTACAAGTGTATTAGAAAAAAGGGGGGTAACTTGAGTGGTAAAAAATGAAAATGAGGAACAAATTGCTACTAGAATTGTTATCGGGTGGCGAATATGTATTGATTATAGAAAACTTAATGATGCCACTCGAAAAGATCACTTCCCTCCCCTTTATCGATATGATGTTGGATCGTCTTGCAGGTTATGATTATTATTGCTTTTTAGATGGTTATTTGGTACAATCAAATCATGATTACGCGGAAGACCAAGAGAAAACAACATTTACATGTCCGTATGACACATTTGCATTTAAATCGCATGCCATTTGGTTTATGTAATGCACATGCTACTTTCCAACGTTGTATGATGGCTATATTTCACGATCTTATTGAAAAAGTTATGGAGGTGTTTATGGGACGATTTTCTGTGTTCGGTGATTCTTTTGATAATTGTCTACACAATCTTTCCCTAGTTTTGCGGCGATGTGAAGAGACCAATCTAGTGCTAAATTGGGAAAAGTGCCATTTTATGGTACGCGATGGCATTGTACTTGGTCATCGAGTCTCTTCGCAGGTTTGGAAGTTGATCGGGCAAAAATTGTAGCAATTGAGAAGTTACCACCTCCTACAAACGAGAAAGCCATTGAGCTTCTTAGGCTATGTCGGATTTTGAGAAGGTTTATCCGTGACTTTTCTAAAATTTCTAAGCCATTGAGCCAATTGCTAGAAAAAGATGTTCTTTCATTTTTTCCAATGAATGTTTGCGGGCGTCAAAACGTCAAGACAAAGATTGGTAACCGCACCTATACTCGTCGCCCAGCATTGAGTCAACCATTTGAGCTAATGTGTGATGCAAGCGATTATGCGGTTGGGGTCATTCTCGGTCAAAAGAGGGAAAAATTGTTCCATCATCTACTATGCAAGTTAACGTTGGATAGTGCTCAGCGAATTATACCACAACCGAAAAAGAAATGTTGGCGATTGTTTTCGCATTCGATAAATTCGATCTTACTTGATCGGTACAAAGACGATTGTGCACACCGACCATGCGGCTATCAAATACATTTTTGACAAGAAGGATGCGAAACCGAGGTTGATTCGATGGATCTTATTATTGCAAGAGTTTGATGTGGAAATCAAGGACCGAAAGGGATCGCGAACGTGGTAGCGGACCATCTGTCTCGATTAGAAAATCAGAGAGGAGCAAAAGGAGGTACGGGATTGATCAAAGAGGAGTTTCTGCGATGAAAGATTACTCATGCTTGAGGCAAAGTTCCCATGGTATGCGGACTTTGTAAACTATTTCGTCTGCCGGAGTTTTACCTCCAGGATCTATCACCGTATCAAAAGAAGAAATTCTTACATGATGTAAAGTTCTACATGTGGGATGACCCCTACTCTTTAAGAGGTGCGCGGATAAAATCATAAGGAGATGCATACCTCAAGAAGAATGGGAGGGAGTCCTACAACAGATGTCACTCTTCACCACCTGGCGGACATTTTGGTCCCACGCGCACCGCATGAGAAGGTATTGCAAAGTGGGCTATATTGGCCCACTTTATTTAATGATTGTTATTTGTTTGTGCAACAATGTGACAGTGTCGGCCGAACGGGAAACATTTCACGGAAGACGAGATGCCAATGACCAACATAATTGAAGTGGAGTTGTTCGATGTGGGGGGATTGATTTTATGGGCCCGTTTCCATCATCTTGGGATATCAATATATTCTACTTGCGGTGGAGTATGTATCCCGTTGGGTAGAAGCGATTCCTTCCAAAACAAATGATGCTCAAGTTGTCACGCTTCCTTAAGAAAAACATTTTTACTAGATTCGGACTCCACGAGCTTTAATTAGTGATGGAGGGTCGCATTTTGTAAACAAATTGATGAGCAACTTGTTGGCAAAATATGGAGTCAAACATAAAGTTGCATTGGCATATCATCCACAAGCCAATGGACAAGCGTAAGTGGCTAACAGGAGATCAAACAAATCCTTGAAAAGACGGTGAACATCAAGAAAGGATTGGGCGTTAAAATTGGATGATGCTCTGTGGGCATACCGACCGCATATAAAACACCGTTGGGCACATCTCCATATCAACTTGTTTTTTGGTAAGTCGTGCCATTTGCCGGGTAGAATTAGAGCACAAAGCATTTTGGGCGGTTAAGAAACTCGAACGGATTTTCGTAAAGGTGAGGAAAGGTTACTTCATTTGAATCGGATGGAAGAATTTCGGGATGAAGCTTACGAAAATTCCCGAATTTACAAGGAGAGAACCAAGAGGTGGCATGATAAGATGATCAAGAAAAGAGAGTTTTTACCGGAGAACCGGTGCTCTATACAATTCACGCCTTAAATATTTCCGGGAAAACTCAAGTCTAAGTGGTGGGGCCATTCATGATAAAGAAAGTGTTGAATCCACTGGGATTGTAGAATTGTTAACAAAAGAAGGCGAGACTTTCATGGTAAATGGCCAACGGATTAAGCACTATTTCCACCGAGGGAATCAAGAGGAAGTGACATCCACCACCTCGCGACCCGTAATTTAACAAAACAGCGTCAAGCTAAAGGCGTTAAATATAGCACTTGTTGGGAGGTGACCCAACGCGTTTGCGTGTTTTTTATTAATGAGTGTGATTTGTGTGTTTCAACGTAGGGCTGATTTTCTCGCGTTCAGCGAGCAATTTGAGCGGCGTTCCGAGGAGACGTGGCAAGTGCTCCAACAGCTACAAATGTGGCATATTTCTCAAGGCCACTTCCCCACCGCTTGCATGATGATTGAGTATATCCCCACTTTTTGTTATTGAAATTCTATTTTTCCCCTTAGGACACTTAAATTTCATTCAAGTTTGGGGGGAGAGATAGCATTTTAATACATGAAAAGTGTGGATACAAAAAAAAAACAATTTCATGCATTTTTTTTTTGTTTTCATATAGTTGCATTAGAGCATTCTAGGTTGCATTTGCATTAGAGCACGTTTATAGCTTTAGCACGTCTATTGCTTTAGTAGTGGTTAGAGAGTGTGTTGGCCAGAGGCATGGTGCAACTTGTTGTTTGTGTGTTGATTGAAAATTCATATTGTTGGGATTAGATGCTGTTTATGGATTGATTGAGCCTTGAATAGATAACTTTGAGCATGTTGATATGAAAAACTTGGTGTGATGCTTTGAATTATATTTTGACAAGCCTGTGAGCTTTGAGCCTTTACTGCTTATATCTTGTGCGATCTTGTTGTGATTGAGGTATCATTCGTGTTGTCGAATTCTAGAACTTGCTTGGGTATCTATGTCAAGGCCACTTGTGTATGTGAATTGTGAATGTGATTAAAGGCCATCTTTGCTAGCCTTTTTCAAGCCCTTTGCCTACCTAAAAATGTGAAAACTCCTAGTTAGTCAAGTTGAGCCTATAGCTTTATTTCTTTGATAACCACAAAATTTAACCCTTGATCTTACTATATTTCCATCACCTTAAACTCGAATGTATAACTTATTTGAGTAAAAGGGAATGAACAAGGTTGAATGGGTGGGAATTGAAAAATAGGATAATTGGGCATACTTGGTTAAATGGAATAAAAAGAGGAAGGAAAGATGTTGAAAATGCACAAATGAAAAAGATTGAAAAGTTGATAAACTTGGGGGCGAAGAAGGATTGTGAATGGAGGTGATTCTCAAAAGAAAGGAAGGAAATGGAGATAAATGAAGTTGATAAAAATGAGGGATGATTGGAGTAGCATATGGGATTGTAATGAAAATGATTGATATGCTCATCGGTCTATACACTCGAGTTTGAGTCACTTTATCAAAAAAATTTCCTACCTAACCCAAAGGGCCTTCATTACAACCAAGTGAGAAAGTCCTTTATGATTCACAAATTGCATACACTCTCGTGGCGGAGATATGAGACAAATTGCAAGCCTATGGTAATTTTGCGACATCGAATTGATTTGAGCGTAAACACGTCCTATAACCTCGTGAGATGAGAGTATACACTTAACTTTGAGTGTTGGATTCAGAGCATTTCACTTTGTTTTATTTGAGGCGTGTTCTTTGATTAGATATTTGAGGCTTGATTGAGTTGTACTCAGCATTCATGACGAACAATTTGGATTTTCTTGTGGATTCTCGGTATGCGTTGTTATCTTTATCTCCCTGTTGTGCTTTATCGTGTTCTAAATATTGTTGATCGGAGACGGTCAACAGTTTAAGTTTGGGGATTTTGATAGGCGTGAGTTTTGCATGTATTTTGAGGCGTATTTGAGCTATAATGATAAGTAAACATGCATATACTCGCGTTAAATGTTACATATTTACTCCTTGTGGAAAATATATTACACTTTGCTTATTTTGTAGGAATTTCATGATATTTGAAGCTAATTGAATAAGAATACGAGGAAAGCAAAGTGGAAACACGGAGAATTGAGTGGATATACGAAAAGTGAAGCCTAAAAGAGCGAAAGTTGAGCGTTCACGGAAAAGACAGGGGGCACATGGGTTGGGCGTGCCTCAAGACACCACCCGTGCACCCCTGTATAAGGATAATTGGAGATGCAGCATGGCGCACGGGTAGCCCATGCATGGGCGCACCACCCGTGCGCCCTACAGAGAGTCGGATTATTTCAGGAGTGGCGCACGGGTAGGCCGTGCTCGACGCACCACCCGTGCGCCCTACAGAGTTGGGGTATTCCAAGAGGTGGCGCACGGGTAACCCGTGCGTGGGCGCACCACCCGTGCGTCTGCTACTGAATCCCATCTCTGACATTAAGCCCTAAACATGATGGGAAGTATAAAAAGGCTTTTTGGGGGCGCACACAAGGGGATTCTCGGCATTTTTGGGATCTACAACACAAGACAAGAGTCAACTCTTGGAAGGAGACATCAAGGAGACAATCGGGTTGCATCGGAGCTTGAAGAACGAGGAGATATATCGAGAGATTGTCGGCGTTCCTAAGTTTTCTTGCTTCTCTTTTAGTTTCAATCTTTTAGTTTCATTTGTAATGACTTTGAACACTTTGTGTGTAAGTTGTTTAATCATATGTAGCTAAACTCTTGTGATTTAGGGTTTTGGAAGTAGATTAATGAACTCTTGTTGGATGTTTTAATCTTGGTTGAAGTTATTATCTTGAAGCCTATTTGAGTACTTTGAGCTTATTTTTGTTTTATCACTTGGCCAATGATTTAACATGTTTGATATATTGATTCATAATTTCTTGAGTACTTGACACGAATATTTGCATGAATCGAGAGGTTTGTGAATATTTGTGAGGACATTTGATCTTTTGTGCATTTGGGAGTTGTGTATCTTATGTTGAGTAGAGATCTTTAGCATAGATATTTCAATCTACATTTTATATGCATCTCGAGAGGGAGGATAAAATAGCTTTGTGATCGTCTTATAGGAATATTGATAATAACGTGGCTTGATTAAATAGGACAACAAGAGGATTATTAATTGAAACCTTAACTCGGAAATCCATTACATCATCTTGATGCTTCTTTCATTTGTGTTATCTTATTCTTGTGTTTTAGTGATTGAAATTGTCTTAATCTCAAAACAACAACCATCAAATATCGATCGTCTAAATAAAAGTAAAACTATCTTGGCTCAATACTTAGCCTATTGATTTATTAGTCTCCGTGGATACGACCTTGCTACCCTATTCTATAATGTACGCCGTACACTTGCGGTGAAGCTAAAAATATAGGCGAACAGTGACCAAGCAAACCACAATAAAAGCAAAACACGGGTAAGCGTTCATACTTAAAGTTGATCCAGACCCAGTCCCCGCCCGACTTCTTCAACTTCATACATCGTTTGAGTGGGTTTCGAACATCCATTGCTATACGAATCATCATATAATTTTTCCAAGAACCCACAAAATTATTTTGGTCTACCTCCAGAAAGACACCCATGAACTTACCTATCTCTTGTACTATTCGTTCGGTCATGAACCCCAGGGGTAGGTCGTATACTTGAACCCATAATTCCGTATGGAATAGTTGTATTTTTTATGGTTGTTCCCCGATGCTCAACCTTTTGATAATCAATAAAAGATTGTCAAATGTCCATGGTCCGTTGCTCTGGACTCTTGAGATATCCAACTCATGAAAAAATTGAAACAAGAACAGATTTGGACCCAAGTCCTTTATAGAGACACCTTTGATTGGTCGCGGATGGAGGAGTGTAGTGTATTCTTCATGGCACGAAAATTAACAATTCTATCGGATAAAAATCTTCCAACAAGGCACCATTGGAATTCTTGACCTTGTTGTTCTATCTCTCGACCCTTAAGGACTAGACCTCCTTCTACCTCTTCCTCGATTTGCAAACGTCCGCACAATTCCTCTATAGATGGTGTTTTGTATGACATGTCGAACTACCAAAATAACCAGCAGTTTGGGAAAGATGATAAAGGAAAGCAAACTTGTCAGATGACAAGACCAACACACTTGTCAAGAGACAAGAATATAGATTGAAAATATTATCAGATAATACTCAAACCACAGTTTTCAGTGTAACATGACTACACCCGCAAATTGCAACAATAATGGTTTTCACTTCTCCAGAAAATTGGTAAAATTACAAAGGTTTAAAAATTACAAAAACCATCTTTATGTTTGATTCCATCTTACATTTCCCCCCTTCATAAGCAAAACAAACATTTTAAACCCCCTAACATTAGGGATGGCAATTTTGCCCCGACCCGTTGGTACCCGTCCAACCTCGCTGCGTTTGGGTCGCCCCGCCCTATGACCCGCAGCGGGACGGGACCGGTCCGGCTATGACTTTCGCCCCGCCCACCTATTTTTTTAATATATTTAATATATATATTTTGCACAAATGTTATATATAATACAATTTTTATCTTTTAATGGGAAAATAACAACTTTTGTAAAAAATATTTTATAAATATATATATATACATATATATTTTATAACCGAGACTCACTGTGGCAGAGTCCTTTGGGCCCACCCATAGCTACCAAATTCGGTGGTAACCACGCGCGCAAAATAATTTATTTTTTCCTTTTTTTCACTTTTCTATTTAAGTTTATTTAATTCAAGTCAGTATGGGTTGGCCTGCCCACCCCGCCCAGTTCTAAGGATGGGGTGGATCTAGATCATTAGATACTCGACCCGACCCATTGCCATCTCTACCTAACATTTATAGGAATATGAGAGTTACTCCTTTAAATTTAAGGCAAAATCAACCCTCATCAAGTTATTGTAATTCTAAAAAATCTTTGGGTTTTTTTGTAATTAGCCCAAACTTCAGGTTTTTTTGTAATTATTCCTAATTCAAATCCATCTCTTCCTTTCAAATTACTGAAATGTACAAGTTCCTTCAGAATGCCATTCAAGATCAAGTTAACCAAGCAATTATATATCACAACAAGGGCCAAACTACCACTGTTTTTTTTGCAAAAATATTTAAACTAAGAAATAATAGCATTAGACAGTCATGAAAAAAAGCAAACAATTGAAACAAGAAATGTCAAATGCCCATACATCAAGAGCATGATCAACATGTATGCATCTTTGCAGCCAAATTTTACATTGATAGGCATAACCAACAACATAGATAATTCAACATCCACGAATCTAGCAATATACTCTCCAAGATATTCAAAAACAGCATATAAAATGTGCCTTTCAAGAAAAAAAAAAACATATATACAGACATAATCAACAGTATATTTACTGCTCCACGGTCTATGTAACTTTGGATGCTTGTTAACTAACCTCTCCAAGCGGCAACGAAGTAAGATCGCAGAAAAGGGTTAATTGCAAAAATTACTCAATGAGATTTAGCTTAATTACGAAACAAAACCTAGTTATCTTTCAAAATTACAAATACCCCCTTGACATTTCTTGCTATTTCACAAGTTGCACCCTCAGTAGGGGTATTCGTTAGGTAAATACAAACGAACCTAAGGGGTGTTTGTAGCACTTTGAGGGGTATTTGTAAATTTGAAAGATAACTGTGCTTTTCGTAATTGCTAAACCTCAATGGTAGTTTTTGAAATTATCCCCCAAAAAATAGACCAGCCATGCCTCTTACTAGAGCTAGATATCAAGAATCTGACAGCTAACCAGCTCCGCAGATCCAGCACTCCTATTCGCAATAACTTTCCATAGATTTCCCAACGATGCCGACAAATTTCCAGAAAGATCTCGCAAATTTTCATCGATAGTAGATGAAGTAGACGGACCAGAATCAAGTCCATTTTCCCTGCCAGCTTGCATGACAGAGATGTTATGGTTTACATCTTTAGTGATAACATGGAGCTTTCCAAGGAAACCAGCAAGTAAATACGGGGACTCAGAATCAGCTAGATCGCGAATAGGTACATCTCCTTCGATCGTTTTCCAAGAATCATCTTGGTCATCATACACTTTAATCCTAGCACTATCAAGAGAGCTAGATGGATCCAAAGCATACAATTCCCCATCAACAATAACACTTAGCTTAGTCCCCGCCTGCTTGGCGGGCCAACCCTCTCCCATTCCAACGGGCATTTCGACCCACGAATTTGTCTCCGGATCATAAACCTCTCCTCCAACATCCACAAAAAACGGCCAACAGTATAAACTTTGAGGAACGTATAGTTTCCCCTTATATGACGTCATCCCGGTTGCAATAGGCTTGAGCAGTCGGCTAGAAAGGCCGTTGGTAGCACTTGAGCTTTAGAAAATGGCATGCTTGGTATTTCCGTCCATACACCGAACATGGGTCGAAAACCTCGGCCGATTGAAGTGGAGTTAGTCCACCTCGCCGCGAGTAACACCTCCGACAACATAAAGCTTGTTGTTTAAGACACCCGTCTTACAATAAGCTCGGCCGATAGACATGGGGGCCACTTCACTCCAAGAATTTACGATCGGATCGTAACGCCATACCGATTTCATGGCAAGCGCGACAAAATCCGCCCATGACGTAGAGACAACCATTAACGGCTCCAATAGCACAACCGCAAACGGGATTTCCTCCAACGCGTCTTTTCGCCCAAGCCAACCTCTAATGGCGTCCGCAATAATGCTCGAACCAACCATGTTCCACAACCGAAGGCCCTTCTCATACCATCTTCAGCAGCGACGTTTGGCATAAGAGGCAAACCGTTGCCATATACAGGAAACGGGTCGAGGGCGTGCCAAACGAGCTTTTCACCGTCGAGCTTAGTCAAAATATAGAGCCACTCCTCGGTCGTGCCGAGTTCTTTTCTCAGTTTATAACACTCACCACCCGTTAGAGCAGCTTTCCATCCTTTTGAGACGAGTTTCGCCTTGAAATGCCATATTCTTGGGATTCGGGCGAGAATCTGAATTGATATCTCATCGGGAAGGTTAGGGATCAAACGGGTATTTTCTTCATCCCAAAAGCTATGAGATGTTTTTGTCTCTTACAGGCTTCGCTTTGCGACACCTCAAATGGCTCACTGCAGCTCGCTTTATGATTATTCAAGCTCAGTCTAGCTCCCATTAGGGATTCTTTCTTCACCTTCTGTAAGTGAAAACGGTGAGTTTGCTTCAATATTCTATGCCATGTGCTGTAGTACCATTTTCTGAGAATATAGATAACCAAGAGCAAGTGAAAAATCAGAGTAGATAAAAGAAACTATGGAGAATAAGATTAAAAAAAATACGAAGCATAACCATAATTTTAGATACAATGACCACCCTCTTGAATGTCGTGATACCAAAAAATTGCCTAAAGTGCCTAATTCGACGTTGAAATGTTAGGAAGTCAGAAACATTTGATAGACACTAGTTATGAAACTCCAAGTCACCATTCGGATAGCTTGTAATGAGAGATAAAAGTAGCAAAGTAATTGCAAAAACAAAGTCATAATTTAGAAAATTACAATTCACAAATTGCATAATACGTAATTAGTAAGGATTAGCTTTTCTTGACAGACTTAAGTCATGAAGTCAACCAGATACCAGACTTCAATTCTCAGAAACATTATGTGGAAAAACATAGAAGATATAATAAGTACCAGCAACAGAAACTCAGAACCCAAATACTCTACTCCCAGCACCAAACAAATCTGATTTCACAATTTGACAGTTAAACTATGTTGATCAAATTGCACAAAAAAATAAATAAATAATTTAACAGTAATTTTCCAAAAAGGGGGAAAAAAACACAAACACGAGTAAATCTTCAATTCATAGTCTTAGGGCACATTCAACATATAGAATATCAAGATTTAGCTTACATGGGCCAACATTTATTCACGATTTAACAAAGTCAAAAGTTTCTGATAAAACGAAGAGAACCCAGATGAAAAATTATGCGCCCAAACAAAACAATAATTCAACGGGATTCAATCAACAAACCCAACAAAAAAACGCAAAAAAAATAAAAATAAAATAGCAAACAAAAAAAAGGGGGAAATCATTCAATTACCTGTACACGGATGATAAAGAAAGGACAAAAGAAAAAGAAATCAAGAATTTTACGGAGAAATAAAAGAGGTATATTTAGAGCAAACGGGAGAGTGGGGACGTTAACATGTGGCTGTATATATCAAATAATTGTAATTAGATAAAAATTAAAATCTGTCCCTTCGTATTCCCACATCCTACGGTGAGTTATGCTTTTAAGCTATTAATTGTTAGGGACAATTACAAAAAACACCCTCAGGTTTGAACTAATTACAAAAAAACCCAAAATTGATTTGAAATTACAATATCCCATCAAGTTTGCTTATGCGTAAAATTTAAAGGGGTAAGATACTAAGATATGGTATATTTTT
Source organism: Rehmannia glutinosa (assembly GCA_016081115.2). NCBI lineage: Eukaryota > Viridiplantae > Streptophyta > Magnoliopsida > Lamiales > Orobanchaceae > Rehmannia > Rehmannia glutinosa. The sequence goes on from JABTTQ020001102.1 coordinate 497,851, forward strand.
TAAATATCAGGGTTTTTTTTTGTATATTTTTTATTTAGAAATGGGGAAATGTAAGATGTAACCAAACCTCATGATTTTTTTTGTAATTTTCATAACCCTTTGGATATTTTGTAATTAGCTCAAATCTTAAGGGCTTTCTGAGATTATCCCCAAGTACTATTTATTTTTTTGGTGGCGTTGTTATGTAGCGTCACCGGCGTGATTCATCAAGAAAAGCCAAAAGTAAACGTGAAAGAATGGTGTAAATGCGAGATTTGTAATTTTGTATGATAATGATGTTTTTAATTTTTTTTAAATGACTTTTTCATAATAGTTTAATTTAAAAAAGACTATGGTTTACACTAAACAGAATTAAAGGAGGATGTACCTGGTCAGGTTGTAAGTTTTGGTTAATGTGTGTAATCGTAAATTGATCCTTAGCTCTTATAAATTATTATTCTAAAGTAAAATGATTTTTTTAAAAAAGCTATAAGTTTTAAAAATAAAATTATCCTCTTTGCCAACATAAGAACATGTTATGAATAAATGAATACACTTTTTTTTTTCCAAATCACATGAAACCACTGTGTCAAATCATGAAAACAATAATTCTCTCATAATAATGGGACCGATGGAGTATGCAATATTCCAATACTATTCTAATAGTTGTTTGACTAGCTCATAATATATTTTAAAATTATTTTTATTTGAAAACTTACAATAGATAGTTTGAAGAAAATATAGAAGAAAAAAATAAAATAAAATATTGAGAATGTTTTAGGTTCATTCAGAAAAGTACGAGACTCCAGCTTATATTATAAAATTTATCATTTTTTCTTATATTTTAACGCAACTATTAATATTTTAAATGCAAAATTTTAAGTGAAACGGTGAAAGTCCGTGATACCATAAAACGACTATACTTTTAGTGTAAAGTGATACTATTAAAACCTCACATAGAGACCTGTTGTATTTTGAAAACTCGCATAGCTTACGTATTCAAATAAATAAAATGTTACCATTAAAATGTCCATATAAATAAATTTATCCAAACATTGAATATTCCGATTTGGGCCGGGTTGTAAAACAATTGAAATTTTCGAAGGTAGTATAAATAAACATTCAATTGATTACAAACATCGAGTGAAAAAATAATTGTAATACGTATAGTATCGTAAATCTATACATATCTACAACAAAAAAATTAAACATAAATAAATCTAAATGAATCGTAGAATCAGAACTTCGCAACAGAGGCCGATGGACAAAACTCATATCAAGATAATTTCATTTATGTCACATATCGTCATGTAATTGCTTATTTGATTTTCTGAATAAAATCACACATATGCAACAAACTTATTAACTGGAAAAAAAAATCTATTATGGACAAATAAAAGCTACCCATTAGTGACAAATTTATTTAGATTACGAGACAATCTCCTCCATCCAAGGATGATGAAGAAAAAAAAAGAGGAAATATGGCTGTAGTTATGTAATAATAAAATGATCTGGATTTGTTGATATGGCGTGATTCAAGAACGTTACTCAAGTAATTTGCAATAAAAGTCAATAAGAGGAATTTTTAATGAATCATGTTAACTAATAATTCATGCGCCTAAGGGTGATTAATTTGACTTAACTAAGATGCACACATGTGGCTAGAAAATGAATGGCTTAATTATAATAAACGTATAAGTTTGATAATTAAATGTTTTAAAAAAAAACTATAGACCGATACCTTCTAGACACATTCAAATTGAATAAGCTGATGAATCAAAGGTTAGGATGCTGTTTTGGTGAATTCACAAATTTTGAAAGTAAAATTCAAAACTACCAAGAATAAAATAATAAAATATAAGAAAACAGGACCTTGTGAGTTCAGTTTTTTTTTTTTTTAAATTAGGAGTTGGCTAATTGCATACTATAATGAGATGTTTAATTTTGATCATATTTATTACAAAATTGATACTACTAACTAGTGTTTTAAATACCGTACCGGTGATCAAACCGGTCAAACCACCGGTAAGCGGTTCAATCGATCGGACCAGTAAAATCGGCAAACCGATTTTAATAAAATATATTATATAAAATATTAATATAATATATTGATATAAAAAGAGAAGTTATATATTTTTTATTTCTTATTTTTTATTATATAATTATTGATTGTTTGTCTATGCCTATATTATAGAAGTTCGCCCAAATTTAGAATATTTTGATTGATTATAATTCTTATTTGAATTAGTTAAGATACAAATAACTGATTTGAATATTAACATAATACTAAATAACTTATTTTAAATATTGTTTGATTTGAATTATGGCATAAATATGTTAAACATTAAGTTTATAATTTTAGTTTTTATAAAAAAAAAGTTGAAAAAAAATAATAAGTAAAAAAAGTAAAAAATATCAGTTTTGGCCGGTTTTGATCGGTATAACTGCAAAAATGGTATTTAGAGTTTTACCGTACCGATCCAACCATCGGTATCCGGTATAACCGGTTCAACTACAATCCGGTATTTAAAATAGTGCTACTAACTATTAAACTTTGTAAATTATTTTATCCTAACACATGAGAGGAAGCTTGTTACCACCACCCCTAGCTCCTTTGCGTTCATTTTTTTTTTCCTTCACATTATTCTTTCTTTTAGAACAACATAATTTAAAAATAAATACAAGTGGAAGCTATAATCGCTAGCCCTATTTGTACCCAGTTTTCGAGAGATAGGATCTGTTGGATCGATGCACACCCCGGACCTTCAATATTCAGTGAAGTCCGCTTACATTTGGCAAATGTGCCACGGATGTAAATTACTATGAGTTCAGTTTAATACAACTTTCATTATTTGGCAAAGGAAAAAAAGACAATTTGACTTGTTAATACTTGCCCAACCGTATGATTAAAATAGTATTAGGTTATAAACGGATAGTCGGATAGGGGTCTATCAAACTGTCGAGTAATGAGATGCTATCGAAGTGGGAAGAGCCCAAACCCACTGTAATTTTGCCAAGTGTCCCACTATGACATATACATATATTTTTTTCAAAGAAGAAATCAAAATGTGACGCATGTCACAATCCTACGGGAGTTTGATATTACCCACTTGGGTAGCATCTACCTACTCCAAACTATTGATCCATTCATCGACAGCATTAATAATCTTTGGGGTTGAGGTCGAATAGGTCGAATATTAGATTGCATTTGGATGAGATGATTTGGATCTAGGGAGAAGATTTGGGGAAAAAAATTCAAATGACTCAGTCTAGAATAAATTTGAAATTCTCTAAAATAACTCAAAAATTAGCTTTAAATGATTTGAAATCCATTATAGTCTGATATCATCTAAACAACCTCAATGATTTATTATTATAGATTTTAAATCCTTAGCTCCAATCCACTAATCCAAAATTGAAATCCCAAGTTCATTACTAATGAAGAATCTCAAAACCATATTAGTAAAATTACTAGAATGGACAAAAATGCAATTAGTCACATAATTAAAAATAGTTATATTCAAATTAAAAAATTCAATTTAGTCCTTTATGTAACAAGACTTGCATTGAATAAGAGAATGATGATAAGATTAGATTAAGAATGCAATTTATCTTATCTTAGTAGCGACTTAAATGCCATTTCTAGTTCACTCTCATAAGCATTTCTCTACGTGTGAGTACACCAAATCATATTGGGAATCGTAAGCAATTTGTCCAAAAAAAACTTAGAAATCTCAAATATTTTCAAGTCATGTGCATTTTACGTGATAATATTCATTTTATTTTCATTTTTTGCACAAATTGGACTCAATCCGAGTAGGAGTGTAAATAAAGTGAATCTTTTTTATTCGATTTGGTATTCGAATTCGTATATTGACATTCGAATTTGAAAAATTAGAATACGAATCCAAATAAGAATATTTATTTAGATTCGCATATTATATGAATACAAATATGATTATCACTATATTTGATTCGAGTATTCGAAAGAATATTCGAATAATATAATGTATATTTATATTTATACAAATCACTTTTATGTAATCTTTATACGTATAAGTATATATATTTATTTAGGTATCACTTATAAAAGACTCAAATGCTTGGTTGTGGAAAAAATTCAAAATTTTCATTTTGGAGTGAGATTTTTTCAAGATGTGTGATTGTTTGAGAAAAAAATGAAAAATTTCCAAAGAAAATCTCATTTCTCTCCAAAAATGTGCGATTGGATATGCTTTCATTTTGAAAATTTTCATTTTACTAGAGAATAGTAGTGAAAAAACAAATTGGGAGAAAAAAGATGAATTTTGAGAGTGTGATTGGATGTGAGATGAAAAAGAAATGATGAAAGTTGATTTGATGTGAAAATAGTAAAATAATGATTGGATGTGATTGATAGTTAGAAATGTGTGAGTGAATAAATAGTGAAATTTGTGGGATAATGTGTAATAATGATTAGTTTTTTGTGAAAAAATGTGTAGATGTGATTGGTGAAAGAAAATGTGAGAAAAAGTGAAAGTGAGAAAATAGTGTATTTTCTGAAAATTTTCATAAACAATCGCATGTTGTGTCAAAAAAAATTCTCCAGCGGAACGAAAATGGATTCTCGCTCACATCCAATCGCAGCTGTTACTCATTTTTCTTTCTCTCTTCCACATTTCCCAATACCCAATTATACTATTTATTTCTCTCCCCTCTCCCTTTATAAAAAGATTTCCAATAATTTCTTTAATTTATCACTATTTTTATTATTTTTCTCTTAATCTTGTAAACAAAAGGTATAAAATGAGATCCATATTGCCTATTTTTGGATCAATTTTTCATTTTTGTTCAATTTTCTTACATTATATCTCACACTATTATTTCCACAAATTTTTTCACAAACAATCAACATCTCTAAAAGATTTTCTATCACATTAACATAATCATCATTTTTTCTCTACACATCCAACTTTCACTTTTAAAAAAAAATTCACCACTATTCTCTCAGAAAATGAAAATGAATGGAATGAAAGTACAACCAATCACAGTCTTAAGCTCCTACATAGTTATATTTTCGTAGTATATTCTTGATGGACTCGACAATACACTCATGTTTTGTTCATATATTTGGTGATTAATATGTTGTTGATGTATTTATAAATTTCATGACCCATAGTTTTTATTTTGATTGTAACTTTTGTTGCAATCTAATAAGATATTGTAAGAAAAAAAAAGGATTAATATAGGTTATGATTTTGAATATGAATATTCGAATAGATTCGTATGTATTCAAATATTTTCAAATAAGAATAAGAATAATTTTGTTTTATTCGAACATTAAAAGAATATGAATAAGAATATTATCTAAGTAAGTCAAATAAGAATATAATATTTTCTCGATTCGATTCGTTTACACCCCTAAATCCGAGTCTTAGTTACTTTTAATCAAAATTTTAAATTTGAGTATGACTATTGTGGACACTCCCCTTTAATTACACTACCAATTTCACGTTTTTCCGTACTAGAATATAACATATCCTATATCAAAAATTTAAAAAAATGGAAAGAACGGAAATTAGTAAAAGTGATCCAAAACCAAAAATAGGAGTTACATTGGGCTTACATTTTGGGCCGAATCAATCTGAGGCCAACAAATTACACCCTTTTAATGCAAAATGCGATTTTACTTTATTCAAGTATTCAACTACAACTCTCCTTGTCCCATTGATTTCTCTCCTGCCCGGGTTCAGTCAAGTCAGCCTCTGTATCTTCTGAACTGAGTGATACGAATACGGAATATACCGGAATACATACATGTATGTACACAGAAATGAATGCAGTACAAATGTATAAACGTTAAAGCTACCACATCGGAGTAGAAATGTCTCCCGCCAAAGATCCCGCCGTCGCATTGCCACGGACTAGAAAACAGCGCAAGCGGCTCAAACGAAAAGGTATACAATTTCCAATCCCCGAAAATGGTGAAAAGTGTCCAAGGAAAGAAAATACCCCAAGTTAAGTCACCAATTACCTCTCATGATCTTGTTTCCAATTTTCTCTTGGTTTTGTGTAGTGAAAATCAAGGCGAAAAGGAGAGCTCAGAAGAAGAAGAATCTGAAAGAAAAAGAAAATGTTACTCCGCTAGTGAAAAAGTACTGGCTTCAGAGGTACGATCTTTTCTCCAAATATGATGTGGGCATTAAGCTGGATGAAGAAGGGTGGTTCTCTGTCACGCCGGAGGAAATCGCCGCCTGGCAGGCTCGCCGGTGCGCTGGTGCCGGAGTTGTTATTGATGCCTTTGCCGGCGTTGGAGGAAATGCTATTCAGTTTGCCAAAGTGTAAGTTTTAAGAATGTCGAAGTAATTTTATGCTTAGACGGTAAAAGAATAGTCGAAACATTATACATAATTACTTTTTTTCTTATACTTGCGTTAGGGTTTTTAATTTCAGTATAATGGTAGTAGTACTCCGTCCCCTGTGCAAAAAATTACTGCAATTCTGCAAAATATAATAGATGTTTTTGTTTTATATCTTTGCTCTTTTGTTTGTATCAGTCTTCCTTCGCACTAGCAATCTGAGAGTAATTTGAATGATAGACATTACATGTGTCTGACTGACTTCTTCTTCAATATGGATGATTGAGCATTCAGTTTCGTCTTACTAAGAATCAAATGTAGGAAAATATAGTAGTTCTTCTAGTACAGTTTATAGAATCGAAAAATCCCGAATTGGCAAAATTTGCAAATAAAGCAAAATGGAAAAATAGCTCGAATCGTGTGTTCAACACACTATCCTTAAAACAGATTCGTCCCCTATTCTCGGACATCTGTTTCCCAGGATAAGACGAAAACCGGATTACCTATTCCGGCGAATGAAAAAATTATGCCCAAAAATTATCACCAAAAATTACAAGAGCTTTGGGGAGAGATGAAAATTTTGTGTTTGATTTGTTGTGTGTTTACAAATGGAAAATAACCATATTTATAGGCAAAATTTTGCCCTTTACTATTTAAAAAGTTAAATAAGTAATTTTATTCAACTTGGACTCAAGTTGTTCATCAACTTGTCCAACAATCCCCCACATGAAGAAAATTACTAAGATACAAAGATTTGGTGATAAATTCCACAAAGTTGAATCTGCGTAGGATAGGTAGTGTAACCCTTTGAACCTTCCTTGTGAAATTATATTTACCTTACTAGTCGATCAGTAGACACGATGTCCTTGAATTGTTCTGCCTTTTGTGTAAACAATGATATACCTCACACAAGATTCTTCCTAACATACTTCAGTTCTCATGTTTATGTTCATTCATGGCCTTGAACATACGCCCTGGTTCTCAGAAGAGGTTCTAAGAATTGAGCCTCACACAATTCTCTTCGAAGCGGCCCCACTTTCTCTCACATAGGTGATTCTCATTTAAGATATCCCGTACTACCCTGCTCGACTTACCGATGCACAAGAATCATTAAAAGCCAAATTGCTTATCATCTTCTCCACGGGTATCACTGTTAAGGAATGGACAAGGGACACAGTGATCATAGAGTCTTTTTACAGCTAGGTTGTCCCTTTGAACCTAGATCTTGGGATCTCCAGTCAACTAGGTTGGGTTTCCATTGTATCAACTCATTTTTCTAGAGGCTTAAGTCCCATTCCTCTTAATGATTTCACAACTAGCTCCCGATTTAACCCTTTGGTTAATGGATCCGCAAATTATCCTTTGACTTCACGTAGTAATAGAGATAACACCGGTTGAGAGTAGTTGTCTAACGGTATTGCGGTCTACGACGTATGTGTTCAGACTTTATCATTGTACATATTGCTCGCGGCCCTACCAATAGTGATTGATCGTCACAATGTATACAAATTGCCTTATTGAGTTTAGGCCATTTTGGAATATCTTCTAAGAAATTTCAAGCCATTCAACTTCTTCACCACACTTGTCAGAGCAATAAACTCGACTTCATAGTAGACCTAGCTATAACCTGTCGCTTAGAAGATTTCCATGATATTCTTTGCACCTCCTAAAGTGAATACAAATCCACTTGTAGACTTAGAGTCTTTAATATCAGATATCCAATTAACATGCTATATCCTTCAATAACAGCAGGATATCTTGTATAGTGCAGCCCAAAATCACGAGTATATCTTAAATACCTTAGTATTCTCACTATACCTTTCCAGTGGTCATGCCCTGGATTACTCGTGTATCTGCTCAATTTACTCATTGCATAGGCAATGTCTGGTCTCGTATAACTCATTAAGTACATTAAACTTCCTATGACTCGTGAGTATTCAACTTGAGACAGCCTCACCTCTATTCTTCGATAGATGTTTGCTTGTGTCTATTGGAGTTCTAGCTAATGACGTGTCATCCTTACTAAATTTTCCTAGAATCTTATTCACATAATGTGACTGATCAAGTGTCAGTCCATTTGAAGTTCTAGAAATCTTTATTCCGAGGATCACGTCAGCTAAACCCATATCTTTCATGTCAAACCTTGAGTTCAACATATCTTTAGTGGATTTAATTATTTTATCATTACTTCCAATGATAAGTATGTCGTCTACATAAAGACATAAAATGACATAGTCATTTCCAGTCTCTTTAACATAGACACATTTATCACATTCATTTATTTTAAATCCACGTTCTTTCATGACATTATCAAATTTTTCATGCCATTGTTTCGGAGCCTGTTTCAAGCCATATAATGACTTGACCAATTTACAAACCTTGTTCTCTTGCCCAGGTGCAGAGAATCCCTCAGGTTGTTCCATGTAAATCTCTTCTTCTAAATCTCCATTTAGAAAAGCAGTTTTTACGTCCATTTGATGTACTTCAAGATTTCGCAACGCAGCAATTGCAAGTACCAATCTAATGGAGGTTATTCTATGTAATCGGAGAATACGTATCAAAGTAATCAAGGCCCTTTTTGTTATAACCTTTAATTACAAGTTTCAGGCTTGTACTTATCAATTGTTCCATTTGCCTTCATTTTCTTCTTGAAAATCCATTTATAACCTAGTGGTTTACTTCCTTCAGGAAGATCCACTAGTTCCCATGTATGGTTTTGCAAGATGGAATCAATTTCACTTTTTATGGCCTCTTTCCATAATGGTCCATCAGAAGAATTGATAGCTTCTTTATAGCTTTGAGGTTCACTTTCCAGCATGTAGGTTAGAAAATCTGGACCAAATGATTTTTCTATCCTAGCTCGTTTGCTGCGTCTAAGTTCTATCTCTTCTTCTTTATTTCTTCGCTCTTGTTCTATCAATCATGTATCCGTTTAGAAGAGCTTGCTTCTTCTCTCGATCTGCACGGAAATACATTTTCAAAGAACAAGGCGTTTCTCGATTCAATTATCGTGTTCTTGTGTATATCTTCAACTTTAGATTCATGCACAAGAAACCGATAAGCAGCACTGTTATGTGCATATCCAATAAATATGCAATCAACAGTCTTGGGTCCTACCTTCACCTTCTTTGGTGTAGGTATAATCACTTTAGCAAGACACCCCCACACTCGTAAATATTTGTAGGATGGCATTCTTCCATGCCATAGCTCGTAAGGGCTTTTGTCTAATTTCTTATGGGGTACCTTATTTAAAAGGTAATTAGCTGTCAAGACAGCTTCCCCCCACATGTTCTGAGACAAGCCAAAACTTAATAACATGACATTCATCATTTCTTTAAGTGTACGGTTTTTCCGTTCTGCAATGCCATTCTGTTGAGGTGAATAAGGTCTTTGTTGTTTTCGGTCTAATTCCGTGTTGGCACTGAGACCAAAGAAATGGTGATTCATATTCTCCTCCACGATCACTTCTTAGTACCTTAATTTTTTTGTTGAGTTGATTCTCAACTTCATTTTTATAGAGAATGAATTTTTCTATTGCTTCATCTTTACTTTTAAGAAGATACACATAACAATACTTTGTGTTATCATCAATAAAAGTAATGAAGTACTTGTTGCCACCACGTGTTTGTGTCGATTTTAAATCACATACATCAGTGTGAATTAAATCAAGTGGTTCATTATTTCTTTCAATATTTTTAAATGATGTCCTTGTTAACTTTGCCTCAACACAAGTTTCACACTTGTGCTTGGAATCAATATGGAATGTTAGTATATAATTCAAGTTTATTAATCTACGTAAAGTATCATAATTAACATGTCATAGTCTACCATGCCACAAATGGAAGACTCAAGCAAAAATGTACATTCTTCATTTTATGCCTTTTGGTTTCACAACCATTACATCGAGCTTAAAAAGCCCATCGATTTACATACCATTTTCCTACAAACATTCCATTTTTTGAGTAATGTTACAACATTAGACTCAAATACAACACGAAAGCCATGCTTAATTAAAAGCGATCCGGACACCAAGTTTTTAGGACATCCGCACATATAACACATTCGTGAGAGTCGGCTCCTTTAGGACGTCATTTTTAGAACCACATTCCCTTCACCTTTGATGTCGTAAGTGGCGTAATTTCCCATATATAGCTTCTCGCCATTCTCAACGGCCTCAAAGTCATCGAACATCTCCTTATTGGAGCACACGCCTGGTATACCAGATTAATCCACCACTGGTTAGGATTTGAACCCACCAAATCCACCTCCGAAATCACAACAACAAGATTCAAATCGACACCTCCTTAGAAATGTCATCAATCATGTTAGCCTCCCGATTCTTCTTCGGTTTCTTGCAATCAGAAGCTTTGTGACCTTTGCCGCCACAATTGAAGCATTTTCCTTGAATTTCTTCTTCGAAATGCCTCCTTATGGTCCCCAATTATTGAACCCTTTACCAGTTTTCTTTTTCCCTTTGGAGCTTTCGCCACGCTCCACAACATCGCTTTAGCGACCCACAGGAATGAACAATTTCCTTCGAGAACCTTTGTTATCTTCTTCTTCAAGACTAACAATCGTGTCTTCAATGTTCATTTCCTTTCGTTTGTGATTCTTGAAATCTTTCCAAGTCGGCAATTTTTCGATTATTGCAGCCACTTGGAAAGTTTCACTCAAAAACATTCCTTCAAAGAAGAATATCATGTATAATTACCTCCAAATTCCGCACTTGACTTATTACGATTGGAATCAATCATTTTAAAGTCTTCAAGAATCGCCAACAATAAATTTTTAGCCCCCGCATCCTCGACTTATACTTGTGGTCAAGAGATTCCCACAATTCTTTAGCGATTCGCTTAGAGCTATAAACATTATACAAATGGATCCGCTAATCCATTCATTACATAATTTCTACACAAGAAATCAAAGATGATTCCAAACATCAATCGCATGAGCAACTTGATCATCCTGTTTCATCCTCACTCGCTTTGGAGGATCTTGATCCAAGAACCTTGCCAGTTCAACGAGTCAAGTAAAACAACATTTTTTGCCAACATTTGAAATCCAAGCCATTCAATTTCTCCGGTTTCTCAAAGCATGATTCACCGACACATTAATAGTAGGGTTAGCCACTACCCGGCTGCACAACCGGGATAGCCACCGGATTAGGCACAACGGTCAACGGGGTTAGACCCACTTTCGCTTGATTCGATGCCATTTCTGAAACAAATAAAACAAGAAGTTTAGCACTTCTATCAGTCAATCGGAGCAAAACGATAAGAACAAATTTATTAAAATTGTTCAAGTTTTTATTATAAGGCCTTTGCAATTTTCTTGCACTCCGAATTTGCACATGTATTAATCTATTAGTCCAAAGATTAGTCCAATCAGTCCAAAATCAGTCCATACAGTCCAAAGATTAGTCCAATCAGTCCAAACAGTCCAAAGATTAATCTAATCAGTCCAAACAGTCCAAAATTAGTCTGATCAGTCCAAAATTTAGTTCAAAATACAGTCCAATCAATCCAAATTGCAATTTCCCTCCCGAAATAGCAGCGGTATTAATAATATATTTGAACTAAACAACTAATCTAGAAGTTTAATTAACAAAACTGAAGTTTCAATATGTAATCCAAATATTTAAAACTAATTTGGAATGATCAAGAAGTGGGTTCAATTAGCATGTTTAATAAGAACCAATCTGCACAAGTTGGTACAATTTTTTTTTAATAAAAATTAACCTGTTAATCAACAAGTTTAGAGATAGTATAAATTAATCTCAACAACCACAAAACTGGACAATATCGAAATCAAAAGTTTGATACCAACCGTACTATTCAATTTGCAATTATCAATCAAAACATTTGTATTCTCGACCACAGTAACATAGTTTTGAAAAATTGCTAATAAAGATTGTTGTTGATTACAACAAAACCAAATTAAAAGAAATTCAACATTAGCCTAAAATTTCAGACAGTACCATAAGTTTAACAAGAATGTTTTAAGCTTGTAGGAAAATATAGTAGTTCTTCTAGTACAGTTTATAGAATCGGAAAATCCCGAATTGGCAAAATTTGCAAATAAAGCAAAATGGAAAAATAGCTCGAATCGTGTGTTCAACACACTATCCTTAAAACAGATTCGTCCCCTATTCTCGACGCCCCTGTTTCCCAGGATAAGACGAAAACCGGATTACCTATTCCGCGAACTGAAAAATTATGCCTAAAAATTATCACCAAAAATTACAAGAGCTTTAGGGGAGAGATGGAAATTTTGTGTTTGATTTGTTGTGTGTTTACAAATGGAAAATAACCCATATTTATAGGCAAAATTTTGCCCTTTACTATTCATAAGGTCAAATTGGCCTTTACTATTTAAAAAGTTAAATAAGTAATTTTATTCAACTTGGACTCAAGTTGTTCATCAACTTGTCCAACATCAAAATAGAGCAAGACAACGTTCTGTATTACTGCAGCTCGGTGGGCTTTCTAAATCTCTTTGTTTCCTTTTGGGGTATTCTGTCCTGAAGAAGGAAATTAGATATATGGAGTATCAGTCATTTTCTGTGATTTGTGGGAAGTATTGGGAAACAAATATAGTACATCTTTTCAAGTAGATGAGCTAGACACATTTATCTGGTAAAGGAGTTTTTGAACTTTCAGTAACCAAATCAGATAGTGTCCCTGCACTTTTAGATTTTTTAAGAGTGCATTATGAATTTGTGTGAGTTCTATTTGTAAATGGCCATTTTAATTTTGAATTGGTGAGCTATTGTACACTTTGCTTTGTTTTTATATACAGCATAGACAGGAAACCGTAGTCTGATGTTAGTCTAGCTAATGTCTACCTTCTTTCAGGAGAAATTCCGTTGTAAATCCTTTGGCGTGAGTTTGTTTCTGAATTTTAAGGCCCCTATTAGCGGACCACCGTGGTCTGTTCATTGTCACAGTCCACCATTTTATTCTTTACTAGCAGTGTACCACCGCCTTTATAACTACCCCTTTAAGTTACGTTGTGAAAAAGCACTTGATTAATAACACCATATTTGTATTGCCAGGTGTCGTCATGTTATTGCAGTTGAAATTGACCCACACAAGGTTGCGCTGGCATTGCATAATGCTAAGATCTATGGTGTACAAGATCATATTGATTTCATCGTGGGCGATTTTTTCCAGCTTGCACCTTTCTTGAAGGTACACTCTTTTTTTTGTTCGTTAGCAAGTCCTGATTTTGAAATCGGAATATGGGTGAAACATAAGTAATGGTTAGATAATGCTAGGGTGCTTAATTGTTTGAACTACTACTTATCTAGGCTGCATAGACAGTTGAATGCAGCTAAAGCTGGTTTAAGCCATGAATTGCATGATTATTACAGAATGGTTACTTGTTGATTTTTTCCTATGTTTGTATCTACATGAATCAGAAGTCGATGGCTTTTGTGCCATTTATGATATAGAACACATTTATGCAACTTGCCTAAAATGGTTATACTGCAATTTAAGGGAGGCTTCTTCCCGCAAATGTCTACTGTGTCATTCAGGCGGCCTTTGTTGGGCATTCTTTTCCTCTTTGCCAATCTCTTGGTCCTTGTTATTTGGATCTGTCCTTTCAATTATATATGTTTCCACCTGTTCGGCTTTTTTTGCTTTTACAGAAAGTGCAGTTTTTGTGTTTAGAATGTTCCTTTCATTTCTGTGCTTATTAAATGTGATGGTTCATGGGTTCTCAATGACTATTTTTTGAATTAGATTTGTTGGAGATGCATGGCTGAGTAGAGAAAATTTTGATCAGACAATAGAAACATACTCACTACAAACATTAAAAGAAAAATCTAAGGTTGCATTTTGGATGGGAGAATTTGGATTTTGGGAGGGGGTTTGGAGGGAGGATTTCAATTTTCAAATGACTCCATCTAAGATGAATTTGAAATCCTCCAAAATGACTCCAGAAATAGCTTCCAAAGATTTGAAATCCATTATAAAATGACTCCATCCAAACAACCTCAATGGATTTGTTATTATGCATTTGATATCCTTAGCTCCAAATCCATCAATCCTAATGAAGCCTAAAAGTATTGTAATTGATTTGATTTGGGTCTGAATTCATAATCGTAACTCGTAAGTGTAAATTTATGTTTATAAATCACCTCTTACTGATGAAATTGAGTAAAATAGTTGGACCATTAGGCTGCTGTATGAGAAACTGTGGTTACATGTCTTGTCACTGTGTATAAAGCTTTAAGGAAGAAAACTCATGATAAACTTTGTGATCAAGCACTAATCATGCTTCATCACAAGCCTTCTCTGGTACTGTTGTTGAAGCGGAATGCATTAAGCCAATATGCAGAGCGATATTATGCGGTATTGGAGGATATCATGACGATTAAATCTATAGAAGTGATTTAGAAGTATAAAATACCTGATAAATGGTACTGAATGCACATGACAAAAGTAAATATATCAAATGATTAAGTCATACCACATATATAGTCTTTTGGCATTGATTCATCTTTCAATTTTCTACTAATCTAGCTTCTTTGATGCTTGGCTTCCTCGTGTTTCAGAAACAGCACTATCCCTTGCTAAATTCAAATTTCTGGTGACTTTATTAGGGGGATGTAGTATTTCTTTCACCACCTTGGGGGGGCCCATCATATAAGGCAAAAGAAAATTTTACTCTCGACTTACTGAAGCCAAAAGATGGGTATGCGGTAATGAATTTCTCTTACCAATTTCCATTAAAAAAATTATTTTGATCTTCCTTCATTTACATGCTCGTAATATCTATATCCGCATATATTCAGCTTTCCATAGATCTTGTGTGGGGTGTCGTATCATGAATAATTTGGAGTTTGAATGTTCATGGAGGTTTATGTAACGGAGTCGACACACCTTTCAGTTTTTTACTGCTTTTTCCCTTGTTTCGTTCTATTCACAACTTGCATTAGAAACAATTTCTTTGAAGCGGTACCTCGTGTCTAAGCAACAACGGTAGTGTGTCTCACCATTTTGGCTATCCTCTCCAGCTGTCATTTAACAAAGTCTACCAAATGATTGTAGCTTTCTAGCTAATTGACTTCTGAGAGAGGCATCCTAGTATTTAAATTTTTCCGCAATTGCATCTCAACTATTTTTTAAGTCCGTAGGTGTTTTACTAGAATTTTCTTTCAGGCGCTCTCCGACATTGTCTTCCATGTTTATATTCCTATTCTGTACATGACAATTTCTTTCGGTTTTTAAGCAGTGTGCTACATTTTTGCAGATATTCGTTGTTTAAAGTTGCTCAGGCAATAACACCTAACATCATTATGTACTTGCCTCGCAATATTGACGTGCTCCAGGCAAGTGAGCTATCGTGGCTATCTTCTCCTCCCTTGGATATTGAGGTACACGTTCCTCTAGTTCCTATAATATTGCATTTTTTGCCAATCACTTCACACTAAATTCCTGCTGATCGATTCCTCTTAGCGACAATCCTCGTCACTTTGCAGGTGGAAGAAAATTTCGTGAGGGGCTACTCAAAGGGAATAACCATCTATTTTGGGGACACTGCATTTTCATAGCTTGGTATGAAGCTCTTTTTGATCAATTAGTGGACAGTCTGTAAAAGGTAACATCCTCAGAGGTACATTTGTGTTTTTCAGATATATGAGAATGGGAATGGGAATGATTTTTATTCATACATTTATCCACATTTTTATTTGTTTGTCTCCTCTCAAAAAAAAATGCTTACAAATCTTACAATTGAACCCAATTTTCTCTTCCACCACCACCTCAAGAAAACCGGAAGGGAAAAAAGGTTGATATAAAATAAAGGGAGACACAGAAGAAAGAAAAACTAATTTCTTTTTTTAATAAGTTGGGAGTAGTGGTTTGAGGGGAGGGGATAAATTTCAAAGAAACTGAAAGATACAAGTTCGAACCTGGTCAACACCCTTACAAAGGGTGAGCGATACCACTTGAGCTACAAGCTCGTGGTAGAAAAACTAATTTGATTGTCTGTCATTTCATTTTGTTCAGTTTTCATTAATGATAAAAGATTGTTTTCAAAAAAAGAAGAATGAATTTTGAGAGTGTGACTGAAGGTAGGATAAAAATATAACGCTATCAGTTGATTTGATGTTTTGTTACTGAAATCGTGAGATTAGTGATTGTAAAATAAGAGTGAGTGAATAGTTTTTATTTTTATTTTTAATAAATCTTCTTAATTCCACAAAATAATGATTTTGGAATTTTAGTTTTTCAATAGTAAAGCATGCACATAAAATTCCACATAAACTAATATCTAGTGGTAACATTACTTTTTCAAGTCTCAATCTCTCCACATTTTGCCAGACTTTACCTTCAGTGGAACAGTAACACAGTTAAACTGAGGCCATCAGCTTTCTGATACTGTGTCTTGTGATGAGTAAATAGACAATGATAGCCAGGAGACCCTGTTGTCCCCATTGAACTGCCACTATTTACTGCTATCAGAATACTGGCAAACTGTGGCATCAAATGTACAAATTCTACTAAATTTAGCATTTACAAAAAACAGCTTTAATTTATATTGTGGACTGAGGAAATACCTTAGAGCTGTGTTGTTCCATGTTAAAATCTGGAATTTCTTGAGCATTTCTGCATTTGGTGCAGCATCAGCAGGAAAAGTTGTACGTAACTCATGGTGGTCCCGGTCCGAGTTTTCTATTTCGTATGTGTTTTATTTGTTAATTAAATTAACATGTGTATACTAATGACAACATCTTGGACACGTGTCATTCACATGGTGCATTTGCATATGGATGAAATATTATCGAAGATCCCATATGTGGTGGTCATGTTATATCGACATGCACACAAAATAATTAAAAGAGGTGATGTGATGCATGTGGGTTCAGATTGTGTGATCTCTAACAGGGATGGAGCCAAGAGGCTGGCGGCGCCCTCCCCCAAAAAAAAAAAAAAAAAAAAAACTTAGATTTTCTTTAATAATTAATATATAATTTGTATATAATATTTAATAATTTTAACATTTCGCCCCCTAAAAAAAAAAAAAATAAAAGATACCTTTTATCTACTATTTTTAAGAAAAATAAATCCCACCCCCCTAAACCTCTTTTTTTGGCTCCGTCCCCCTCTAATCATCAATAGTCATTAATAGTTGTGACTATTATATCATTCATTATATGAGACGACATGACAAGGACACATGGATACTGATGTATCTAAAAATAATGTATATTCATGTAAAATGCATATTAGTATTATTAGTGTAAGAGCATATATAGAATGTTTTATGTTTAACAAATATCATGTTACATTATTGCTTATAATTCAAAGGGTAAATGTAAAATGAATTAGTTTAGGTATTAATAATAACAAAACTTGGTAATACAAGTTTATTATATACATGGTAAAGAACGGTTTTCAACTTGGTCATGCCAGATTCAACTAGTTAATCATACAAGTTGTACATATTTGTCTATGTGACTATAAACAAGATCAAATGATAGTTCACTCAATTTTGGCAAAAAGCAAGATATATTTCACAACATATATAATTAGGACATAGTCATTTGCATTGTACAACTTTATGGTGATAATTACTCCTTCCGTACCATTAAGATATGCCGCATATTCTTTTTCGGCCGTCTTAAATTATAGGCTTGTTTCATTATTTAGAATATTAATTACACAATAATAGACTAAACTGACCTTATTTAACTCATTTTGTTTGAGTCCAACAATGACATACTCCAATTTAATGCAAGGGCAAAGTAGAAAAAATATGAAAAATATTATGATCCCAATTATATTTATTGTTTTTTTTTAATTTATGTGAAATACTCTACTTGACTATTTTGTGGGACTGAGGAAGTGGATAATCATTGCTTGTAATGCATGGTCATACAAAAATTCTTTGGGGACATGTGATAGTCATGGGGTCATCATTACAGGATATATGGAGTGGGCCTCTACATTCATCCATTTGTGCTTCTTGTCTTGGCCCAACTTTATGGCCTCTACCCAACTTTCATTGAACTCTCAAGTCTTATTGCTTTCATGGTGGTCCTAAGAGCCTTTTCTTGAATTTATTGCAGACAGAATTTGAGTCAATGCACATTATTTTCAAAAATTATGTTGTTGTCTACTTCATATACTATGTGAAGTTATACGATGCTATGTCATTGAAGCTCATATTCATTGTATATGAAGTATATGGTACACTATGTGTTAATTTGCAGGACCAGCACGCGTAAGTGGAGTCAGTCGGATAAAAAACTGAAAAATAAATCATACTTAATTTTTTGAAAAAAAATACATTGTTCGATCAAAAACAAATTTGTGCCGGACCAATATGACCCCCCTTTCCCATCAGTGCTTGGTGTATAAAAAAATGATAAATGTCTCTTTGTATAAATAAAACATACAATTTTTGGAGGATTGATTTACAGATTAGGCCCTAAAAAACAACCAAGAAAGACATGTTTTATTCCGTGTTTTCAAAATTAGGATGAATTAAGTAATCTTTTAATATCCTTTCAAAAAAAGAATAGCTCAAAAGTCTCCTATCATACTTAGAATATCACAAAGAGGAAACTTAATTCCAAAACTTCCTTTTCAATCTAATTATGAGTAATTAAGTCAGTACAACTACTGGGAATTATAATTCATGCACTTATTACTACTTAGGGATGTCTGTTTTCCATCCCCATCCTGAAATAATTACTTTGGTAAGCAGATAGCCATCACTCATTAATATTTATTACTCCTCAACAGATTAAATTTACTACTTACTTACCAATTTCAATGTGAAATAATTTTCAACATTCAGTCCTTCAAATTTCCAACACTTACAACCATAGTCCATAGGACTTCGGATCATATTTTAAAATTTAAAGGGATAATTAAAAAAAATCAAGAGGTTTTTGAAAAGTATAAAAACATCTTTGAGATTTGATTTTGTCTTAAATTTAAGGAAATAACTGTAATATTTTTATAATTATCAAAAGATTTTTTTCAAATATTTTTACTTATGAAGGGTTACAATATGAGACGAAAACAAATCTCAAGGGGAATTTTGTAATTTTTAAAAACCTCTAAGTCTTTTTGTAATTAGCTAAAACCTCAGGGGAGGGGATTATAATTATCCCTTTTAAATGCATGCTCACCTTTTTCTAATTATAAATATAAATAATAAATAACTGATAAAATACAATATTTTCTTAGAGACTGAATCATATATGCATCATATTTATTTTATAAAGTGGTTTATATAACACAAAACATAAGTTGAAAATAATTGAATTTACCATATATGTGAAAGACACATATATAAGACAGTGTCATTATAATATGCATGACAGTACGTCACGTGTCATTGACATTCACCTGTTGTATTGAAATATTAAATCGTAAAACATAGTAAAAAACAGGGGATCCGAACCATTAAAAAACAGAGAATTCAAAATATAAATGGTTGGCTACACCATAAAAACCTACTATGCTGCAAATAGATCACCAAACTACTTCTTTTAGCTAAAGTCATAAAGGTACCATTACTCCCTAAAATACACACACTAAGAATACTACATTCCTCATCTTGTCTGGCTACATTCTTATAACATCCTCAAAAGCTCCCCCTTAACCAAATATCACACACACTATACTAATATTCTTCCTAATTCATACAAAACAAGAATGTCCATGAACATGAAACCATCTAAGAAAATGAAAGGTTTCATGTGCCATTCCCCTTCTTCTACATCAGTGTGCATGTCCCAAAATCGTCGGTCTGTGATCGTGCCTCGGAGGCCAGAAAGATCGACCGTTGATCAAGTCCGATTCCTCAACAACACGAAGTACGTTCGATTAGGGGAGCAAATGAACAGATCTTATCCTGTTTCATCTCTTAAAAAGATTCAAGAAAATGTGCCTCAACAAGTTACTACTACAACTTCACTAGCAATATCTGACAATGTCTTTCAGGTTGTTCATCTTGTACACTATAATAAAATTGTTTAATTTGACAAATTAATTATAATATTAATACTCTAATTTCATTTTTTGATTGGATGAGAATTATAAGGTTAATGTTTGGTGCAGGTTGTTGTAATGAGAGTTTCCATTCATTGTCAAGGTTGTGCTGGTAAAGTAAAGAAACATCTATCCAGAATGGAAGGTACATCTTCAAGTTCCAAACTTTCTTGCTACCTAGGCCACTTATTATAAGTTATAACACACACACACACACACACACACACACACACACACACTTCAAGAATATTGTTCTGTTTTCTCTTTGTTCTTCCTTTTCAATTGGGATTAAACCTATATATTTTTCTAGTACTTTTATTTGATTCTACTTACCCTTTGAATAATGCATACTTGTCAACTCTGATAAATTTTCTCAAAAAACCATAATTTTTTTCATAGGCTTAACTGCAATTTTGGTCCTGTAAGTATCTTATGTAGCAAATATAGTCCTGTAAATTCAAAGGGGTGGCATACTTGGTCTTGTAAGTATGCTATGTAGCAATTCAGGTCCCGTATATTTTCATTTCTGTGCAATTTGGGTCGCGTAAGTTTTATTTTTGTGCAATTTTGGTCCTAAATGGCCAAGTCATTTTTTATCCTTTGAGGACCAAAATTGCACAAACTTAGAACTTATAGGATCAAAATTGTACACAAATCAAAATTTGCGGGACCACAATTGCTACATAGCATACTTAATGGACCAAATATGCCAATTTTTAATACATACGAGACCAAAATTGCTACACACTATAATTACATGACTAAATATGCCACCTCCTTATATTTATAGGACCAAAACTGCAGTAAAGCCTTTTTCCATATTACATTTTAAGATAATTACAAATAGTACACTTGAGATTTAACCTAATTATAAAAAAAATCTAATTATCTTTCGAAATTACAATTACTCCATTGACGTTTGCTTATATTTTAAAGATTGCACGTGTTGAGGGGATAATCTGTAACACAAATACAAACCTCAAAGATGATATATGTAATACCTCAAGGGGTTATTTGTGATATTAAAAAATAATTGAATTTCTTTGTAATTAAGCTATACATAAGGGGTAGTTTTTGTAATTATCCCTATATTTCATTGTAGGGACAAGATATTACTAGTACAAGTGCTGCTATATCAAGAATGCCAGCACACAAAATTTCTCAAAATAGTAGCAATGATTTCAAATATATCAGTTGAAACAGTGTTTTTACTTAAGTTTTTCTGATGTACTTTCTCAATTAGACATCATATACATGTATGTAAAGCTGTCTTTCTTGATCTGGTCAACTCAATTTGGACCACATAGGTTGTTAAAATTACAGAACCATACCTCATTTTTGCAGAAACTTTGAGGTACATTGAAGACAGTCATGTGATTTTGGACAAGTAAAAAGAAAATAAATTTCATATTATAATGATTTTGAGTTGGTCTTGAATATGCATTTTGTCAAGAAAAAAATAAGTTCAAAGTGTTTTACAAAGGTGTTTGGGGTGAGTTTATAAGCATTTATAAAACATTTAATAAGATAATAGAGTTTATAAGATGTATTAAAATAAGCTTATAAGCTTCCCAATATGATATTATAAGGCTCTTATAAGCTCTTTAGAAAATTAAGGGATAGTTACAAAAAAAGCATGAGGTTTGGGTTAATTACAAAAAAACCCAGATTTTCAGAAATTACAAAAACCTCCTTTAGGTTTTATTATGTTTCCCTCATCCATTGCAAAAAAAATATTTCAAAAGCTCCTCTTACGTTTATCAAAATACTACATTTACCCTCTTAGATTTAAGAGACAGTCAAGCATCAAGGAATTGCTTGTAATTTTCAAAAATCTCTTATTTTTTGGTAACTAGCCCAAACTTTAGGGGACTTTTTGTAATTATCCCAAAAAATAATAAAATTTCAACTCATTCTTAACAAGTACTTACTCATAGTCATGGGAGTCTTAATTCCTTTGTCACTAATAAATAATTAGAGTTGGTTGAAATATTGAAGGGGTGACGTCATTCAGCATTGATCTAGAGAGCAAGAGGGTGACTGTGATGGGACACGTGTCGCCATCTGGTGTGCTGGAGAGCATATCAAAGGTGAAGAAGGCAGAATTTTGGCCTTGTTAATGAAAAATTGTGTAGCATGTACAAGGAAGAATGTTTGGGTTTATGGGTGGGTCCATTCACATGGCCAAACAGCAACCTTAAATTAAGATGTTTTTGTTTTTGCCTTATGTTTAGATCAATTGTCCCCACAACTTAAATTTAAGACTAATATTTGATAGTAATGTACATACATTTCCAGGCTCATTTAATTTTGGAGCTTTTATAAGTTACTCAGTTTACTTGGACATTTTTCCATGCGCTTTTAACTCTTTTTTTTGTGTGTTTTTATTATTTGCATTTATTTCTCGTTCAAATATTAAATAGCACACGCCTCGTTTGGATTTCGAAATGAGATTGGTAAAATTGATAAACTATAGTGGAGTTATATTGTTTATATATATAATATGTGGATATTAAGCTACTCCACTTTTTTTTTTAGATTTATTTCCTTAAGAAATTTAAAAAATAAAAAAAATAAGGTATAGACTATAGTTTATTTGACATTTTTTTTTGTCATAAGGCTTACCCACTTTCGTGTGTCGGGTCATTCACTTTTATGCGTTGGCTATGTCATTCCTTATATGCCACAAGCAGGGACGGAGCCAAGAGAGGGCTGACGGCAGCAGCCGCCCCCTCATAATTAGTATATTTTTATATATAAAAATATCAAAATTTGTAATTTTATCCCCCTTAAACTATAAACACTACCTAGTAAAATTAAGTCTCGCTCTCCTAATCTTTATTTTCTGGCTCCGTCCGTGGCTACATGAATTCGACAAAAATCATTTCGCCATTGCATCACGGCTATTTACTATTTAGATGCAAAAATGTAAAAGCACGTACGAATTTCAGTCCAACTTTAGGATTTCATAATTTTAGGGAGGGCAAAATGATAATTTCGCATACAATTAGTTGAGCCCATAGGCCATAATGGACAAGTAATCCATCATGGGCTACCACCATCTTTCAATATACTTGATCCAACGCGATATAATCAGTTTTATCCTTAAAATAATTATCCACAGTCAGGAGGCCCAATATAAGAGATCCACAATTAAAATTTAAACGGGCGAAAGGGTTATTATGGGCATCTTGATTATGCTATAATATAATGTTGTTTACTAGTTTACCTCTTAACTTTGCATTTGTTTGGCTCTAACAATTTTGTGCATGAAAGTGAAAATGTTAAACATGATACATTAAATTATCTATCTTTAATTTCTTTTATCTCTCCCCCCCCCTAATAACAAACTAAGTGCCAATATGGCAATTGGTGGGGCATAGAATTTGCGCCATCGAACACGACTGAGCTCCAATGCTTGATCCACCTTGAGGCCCGAAAAACAACCCTGAGAAGGGAATTGGAGGGTTTTTCCGGCGAACCCTCTCCGACGCTCAAGCCATAATCGATTCAAATGAGAGGAAATATATATAATAAATGAAGCAATGTAATGAGTATTCAAAGTCTAACATGAGCATACCTTTTAGGAGGCTATTTATAAATGCTCTAGGATTAGGCTTTCCTGAAAACCCGGGATTAGTTATGGGGAATCTAGTATTTTGCAACATAATTGTTGAGTCAGCTCTTATCCTCTTGGAGCTCGGGCTAGAATTAGGATTTTATGACATTACAAGTTGTGCAAGCTTAGGAGCTCGGAAAACGCCTATAATTATTATCCACGAGAATCTAACATGTCGGCCAAATAAAGACCCTGAGCTCGGCCTCATACATCCTGACCACTACTCGATCCAATTTAGTTTCCATCATTGACCTTCAGGTGGGAATTATTCCTTTTGATGAGAGGGAACAAATCGACATTTTGGTGGTTGAGCAGCTTAACCTAGTTTAGTCCTTATCAGCAATATAAAACCCTTTTTAATTGTAAATTGTAATTGATTATCATGAGAAAACATTGTGCCCTCATACAATTTTTTTTCAAGCAATAAAAGAAAAGATAATGTCTCTTGTAAGACCGTCTTACGGATTAGACGGATCCTGCAATATGGATCCGGATCCATAATCACCAGTTAATTTTAAAAAAAATTATTACAAATTCCCAGCTCGTCATATTTATTTTCCTTTTTCACTGTACTAAAGAAAATGATATTTTATCTCAAAAAATCTGAGACTTTATCTCATAAAAATGTTATTTTAACTCTTGTCAAATATTTTTTTATTTTTTAGATGTATTGAATTCCTAATATGTGACTGTATTAAAGAACATGATATTTTATCTCAAAAAATGGATATTTTTACTTATAAAAGTGTTACTTTAACTATATCATATTTATTTTTTTATTTTTCCTTCTTTCCTTCATTCCTAATTTGTGACTATATTAAACAAACATGATACTTTATCTCAAAAAATAGATACTTTAGCGTATAAAAGTGTTACTTTAAATATATTATATATATATATATATATATTTATTGTAATATATTCATAATTTGTGACTATATTAAAAAATATATTATTTTATTTCAAAAAACAAATATTTTACTATTAAATTATTACTTTAACTTTATCATATTTATTATTCATCTTTCTTTGTATTGAATTCATAATATGTGACTTTATTTAAAAATGTGATATTTTATTTAAAAAACGATATTTTTACTCTTAAAATATGATATTTTATCTCAAAAAATATATATTTACTTATAAAGGTGTTGCTTTAACTCTGATATATTTATTGTTTCCTTCACTGTAAGGTAATCATAATCTGTGACTATATTAAAAAATATTATATTTTATCTAAACAAACCGATACTTTTCTTTCATAAAACTATTACTTTTTGGGAAGAAAACAGAAAAACGCATAAAAAAAAAGGAACAGATGGCTTTGACCCGGACTTGGTCACGAGATTCGCGGTCAAGAGATCCGTCTTACGGATTTAGACCCGTAAGACAGTCCTATATGAGTTTTTGCCAAAAGAAAATTACTTCCTGATGTATTTTTTATTTAAATATATAATCCAAGAGTGCAACACAACATCAAATCTGCTTCTATAGAAGTGGATTCTTTTCTGTATTATTATAGATTTTTTTGTTTTAATTTGATCTTTTGTTTCTCAATTTAACTTAATAGTTACATACTTACAAACCAAATATATATAAGTTATTTCATATATATACATGTGACGTATAATTATGATACGAGATGAAAAATCAAATGAAAAAAAATTCGAGCTACAGTATTATAGCTACAATCAGAATGCAAAACTTCAAAGTTCGTAATTG
The DNA here is from genome assembly GCA_016081115.2 of Rehmannia glutinosa. Taxonomy (NCBI): domain Eukaryota; kingdom Viridiplantae; phylum Streptophyta; class Magnoliopsida; order Lamiales; family Orobanchaceae; genus Rehmannia; species Rehmannia glutinosa. The sequence goes on from JABTTQ020001102.1 coordinate 523,524, forward strand.
TGGGTAAAATCACTAAAATGTTAATGAATGTGCCTTTTCCCCCCCTATTAAACAAGTTGAAATTTAATACTAACTAATTAATTAATTAGTTTTTAAAAGAAAAAAAATGGGGATTAATTATGTTACAAGTCCCTGACGTACATTTTCCAATTTTATTTTCTTGAAGCATGTTTTATCAAGTGATTTTATTGACTAATTAAATGCCAATTCATTAATAATCACAATCAGAATATCACAGAATATCATCCTTTTAAATCTACATTAAACACACGTCACAACATATTTAACTATTTGTTTTTAATTCCGAATTTGAACCAAAATTTAACAAAATAAAATACTTACTAGAAATTAATTAATGAACCCTTTTTAAAAAGCATTTTTAGTATTCTCTTCCAATTATCTATTTTATCTTATATTCATTATGAATAGATACATGCTACATAGTTCATCCTACATATCATTAATGAGAACAAATAACTTAAATTTATAAAAGTAGAAAACATAGTTTAAAATATTGAACGAAATACCAATTCAAAATAAAAATAGCGTCTTGCTTAATTTTCTCTGCGTTTATGCACATTGTCTTCTGAAAAATGAAAATAAACATTAAAAAATAAAAATCTCTCCTTCCCCTTTTCCCCCACACCATGTCTAGGTCCCTGCAACTGCAAATCTCAATTCTTCATTTTTTTTCTCTTTAAGAAGACGTGTTCGCAGTTCTTCCAGCTGTTGAAACTCAATTAGGTTTTCTCATATATACTCAATATTACAGCTATTCATCATCATCATCATCCCACATGAGTATATATTTAATGCGAAAAAGGAGAAAAATATATATATTCTGCGAGCATTTCAACGGATACAGGTTCATTGAACCTGGACGTTATCTGGAGGTATATCTCATTCTTCACTCAGTCTGTGTGTGTGTGTGTGTATTATTTACTTTTTATTAATCGGAGAGTTGAGACTAAGTAATCCGCGCGTCATGCGTAAGAAATGGTAAACCTGTGTTAAACTATGTTTTGTGTTTCAGTATTGTCGATAATTTGTAGTGTGTGTTAAAATATATTATTATAATATTCCAATTTATTGTTTAGTTTTAGTCCTTTCATGGTTATGATTTAATCCTTTTAGATTAGGTCTTTTAGTCGCGTCTTTATTTCTGTCTCAATATTTATGAATTCTTTGATTTCTACAGTTTGGTTGGGCGGATTTGGATATGCGGATTGATGCTGTAAAACAATGTGGTTATACACATCCATGCAAAGCTATTTGCTTTGCGTTGACCACACAAGTTGAAAAACAGGATTATTATTAATTAATGGTGAGATTCTTTTCCACCTAGAAGCTGGACACACTTTTTTTAGAGTTTGTAACTATTTTTCCACATAGAAGTTGAAAAGTACTTTTTTTAAGAGTTTGCAAACACTCCCTATGTATCTTTCTAACTCTTCTTTCCCATTTTCCTTTTGCAATGAGTCCTATGAAAGATTAATGTACTGTTGTAATTGATTGATTGATTATGCACCATAAGGTCCATAACCCTGCTTCTTCTTGATATTATTGTCTTTACTAAATTGACTAATTCAGACTCTTTGTATCCAATCAATGATGTAATTTATTTAACATTATCCATTTCCTTTTATAATAGATCTATGACTTTTCATTAATCCCTGTAAAATATGCAGCCAATCATCATCATCATGTGTCACCTGGTTGATTTGTTATGGCCTAAAAAAATTTAAGTCATTACGTTGAGAAAAGCGCTCATTATTAATTATTATCATACTCAGTTTTTAAATGAAATAAGTTGATGATATTCTCAGAAGTTTTGACGATTCAAAAAGTTGAAGAGTCAGTGCCCTTGTATCAGCTGAGCGCGGAGGCTAGACATGTGCTCCATTTTATGCTTTATTCTGTTCTCTATGTGAACTATTATTTAATGGGAATACCAGAGACTTTCTAATAGTAAGTATATTTGAAATGTATGAAAATAAAAAAATTAGGAGGGAGGAGTAAGAAATATACTTGTAGACTTTTCAAATTGAGGATGTATCAGTTGCTAAATCCAACTTATCCAGAGTATAGTTTATTCCCCTGATCATAAACTTATGTTGTATGTTAGTATTGTCTCCAATCATTCATCATTAAAAAATTAATCGTGTCGGCATTAACTTAAGTACTTATAACCGTCCCTTAAAGAGGACAATCTGAATATAGTTTGTATGTGATCTAGATTCATTCCTATCTGGAAGGATAGTTGACTCTATAGCTCTTGTTGACAGCTTATATAAGCTTGAGTTTCCCTATTTGTCTTTCGTATCCATATAGCATCTCTATCACTTCCTGCAAACAAGTTCTTGCAGGTGACTAACTCTTGCATGAGTTTTATAGCATTACCTTAACTTTCATAGTAGTAATTTCCATTATGTTTTCTTCAAATCATAGCATCGTTAAATCCATAATCATTTTTTAGTCGTCGTTATAGTGAAAAACAAGGGGTAACCATCTTTGTGAATCCTCTGATAATCTCTGTATTGGTTGTTACTTTATACTTCCACAGGTTATCTCTTTTTGTGGCTAAAATGAGTAGCAACCGTATTACGGATGAGGCAGTTGCTGGCGCGTGGTCTTCACGTCGCCATGCAGACAACACACCGTATGTTCACAAAGTGGAGTGCCCCAAAGCAAAGCTTATTTAAGGAGCTCAAATTTACGTTCAACGAGGCGTTCTTTCATGATGACCCCTTGCGTCCTTTCAAGGACCAATCGAAATCAAGAAAGTTGATGCTCGGGATTCAAGCCGTTTTCCCGATACTCGAATGGGGACGACGATACAAGCTTTCCATGTTCAAAGGTGATCTGATTGCTGGACTTACCATTGCAAGTCTCTGCATCCCTCAGGTAGTCAAAAGTTACTAGAAACTGGGATTGTTTTGAGCTTGTTTGATTTAGGGAGTGTTGGCAAACATTTAAAAAGTGATTGTCGGCTTTTGGTTGACTAAAAATAAAAATAGATGTAGCTTTTTGTGTTTTCAATTGCCAATTTCTGCATAATTTTAACCAGAATTTAAAAGTAGGGGAAGAGTGCTGCTTTAGATTTCTGAATATGTGGTTTTGACTTTTACACAAACATACTTTATTCAACTGTTTAAAAATATTATCGACTTCTGATTCTCAACTACTTTTCGTTTCTGCTACGATAAATCACTTTATCTAAAAGCTGGACTCTCGATTATTCTTATATTTCTTGATTTTTCTTTCCATGCAGGATATTGCATATGCTAAACTTGCAAATATCGATCCCCAGTTTGGGCTGTGTAAGTTACATTATGTCCTGACAGAAATCTGCACACTTCAGTTTATATTGAAAAGTCTGATCATTTGTGCATTGAACTCAATTATTTTGTTTTAATTGCAGATAGTAGTTTTGTTCCACCCCTGGTTTATGCCCTCATGGGTAGCTCAAGAGATATTGCCATTGGCCCTGTGGCAGTGGTGTCTCTCTTGCTTGGAAGTTTGCTTCAGGAGGAGATTGATCCCAAGAACAAGTATGAATATCAGCGGCTCGCATTTACAGCTACATTCTTTGCTGGAGCCACTCAGTTTCTACTTGGTTTTTTCAGGTCTAACTCTTTTATTTATTTGTAATTTTGAAAGATAGCATGGGCATGGTTTTTTTCCTATCAGACTCAATTTCAAGGGTATTTTTGTAATTAATTCTACAAAAATATACCTAGTTTCTGTTGGTTATCTGAATAAAATGGGACGGGGAATCCCCAGTTAATTCGGGTATGGTGATTCCCCGCTGCTTCAGAACCGGAGATGGGACGAGTAATTTCATCCCATCCCCGTCCCCTGTTTAAATATAACGGGGATTCCTCGTCCCCTTCCTCATTCCCCGAAGATATATATTATATTTAGCTATTATTAAATATTATTAATCCTATTTATAATGTTTTATTTAATTAATTCAAAAACTGAACTCTTTAAGTATTTATAATATTACTTGTTCTCATCAGCAAGTGAAGCGAGTTAAATGACTAGCACTATTTCAGAGTCCTACGATGAAATAGAATAGCAGGTCTACCGATTTTTTTATTAAAAAGTAGAAAATGGTGAACTCAATACCCCGTGGGGACCCCGTTCCCCAAATAGGGATTTCCCATCCCCGTCCCATATACCCAAAGCGGGGAATAGTACAAGGATGGTATTTGGGATGAGAATCGGTGACGAGATGGTATGTCTAATACTAGCCCGTCCCCTCCCGTTGCCATCCCTAACTAGACCTGTCAAATGGGTCGAGTTGGGCCGACACTAACCCGTTGGTTCAAAGAAAAAAGTTGGGCTAGGACAAAATCCTACCGGGACGCTAATTTTGGAGCATGGCCCGACCCGGCCCATGTTTTGAGACGCCCAAAATGGCTGCCCGACTTTTCAGGCCAAATGGTCCGAATCAAATAGTCCCGGTCGCTTTCAGGCGTAAGAAGTTACAGCCCGGCCCAACTTGTTTGGACAACTCTACATATGACTATCAGCTTCATTTTCTCATGGAACACTAAAAGACATGGCTGATTAAATTTTTCTTGTTGGTTTCAGATTGGGATTCTTGATTGACTTCTTGTCTCATGCTGCCATTGTCGGATTTATGGCGGGAGCAGCCATTACTATCAGTCTGCAACAGCTCAAAGGTTTGCTTGGCATAAAGAAGTTCACCAAGAAAAGCGACATAGTTTCTGTGATGCGGTCTGTGTGGACGAATGTGAATCATGGGGTGAGAATCATCATGAACTATCATATTAATCTTGTATAAATGCAAAGCTAATTATTTGTTTAATTTCCTTTTATTTTTATTGCAGTGGAATTGGCAGACTATAATGATAGGAGTCACATTCTTGGTTTTCCTGCTCGTTACCAAGTACATTGTAAGAATCTTAATTCTTCCTGATTTCATAGCTAAGCTTTTTAAAAATAATCTGAACCTAATTGGTTTATTTATACTAAATTTTTTGTTGGATCAGGGAAAAAAGAATAAGAAACTGTTCTGGATTTCTGCAATTGCTCCATTGATTTCAGTTATAATTTCAACCTTCTGTGTTTACATCACCCATGCAGAAAAGAAAGGTGTCCAAATTGTGAGTATTTCACTAATTAACGCTATAGCCAATACAACATCAAACTCTTATCACTCCATCTTTTGGCGCGCCTTATTTTTCTTTTATTTTTACGATATGTGAAGGTGAATCATATCGAACGAGGCATCAATCCTCCATCCCTGAATGAAATCCATTTTACGGGCAGTTATATGATGAAAGGTCTCAAAATTGGTGTTGTTGCAGGAATGGTTGCTCTCACGGTATGCCCAAAAAAAAAAAAACTCTCTTGAATCTCTGCTGTATAGTGTTAAGTACTTCGATACTCTAAAAAAATGTGATTATTAGCTTCTAGATGCAAAAATGGTTGTTTTCTGCATCTAAAAGCCGAGAATCATTTTTTTAGAGTTTGCAGACACTCCCAGTATCACATTCGTTAAAGCTAATATTCAACGATATATTTCATAGGAAGCTGTAGCAATTGGTAGAACATTTGCAGCAATGAAGGACTATCACTTGGATGGTAACAAAGAAATGGTAGCATTAGGCACAATGAACATAGTTGGTTCAATGACTTCTTGTTACGTAGCGACAGGTAATTTTAATTTTGAAATTAAAATTATACAGATTTCGTTGCACTTATATTTTTTCAAATGAGAATTTTCACCTGATTAATCTGAAATCTTAACAGGATCTTTCTCGCGTTCTGCTGTGAACTACATGGCTGGATGTAACACGGCTGTTTCTAACATTGTAATGTCTTGTGTTGTGCTTCTAACTCTGGAAGTGATCACCCCACTCTTTAAGTACACCCCAAGTGCCATTCTTGCTTCCATCATCATATCGGCTGTGGTGGGATTGTTCGACTACGAAGCCATGATTCTTATATGGAAGATCGATAAATTCGATTTCTTGGCTTGCATGGGAGCCTTCTTTGGGGTTGTTTTCATCTCTGTTGAGATGGGCCTTCTGATCGCTGTAGGTGAAAAACAACAGATTCTTAGGGAGTGTTTGCAAACACTTGAAAAAGTGATTGTCAACTTTTGATTTAAAAATAAAAGTTTTTAATGTTTTCAAATGTGAACTTCCGATTCTGCATAAATTAATCAGAATATAAAAGTAGAGGGTAAGATGCCTTAGATTTTTTATTCGGTTTCTAATTTAACTTTTGCACACAAAATAAAGCATTTTTAAAACTTATTCACCGAACACTATTTTTTAACTTACCCAACTTTTACAACAACTTCTAATTATCAACTATTTTTCACTTCTGCGATAATAAATCACTTTCTCCTCAAACCAAAAGTTTTTGCAAACACTCCCTTAATTCTTGTTCTTCAACTACATTTCATAATTTGAACTTTCCAATGCTTCTCGATACGACAGGTTGCCATATCTTTCGCCAAGATTCTTCTCCAAGTGACACGGCCAAGAACTGCAGTACTTGGTAGAATCCCAAGAACCACAGTATACAGAAACATTCAGCAATATCCCGAAGCAACAAAAGTTCCTGGTGTTCTGATTGTGAGAGTTGATTCAGCAATCTATTTTTCCAACTCCAATTACATCAGAGAGAGGTATCTATATATAAAAATCTCCTCTAGCTTTTTTTAAGTCACAAAAGTTTCTTCAAGCTCTTAGTAACATAATGTTGGCAATGCAGGATATTGCGACTGCTAAACGATGAAGAGGAGCAGCTTAAAGAAAATAGCCAACCAAGAATTCAGTATCTAATAGTCGAATTATCACGTATGATTTATTTTATTTCCTCACTATTAAACCAAAAAAGCACAATTTATGAAACTTCTAAGAATTTTAACATACTCCCTTTATTTTTTTTCAGCTGTAACTGATATAGATACTAGTGGGATTCATGCCCTGGAGGACTTGTACAAGAGTTTGCAAAAGAGGGATATAAAGGTAAGTAAAAGTCTCTAGTAATGCACATTTGAATATTAACCAAATGGCTTCTAATATAAGAATCGAGAATTTACGATCAACGGTTGTGATTGTTCATGTATATGCAGCTTGTTCTAGCAAATCCAGGGCAGGTGGTTTTGGACAAGCTTCATGCATCTGACTTTGCAAACACAGTTGGAGATGACAAGATTTTCCTTACTGTTGGAGATGCTGTCATGACTTTGGCACCTAAAATGGAGCCTTAGATTGATTGGAAATTGAGATTTTCCAAGTCTATGTGATTGATTTTTTTTTATTTTATCTTTTTGTGAGTAACTACTCAATCATTATCCGATTCACTATGTGATTGACTTCTGATTTTTATTTTTATTTTGAGGGAGGGGGTGGGGGGGAGATATTTCTTGGATTTCTGAAGATGGGAGATGATGCTAATTCATGGTGTTGCCTTTTTTTGTTTTTGGTTCTGCTTCTTTTCTTATTCTCCACTTGTAAATTCTCTTGCTCTTTGTTCGTATCCATGATTTGAATTTCTTTTGATTGTCCCAATCTCTCTAGTTGACAAAAACACATTTTAGTTCTACATCTCAATTTTGTATTAGTATATATAATATGGAAATATTAAATAAAATAAAATAAAATAAAATATTGAACTAATAAAAAGTTAAAAAAACCAGGTATATCTTTTAGCTCTGATATTACATCAAGAATGTAATTAGAGCTGACAAATTCGGCCAGTCCCTCTCCCATATAGGGCTGGACTGTGCTTCATTTTTAGGTCCTCGAAAAGGATCCAACCTACTTGGCTCGACCCAAAATGGCCCGAAACCCAAGTGGCCTGACACAATTTAAGCATAAAAATAGAGTTTGGGTTAGGCTGAAGGGTAGACTGATCGAACTTCAGCGTGCTCTGGCATGACCCGATTTTCTGCATTGACCCAACAGGCTCTAGCCGGGCTGGGCCTGCCATTCATTTGACAGCTCTAAATGTAATAGAAGGGAAGACTAAAAGGATGCACGCTTTCAACTCGATTTGTGATTTGAGAGTCTAAATTCTAAAGCAGGTAGTGTGATAAATGGGAAGAATTGGAACAATTTAATTTTCAGAGTACAATGGGAAGTTTCTGCATGAATGGTGACATGTAACCTTCAAGTCTGGTAATAGTGGAAGAACAAATGTTTCCACGTGTCAGAAGATAATTAATTGAAGGTATTCGAATAATAAACCATTGTCACATTTTTCCTTATTTCGTCACATCACTATAATACAATTCTTAGGCACATGAGTGATCAGTGTAGTGAATATTAAATAAAAATTTATTAAATTTCAATGGAATTCCATATTAGGAAAGCTTTTAATATGAGGGAACATGATTAGATATATATACATACATAAAATAATTATTTTATCACGGCTTAAATAGTCGACATATTCTCGTTCAAAAGAAAAAAGTCGACATATTATATCAAGAAAAGAAGAGCAAGTCTCTTGTGAGACGGTCTCACGGATCTAAATCCGTGAGACGGACCTCCTAAAGCTCCGTCTTGAGAACATGAACCATTAAAATAAATTTAAAAATAATAATGAACCATGAAGAAACAAAAATAAACCCTAAAAACGTGAACCGGAAGAAGAATAAACCCGAAAAACAAAAATAAACCCAAAAAATAAAAAATAAACCCTAAAAAAAACTAAAAATCCTAAAAACCCAAATCAATTAAAAATAAACCCAAGAAACAAAATAAACCCTAGAAAAACAAATATAAACCCTAAGAAAAATAAAATATGAAAAAAAAAACCTTTAAAATTTTGTGTAAGAGCTCCGTTACACAAATTACGACCTGTCGGACTCCACCGCCCTAGGCTTATTTCAGTAATAGACCAATGCAGTGAATTTCAGATCTCCCAACGCCACTCAAATTTTTTGTCCTTTCATGGTATTAATTTCTCTAATTACAAACTATTTTACTTTTGAAAAAATATAAAAGTTTATGATATTTTGAAACTTATTAAAAAAAATTCTTAAAAAAAAGAGCATTGATTTTAATGATATACCGTATACGACAATTAACTCTTAAACCAATTACAAGATTCAGTTTCATGGTTACTACTCAGATAAAATAATTATATTTTCTATTACAAATATGGCTGTGCAACTGTACTATGCGACGTCCCATCACTGTATTAAGTAAAAAAGAACTATGCAGAAACATAACCTCAATTTTTTAACCAAACGACCATAACATGTCATGCGTACAACGTTATTTTTGTACACATGATATTTACACAATTCATTTAATAAGATGAAACATTTTTGTACACGTGATATTTACACAATTCATTTAATAAGATGAAACATTTTTGTACACGTGATATTTACACAATTCATTTAATAAGATGAAACATAAAATGGAGTAGGTATTGTTCAAGAGGATGTTTTTGAGACCTTAGGCGATAATTGCACACCCATCTGTATCAGTTTTTTTCAATAAAAATACCCTCTCATCTCAAGTACTAGTATAGGTCTTCGGAATTTTCTTAAAGGTATAATAAAAAGTATTAACAACTATTTACGGACATGAGTACATTAAGCAAAATATACTTTTTCACATATCAAAACTCAGCATAAAATTTAGCTATTCTCTTTTGATTATCGACCTAGTTCACGCAGTTGCTTTATATAATTAGTGTGTGGAAAAAGTTTAGTTACTTTTCCAAAATCATCGAAAAAGGAGAAAAAATTTCCTAGTTGGAGCAAGTAAATTGGCAAACCGAATGTCATCAATAATCAAGTCGCCAGCACAATTAAATTGTATGCAAAACCATAAAAGCATAGGCAAATGAGACCATAGGCGTGTAAATAGTAAATGAATCCATAAGAGTCAATAGAAACCTCCTCATACTAACAAGTAGTAGCCCAAATCGGATCTATATGTACCCATCATCTCAAAACATATCTAACAAGACTAGTAAATATGGAGCAATCTCCTAAATAGCATCAATCCCTGGCGCAAATCCGATCTCAAGACAAAAAAAGACCACCATCATATATGCTCTCAAAATAAAGCAAACGATACAGCAGCTATGGTGGTAAAAACGAGCAACTCAATGGAGGCGGTCAGTGCAAACGAAGCCGAGTTACCAGGAGTGGGTGTAGGAGCAGCTTCATTAGCTCCAATGCCAGCAGTCGGAGCACCTGCAACTGAGCTGGGCGATAATGCCATTGGAGAAAGAGCTGTAACAGAAAAGCAAATGGCCATGTTAGGATAAATATGTTATTTGTAAAGCTACAAATTCAAGAAGCAGAAAACGATCAAACTTTGAAGCCATTTCCACTTTCCCCAGCATTAGTTCGGGTGAAGCATTCCTTTATACACAAAATATCCATTTCAAGTCAGTAAAAAGTTGCCTTTTCTCAAAATCATTTAGCAGGCGTTGGCTGAGCCGATGTTTTTAGAGCTAGTAATAAGATGATAGTGATGGCAGTTCTGTAATTAAAATGGTCAAAATCAAAGGAAGTTGCTGAAATATTAATCTTATTTTGAAATTAAGACGGGGTTCAACATCTTTTCTTAAAAACAACTTACAAGCTCCTCACATCTTATTATGAGAACCTATATAAAATCAACTGCTAAACACAAACATCTTATAAGCTCAGCCAAACACCCACTCGGTTTGAAAGACATTGTTGAAGTCCCTAGTCGCACTAAAATCTAATTTTCTTGAAACCCCCAAAGTTTTGATATTTACACCACCTCAACAAACCGACCACCGACCACTTCTTCACCCCAAAATAGAATTTATTTTTTCGAAAAGGATAGAGAGAAAACACAAGTTATGGCATTAAAAAGTCGAGAAAGACATGCTTAGGCCGTGTGTGAACTTGCATTGAATTAGCCACCCACTTACCAAAAACATCCCAATTGATAGTAAATCACAGATAAATACAAGGATTTATTAAATTGACATCAAGATTAACCACATTGCTAAAATCTCTCAATAATTAAATTAACCAATATGACTAATTTTTACCCCCTTATCAAATGTGTAATCCTAATGGACCGGGCCGGTTCGCCCGGTCCATCCAACATAATTGGATTATATGAGGATGGGTGGTCACTGGTCCCCAATAACATTGGGATGGCATCCACCGTTTATACTATCATAAGAATGGGCCCTCACCACTTCTGGGCCGACATCCTTTTTCAACAAGGGCAATAATAAATGCCAGTCCTACAATCACGTGAATACACACACCTAGGAAGGGATTCAAAATCCCAGATGATGATAATACAGACAGAACACAGTAAATAAAGTTACCTTAAATTAACCTACACTAAAATAGAAAAAAAAAATTGAAGAAGAACATTCTGGAGACATCACATAATAAATTCACGCCTAGCTAAAAATTAATTCCAAGAAATCTATGCTGATGCAAAAGGAATAAAGGGGGGAAAGCAAAAGTCAAGAATTGGGACCTTACCCTATTATTAAATTGATTTATTTAAATGATAAATCATAAATGGTAATTGCATACTTGCATAGGCATTGTTGACAATTTTAAGGGATAATTACAAAAACAACCCTTAACTACAAAAAAATTCCAAGATGTTTCAAAATTATAAAAGGCCCTTTCAGGTTTTGATTATTTCTTAAATTTAAGGGCGAAACTGTAATATTTCTATAGAATTTTTTGAAAATATTTTTTTGTTTATGAAAGACCTAAACAAACCTCTAAGGGGTGTTTTGCAATTTTTAAAAACCTTCGGGTTTATTTTGTAATTAGCGTGAACCTCAGTTTTTTTTTTTAAACTAACCCTAATTTTAAATGAAAATTCATCGGATCACAGAGATGCAGACATATAATGAGAATAAATTAGGTAAAAGGTGATCAGATTTGTGTACCTGGGGCAGCACCAGGGCTAGTGCTCACTGTTCAAAGAAGAAATAAAACATTATGTTGTATATTAGAAAAAAGGAGTAATCAATAAATTAGGAAAAGAAAAAAATGAAAAACAATAAAGCCATTTTACATAAGAAAATATTCTACACAGTGAACTTTTTACCCCCAAAAGTTAACCTAAATCAATTTGACACATCGAAGAAGAAGAAGAAGAAACTTACGAGCACAGTTGCTAACAGAAGGAGCGGACACGTGGCAGGCAGCTGGAAGACCCAACGCCTTGGTCATATTCAGCGTGACCCCTAACTGCGCGCTATTCTGAAACGCCTCGCAAAGGCACTCGGCGTTGGTTTTAAGCACAGTTTTGAGACCCGAACAGCACATGCCTTCAGGTTTCTTCGCGGTACCCCCCGCCGTCACGTACGACAAGCAGTCCGCCATGTTCAGCACCAGGCTCGAGCAGTCCACCGCCGGTGCCGGCGCCGAATGCGCGGCGGAGATGGCGGCGGCGAATAGAGCGAAAAGCATGCAGAAGAGAGGGAATCTGAAGCCCACTGCCATTTTTTTTCTGAGAGTGGAAAAAAAAACTGCAGAAAATGGAGTGTGTGTGTGTGAGTGGATTTTGTTGGGTGATGGGGATATTTAAGAATGGATGGCAGAGGTGGAAAAAGTGAGGGGTACCGAGGGGTAAAATGGGGAATGTGACAGGGGACGCGTGGAGGGGAGGCATGTAATGTGGTGTCTGTTTTGTTCTGTCCTTGGAAGATGGGTTTTGGTTTAGGTTTTCGAATTTCGAAATTTGGACATGAGACATTTTCCCCATGATTTACGTTGCAAAAACGCAGTAATCATAAGATTTGGTTTTATTTCTTTACATTTGAAAATTTAATTGAATTTGGATTCTAGGATATTTGTCTGGTTTAATAGTAATCATTTCTCTTTAATGTTTGATTGATTTGGAGCAACTATTTGAATCTAAATGTTGTATAAAATGTGAATATAGCACATGGGAGTGTTTCAAAAGAACTTTCATATCCCACATGGAATTGGTATTGAAGTTTTCTTCACTTTATTAATAGGATAACCAAATGGGCTTAGTAAAAAATGGGCAAAGTGATTAAGGGGGCCTCGCGCACATATAGAGTTGGGCCAAATTTGCTGATTGTAGTGTAAAATCGGCGATTTGTCCCCCCATGCGCTGGCGATATAGTCGTGGCTCGGATTAGTTTTGCGATTTAAAAATTATTTTTATTTTGCTAATTTAAATCCTTACCCGAAAATATATTTTTCTACCTTACCCAAAAATATGTTTTTTTTCACCTTACCTCAATTATCCTATTTTAGCCTAAGTTAAATTACCTTACCCCTTATTTTCAGATATAGGCTATTTGTTGTATTGTAGGGTGGCTATGGGCCGAACTATTGTCCCCTATGTAGCTAGAGCCGAGCTATTATTCCCCTATGTGGCTGGAGCCGAGTTTTTGTCCCCCTAATTATTATCTTACCGTTGGAAGCCATTGTTCTATATATGATGAGCTTCCAGTTATCTTGTGAAGATAACTCCAGAGAAAAACTTCCTAACTCTCCTTGTGTTCGTATTTGCTGGGTTACATGCTAAAACTTTGTTCGTTCATTTTGTTCCGTTGAATCCTGGGAGATTACGAAAATAAATCCTTTAGGGCAGTGCCACTCTTGCACGCCTCGGAAGTTATTATACTAATACAAGCTCTGTACTAGAAAATTTTGCCAACACTAAATAATTTTTGATGTTTTAGTATCAAACAAATTGTACTTTTGATCATTTCTTAAAAGAAGTAAAATATGAGATCAATCTTGTGCTTCAATAATAAAAGTTTGTAGTTTCATGACAGATGATTTGAGTTTCATATATGAGTGTGTGTGCTCACTCTTTTATAGTATCTATATAAAAAGGTGAAATGTGAAGTAAATATATAATAAACAAGTTTTTTCCATATTTATTGAAACTAATAAAATGAGAGTTAGACTCTAATTTAAATTTTACAATGAAGTAACTTAAATCTTAAAACACATGTGAAGTAATTTATATCCTATAATATTTAACTTTCATGTTTTTGTTAATGCAATATCATTATATATATGCATAATTTTTTTCTAATATAGAATACTTCAAATTTAAAAATTATATGTGTTTCGGTTTAAAATTTTAGATATAGGTATATAATTTTGAAAGTTTTAACTTATAGTTCGATAATGACCTATTTAGCCCCAATAGGTTTGGATAAGATTTGCAATATTGTCAGTTTGTATAATCTAATTCGTTTAGCTTGAAGTCCACTAGGACTGATCTAAAACAACTAGAATCAGCATGTTATAATATCTCTAAGTAATAAGAAGAAAAATCTATAAATGAGAGTGTGAGTACAAATTGAACTAAAATTGTTGATCCCGAAATTTTAGTATGGATAAAATTCAATTGAAGGATTTTAATTAAGGCATTCCCAAAATTGATAAATACATTCATTTCCATATAATTTCAAAATGTCATTAGTTTGAAAGATTATGATACCATTACTTACATAAATAAATTTTAATACACATTATTCTCCTCACACCTACCACATTCTTGTAAACTCCTTTTTTTTTTTTTTGAAACCCTGGATTTTCAAATAACCATTTGAAAAAGAATATAATGTAATTTAACAGTTTGACTTGTAATATGGATTTTTGAGCTTCACCATTTGAGTGAACTCTTTTGATACAGGTTGATGTCATTTTGGTATTAAATATGACTTGTTTATTCAAAATATATAAGACATTTTTATTATCCAAAAGTTATAAGACTTTTTATTTAAAAATTATAATATCTTTTATAGTTGTATATAATAAAAGTGTATTAAAAAAGCAAATGTAATAACAAAATATTGATTTAACATAATTATACCTAATTGCAATTGAACAATACAAAATAAATATCCAGATATTTATTCTGAAGCATGACATAAAAACAAATATTTCATTAATAATAATATATTATTCATAGAAACTATCCATAAAAAAGTACATAAAAAATATTCAAACATAAATAAAGTAAAGAAGTATTTCAAAAACATCAATATGATCATGTTAAAGTACTATGTCATTAATTTGCTTATCTATGCAAATTTCAAATGAAAGAAATGAAATGCATTACAGATCCAATCAACAACATAAAATTAATATATTATCACCAATTGGATTCAGAATGAATGGCTCTAGAGTTAGGTTCCGAGTCCTGTGACAAAATAATAAAAATAAAATAAAATCAACCTATTTGAATATAAATTTCTCGCTCATTATAGTCAAGCGCAAATTAATAAACTGCTCAAGGTATCAATAAATGTTGCTTGAAATCTTGACGTGAACTCTGAACCATATTCAACTTTAAGACTATAAAAGTATTCTGAAATTGTTAATTGAATCTATTTTACTTTGCACTTTGAACATGACCTTCTTGTCTACCAAACCCTTGTTCTCATTTGGAACATATTGAGGATCAATGTTCTGCATAATATTTGATTGATAAGAAATTTTTAATTTAATTTTAAGATACAAATTATAAAATAATTAAGTCAAAATTTATAATTAAAATTTGTTAACTAATAACAAAACTCGCAATAGTTGCTTTGGTCTCAGATGCTTTCTTGCTAATCAAATCAACACTATCCTTATCCCAACAAAGAAAAAGAGCATTTCCAATATAATCCATTACACGCAAATCAAGTTTGTACCTAAAAGATTTAAATAGTTAATTCATTTTTTTAATAACATAAAGAAATTAAAAATATCAATGAAATTGCTCACGTGAGTATTTGTTCTCCTAGTGCATTATTTATGTAATAATTTGCATTGTTTTTTCTTGGATTTTCTATCCGGTCCATCCCATTTTCGTGTATCGGCCCACCCTACTAAATCGTCCTGGCTCCGCCCTTGTGCTATTGTGCAATATGTCCAGAAACAACCATCATGGTAAATAAAAATTTATTTGGTGCATTAATAAATTAATAAATAAAAAACTTATAAATTAAATTATTTATTTAGTATATATTAACACTTACTTCATTATTTTCAAGAAGTTGTGCGATAGTCATAAACACAATTTTTTGATCAAGAAATCGATTTGTAATTGAACATAGAGAAACATCGGATGTTGTATTTATAGTACTTGTTCCAACACACATTTCAGATAATTTTATACAATTTAGGAAAGTTACATAAAATATTCTTATATATATTCCCTCGAACATAATTTGTCTATTTTAACTATTATTAAACAATTTAGGAAAATTTAAATAATTAATTAGTATTTAAATTTGATTAATTAATATTATAGTGTACAAAAAGGTAATGTCCGCTATTGAAACAAATAATAATATATTCGATAAAGATATGATATATAGAATCAAAGTAATCATAGTAATATATATGAACAAAACTGATGTATAGAATCATAGTAATAATAATAATAATGCTATTTATAATATAAATTAATTAACTAATTATAGTCAAAGACTATATAATTTTTAAAATATGAATAATATATATAGATAGAATTGATAGTATAGACTCGCTTTTGGAATAAAGTAGGAAAACCATTTATAAAATTTTCCTAATTTTTATACATACAAAATAGGAATACCATTTATAATATTTTCCAAATTTATATACATATAAAGTAGGAATACCATTTACAATATTTTCTTATAATATTTCCTAATTTATATACTTACAAATGTTTTTCTTATAATATTTTCCTAATTTATATACATATATAATAATGTAGGAATATCATTTACAATGTTTCCTAATATTAAGAAATAAAAAGAGTAGGAATTTTTTGTTTCGGACTTCTGCTATTATATATGGATATAGATTCGTCTATTTTAACTATTATTAAATAATTTAGGAAAGTTTGAATAGTCATTAGTATTTAAAACTTGATTAATTAATATTATATTGTACAAAATTGCATCGACACCATTGGAATAAATAAACAATATATTTGATGAAGATACGATGTATAGAATCAAAAAATCATTGTAATCATTGTAATATATATTTAAGAAAAACTGACGTGTACTAATATCAATTATAGTGAAATACTATTTATAATTTTTAAAATCTATATATTATATATAAAGTATATATTATAAATGGTATTCCATATACCAAATTCTGTGATATTATATACCAAAAGTAGAAATGCCAGTAAATAAAATTTTCCTAATTTTTATACATCTAAAATAAGAATACTATTTAGAATCTTTTCTTGTAATATTTTCCCAATTTATATAATTAAAATAATTTTTTTATAATATTTCCCTAGTATAAGAATTTATAATTATTACTATTTATAATGTTTACAATTGTTTCCTAATATTAATAAGCAAAAAGAGCGGAAAAATAAAAGTTTCGGACTTCTACTGTTATATATATATAGATTCCCGAACAGTCTGTGTATCTTAATAGTTAAGTTTTGCAGAATGAAAAAATGGTGGCCTGAATATGTGGACCCATTGCAGTTAAAATAGAAACAGAAAATATAATTAACTATTATTGACAACATTGAAATAAATTGATGGTGGTGCAGTAATCCACGTATAGAATGAATATGAGAATCTCTTTATTCTTTGTGAACACTTTATATAATTCTTATTCTACTACAAGTCTTCTTTCTTTATTCTTTCTTACAGTCTCAAGTTATCTTGAGAGCCATGCCTTTCTTCACTAAATTTTTCACATTTTTTTTCCTGAAAAATTCGATTTAAATACTCGAACTCGGGTAGCGAATAATACCCATAGGCCGTGGCCACGTACTAGGCTAACCCAAGTGGTTTTGGTTTTTTTTTTTTTTTTTAAAGCAAAGTGGTTCTCTAAAATTTCCAGATGTCAGTTACATAAGTTATAATCTCCACCCCTTTCTATCTTTTTTAATAAATTGGGAGTACTGGTTGGGAGGGAGGAGATAAATTCTAAATAAACTGAAAGATACAAAGTTCGAACCCTAATTAACACCCTTATAAAAAGTTAATAATACCACTTGAGCTACAAGCTAGTGGTTCTCCACCCCTTTTTATATAAAGGCCTTTTATTATCAAACAGATTAAAAGAGACATGGGCTGTGGAAACTTTTGATCACATGAAGAAACCATATATGATATGATGCCACCTTGTGGAGGAGTATAGGATTCCAATTGTCATTATGATTCATCAAAGTGGGTTGGTAACAGGTGGCTTAGTCCATCTAGCCACCACAAAAAATTGTGGGATGGAGGTCAGTGGTTCAAACCCCTACTCTATTAAATTGCTTCCTGGGGCATATGCGATCAGATGAAGATTTAGTGGGAACTCATACTGAATAACATTCGTGTGAGTTCGATTCAGGGAGAGATCATTATTATTAGATTGGGGGGTCGAACATAATTGTTCTCTTTACCTAGGAGGATCTGGTTGTACGTCAACAGACCTCATCAGAACACTGGTCAGTGCGTGCACATCCCGCGGTTTACCTTGGCACACTGATCAGTGCGTGCACATCCCGCGGTTTATCTTGCGGCAAAGAATGAGGGGTAAATCGTTGTGTCCTCAGACATAGTCGACGTAAACCTGGAAGCTGAGTTATCAAAAAAAAAAAAAATCAAAGTGGGTTGGTAGCCATGAACAAGCCAACTAGTAATTCTTTTTTCTCTTTTTTCCGGTCGATCTAGAGTATCCCACACAACCACACCAGTCGGGGTACAAACCCTACAGTTGTTTCGGACTATGGGACACCCGTCTTTTAGGGAAGGTTCTAACTGGGAGGAGGCTCTCGGGTATTTGTTCTAATTTGATATTACGCTCATACTCCAATAAAAGTTTATTAGAAAATAAACTTTCTATTAAATATATATTTTTCGACAATATTAAATGCATTTTAAAAATTCCATTTACGTTATCAACATATGTTTGGTGAAACTAATTTTAAAAAAATGCTTTAGAGAGACAAGTTACAAAAATCAATTGTTGGGCTGAGGTTAATAGATAACTTAAATAGAATGAGAAGGTATAAAATAGGAAAAATACCTATTTTTAGTAACGTTCAAATAAAAGTTGGGGGAATGAATTTTGAGAAGCCACCTTTCACTGCTTCTTTATAATGAACTTTATGATACATGATTTATTCCAAATATCCATCCAATATAAATCACCAAGCACCTCAAAAGTTCTAAAAGAGCCCATTTAAAAAGTGATTCCAAACATGTTTTATATAATTGAGGTGGTTTAAAATGAGACCGTCTCATGAACTTAAAGCATTTTTTTATGAGTTTGAATTTGAGTTAGAAATTAATCGACATAGGATCCATATTATGAATATAGTCTATCAGATCATCTCATATTGCTTATATAATTTAATGTGCATTATAATGTGGAATACGAGACGCAATAACAAATCAGCATAAGAAGTTCAAAATGCACCAAATCATACTCTAGCCCATATAAAATCCCCATTAGGTTTGACCTGTGTCTAACATTTTTCCCTTCACATGCAAAAACAATTAAAAAAATCCTCTTAATTTATTAAAATATAACAATTAATCCCTTATATTTTAGACACGACGGTTTTTTTTTCAATTTTCAAAAACCTCTTTTTGTTTTGTATTTAGCCCAAGCCTTGGGGCCTTTTTGTAATTATCCCTAAGTTTTATTCTAATTACCAAAAGGCATAATTAACCTTCAAAAATACGAAGACCCCCTCGACATTTGTTTCTATCTCACAAATTGCACCTATTGACGGACTACTCGTAAAACAAACACAAATATCAAGGACGGGTGTTCGTAATTTCGAAAGAGAACTAATTCTTTTTGTAATAAACCTAAAACCTTCATGAGTGGTTCCTTTCTCACTGTTTAATTCGCTGATGTTAAGAAAGAAAGTATTTATTGGCTTCTAAAACACAACCTCAAAGATTTGTACAACATGCACAGAACTGTAAGAACTCATGATCACCTAATAAATACATTGGAATCTTAAAAATAGTGAAATGCTAACCATATTCACAAAGCAGAGGGCAAAAGAAGATAGCAATGGAGATCATAAACTCTCTGAGTTTGATTGTTTTTGGACCACAGATACAATAACAGCCACGTCGTCAAGCTTGCCACCGGTGTATTCTGCAAATCCGGCTGCCTTAGCATCATCGGCAAATGGACTTCTCGTAGACGCAGACCTACCTATCTCTTGTGCCTTTGTTGCCAACAACTCCGCAATTTCCTGCAAAGATTACGAAACAACATTTTAAGGGTTAATTACAACACCAAACCTTTGAGGTCCAGTCTAATTACCAAAAAAAAAAACTCAGATTTATCATTTAAAATTACAAATACCCCTCTTTCTATTATAAAAATTACATTTTAAATAGGAGAATATTTGTTAGGGATAATTACAAAAAGCCCCCTTAAGGGAAACTTTTAAAATGTTTTTTTGCATATGAAGTGGGAAAATGTAAGACGGATCAAACCTAAAAGGGTTTTTTGTAATCCGAAAATCTCCCGGTTGTTTTCGTAATTAGCCGAACCTCATGGGATTTTTGTATTATCCGTATTTGTTAAGTAAATACAAACCTCAAGGGGTGTAATTTGCAATTTTGAAAGATAACTGGATTTTTATATGTAAATAGGTTGTACCTCATGGATAGTTTTTGCAATTTACCTTCAACAAAACTTAAAACAGAGGTATAAAAGGTAGCCTCTTCCTCACATTTGTACCACATTCAAGTAACATCTAAATATTTCCTTGAACCTAAACAATAAACATTCGGGTTACTAATTTTTTAATACCTGAACTATAAACACTTTGCTGGTTCAGTACTTGACTTTTGCAATTCACCAATTTAGTACACATACTTCATATTTTTTTTATAAATTGGTGCATATTTACTTGAAAGGACGAAAATGTCCCCAATAATTTTTTAAACGAAATAATTAATTTAAGAAAATGATTATTATTTTTATTAAAAAGTTAACTTTTTATTAAAAATATTCAATTTAAAAAAATAAATTGAATTAAGAAATAACTTATTAATAAATCAATTCAATTATATTGTTAAATTCTTAATTGTAAAAAAATAAATTAAATTAATTATTTTTTAAGTTTGAATTCAATTAAAAAACTAATAAAAAATTAGTATATTAATAAAAAATTACTTGAATTTTCTTATTCACTATCCAAATTTTATTTTAAATTATTTAATTTAAAATTTTAAATTTAGTTAACTAAACTAAATTTTCTTTTCAATTAATTAATTCTAATTTAATTTTATTCTTACTAATTAAACGTAATTAATTTTATTTTTTTTCTAAAAATTCATTAATATTTTTAGAAATTTCTTTTTCTTTTTATTTTTTATTAATCAAATTAATTTAATTTTTAATTGCTTTTACAATTTAATTTAATTTTCAAAAATGATTTTAAGTTTAATTATTTTTCGTGGGGGCATTTTCATCATTTCAAGTGAATATGCACCAATTTATAAAAAAAAATATGAAGTATGTGTACTAAATTAGTGAATCGCAAACGTGAGCTACCAAACCAGCAAAGTGCCTATATGTACTAAAAAATAAATAACCCTAAACACTTGATGCTTAAAGGATTTCAACATTATATCTTTCTGCGTTCTGCTTCTACCAAATCACTTAAATCTATCAGGAATCTGCAAAATTTCAACAAAATGATAGTACCTCCAGTTTTTTATCAGCAGCAAGTGACTTCATGACTATCGATGAGATTTCTTGATCATATAAATTGTCGAGAAGTCCATCCGATGCAGTAATTATCACATCATCCTCTTCTAAATCAATTTTGTAGAACTGAAGCCAAAACAAAGGAACACATTGTAATTATAGCTTCTAAAATCACTTATGCAATTTTTATCAGTTTTTTTATTAATGCAGCTTTGAGCTTTCTTGTAATAATTCATACCTCTGCAAGAGAAGAAGGGTCATCGCCTCTTTCAATTAGCAGCGGGAAATTAAATACATGGTGCATAGGGGAAGATCTCTTATAAATAGCACCATGCCGGAGAACAATAAATCCAGAGTCCCCAACATTCGCCACGTGAAGCGCCTGTCAGCAATTGATATTCAGTTGGTTTCACAGAGACAAGCATTTAGTCGGACCAGTTGAACTCAAATGTTTACACTTATACAATTACCAAAAACAAAAACTTTTCAAAACTAAATGAAGTTAAGACATCCGGAGCGTTGAGCTTGCAGCTAACCACATGCATTCATGCAAATGCATAAATTTGCATTCTCCTAATTATTTATGTAAAGATATAATGCAGAATGAGAACATGTCAATATGAAATAACAATTGATGACAGGTAAGATTTTAATTTATAAATAAATGAAGGGATAACTATAAAAACTACCTCTGAGGTTTGGGTAATTAAAAAAAACCCAGAGGTTTTTGAAAATTACAAAAAAAAAAACCTTCAGGTTTGATTCTGTATTACATTTTACCCCCTTCAATAAGCAAAAAAAATTTTGAACACCCCGTACATTTGTAAAAATATAACAATTATCCCCTTACATTTAACAAAAAACCAAATCTCACAGGGTTTTTTGTAATTTTCAAACATCTCTGGGTTTATTTTATAATTAACCCAAACCTCAAGGGTAGTTTCTGTAATTATCCCATAAATAAAATATAAAATAGAAAGGGCAAAAATTATGGCCAGTAAAAAATCACAGATAGAATAAACACTTAATAAGAATCGGTCTTACATGAAGTGTCTGTACCTTAGTTTGAAAGCATCACAGTAACTTGTCAGAAATAGGCTGACCAAAATCAGAATTGCTAGCAAAAAGGCCAAGAGAATAAGAAATGTTCCAAGTTCATATAAACTAATACCTGACCATCAAATTGAGCAATCAAAACTGTTGAAGCCCCAGAAGAGTGTGTTTCAGCAACGCTGCGATTAAGCAATTCCGCTGGGTTTTTTACTGAATCGCCATTGCAATCAGAGACGAGCCTTTCACAGTTTTTGATGAGCTCCTGAGCATATACTCCTGGACTGGTCCCTAAAAAGAAGTAACAAAATAATAGTCTTCACTATGAGAACTGGTTAATTTCGTCCAAAAGACTGAGGAATTGCAGGAGGAGAAAAAGAATAACTAATGAAAACGAGCATGCAATACCTTCCAGTGACCACTGACCAACTCCATCAGCTACACCTAGCCATGTTTGGCCGGCAATGAAATACGCATCCTCTCCACCTGTCAAGACCTGGAATTTATTATTTTTTGAATCACTACACTGATACTATTGAGCGCTAAAAACTTACATAACTATTCACATTTTTCAATAAGAAATCTTAATTTATATTCCAATATGTTGGCTGAAGCCCCAAACCGGTTGGTACAACTGCGAGAATTCATTCTTTTTTATTTCCATTTTACGCCACGCAAACTCAGACTTATACACATATATGGTATACCTCCGATTTTTTCTTATAAAATGGATTATAAAGCTCCCATCAGTACTGGTATATCTAGAAATAAATTTTGGCGAGTTTGTTTGTACTCTCTCCATGTCTGTGAATCTTGTATTAACTAATGCAATCTCTTGTAACTTAAATTATTATAGAAATTGAAGATGCAACTTTTAAAACATATTAAGAAAATACAAACAGATTAATGCAATCGACCTTATATATTATTATGTTTTATTGATACTGCAATGAGTTCTCAGTTTCTTCACTAGGGGCATTCTCTTTCTTGGATGGATGTAAGAAAATGCTATTACTTGGAAATCTCTGGGTCTAGTTTAAGTTTGGCCTCAAGCCTCTCTAGGGAAAGCATTTTAGACTTACTACAGAAATAAAGTACCCCACATTTTCACCTTTGCCCCTAAAACGAGGAAATTTTCTCATATAGATCAATTAAAGAGGAAATTCCACTGCAGTTTGACTGAAACTTGGTTAATTTTGCAAAGCCTGCCCCTATAAGCACAAGTGGCTACATAACATGTTTGAATTCCAAAATGGAGGCTTAGAGTAAGAAGGATATAGTCATGAGATACCTTAGAGGGATGTGGCAATAGAGCAGCACCGGAAGATAGAACATAGTTTGTCATTAAGATTTCCTGGCTGTTAAGAACATTGTATTAGATTGCTTATACCTCATAAAATGTTATCATAATACAGAAATAGTAATATATCAGCTTTTGAAATGATTTTCTTAAATTAATGGCGTTCGATGTCACTGCCCTTCCAAAAGTGATTAACTGTCAGATATAGGGAGTGTCTGCGATCACTAAACAAAAGTGTTTCTCCGCTTTTGGCTGAAAAAAAATCACTTTTTAGTGTTTGCAAATGCCAACTTCTGCTTCTGATTCTGTTTCTTTTAATGACCGGTGGTGGGAACTTTAGATTTCTGATTCTGCTTCTGGTTTGACTTTTACAAATAAATAATCACTTTTACAACTTTTTCACCAAACACTCTCAACTTCTGATTCTATTTGCAAACCCTACAAACTTCTGATTTTCAACTACTTAACTTCTGCTACATTAAATCACTTCTAAAAGTAGAAGTTTTTGCAAACACTCCCGTACGGTTTCAGTGATGAAGGGAGAAGGCCTGACTATCAACAACCACAAGCATAGAATTTTCACAAGACATTTTTAGGTAATTAAAATCTTTAAACTTAGAAAAAGTCCGATTACCTCGATCAAATAATCAAAATGCCTTTTTGGAATAGAGAATTTTAACAATTTTCTTTTACTGAATACCCGGTCTTTGTACTGTTTCTAGATACTACACTAATTTAGAAACAAGATGCACAAACGATACCACTGACTCCACGTTGAGGCATGAAAATAGTTGAAGTTAGTGACAAAACCTCTTTGTGGCAGATTCAGTAGATTCCGGTACTGTAGATTCCGGTACTGTAGATTCATGTTCTGATGCTTCTAAGATTTCACTGCTCTGCACATTCTCATCAACATCAGTCCTTTCGGATCCCAGAAGTAAGTCCTCAGACTTGTTGTTAAGCTGTAAACATAAAGTTTCATATTCTCAGATTCTTCATGAAGAAGAATCACTTCTTCTACAAAGTTACGAGAATGAAGAATCAAGAGCACTAGAAGTTATAATAGAGTCAAAGATTAACCTATTCCCAAGAAACAAATCAAGGTTTCCCCAAAAGGTCTTAAATGATGATCATCTATTTGGACTTTATGTCTCATCCAAGAAAGAGCATGGCAATGTGGTTAGAACTAATCGAGTTCCCAAACACAAAGGTTGGTGACTACAGAAAAAAATTCTCATGTGATTTTAGAGATATTAATTGTTAAGGTAAGAATGCTGACCATGTCACACTTGAATGGCATTTCTAGTCTGGACATATCTGAAACCGGCCTTTAGCGACAGGCTTTCTCAAATCACAAAAATATACAATCATCAAATGAAACATGCATATGAGATTTAGATACTTCATAAACAAATACCTAAAAGAACTGCGGTACTCGAAGCAATTTATGGTCTTGATTCTTATTATGTAACAGTAAAGAAGTTTTTAACAGCAATGATTTTATTAGTGTATACTGTATAGGAATGGTGGGTTATGTAACTACTGCATCATTTGCACCATAAATGAACCAACTCTCTCTCACATCTCGAAGAAGAAACCAAAATTCCTTAGGTTGGAATTTTGACAAGGATAGACTGGATAATTCTTAGTCCTCGTTTGCATTGCTAAAAAATATGTTTATGTTAATAGAACTACATATATATGTGCATTGTGCTTATGGCCCAACTGAATCAACTAACCACTTTTAGGCTCTCAGCTCCATCGTCTTCTTCCACAGTGCCTGTACCAGTTTCCTCGTCAAGCCATTCAACTTCCAACTGAGTCGACACAGTCATTAACTGAGTCAAATCACTTTCACTTCCATATTCAACAATCTCAGAAGCCTGAGCCTCAGCATCTATGGACAAATTCGTAGCCGCTTCTGTTGGAGGGAAATCGGCCTCAGCTTCGTTCACGTCACTTTCACTGCCGTTTTCAATTATTAAATTTTGCATCCCAGCTGGCAAATTCTGTTCCTCAATCTCTTCAGACAAACTTATAGCTCGTTCTGACCGAGAGGCCGGAGACACCACATCACTTTTACCATCTTCAATGATTTCATTTTGCATATCAGTTTCCACATTCGGATTCTCCTGAAAAACATCACTGTCAGACACATCAACAACTGGGACGGGAATTGAAGAAACCGATGTTGTTACGTCATTAGTTTCCATTTCTAACAATTCCAATGTAATATTATTCTCCATATCAGGACTGTTCTCGAGTATAGAGGCGTCCGCTGAACTTGAATCCTTATCCCCCTCATTTATACCTTCCTCCATATTTTCAGAGTGCTTTATGTCAACACCAGGAGTAGAACTAACAAAAGCAGTTTCTTTTTCCGACAACTCCACGGTAATAATATTATTCTCCAATTCAGAACTTTTATCAAGTATAGAGGTGTCCACTGGACTTGAATCCTTTGAATCCTCATACTCTTCGTTTAGACCTTCTTCCACATCTTCAATATGCTCTATGTCAACAACAGGAGTAGAAGTAACTTCCATTTCTGTACTTGAAATTAAAACGGGCAATTCGATATCATTTGAACCTTCTAGTAATTTCTCACACGAGTCATTATCTTCTTCAACAACATTAACGTTTTTACTGATATTATCGATAGAATTAGTGTGATCAGCCACCTCAGTCGACCCAGAGCTGGTTATCTCTCTATCTGCTTTCTTTATCATCACTTCTGTTTCATGATCACCATCAAACACCTTCACCACACTATATCCATCTTTGCCGTTCGTTTCTATCTCCTCCTTTACGGTCTTGGATTCTTCCATTTTGACATTTTTTGCAACCTCACTCGGGTCCCCAAACCGAAACAAAAGACTACCATCCGGATGCTCTGCCAATATAATCATCCCAAAACCACAAGATCACAAACAATCCCAAATAAACAAGAGATTTACTAATTCCGATTTTTCCATTTTTTAGTTTGAACTTTAGTACTCACATTGTTACCTAGTTCCATTCACATATAACATAATCAAACCACCAGGAGTAGACACCCACTCCCTTAAAAAAAGAACCCCCCCCAAAAAAGCTACAACAGTAAACATAATGTTTTTAGAAAAATAAAAACAAAAAACCAATACCAATAAAATTTAACAGAAATGAAATCAATAAGAAAACAAATTCAGAATGTTTTAGGTCAAATTGATGAGGGGGGACAAGGGCGTACCGTGAGTTGAAATCACGTCAAAATCTGAAGAGGGTTTAGAAAGCAGGTTGAGATGAAGTGGTCTTCGTTTCAATCTATTGATTCTGGAATTGTGGGGGTTAACGAGTGCAGAAGAATAATAATGCTTTGATGAAGGTATAAATAAATGCGAATTATGGTTGGAAGCAAGAGATCGAAAATCCAAGAACCTGCAGAAAAGATCAGCCATTGATGCTGCTAACAAAAGGGTCACTCAATGATATGGTACATAATTACAAGACGATAATTCTGGAGAAAAACAGAATATAATTAGTGATATTTGGAGGGTTTTTGCTCATTTTGAGCCTGTGTTGTTTGTATTTTGTGTGGATATAGAGAAGAGAAATATAGGCTGTGTTTGGAAGTGGATAAAAATTGGTGGGAAACAGAACAGTGTTAACCTCAATCTGTGAGAAAATTCCAAGAAAGATAAGCAGCAAATCCAAGTAAAAACAAAAATTTAAATAAAATAAAATAAATTTATCTGGGCTAATTTTTGTTTTTAGTTTTTGAATTAACACTGTTGGGTCTTTTTGTATAATGCTCAATGTGATTGAACATATATGTAAATGTTATGAACCATAATTAATCTTTATAATGAACCATAATTACCTTTATATATCATCCTTTTGCTCATTGAGAACACAAAGTGCATGTCGAACTGATGCTGACTTAATTTATTTTTCTGTTTTTCTCTTATTTTTTAATAACAGGCAACTCCAACTATTATCATTTGGATGTGCACAGAAGTAAACCTTCAGGCTTGACACAATGACATGCAGACCACGCCAGTCGAATAAACTGTACTCAGCAAGTATTATGCAACATACCAAATAGTGCTTCAAACCACGTCAACCAAATAAATGACTTACTCGACCAAGTTGTGCAGGATGTTAGGATTCGACTTGAGACCAAACCCACACTATTCTAGCAGGCATGACTTAATTTATGATCCATGTAAGAATCAATACAACATGTTACATTTTCTTTTTTATAGAATTCACCATTTCTGATTCTTCCATTGCCGTTCTCGCCAATTAAAATATGCATTCCATATATTTTTCTTACATTTCTTAAATCTTGATATATATTTTAAGAAGAATTCAGAAAAAAAAAATTGAATTCAGATGGCTAATTTGACGTCAAACCCCCGTCCCCGATTTGGTTCTTTGGTATTTTATCTCGTCCTCAATGCTTTTCAACATTATTACATTATGTCACAGAAACTGCTATTTCTAGGGGAAAAAAATATGGGCATGAATGAAATATATATGTGCGAAGTGCAATAATATACAATATTATATTGGAACATAAAATCTTATTTCCGGAGATTTATAATATGAATCAATGTCCTTATTTTCTCCAATATGACGGAACCTATGGAAATTACATGTTTAAGAGCTAAAAATGCTTTTCCCTTAAATTGGTATCAATTGATTCGGCATATCTCCATTTATCTAAGGCAACATGAATTCTTATTCATATGGTTTACTATCGAATTTGATTTTTGTTGGTGATTTTTTGTGGGCTTGAATTAGTTGCATATCTGGCCATTAAACGTCAAGAAGTTTTCTATTGTGTGATGCACACAAGGTGTTTGTGAATATGTCCAAGTCCAGAAGCAACGAAACATTAAAGCATTTTGAAAGGCCAAAAAATCCAAAAACTTGTGAAGAACAGGTGGTCCACGTGGATGGAACCACAGTGGAAGATGTGGATGAACCCATTAATCTCATTGGTCAGAAATCTATCCATGGAAGTTCTTTAGATTTGGTTCCAGATTTCACTTATCCTACTTGGCTCCTCTCACAACTCTCCATTTGATTCCCATCAACACATAGCCTGCTGCCTTTAAGTGGAAACTCATTACTATTGTCTCTTTACATTTTGGCATCCAAAACTCTTAGTTATACAGAAAAAAAAGAGCCAAAAAGAGAGATGGCATCCACATCTGCTGCATTGGTAAATGGGTTGGGATCTGCCTTCTTGACTGGTGGCAAGAAAAGCCAGGCATTGTTGTCCGCCCCAGTCGCCGCCAGGGCCGGTGGTGCTGTGGCCCCCAAGAGGCTGCTTGTGGTGGCTGCCGCCCCTAAGAAATCTTGGATCCCAGCCGTTAAGGGTGGCGGCAACTTAATCGACCCCGAGTGGCTCGATGGCTCGTAAGTCCCTTTATTTGTTTGATCTTTGGTGAAATTTTAGTATTCCATTATGATTAATAGTTAGTTGATGCTAGGCTTCGTTTGGATCGATGAATTTGAAGTTAAATTTTTAAATCTATAATATCAAATTTATTGAGCTTGTTGGGCAATCTCATAATACAATAGGTTTTAACTCCTTTTGAGTTATTTTTTGAGTTAATGTCATGTATTGATTTCAGACTCATATTAGAGATAATTACAAAAAAAAAAAACTTGCGGTTCAGTCTAATTACAAAAAGAATCAGATGTTTTTTAAAATTGCAACAAAAACCATTGCGGTATGATCCCGTCTTACATTTTTCATTCTATAAGCAAAAAATATTTCAAAAATCTCAAACCTTACGGGGTCTTTGTAATTGTCCCTTAATATTATATGAAGTCATTTGAAATCCCGATTCCCTCAAATCTGAATCCTTCCGAATAAACTACAGGCTCCCAGGTGACTACGGTTTCGACCCGCTAGGCCTTGGTAAAGACCCAGCATTCTTGAAATGGTACAGAGAGGCCGAACTCATCCACGGCCGGTGGGCAATGGCGGCCGTCGTCGGCATATTCGTCGGTCAGGCCTGGAGCGGCATCCCCTGGTTCGAAGCTGGTGCAGCCCCTGGTGCGGTGGCGCCCTTCTCCTTTGGCACACTCCTCGGAACTCAGCTCCTCCTCATGGGATGGGTCGAAAGCAAGAGATGGGTGGATTTCTTCAACCCCGAGTCTCAGTCCGTCGAGTGGGCCACCCCCTGGTCGAGAACGGCTGAGAATTTCGCCAATGCCACCGGTGATCAAGGCTACCCTGGTGGCAAATTCTTTGATCCATTGGGATTTGCTGGTACATTGAAAAATGGAGTTTACATTCCAGACGATGAGAAGCTTGAGAGATTGAAGCTTGCTGAGATTAAGCATGCCAGGATTGCTATGTTGGCCATGCTAATCTTTTACTTTGAGGCAGGGCAAGGGAAAACACCCCTTGGTGCACTAGGGTTGTAAGAGTCTTTGATATGAGCATTGTTGTGTAAAGAAACTTTGCAATGTAGAGAGTAAAAGTTGGAGATGGATTGATTCAATTCATGCTTTGAGTATTCAAAGTTCTTTGGACATACATTTGCTTTGAGATTGTCTAGTATTGTGTCCTAAACTGACAAAGTCTAAGTGTGATTATTTATCCTTTGATTTTTATATTTTTTCCTAATAAAAGAAAATTTGAAAGAAGAAGAATGAATTTTCTGGATATGAGATGGAAATTTAATGATGATAGTTGATGTTTTACATAATAGTGAAATATTAATTGAATAAAATTGGTAATTGGAAAGATGCGATTGAATGAATAGTGTAATTTATAAGATGATATTGTAATGAAAACTGTTGATTTGATGTTATGTTTCCTTAAATGATGATTGTATGTGATTGATGGCAGAAAAGTGAAAGAGAGTGAATAGTGTATTTTCTAGGAACTTTTAAATTGGGAAAAAAAATATCCGGGCGAAAAGAAAGTGAAATTTTTTGCTATCCAATGGCAGCCCAAGCATGTAAAATTCCCAATATATTTGAATGAATATGGTACATCATCTTCTACTATTAGCTTCTGATAAACATTATCAATCTGCTCTTACAATAACTATTAATCCCTCTCCAACTCAGACAACGGTAAAGCAGTCGCAGGGTTTTGCTCAATAAACATACTTAAGAGAAAAAAAACCACAGTATTGGTGCATCATTCACTCCCACTAGCCAATAAGAATTCACCCTCACAAACAACTTCACCGCCTACGTACGCTTTTCCTTCCATCTTTGCTATCCCGAAGCGTTTCTGCAGCTTGACGAGGGTCATTCTCATCACTAAGGTATCTCCAGCAGTTACTGGTTTTCTGAATCTTAGTTTGTCAATTCCAGCAAAGAAGAATATAGCACCTGCAAGTCCCGGTTCTAGTTGTAGCATAACCAACCCACCAACCTGAGCCATTGCCTGAATATAGCAGTAACACATACGTAACTTCTAGCAGAAATGCGAGTTTTGAGAAAAGAAATCTATGGGAAATAACTGGTTGTATGGAAACAGTAGCCTTAGAGAGTGTTTGCAAACACTAATAAAAGCGATTCTTGGCTTTTAGCTGAAAATAATCAATTTTTAGGGGGTGTTTTTGTCTTTCTATCCAAAAGCTCATTTTGGAAGTGATTTTTTCCGAACAATTCAACTTTGATTTTTCCAGCTTTTAGCTTCTACTTGCAAACACTACCAACTTCTGATTCTCAACTACTTTGGTTTCTACTACAATAAATCACTTCTTCTAAGAGCAATAGTTTTTGCAAATACTCCCTTAGTAAGCTTGTTAAAACACTAATGAAAGGAAACCACTTTACTATAATCAGGAGCTAAACCTCACTTCTGAAGAGTCGCAAAATTGCAACAAAACAATTTCATAAGATTACGGGATTGGACCTCATTTCTGAAAAATATTCTTCAATAGAAAATGCCAGAAAGTAAGATTGATCAATGTGGAACAAACACTAATCAACGAAAAATTCAAGATGTAATTGACAGAGAGGTACTGCAACCAGGAACGCAGCCGAGATGAATATTACATCAGTTTCTAGGAAGAAAGCTCAAGGCTCTCTTCTCATCAATGAGCTCCTGATTTATCAAGAGTACAGATTGCTTTCTACTTTAAAAAACAAAATCATGTTTCAACTTAAAACATAAGCATTTTCCAGTAAGTATAAAGATTTGTGCTTTTGATCTTCATTATTCAATTCAAGTTTTTTGAAGAATTAAATTTGATGAATTTGATGAATCATTCGCCCATTTTCTCAGTGGGTGACCGAACTGGGAAACTTTGACGCCCCCCAACCCCACCTCAAACCCCTAACTTGAAACCTCCTGTCATTAGAGCTGAACCTCCAGTAGAATACACAGTAGAGCCACATTTAGTGCAGGTGATTAAATAGCTATGCGAAAACCAATTAAAATTATGGAATACTGTAAATATTTGAGTTTTTCTAGCTAACTTATCCCTACAAAAACATGTTATGAAAATACCCTTAATAGTTCATTTATCAAATGAGTGCTATATGCATACGTCTTACACCGAAAATAGTTCAGAAAAACATAGTAAGAAAGACTTGTAAGCATAAGTCTCTCATCGTTGCAGTCAGCCAAAAGGAAAAAGTTCACTTCCCAAAAATTATGAAACACCATTAACAGAATCCTACGGCATGACTTAGCGTCTTTACTAATGGGCCAATTCCAACACCAGGCCGATGCAGTAACAATGGAAGTCATTCGCATAACATAAATTACTCCCAGGGAACTCATGTACAATTTATTATTCATGTAACTCGTACGCAAATGATATGCAATTCAAAACACGAGACAAATTATCAAATTGAGCAATCTTTCTTGTTTGACTTGTATATGCACTAACAATCAGATGCCGTGTGTTTAGTACATCAAAGACTCCTAACACTCAATTATATCAATCATGAATGATTAGTATGATGATTATGTCAATAAATTTGCCAGTATCAAATCCTATAATAACCACAAAAGTATACATCGCCAATTGTGCCCGATACCAATGCGTCAGAGATGACTGATGCGTCCATAATCACAACCAAATAGAAGGAAAAAAAATGAAGCTAAATTATGGTTTCGACCGGATTAATAAGAAATATCTGATACTCTCATCACACTGCAATACATATGAATGGTTTACCTCAACCATGAGGACTCCAGGCATAATTGGCCTCTCTGGGAAGTGGCCAGGAAAGAAATTATCATTTATAGTCACATTCTTGATAGCCACAGCTGACACACCGGGTGTGTACTCAATCAGTCTATCGACCAGCAAAAATGGAAATCTACAACCCAAAACATAAAAATAAAACCCAAATGAGAAAATCAAAACACAGTAGCATAACCACCAAATGAACCGTAATAACAATAATGCCACTTCAATCAAATCAAGCATTGATACGCCACTGACCGGTGAGGCAAAAGCTCGCGAATCTGATTAATGTCCATCACTGTTGGAAATGCAGGGTACCCTGAAAAATAGAAGAGAAAAGCACACATGCTGAGAAATTCCAACCATGAAAGAAAACGAAAAGAGAAATGAAAAAATAATTTCTACTCCGGAGATCAAAAATTTCATACTCAATTCGATTGGGGTTTCTGCAGAGGAGCTGTCGTCATCGGAGAGAGTGGAGTTAGCGACAAAACTTTTGTGATCCTTTTTGAAATGGGTGGAGAGGACATTGGGTCTGGAAATACTAATAGATTGCTTGATGGAAACAGACAGAGGTAGAGCATTCTCGACGCTTTTCTTCTTGGAAATTGATGATGGCGAAGAACTGAGAGGGGAGAAAATGGACTGCGAGACAACTGTGGACGCCATTGTCAAGCGATTGTGCGTCTGAAGGTTTGTGTGAGAAAAACAGAAACGGAATGCTACAAGGAAAACGGGCGAGATAAACAAGGTGTGATTGGTTCCTTTTCTACTTTTTTTTTTTTTTTTTTTTTTTTTTTTGTGTGTGTGTGTTTTAGGTATATTTGCAGGGTGGGTTATGGCGAGTGAAGCGTGAGTAGGAGGAGAGGAATGGGGCGGAGAGGCCAAGAATCACAACCTAACTGGTGAAACATCAACAAGAACGACGGTCATAATGAATGCAACAGTATTGCAGTACCTAACTGGTAAAAGTTATAATTTATAGGTATAATTACAAAAACACCCCCCGAGATTTGGGTTAATTACAAAAAACCAGACATGTTTCAAAATTACAAAAAAATCCTTCAGCTTTCGTTTTGTCTTAAATATAAGAGGGGTAACTATAATTTTCTTTGTAAATATCAGGGTTTTTTTTGAAATAATTTCGAAAATTGCCGGGAAAATATAAGACGGAATCCAACCTAAAGGGTTTTTTTTTGTAATTTTCAAAGATTTGTGGGTTTTTTTGTAATTAGCCCAAAACCTTAGGGACGGTTTTGTAATTATCCCTAATTTATATTTTAGGTTTTTTATCGTTTCATCATCTTGGCTACACCATTAGTAGTATGTGAATTCTTAGATGTCTAAGTGCAATTAGGGTGTAAACGAGTCGAGTCGAGTCGAGTCGACACAATATAGTACTATTGTTCAAGCTTATTTGAATTTTAATCGAGCTTTAGAAATTGTGTTTGAACTTGGTTTTGATTATTAATCGAATCGAGCTCGAACAAACTTAAGCCGAGCTGAGCATGAATCGAGCTCGAGTAGCTTGATAGTTTTACACATATTTTTTTTAACTAATCGAGTCAAACTGGAGCCAAGCTTTACATCTTATCGAACGGAAAAATGTGTTCAAGCTTGGTTCGTTAAATTCACGAACCAAGTTCAAACGAGCTTTTAACGATCGATTTCGAATCGAATATTGAGTAGCTTGGTTCGTTTTTCAGCCCTAAGTACAATACAAATGCAAATGAATTATTTAGGAGTAAATGAGAATAAGATAGTGGTTTGTGACCCTCAAGTCCATACCTGATTCTCATCACCCCCACCCCTACCAAGACACAATTCATATAATTTATTTTGATCTTATTCTTCCATATATATTAAATTTGAGTGTATTTTTAAGTTATACAACACATTATTTTATTTATATAATTATTAATTTATAATTAAAACACAACCATGGAAATAACTATTTAACAATAACTCGTATTTTATAAGTGATCAGAGTTTTAAATTTTCATTTTTGTAATATTCGATTAACACTTACAAATAGTGTTATATACTTTTAAATTTTAAGTTAAATATTATAAATACTTGTACAATTGAATACTATTCGTCAAATAATATAAAGAATCCATGCAATACATATAAAAAATATTTTTTTCCCTTTAAAAGTATGAATATTATTCAGCAATCATAGAGTATACTTGAACCCAATATTTTGTATTTTTTAAATTGTTTATATTTACATATATTTTATGAATATAGTACAAATTTTAGTCAATATGCTTTGCCATCTAAAGTGAGAAATTAGAAGCTAAACAGCCTAAACCTAACCAAAAGTCATTGATATCGTATCGAAAAGTACTAGAATGTAATGCATGAAATTAAAACATAGTAATATATCAATTTATAAAGTAATGCAAAATATATGTGGTTGAGAATCTGAGAGAATTTATTATTTGGAAAAAAATAAATTCTAACCATTTCGTTGTACCAAGGTCCAGTCCCAACCCCTACCACCTCTTTTTTTTTCCGACCTAGAGTATCCTCACACCACCCAAGGCCGTGTCTAGAATTTTTTTGGCCCGAGTCGAAATTTAAAATGGGCCTTTTTTAAAAAAATTAAGGACAACATAAAATAATATTAGAAAATAAATTTTGTATAATGTACAATATTAGTTAAAATAATATGAAAACCATATTCAAAATAATTATTTAAATCCAATTCGCCTCATAGTTTTGGCGACAAAGGTACAATAATGTATAAGTAAGTTGCTCAATTATTCTTTTCTCAATTGATAAAATAACTCACTCTTTCCATCTTTCTTGTGACATGGTTGATCGGGTAATTTTTTTAAAAGATAATTACTTAACTCCCCCAAAGTTTGGGCTAATTACAAAAAGAAATCCAGATGTCTTTGAATATTACAAATTGGATTTTTATAGCATAATGAGCTCGGTCGATTATAAAGAGAAAATAGTTAATTCTAAAAGAATTCTCTAAAATTTGAATTTTTTTTTACATCTATCATATATATATATATATATATGTATACACATATATTAAAATTTTTGGGCCCTAAATTTTGTCAACCTTTTTTGGGCCTGAGTCTCTTGACTCACTAGCCTCAACGTAGTCACGGGTCTGACACCACCCGTACCAACTCAAACCTCTTCATTTTTCTTGCATATTTTTGGAGTTTATTAGACCTTCTCCTGTAAATATGTTCATTAAATGATAACTTTTGTAAAAATGTTTTTGTAACTTAAATATTTTGTACTTAATTTTTTTATCTCAAAGTCCAAAGACAATATTTTGCACTTAAGTTTAATATTATATTTAGAAATTAGTATTACTGAAAATCTAAAAGTTGAAGATACAAACTATTTACAAATATGAATTAATCTTGAAATTCTACGAAAGTCTCTAGTGCCATGATGCATGCCAGTTTCCAATTACTTTCCGTTAAAATTACCTTTATTGTGATTTTTTTAATTTAAATGCATTTCTTAGCAATCTAAAATTTAAAGTCAACCAATTTATAAAGTGTCTAATCAAATGAGAATCAATTTTTTTTTTAATAAAAGATCCAGGGAGAGGTAAGAGTGGTAGGACCTAATCCCATATCAATACTACGAGTTACAAATGCTCAACTAACTGAACTACAATCAATTCACGTAATCATAATTCAATTACAATTCACAATGCATTTTTCCGCGCACATAACATTCAATTTTGCAATTAGTTAATAAGAAAATCCAAAATTACATAATATCATATCCCACCCCTGTTTCAATTCCAATTACACCAAAAAAATAATATATATATATATATATACACACACACACACACACATATATACGATAATGCTTGCTACTATCTCAGTCTCAGTTACACCAAGAAAACTATATATAAGCGCAAATTTTACTTTACTTCCTTGTACTCTTGTTAATTTTCACTTTATCCTCATTGTACTCTTAATTGTCTCACTCTACCACATTGTACTCTCATTTTGTCTCGCTTTACACCCGTGTACGTCCTCTAATTTTCTTATTTAACCCTCTTATGCTCTCAATTTTCTCACTCTAACCCTTACTATCATTCTAAAATGAGTATATCTTTTATTTTATATAATTTTAACTATTTACAAATACTTAATATTAAAATTATTTAAGATTTATTTTCTTTCAAATTTAATCACAGTTTTATTAACATATTTACTATTAACATTTATATCTTATGACATTTGTTATTATATAATCCATTTTACTTAAGTTAATGTATTATTTATTAAAAATATAATTAATTTAATATATGCTATATTAAAAAATAAATTAGATTGGATTTTCAATACAATTTTTCTAATTAACTTTAAATTCAATAAATTATGCATAGTACTTGCTAAAATATAAATAATATATTCTTTATAGGAAATGAATATTTACTAAAAATCAAGTGTTATGAAATTATATAAGTAAAAATAATTTAATACCTTATGTTTGTAATATGAAATAATTAACAAAAATAACAATTAATTGTTCAATAGAATTTGATTTTAGTGAGTATTACGTGAAATAACTGTAATGATATTTTTATTATCGGTAGAATTGCTATGAGTTCAATGAAACTATATTAAATTAAAAAAAAATCATGATACTTTGATAAATTTTTCAATAAATAGAATTGTTTTAAGTAAAATACATTATCTAATAATAAATTCATAAATATAAATTTTAATAAGAGCTACGTTAATAAAAAATAGTCATCCATTTTGAATTAAAATATATTTTTTAAATACTTTTTGTATTAAGTATTAAATAAAATAAATTTTTAAAGTATATTATCTAATAATAAATATCATAAAATATAAATCTCAATAGGAGCTATGTTAATAAAAATAGTGATCAATTTTGAATTAAATAAATTTTAAATAATTTTTATTATAAAGTATTAATTTATAATTGAAATTATATGAAATAAAAACTATACGTATTTTAGAATGAGAGTAAGGGGTAAAATGAGAAAATGAGAGTATCAAGGGGTAAAGTGAGAAAATAAGTACAATAGAGTAAAGTGAGACAATTGGGAATACAATGAGGTAAAATGAAAATTAACAAGAGTACAAGGGGGTAAAGTGAAATTTACCCTATATATAATATATGTGGTGAGGATGGTAAAAAATAAAAAGAAAAATAGTGAGAAAAGGGAAAATTGAAATTTGATATTTGTGAGATACCATATTATATGGAGGGCAAAACTAGTATATCCCATTGTTGAGGGACAAAAGTTATATTTGTTATTGGGAATTGGGTAACGGTTGAGTAATTAATGATATGTACTCGAAAAAAATTGTCTTTATTGTTAGGCGGTAAATTTTACTTAACTAATTTACACTTAAGTGAACTTTATCCCTAAAAAATAATTTTAAATGTTTAATAATATATGTTACCTCCCAGTGGTAGAGAAGATTAGGCCGACCCTCTCTATATATATTTTTTTATTTTTATAACGAGAAAACTCCCAACCACTACTCTTTGGGTGCGCATTAGTAAACTATCGATCTTGATACATACTGTGAAGTAGGCGAGCCAGGTAAACCGCATTGAGCAAACTCTATGCGACAAATTGGACCCAATAGTACAAGAGATGAGAATTTGAACTTTAAATCAATTGCCTCAAAAACCTGTCTTACTCTACTAGGCTACCCCATGAGGGGCTAGCAATCAAGCTTGGCAATCTAACATGCACTTATGTTGGATAATTATTTTTATGAGCTATTTTTCTTTAGTATAAATCTTAGGAGCGAGCGATGCAGGAATTGAACTCAGATACATACTTAAATTTTACAAATGCCTTACCGTTAGACTACTAAGTGATTCTCATGTAATGAGCTATTTGGTTTGTAGTGAAAGTCATGAAAACAATTAACAATGTCATGGTTTCCCTCAGTATTCTTTATTTGAATTTATATTTGATTTGACTTTTCAATGAATCATCTTCATCAGCCAAAGAGCAAAGGATCACATAATTAATATATTCCTTATCAAGCAAAACAACTAAAAGAAAAAAACATGTTGATTATTAACTGACTTTAACATCAATCGATTTTAACATTTCCCCTAATATACATATAAATTAATTTTGAGAACTTTCATCTTTCTGATTTTCATAAAAAACAACAATAATAATTAATTGTTGAAAGAAATTGTATTTGTTAACTTCAGATCATTTATTTCCCCATTTCCTACTTCCACTTATATTTCATATTTGAATTTTCAAAATGTGCCTTCCAGTAAATGAGTCGATCCGAATATAGTACTGTTCAAACTTGTTTGAATTTTAATTGAGCTTCAAAAATTGTATTTGAGCTTGGTTTGATTATCAATCGAATCGAGCACGAATAGCTTGATATTTTTACACATATTTTATTCTGTTTTTACTAATCGAGTCGATCTCAAGCCAATCTTTATATCTTATCGAAAGGAAAAATGTATTCAAACTTGATTTGTTATGTTAACGAACTAAGCTCAAACGAGCTTTTAATGATCGATATCAAATTGAATATTGAGTAGCTTCGTTTATTTTTCAGCCATGTGTCTACAAGACAAATTATATCCAAAATACTTGACAGTACATATTTACCTGTGTCTTGAAATATTAAGTAATATACACAGACTAGAATAAGAAAATAAATTAGAAGATTTGGAAAAAAGAAATCCAAACATTAATCATTAATGTCAAGGGCAAATTGGTCCTTAAAAAAGTCAGAAAATCCAGTAAAACGCAAAAAGGGCTACCCCGATCAACGGCAGAAAAGAGTAGTGGTCCACTACACTGCTCAACACCCCCACTCTTGAGGAAGACTAAACTGATAAGCCTGACAAAATTCCCTTCGCCGGAGCTACGATCTCCGCCACCACCATGGATTTCCACCTCCACGGCGGCTCCCCCTCCTCCTCCTCCGATGGCCACGGACACCCTAACAACAATTCCTCTCCCCAAGCCCCAAACGGCCACCCCTCTGACCCTATGCACTCCTGGTGGGAATCCATCTCCAAAGCTCGCTCTCGTATTCACCTCCTCTCTTCTCTTTTACCTTCTTCCCCTGATGATGAAGATCCTCTTTCTTCTCTCGCGGACACCGACCGCCCAGCCAGATCCCTCCTCCTCTCCGCCGCCGCGTACTCTTCCGTCTCTGCCGCCATCTCCTCCCCCTCCTCCGGCTCGGGCTCGGATCCCCTCTGCCACTGGCTTTACGATACGTATCTCTCATCTGACCCCGATTTACGCCTTGTTGTACTCTCTTATCTCCCGCTTATCTCCTCCATCTACCTCCGGCGGATTCACCATCCCGCCTCTGATACTCCGGTCTCCCTCTCCGGCTTCGAGGCTGTGCTTTTGGCACTCTATTCGTCAGAAACCAAGGCGCGCAATGGAAAGCCTGTTACTATTTCAATTCCCGATCTCTCTCAGCCCTCGCTCTATCACTCCCCTCGCAATTCCGTTAAATCTTCGAACTCTAATTCGAAACCTAGTAAGCCTTTGGTTGGGGTTCTGTCGCCTCCATTGGAGCCGCAGATGGCGGTTAAATCCACTAAGCGCGCTTGCATTGTTGGGGTTGCTCTCGATTGCTATTATAAGCAGATCTCCCAGATGCCTCGTTGGTCAAAGCTTGATTTCTGTAAGTTCGCTGCAGTTTGGGCTGGGGAGGAATGCCCTTGTACCTCAGA
This sequence comes from Rehmannia glutinosa, assembly GCA_016081115.2. Classification (NCBI taxonomy): domain Eukaryota; kingdom Viridiplantae; phylum Streptophyta; class Magnoliopsida; order Lamiales; family Orobanchaceae; genus Rehmannia; species Rehmannia glutinosa. The sequence continues at coordinate 564,403 of JABTTQ020001102.1, forward strand.
ATTTGACCAAAAACCTGAGAATTTTTTTCAAGGGCATGAGAATGGTGATGAGTTTGGGAATGATATTAGGGTCGAGGCTGATGAGATTGAAAATGTGGCAGAAAGAGTCAATGATTTAGCTATTGAGAACTATAATTCAGTAGAAGTGGGAGATAAGGATGCAAGAGTTCCGCTGCCATGGGAATTGCTGCAGCCAGTTTTGAGGATTTTAGGACATTGCTTGTTGGGGCCACTGAATGTTGACGAGGTGAAGGATGCAGCATCTATGGCGGTGCGGCGTCTGTATGCTAGAGCGTCGCATGATCTTGTTCCGCAAGCAATTCTGGCTACAAGGAGTTTGATCCAGCTTGATAAGCGGGCACGCGAAGCAGCCAAGGCAGCATCTACAGCGGTTGCTTATGCTTCTGGTTCGAATGCTAACACTCCCAGTAAAGCTAAGAAACCTGAGATACTTCTGGTTTCCAAGTGATGATGACACTAGCAAGAGTATGTCTGGTTCCTTAACTTGTTTTTGGCTTTTAATTTATTGTGCGAATGTATGTGGTTTTGGTGTAGATTATAACTATAATTATAAATATGATTAAATTATTTGTATCTATGACCATGAATGTTTTAGATTTGAAGAGATAGATGCCTGGGGATGCTGTCTAAGATTATGAATCGCTTTTAATTTGATTTTACCTGTTTTGTTCAAATGATGTCTTGTGGTATATTGTTGTTAATATTGCTTTATTGGTTGTTTTGTCGGTAAGATACACATGCATTCAATTGTATGTTATTTTTTTTTTTTTTGCTTACTTGATTGCCTCCTTTTATGAATGATTCTTTCTGTAGAAGCTAGATCAGCTTTGGACACTGTCCTTATAATTCAGCTAACATTGACAAGGAGTGTATATCGTTTGTGTGGTTCTGTCTTTTATATCTCCTCTAAATTGTACAATTGCAATTAGTGTAAGTGTTTTAAAAAAGGTTTAGGAAAAGGGGAGGGAACCAAACATGAAACAGAACACATTTTAAAGTAATGAATTCTTTTGTGCTTTGGACCAAGATTGTATAAGTTACTTTTGTCCTTTTTTGTTATTTAACCACCAAAACCTTGCCAGCTATAATGTTTTCACCGTGTTCACTGCTCAGTTGTGACTTCGACTTTTAGTTGTGTGTCTTTCTACGAGGGAGCAGAGCCATATTTCTGCTATTGCCTTATATGTTCTTTCACTTGGCTTAAAGCATACTCTTCTAGGAGGTTTCTGCAATATTTTTTTATACTTGAACAAGTCTTGCAGAAAGTATCAAGTATCATTAGCTATTATGAACTATTATCAGTTTTACTCTGCTCAGAAATATAAAATTAGATTAAGTGATCTTTACTTAACAGTTTCTAATGATGTATAGCTTATAAGAATAAGTTGTAAGTCTAATCATCCAATGAGAAAACATATTTTATTTGTAAGGGTCCTTTTCCTATAACATATCCCGCAAGATTATGGATATTGAAGGAAAGTTAGTAGTTTACTTGGTGTGCTTCCTCGCCTTCCTCGCGTCCTCTCTGTTGGAGCAATTTCTTAACGCTCCATTGTTGTAGGGGTGAAGAGAACAAAAGATCTTAGAAGTGAAATTATTTAGCTTTATGTCTATCCAGAGGCGTAGATAGGGGGGGGCCAGGGGGGCCCCCGGCACACCCCAAATTTTTTTTTGTCCCGTTTTTTCAGTGGAAAAAAAATTAAAAAAAAATTTATATGTGTTTTTTTAAAGAGAAAAAATAATTGAGCTAGGAGGAAAATGAGGGGAAAAAAATTTGGGCTAGGGGTAGCCAGCCGGGCTGGCTACGCCCCTGTGTCTATCAATACTTGACTATTGACTAATTCAGTATCCAATGCGGATTAAACATTTTTTCCTTAATTATTTATTGTAAAAGAAATTGTAGGTCGCTTTTGTATACTGATATGGTAAGTGTGTGGTGACATTTTTGAAACAATTTTGGATATCAGCGACAAGATTATCGAGGTGGTATCTCTTACGGCTGTTAGGTTATTTTAACTTAATGAAAAGGATTAATGAAGAATGGGACATTTTTAGTTTAGTTGTTGACATGGCCTTTGGTAGAGTGGATCGCTGCAGCTTAGATCAAGCATGCAATAAGACTTCTTTCAATTTAGCTGACAGTGTTAGGAGATACCTCCATTGTTGGACTTTATTAGTGTTAAATTACGTTATAGTGTTATGTAAGGAGCGAAAAAACTAGTATATGTTTGCATCTGATGTGGGAAATTGATTGCAACAAATCTGATATATTGTCTGTCAAAAGTCATCCAAGAAGGTTCTCTAGGTACACTTCTTGTATGTGGTTAAGCCATACTATGTAGGAGATTGATTAACTGTCCCAATTTCTCATTGAGAGGTGAACTTTGATTCTGTGTATTATACATCTTTAAAACTCTTGGCCTGCCTGGCTTCATCTCAATTTCTTTATCCTTAAACTAAAAACTTCTATGTAAACCAACCAAATTGGGTTGATCTAGAGTCACTGTTTGGCTTGTCAAACTTGTTCTGAGTTAGTTTAAAGAAAGTAGATGTGATTAAGAAATATCATGAAACAAAATTCACTTTGAAACCACGCGAAGATTTTGGCGCTTCCTAAAATACACGTCTCGATTTTCTGATTAACATATTATTACCCAGTCAACATAATTGTTCTTGTGACATGTTGAGCTGGAATTGAAGATGTTGGATATGCCCATGAAAAGCAATTTTAATGATTGGAACAAGTCTTAGGGAGTGTTCTGCCGACTCTGAAAAAGTGATTTTCAACTTCTAGGTGGAAAATAAAATTATGTTATCCACTTAGAAGCTGAGAATCATCTTTTATACGAGTTTGCAAACAGTCCCTTAGTTGTCGTCACTTGTCGACTCAAAACTAGACATGCTGCGTGCAAATATTCATCGATGACTTTCCATACTGGAAAATATAGATTTACTTGTAAATGGAAAATTGAAGCTTTCGATTGACATTGTTCATGTGGGAAAAGGAGGAAGGAGTCACAAGGAACTGTAAGTGGAAATTATTTTCTAGGTATATCATTATTTTATGTCTCTGTTCTTCATAATTATCAGGGGCGGAGCTAGACCCAAAATATTGGGGGACTGAAAATTTTTGGGGGGTTAAATCAATAAAAATTAAATATTTAGTACTAAAAATTAATATTTAAAAATAAAATATACGTATAAAAAATTAAAATTTCAAAAATTTTGAGGGGGCCATAGGGGAGAATACGCCCCTGATAATTATCAGAAGATTTTACCGTTATAGACATGGGAATGTAACTACGAGTACATTTTCTTTCAGTAAAATAGTCATTTCCAAGTGTCGAAAATGTTTTTCTTACTTCTCTTTGGTTTTCATGTTGGCTCCAAAATACTGTTTAAAAAAAAATAATTCAGTATGATGGTTACTAAATTTGAATACCCCATAGCATTTCAAAATTGTCTAAAAAATTTATTTATGTTATTATTTATTTCAAACCCGTCAACCAAACGATCCTTCAAGCTAGGTATCACCACTATTTTTTCTATAAAGCCTCAATTTGAAGATGTGGTTGCATTTGGAGTTGAAGAGGAGTTTGTATTTTATGGATTTCAAAATGTTCCTATATTAGGTAGGTCTAAGTTATAATCAATAATATAATGTTTTTTTTTTTTAAAAAATGGTTATAATTTTAAAATTTGTTCATTAAATTTATTATTATCAATTTAAATTTTTTAATTTTCAAATTCATCTATCTAAATGCAACCCTACATTGATCCGTGATGACACTATACATTTACACTAGTAGGGTTGAATAAGGAATCGATATTCGATTCGAGATCGATCGTTTAAAGCTTGTTTGAGCTTGGTTCGAAACATAACAAACCAAGTTTGAATACATTTTTTCGTTCGATAAGACGTAAAGTTCGGTTCGAGCTCGACTCGATTAGTAAAAAAAGAATAAAATATGTGAATAAAATATCAAGCTACTCAAGCTCAATTCATGCTCGGCTCGACTAAAGCTCGTTCGAGCTCGATTCGATTAATAATCAAATTAAGCTCAGACACAATTTTTGAAACTCAATTCAAATTCAAACAAGTTTGAACAATAATATATCCAGCTCGACTCGACTCGAGTCGACTCGTTTACATCCCGATACACCACCAGAGCATCACAAACGGACTGCACATACAGTTGAAAATTTGCCACTCATATTACCTCTCCCCACCACTTTACTTTAAATTTGCTCAAGAAATTATAGAATTGTGGCCAACAAAATATTGGGCTCAATGAATTTTGAACTTGGAATCCGCGCTGGCTACTAAGCTAGAAAGAAAATGCTAAAAATTACGAATGTCAAAAATCAACGCACTATTTGTGACATGAAAATCACTACGTTAGGTATTTTGTCCCTCTCTACATCAAAACAACGTGCGTTATTATAGCCATCACAATCATCTTTTCTAGTTGCTTTCGGCCAATTTTTATGATGGTTGTATTTGTAAAAGTTGTAGAAATATTATCAATAAACATGTATCATTACTAACAAGTCTCTTCTGATACGGTCTCACGGGATCTAAAACCAGTGAGAGACGAATCTCTAAGGGTTAAAATCTTGAGAGCATACGAACAATGAAAATAAATTTTAAAATAATAATGAACCATGAAAAAAAACAAAAATAAACCCTAAAAACATGAACCATGAAGAATAAACCGAAAAACAAAAATAAACCCAAAAATAAAAAATAAACCCTAAAAAAACTAAAAATCCTAAAAACCCAAATCAATTAAAAGTAAACCCAAGAAACAAAATAAACCCTAAAAAAACAAATATAAACCCTAAGAAAAATAAAATCTGAAAAAAAAAACCTTTAAAACTTTGTGTAAGGGTTCCGTCTCACGGATCTGCCGTCTGTTTTTGCCTTACTGATTATGACTCGAACGCTACTCAACGAATTAAACTGTTGAAGATTTACACACACGTAATATTATCAATAATATTCTCGTATTATATTATTATGACTTTAACATTAGTGATATTTAAAAAAGACTCTGTTGATAAACAATTTTATTCAACGAATATTTCTTGATAAAGCTGATGAAGTTTTATATATCTATGCGGAACCGATTTAACGTCAAAAGTACATCACATTTAGAATGACAGTGTAGCATAAATAGGACTAAAAAATAAATCAAACTACTCTATTTGAGATCGATCATTAAAAGCTCGTTTGAGTTCGATTTTTTAACATAACAAATCAAACTTGAATATTTTTCTCCGTTCAATAAAATATAAAGTATGGCTCGAGCTCGAGATCGATCAATTAAAAGAATTAAATATGTATAAAAATATCAAGTTACTCGAGTTTAATTCATGTTCGGCTCGAGTAAAACGAGCTCGATTCGATTAATAATCAAACCAATCATAAACACAAATTTTGAAACTCAATTAAAATTCAAACAAGCTATAACATGACTATGTTCTACTCAACTCGACTGGACTTTTTACACGCCTAAGCACAAATCATAATACATCTCAAAATACTTGTTACAATTATGATCCACATACAAGGGGGGGGGGGGGGGGGGTTGACGGGTCTCATTTTAAATTTTTAATACAATATCAAATAAAGGAAAATAAAATAAAATAGCCTAGTTAATTTTATTTTATTTTATTTAGACTAATTAATTGTACTGATAACTATTTAACACTTAATCAATTTTTGTATATGAACCTAGGAGTGTAAATGAATCAGTCGAGCCGAATATAGTAATTTTTAAGCTTGTTTGAATTGTAATCAAGTTTTAAAAAATGTGTTTGAGCTTGATGTGATTATTAATCGAATCGAGCTCGAGTAGCTTAATATTTTTACACATATTTTATTCTTTTTTTGTACTAATCGAGTCGAGCTCGAGCCGAGCTTAACAACTTATCAAACGAAAAAATATATTCAAGCTTGATTCGTTATGTTAATAAGCTGAACTCAAACGAGCTTTAAACGATCGATCTCGAATCAGGTATCGAGTAGTTTGGTTCGTTGCTCAAGAATCAAGCCTACATGAACCGAACAAAGAGGATGATGTACTCAAAGAAAATAAGAAATAATAAAGAGGATAAACTGATAAAGTACAAGCTGAAGTTAATTTAATTCAACCTTATTATTGTAATGATAATTATATATCTCACAGATTTAACATATGATCAAATGAACAATTACAAATTATAAAACCTACATCAATAACATTCCGAAATCTGGAAAAAAAAAAAACTGAAGAAATCAAAATCTCCCCAATCACCATCATCCTCACCAATTAATTAACAGCAGAGCAGACCCTACGAATCTCACCATTACTCCCCGTCTTAACTTCAATGTTACTCATCTTCACCATCGATCTCCCAAACTCCACGCTGAAAGTTAATCCCAGCAAACCCCTAACCCCCAAATACCGCCGCACGAAATCTCTGGTAGAACCATCGGTCCATAGTTTCTGATCGGATTCGAGAACCCCCCGGCCGTCCCTCAGCTTCGCGAAGAATCCGTTGTCGAACCGGTTCTCGCTGCCGTTGTCGAGACCGACTCGCCGGGAACCGTCGCCGTCGGCCGGACAAAGCGACTGAAGCGTCGGGAGGAACGCCGGATCGATCGAAGGATCGGCGCCGCCGGTTGAAGTGAAGTTGTATAGCCTGTAGCGGAAAAACTGACACGCTGTCGTGCCAATGGTGTGACCCCTGCACGATTTTCACGCACAAAAACGTCAGGTACGTGTGTATTTCAGCAGGACGTATTTTTTTTTTTAACCGGTATTTTATCTTGTATTCATGGGCGTATCCTCCCCTATGAATGGGCTTAGCCCCCTCAAAATTTTTGAAATTTCAATTGTTTATATGTATATTTTAATTTAAACTATTAATTGTTAGTACTAGATATTTGATTTTATTGATTTAGCCCCAAAAAATTTTCAGCCCCCAATATTAAGGGTCTAGCTCCGCCCCTACTTGTATTTCAATATATATTAAGTGAATGTGGGAATCAGATAGTACTCTAGTTGTTATGCTCTAGTTTGGTGTTCGATTCCCACCACTCCTTACTCAAATACATATTAGGTGAATCTTATAATAACTTTCATATTGTAGATCCTATTTTCTACGTTATTTCTTTCAATATGTATAATGTGGACATCACATCACGATAATCAATGACGGAGCCAAGAGACCTTAATAAGATGGGTTAATACACGAAAATGAGATGGATCGGATAGAAAATCCAAGAAAAATATACAAATTATAACACGAAAGAGGGGTGGGCCAGGGCACATGTTGCCCAGCCAGTGATGATAATGACATCACATTATACACGAAACATTAAATTGATGTAATGATACCATATGAAACACGATCGAGAATACAAGATCTGTATGCTCTGGAAGAAGAAAAAAAATAGTTAATATTTACAAAGTTTTTCATTTATTTTTTTATATGGCTCACCCCGATTTTGTGTATCGATCTATCCGAAAAAATTCCTGGCTACGCCATTATCTGTATGTGATATTTTTGTGTTGTAAATTGTATTACATTTAACATATTTAGGTGCTTACCAACAAGGGTGACAAGATCCTGAGCGTTGAGACCTTTATCTTGAAACTTCTGTATTTGGACATCGACCGAGTCCGTAAAACCTGGCAGATTGGAAGCATCACTCGCCAATGAAACCCGCCCGTCTCGGCGCCCTGTTGGCACAGCCCACCCCGGTCCACCAGCCTGCATCAACAACCACATTATTACCATATACAATCATACTAAACTCACAACATTATATCTATGATTTATCAACATGATAACAATATACATATATCTAAACTTACAAGCACCACGGAATCACGAGCAGCAAGCGCAAGAATGTCGGCACAAGAGACGACGCCAGGGCACGCCGTCTCCAGCTGCCGCTTGGCGTCGTCTATAACATCATATCCTCTAAGCAAAAGGTTCGGCCCGGCCGTTTTCTCCGTGCCTTCGCCATCAATGAGAATGGACCCATCGCAGCCCTGGACGAAGCAGTCATGGAAGTGCATTCTAAGCAACCCTGGTGCAATCGCACGGTTAGAACTAAAATGTGTCCTGACCGTGGATTGAACTATGGACTCGGCACGAGAGCAGGTTCTGGAGTAGAACCCGACCCTCGTGCCTTGTCCATGTGACAAAGCCACTAAACTGGCTAACAAGATGAAAATCGTAATGAAAACTCGATGATTAACATAAATCTCCATTACTACTAATTCGTCGTTTTAGAGTGATGTTATTATATGTATATCACTATTGCACGCCAAGTCTTTGTGTTTTTGTTGCTGTGGTGAGAAGAATGGGGAAATTGGAGGCATATTTATATGTGTTGGAAAGTGGAAAGTGGAGAAATTGGTCAAATTTGTGCCTGGAGATGAAAGTAAGCAAAGCCGGCTTGCTTTTTTTGGGGCTAAAATTCAAAGATTTGTTGTGTTAGGTTGATGATGAGTTGGGAAGCATTTGCATGGTGGAGTTTAACCCAACTGTGTGTTATAATATAATTTTTTTTCACCGCCATGCAAGGATAGGAGTAGAAATGTTGGGAGCTTTGTTTTTGGATATATGAAGAAGACAATTATCAAATGGTGAAGAATTATTTTGACTTTTAGGAATGTGAAAAATATTTAAAAAAATTAAGATGAGATCATGGTGAAGAATATTAATCAGTCAAGAAAAGTACTTGCATGCCAACTGCGATATTCTGTATTTTCTTTTTTAATTTGATATTTTATGATATATGTATATGGAAAAGTGTTTTGTACATACATGTGCGACGAATATATAAATACAAAATAAAATATAAATTGACAAAACGATTTATACTATACTATCAGATTAGAACGATATTCTCATTCGGTGGTGGACTTGAGATTTTAAGACCTGGGGTACCCTTAAAATTTAATATTCATATATTTTTTCGACCATAATACAATATTATATATATATATATATATATATATTCAATAACATTGATTTTATTGAACCATGAACAGAAATTTCCAGTGGTATCAGACGCTGTAAGGGTATTCAGAAGTGATTCAGGGGTTCAACCCTATATCTTTCAGTTTCTTTGGAATTTATCTTCTCCACTTTAACCACTTCTCCCAACTTATTAAAAAAATAACATTGATTTTATTGGCCTCAATGGAGAGATTATAATTTTATTTTGTTGGGGACATACTTGCCGAGGTATATATATGTTCATAAATATAAAAAAAAAAATTGTGTCCTGACAATTTTGAGCAAGAGATGATTGTTTTATGAGATTCATATCATGTCCGGCTTTATTCTCCTAAAAAAAAAACTTTATGAGAAGCATATGTAGACCACATGTCTTTGTCCATCAGAGTATTACACTAATAAGTAAATTAAACAAGTTATTACGTATGCGTGTTAAACACTAATTATTTTTTGTCCTCTTTGAATAGTAAATAATTTTTAAACGATTCTTTGTTTAGCAAGTCAATATAGTACCCTAGTGAAACATATTTGATAATAATACTAACTATTATATGTGTGATTTGTGAATGCCTCTTACTTTATGGATATCCTTTTCCTTCATTCATTTTAGTGACAACTTTTTTAATAATTAGAGGTAGAATACAGACTAATATGCATGTTTCAATCAAACATGCACTATCGAACCTAATGTCTTGTCCAATTGTTGATTCCAAGAAATTTCTTGTATTGTCCGTGTTTGTCATCAGATGCATGCCTATCCTAAATCTTATATTAATATTCTGTTTACACGTGATTACTTTATCCTATTTAGATTGAAGGAACAGTAGTGCACAACTTAATATGTAAGTAATGAACTTAAAATAGAACCTTGTCTCTTTTTTAATTTAGCCTTTTTACTTAGCACCATAATTATCTATATTTAAAGTATTTACATATAATTTAGTGTCCATATATATTGGTTTGCCTTTTTTACTCGGCACCATAATATCGTATATTTAAAGTATTTACATATGATTTAGTGTCCCATATTGGTTTGCATTTATTCATCTCATATTAAAATCATCATATTTATTTTATAAGTGATATATTAAAGAAGTAAAGAAAGAAATATGAAAAAGAGATGTGAGGTGAAAATGTGTTTTTTCATGTAAATACATCCCTTGAGAGGGATTGCAATTGTTCAATATGATTTCTGGATAAATTACTCCCATCATTTGAAAAGGAACGTGATTGTTCAATGCAATAAATAACTTCTAGTTATTCTAAAGAAAATATGAAAAAAAGAAATCTTACGAGATTTATTTATTTCCTACTTTTAGTTTATTTTATAACTACATATTATGATATATACTCCTGAAATATTTTAAAGAGTGTAACTTTAAGGTTTTGTGACAGAGACTGTATGATTGTATCCTGAAAGTTAATTTTTTAATAACCATTTACACCACAGTTGAAGGAATTAATACCTTAAAATGTATAGTACAAGAAATTAATGTCTTAAATTAAACATTTTTTTAGATAAGTCCATCTTATACGAAATCTGATTTTTGCATTATTGAACATATTCCATTACCCACCATCCATACATACTGATGGAGATAATATCTAGTTGATAATATTTAGTTTATTATATTTTAGGATTTTAAATATCTTATATTTTAGATATTGATTTTTTTAGTATTCTATTTGAGTTTATCTTTTAAGTTTCCTAGTCAAGTTAGGAGTTTTATTGTGGTAGGATTTTAATCCTATAAATACTTGCTATTTTGTAATTTTTAGGGAGTTGAATTTTGATATTAATAAAAATGAGGGTTTTCTCTCAATTCTTGTCTCTCTTACGGTATTCTTATAGAATCAACGTACGAGGTGAGCTTTAATCCTTGTTCACGCTTCTGACTGCATCACATACATACAACACAAAAAATAATTTACAACTTTATTCCTATTTTATGTAATAAACCCAAAAGGAAAAACAAAATCTGGAAACGTAAAAAAATAAAAAATGTATAAATGGATAATTCAATTAATTAGGTTTTGACTGGATCTCACACATCGACCCGCCCGGTCACGTATGGGTTTGGTCTTTTCCGCTGCCTTACGTCGCATTCGGAATTGTTGGTAGAGGCGCGTTACTAGAATTACGCGTAAAGCATGGAAAAGTAGGAGCACTCATCAAGTCAACGTTGACATTGTCGTTATATTTATTTTTTATTTTCTGAGTGCGACCTTATCGTTGTATTGAACAATGAAGAATTGAAGATACAAACTTTGAGATATAGATGACATATGTTTATTATTTTCAAAATAGCCCCAGCAATCCGTCCCAAATTTTTAGGGATGGCAATGGGACATATGTGGGGATGAATTTGTCAAATTTTGAGATTCATCCACCAAAGTTCTTAAGAACTCGAGATTCCATTTTTGTTTTACTTAACTAGATGAATAATATGTGTTATGAATGCACATGCACTTCCACCTATGTGCCCCCATAGTTTTTATTTTTTTCTTATAGTTTTTTTTCTTTTTTCAAAAGCTTTTTTTATTCTTTTTTACAATTTATTATTTAATTATTAAGAAATATATAGTAATTAGGTTAAAAGAAAGGAAAATGTGTCTTGTTAATTATTTTTGATGTAGTTTATTTTGTGTCCCCCTCGTAGAAAATTTCTGGATCCTTTCCTGGTTATTGAAATATGAATTGTTGGTTGTTTTAATATATTTTTACATATATTATTCAGCCGGTTGATGAAACAAGAAGTGTAATAGAAAAATAGATCAGAACATCTGAATTATGAGACTAACTTATCAGATAACACCATAAAAGTGTCTATATATAAAAATTTAAAATATAATATTACATAAATACATAAAACGAACAAGCTCATGACAAGGTAAACTTGAAGTAAACAAATCAAGACTCATCCCACACTCATACTTCATATCTTTAAAACGCCTAAGCAAAGGGTCTCAGGTTCAAATTTGAACTCATCCTATACCACCCCACCCACATTGATGAATTAAAATTTCATATTGTTTCACAATAAACTTTCTTTTTTAAGTAACAATGGATCTTTCAATGTACTTAGTTCAGTTCGATAGAACGTTTGTCTCCAAACCCGATGTCGTAGTTTCGAATTCTACATGGCGTGAATTTTTTTTTTTTTTTTTGTAGTTCAAATTAGACTGAAATAGATTTTTCAACAACATTTATTTATTTAAATAAAATAATCACAAAGTTGGCACAAAATTGCCAATAAGCCACCTCTTTTCTTGCCTCTTTATTTCCTTTCATGGGGTCCATTCCGCCTGCCCTGTTTGTACATACTATATATAAGTGTATATAATAAACAACTAACCACACAAGTTGCTTATTATTTTTATCTGTGTGAATGCGAAAATAAAAGAAAGATACTGAGAAAGCAAACAAGGTTAAGGTGGCTTTTATTTTTTAATTGTTTTTGGTTTTATAGCAAACCTGCACCAACAATTTGTAGCCAAATTAAAGTTCTCGTATCTAGTAATCATCCATGTTTAGATTAAAATAATGACAACAAAATCGCTAGACTTGATAAGTTGCAATGCAGTTTACGTGGACCACGTGTAACTTTCTTTTTATTTTTTTAATCTTTCACAAAAACTCTAGCCTCATTTTCTCCAATTCGCTCTCTCTTTTTTTTTTTTTTTTTTTCTTCTTTTCCTTGTCATTCGGCTTGCGCGTCCGTGCGCGAGTGTGAGGAGCATGCGTGGCTGCCATTGGTCCCGTATGTGGATGGGGAAGTCCTTCAGCTGATTCATTCGTGGTTCAACTTTCTTCGACTTAGGGGCTTCATTTTCACGTTTTTCAAATTATTTTGTGAATCCAAATGTTATTGTTGGGTGATTTTTGACTTGAAATCACTCCATTTACATCTTTTTACTAATTTATTTTGAATAAGTGGTTTTACCACGTATATCTAGTTATTTTTTGTATTCTTGTTTGCGTTTTCACCATCTTGGTGCGACGTTTGGTTTTGCGGTTTGGTGCGGTCTTTTCTTATGTGAACGATTCAAACACACAAGTTTTCGATTCAACGGAGATAATAAATCGATTATCATCTTCATTATGTTGTAAAACTAGCTTAATAATGTGTATTCTAGTCATTTTTTTTGAACACCCACCGGGTGATATTATTTATTGATCAAGGAAGTACTGTACATATTACAATCAAACAAGTCAATAATGTTTTCTCAATCTAAAAGCTGGAATTTCAAGTTGATCTACCTAACTAACCCCCGAACAGACACGGGAGTGGAATTACAAGAATATCTTGAACAAAAGTCTGTTGATGAAAACCAATATTTGCAAGCGCATCAGCTGCCTTGTTTCCTTCCCGATAGATGTGAGTGATTGAAACTTGGAAATGTGATAATTGGGTGCGGATCTTGTTCAAAAGTCCATGGAGTTTCCAATGTCCCAAGTGATTATGGGTGAGAATTTGCCATAGTAACTCGGAGTCCGTTTCAATCCAAAGAGTCGTCGTACAGGCGGTATCAAGTAGTTGTAGTCCCCTGAGTAGGGCTGCAGCTTCAGCATATAGACTGTTTGGACATTCTTCAATGTAATCAGAAAAAGCCCAGATAATATTGCCATTAGAATCTCTTAATACACCACCAATGCCACCATGAGAATGAGCTGTCTTTTTAGCTCCATCACAATTCAATTTCACCACACCTGTGTTAGGTTTTTTCCACAGAACTGGGATACTAATCGAAGTTATGGTACCAGAAAAATTAAAACCAAAACTGGATGCAATGTCCAACATGCCTTTCCAATTTTTGGCTTTGAACAATTTACAAAACCGCAGTAAAGACAAATGATGTTCAACCTTCCAAATAATATGATGAGAGCTGAAAGTAGCATTTTCATGTTTAGTGTTATTCCTCTCCAACCAAATGAACCAAAGAATTAAACAAGGAATGATGAAAGAGATGTGAACAGTGTGTGCAAATGGTGTCAATTGTTTCCAAGCAGACAAGTATAAAAGGATATTCTCAGTCTCTGGGATGGTATGCCTCAAGATGGAAGAGAAATGCATCCACACTTGATGAACTTTTGGATTGTTCAGGAAAAGATGAGCAATAGATTCAGTAGAGTTGGAAGTAGTAGTGGTGTCAGTTTTAGAGGTGCAACACCAGCACTTGGAAGCAAGAGCTATCCCTCTATCTTGCAGTTTTTGATCCACCGGAAGCCTGTTCCTCAAAAGTCTCCACAGAAAAATAGACATGGAAGGTGTTAAAAAAGGGTTCCAAAGGTCAGAGAAAAGAGGAGGGGAAGGGCTGTGTCTGGTAATGGATTTCCAAGCTGAGGATAAGGAGAAATTTCCATTTGAGGATGGCATCCATCTCATGATGTCCTGCAATGTGTATTCTAGTCATTATATATTGATTTTTCAAAGTTGTAGTGTTTAAGTCGATTTTTGTTAGATACTATGAATCTATTCATAGTTTCATTTTTTATGATTTTTAATAAATTCGTTTTTGTGTTTCTATCCATGTATTGTTAGTTTGAATGAATAAAATTATTTTTATTGTTCAAAAAAGAAAAAAGAAAATCAATATACAACACAATATTATCGAACTAGGGAAATGATGAAACCCATTTGTATGAGAGTCGACTAAGCTAGCATGGGCTTTAAAGGGCCCCCTGTTTTTTAAATTTTTGAGTACGTTAAAGGGCCATTTTTATAGATTGTTTTTACATAAAGCCCATCAGATGGCTTAGGTTGATGCTCATGGTTCTGCATGTGATTTTGAAACAGGCCCAATCAAGAAGTGTCATGCTTCTTATTTCAAAGGCTTACATAATGTGACATGCTGCAGACCAATTCAAGTGTAAAACAAGTACTAACGAACTGTGAACAAACTGGGAGAAAATAACTAAAACGGATAAGAGAGAAAATAATACCTTAAGAAGCCTTTTAAACAAATAAAGCATGCATATTTCCTTGGATTCTCAGCTGACAACTCCAAACGAGGTGTTCCAAAATTTCTTGTTTTTCTTCCACAAAGTTCACTTATAGCTGTCCCAGAATCCCAAGGGAATATATACAAATCCCCTTGTAACAATCACTATATCACTCCATTTCTGCAATGTCCTGCTCAGTTTCATTCACAATACCTCTCCATTATGGTTCCATCCAATTTCTCATGTTTCCTACTTTTAACAATTATGACCCTTCTGATCTTACAAAAACGCATCAACGCAGAGGAAGATTCTAATGGCTTCCATGGAAACGAGAGAGACGCGCTTTTGGCCCTCAAAGCAACTTTCAATAATTCATTTCTTGATACCAACTGGACTGGCATCATGTGCTACATGAATGAAAAAACCTACTGGTATGGCATCCAATGCTTCAACGGTCGAGTCACAGGCATAATCTTGGAAAACATGAAGCTAACCGGAGAAATCAAGGAAGATGCATTAGTCAATCTGACAGAATTATCAAACATCAGTCTCAAGAACAATTTGATATCAGGAAAATTGATGAAGTTTGCCAATAATCCAAAGTTAAGAAATATTGACTTATCAAGCAACAAATTCCATGGTGAGATCCCACAATCTCTTTTGTATCTCAATTCTCTAGAAGCCCTTTTGCTTCAGGACAATGATTTAACTGGTCCAATCCCGGGATTCAATCAATCCAGCTTGAAATCATTCAATGTGTCTCAGAATAATCTATCAGGGGAAATGCCACAAACCAAAACCCTTCAATCTTTTGGCCTTTCCTCTTATGCTGGTAATGAAAATCTCTGTGGCCCTCCAACTCCAACACTTTGCAATGCCCGAAATTATATATCCGAATCAAACAGTGAAAATTTGAGCAGCAAAAGCAACGGTTCACATTTTATAGAAATCTTAGTCGTGGTAAATGTAGTTGTGTTAGTAGTCATTCTGTTCCTATTCATCATATACTACAAGAAATACAAGAAGCTGAAAAAAGAGATGAAGGCAAAAACCTCTGGCCTAAAGACGAAGAGCACGACAGCACAATTGCGGACAGAGCAATCGAAAAGAAAGCAATTGAAAAACGAACCCTGAAGTAGAAAGGGGGAAGCTCGTGTTCGTGGAGAATAACCAGCCACGATTCGAGCTAGATGACCTGTTAAAAGCATCAGCAGAAGGATTAGGTAAAGGAAATTTTGGGAATTGCTACAAAGCCATGCTGGAAATTGGGCAAGTTGTGGTTGTGAAGCGCCTAATAGATTTGAAACCATTGAGCAGTGAAGAATTTGTGAGACAAGTGAGAGCCATTGCTAATCAGAAACACCCAAATTTGTTGCCCCTTCTTGCCTATTACTATTCCAAGGATGAGAAGCTGTTTCTATATAGATTTGCAGCCCATGGGAATGTATACAATCGACTTCACGGTAATATTGCTATGATTTATCTAATATTTTACTGAAATTGATGCTTGAATAAGAGTTAATTGATGTTTATTTACCGTGAATTAGGAGGAAGAGGCACGCGCGACAGAATCCCCTTCCGGTGGAGCTCACGGCTCGCCGTCGCTCGCGGCGTCGCAAGAGCCCTGGAGCACCTACACCAGAACACCAGATCCCAAACCACCGCACCTCACGGCAATCTCAAATCCTCCAACGTTCTACTCGACGAAAACGAAGAAACCCTAATTTCTGACTACGGACTAACCTCACTCATCGCTCTCCCGATCGCCGCCCAGCGCATGGTCGCCTACAAAACCCCCGAGTACCAATCGCACAAACTAATCTCCAAAAAATCCGACGTCTGGAGCTACGGATGCCTGCTTCTCGAGCTTCTGACCGGGAGGATACCCGCGCATTCCGCGCCGCCGGGGATCAACGGCGTGGATCTATGCGGGTGGGTCCACCGCGCGGTGAGAGAGGAGTGGACGGCGGAGATATTCGATCCTGAGATCGCGGTGGTGAGAGGCGCGAACCAGGGGATGCTGAGGCTGATGCAGATAGCGATGAAATGCTGCGAAAAATCGCCGGAGAAGCGGCCGGAGATTAGACATGTGCTGGCGGAGGTGGAGAAGGTGAGGGTTTCCGTTGATTCAGAAGAGGAGGAGCTTTCGCATTCGTCGCTGGAACGATCATTGACGGATGATTCGTTGTCTGCAACTTCAACCGCCATGGTGGTTATCGCAGATAACCGGAGATAATTAGTTAATTACCCCTTAAATTTTATCATTTTTATCTTTTACCCCTATGCTTTTTAGAAATAATTTTTTAAAATGTTTTACTCTCTTAGTTTTTATTTATTATAGTAATTTACGTTAATTAAATTAATATTTTATGAAAATTATTTCATCTTCGGTCATCATCATCTACTTTTTTTTAGTTTCTTGCATTTTTTTCTATTTAATTTTGTATTTTATCTCTTGAATGTATGATAGGTCATACGTGTACATAAAATTTATATATGTTATGATTGTAATTTTTATCTTATATGAACTATGAAGTCATGAAACGAATAACACAATATAAATGGAATAGTTAAATGATTTTAAAAACTCGAATCATTTACTTTTGAAGTGGAATATTTAAGTGTTATACACTGGACATTTTTAATAATACTTTTGCGTCAAAACTGCAAGATGAGAAATTATTGTTTAAGTATGTACTTGATAATTTAAAACTTTTTTTTTTAACCATCTTACCTTATTCGATTATATAATTGGTGCCTTGTCTGCTTACGTGATTCCTTTGTTGCCTTGACGACTTCTATATTTGATTTTTTCATTGGCTTCTACGATTTTCTTTGTTGTCTTGTCAGCTTATATAAATGTCACATTTCATATATAATATTTTTACAAATTAATAAGTAATTAGTAATTTGCTAAAGAAATTATTATGTCGAACCACTATAGTCCAGGGCGCCAAATTTATGTGACTCCAAATGTTATACCGCTCTATTGTTGCTATCCGATTAATTTTTTGACATTGTCAATCCTTTTAACATGAAACATACTATCTAGGCATGATCAATTGGATATTTGTCAATTTTATTTAAGTGAGGTTAATTATAATGTGGCCGTATTATTATTATTATTATTATTATTATTATTATTATTATTATTATTATTATTATTATATAAATAATAAGAATCAAGATTGAAACACAACATAATTCATATATTGCTTGCTCTATCTAATAGCAAAAGGAAATTTTATTTATTTACACAAAATGGTGAAATTGGTGGACATAACAATAACATTACATAGTTGGCTCCTCAAAACTAATTAAAATTAAGGATCATTAATATTGCCAAATGATGCTTTAGTAATTAATGTTTGTTAGAGAGAGAGGCGCTATTGAAGGAGTTTCTGCGTGCAATTGCGAGAACAGTTTTGTCAGCCACTATGAAATACGCCAAGCCAGCCGCTGTCATATATTACAACACCAATTTTCATGTTAAACTTTCTAATAATATTATCATTTTTAGTGCTAATAAATTAATAATTAGCAGATAATTTTGTTGCATTAAATAATAAAAACTGACCAGTGGAGACTATGAGAGCCTGTGCAGTGGGGTTCAAATTGGCTCTTGCCCATGGCACCATTCTTGCACTTGCCATCTGCATTTATTTTTCAATTTTATCCCATATAAATCATTCACACAAACAATATATAGCTAAACTCATTTATGTATTTTTTTTGGGTGCAACATATTAGGAAGAAATGTAGTTAAAATTGCAAAATTAGTCCTGTAACTAAATGGAGATTGCAAAAAGTCATGCAAAATTTACTGTTTGCATTATGCAGGACTAAAAATTGAGATAATTATATAGTTACAGGTCGTTTTTACAAATTTTGAATTTTGTAGGACTTTTTTGAAACTGTCTTTTAGTTACATGATCAATTTTGCAATTTTGCCAGAAATGTAAGGAGGGAATTTTAATTAACACATACAGTAGGGATTGCAGTAGCAATAGTGGCAACTACTGCTGCTTTAGCTCCTGCCATTGCACCCTCTGCGAAAATTAAACCCCCACAAATTAGCGAAATATATCTTTAAAAAAATGCAATTGATTGAAAAAATTAATGAAACGGAAAAAAGGGAAAAAAAATGGATACCATGAGAGCAACGCTTGGCAAGGGCTAGCTTTTGATCAAGAGAAGCTAAATTACACCTCTCAAGAGTGGATTCAGCTACATTTCTGGCCATGATGCTTTTTTTTTTGTTCTGGTTAATACAAAAAACACTTGTACTACTTTGAAGTTTGAAGGTATTTGCAATATTTGGTGGTTGGTATTGACATTAAGGTGAAGGTGGGGTATTTATAATGTCCTGAAGAGTGAATTAAGAGTAGTGTTTTTACTTTTACCTTTAAGTTTTGTTGGTTTTGAAGACACCATTTGATGGTTTCACTTCCATTCTAACATCGGATGGAGTCAGTTGTTTTCCTAAGGTTTTAATTCTTTTATGGTCCGTTTTTTTTATGGGGTATAGTCATGGGCGTAACCAGAATTTTCAGCCAACGAGGTAAAAAAAAATTGTTTGGACTGGGCAATTATCGAGCCAAAATTTAAAAAATACAAATTAAAAAAGCAAATTTGAATGCGTTAACAATTCTTTGCCGGTTTTCAATTTTCATACTCTTCAATTCTTTTGGCCTTTTAAATTATCAAATTTTTTATAGGCTAAAATTTTAGTGTGGTCTAACCCAAATTTAACAGGGTTAATCCGAATTCCAGTGTCGTCCAACCCAAATTTAATAGAGCAACTCCAAATCCAGTGCAGTCCGTCGACCACACTGGTCCTCATGTGGCTACGCCACTGAGTATAGTAGGGAAAAGCACACACAATTATTTTGGGATCAAATTCAGGTCAATTACGCACAAAGTTGATCCGATTGGTTGGTTGATTATATTATTCTTGCTCTTAATACTAAAACCACTTTAGTTTAAAAATATTTGTAATTTTGAAAAATAATTGAACTTTTTATAATTACACTATATTTAAGATTAATCTATGTTATCATCTAAAAAAAATACACGCTAGTGAAATGACAAGTATTTGTTCTAATTATATTAATGACACATCAAATTGCTATTAAGCAAAAAAAGAAAAAAACGCTCCTTTTTCTTACAAGAATATAAAGTCCAATAAAAACAGAAATGAACTTTGGAATTTAATCGACATAATCGCATGTAAAATCACCAAAACTGTTGGAAATTTTCTTGGGCTGTTAATACTAAAACAAATGAAGGGTAATGACAAACAGACCTTGTCGAACACCTTGGCCAATGGCAAGACATCCCGCGGTTTATTTTTGGCGGCAAGATGAGGCGGAATGAATCATTGTCCCGAGCGTAGTCGGGCGTAAGCGCGGGGCTGAGTTATCAAAAAAAAAATGAAGGGTGACGAAAACAGCATTGATTGTTTATTTCTACTGAATTTAGGAATACTAAAAACAATTGTGTTTCCTTCACATGTGCTGAAATATAGTGGAACTCGACTGGACCATAAGTCCAAATCCAGATGAAATAATTAATAATTGAAGGGTCACCCATGGTTTTGTGGGTTTATTTCAAGCTGCAGTCCCAAACCAGTGGGTGCAAAAAGACATAAAATAGTGAAACTGTACAATTTTATGGTGCCTGCAAAAAGCCCATTTTTATGGATGTTGGTGATGGTGGGATAAACGAGTGGATAAAATGAGATACATCTGAATTCTTTGCTCCAGTACCCTCACGTGACCAGGGAATGCTTTTACCCTTTTACCCTTCACTAGTTGTTTATTGACTATTGTGGTTTGGAACTTGGAAGTCAATTTTTGTGAAATATATATCATCCTTATTTTCTTATAGATGTAGATTTAATTAATAGTAAAAATCCCTCTTATATATGGGTCATTAATTTATTACTTGTACAGTAGAATCCCGATAATTTAACATTCGATTAATTAGTAAACTCGCTTAAATAATATTTTTGTCTGGCCTCGACTCTGGCAGTGGCGGAGCCACTGTAAGCCTAGTGCGGTCCATAGACCGCACTCAATTTCTACTACCACCTATTATATATATATATATATATATATATATATATATATATATGCTCTCTAAATTTAAAATGTGTGTTTTGTGGGTATGTGGACCACACTCAGAATAACACGACATCACCTACACCCATGACCCAACCATTGTTTAAAAAAATATTTCTCTCACTTCAGAATTAAAAAACGATGTAACATAGCTCATATTTGTGTTCTTAATTTTTAATGATTCCAATGGATATAATGGAATATATTTTTATCTCTTTCTTCTTTCCTCTCTCTTCTTTTTTCAACACGAAGCATTTAAAGTCTTCAATTTTTATTTTTGATAACAATAAATAAATAAGTAATGATTTTAATAGTTTGGGAGATCAAGTTTGAAGAGTATTTTTGTTGTAAGGTATGACTTGCTTTTTTTTTGTATTTATTAAAATTTAGACCCGAGAAGTGTTATGCTGAAATGATGAAATTTCCAACCGCACTGGCCTGAAATCCTGGCTAGGCTCATGGACTCGGGAACAACGTGCTAAATTAATAATTCGCTAAATTTATAAGATAATACATATACGAGAATTCATATAGGTCCCATGAAATATATAAATTAATAATTCTTTAATATATAATCCATTTTAGGATTAATTTGTAAAGACTTAATAAAAAATGATTCAGTTGTTATTTATTTCTTGTTGAAATTAATATCATATGTTACTTTTGTTAATGTAATAAGACCTTTTAGGGTGGTTTTCTCGTTGCTCAACAATAAATTATCTAATGTCATTCTTGTTGAGTTTCCTTTTGAAAATGATATCTCTAATAGAATTATTATCTTCAATTTCACAATTCACATTCCGTTCTCCATTAGTTGCTCCCCAGTCAACAAAATCTGCAGCTTCAAGCCTTCAACATCTCTTCAGTTGTATACAAGATTTAATCTTTTGATGTTTTGTTTGATGGTAAAAAAATAATTTAATGTTTTACAGTCATTTAATATAGTTATTAGTTTTTAGATGAGCATGACTATTACTCACAAGTAAAAAAAAAAAACTTTTCTACAAGCCATATTTCTATAAATTAATATATTATTAATTTATCGATTATTTAATATCTCGCTAAATTAATAGATTTTGGCAATCCCAATGTTATTAATTTAAAGAGGTTTAATTATATTTATGATACAATTTAAGAAAAGAATGTGGGTTATGATAAAAGAATAAAGTCGAAAAAACAAATGAAATTTATGTTAGAACAAAATCATTTTTGATTTTGATGAATTCACATATTTAATTTTTAAACTAAAACAATATTTTTAATAGTTGTCAAAACACTTCAAGTTTTCAAGTACATTTTATCTTAAGTTTGTGGAGTATTATTTGAACTCTATTTTTGTCAAAATTCTGACATATCTCTGTCTTGAGGGCGACTGATCGCTATAGAAGGTGATTGCTACCTGTAAGATTTTCAAAGTTTTCGAAAAATAGAGAAGTCCCTGTATTTGAGGGCGACTTGTCGCTATATACATGTGCATTTTTCAAATTGTTTAGAAAACAGAGTTTTTCACTGTAACGTATAGCGACTGGTCGCTATGCATGAGCGATCGGTGCATGAATGTTTGCAAAAATATATTTTCTTCTATATTTGAATATCAACTGGTCTCTATGCATAGCGACTGGCAATTGGTCGCTATATATAGAGACCAGTCGCCCTTGATGTCATCCCATGTCAAATCTTGATCAAATAATTTAAATTTTTAAATTTTACATATGTCGACCGGTCGCTATCGGATATTTGACAACAAATTCTATTTGTTGCAGCAACACTTATCAACAAGATTTATTTTATTAATTCTTAACTATTTTTGTAGATCTCTTGATCCTTCTTTTGCAGACAAAATTCAATTTGGAGGAGCCTGTGTTGGAGAACAAATCTTGAAATTTCTCTATAAATAGTTGAAGAATTTGAAGGACCAAATACAACACACAATTCTACAAGACAACGAGAAAAATTCAGCAAACTTCTCAAACCCTCATTTTCATACTCTTGTTGTAATAGCCTAAACACTTGCACTTCCACATCTTGCTTACTAGACTTTCTTTCTTGATAACACTTGCACTTTCAAAGTTGTATAAATTCATTTGAGGTGTAATCTTGATTGATAAAAAATCATCCAAAACAAGACTTACTTGTTAAGTTTTCTTTTGGTGAGCACACACTTGGTTGATTAGACTAGGTGTTGAAGAGTTTGGTGCTCTTCAAATTGTTGGTGTAAGAAGAGTTTGATGCTCTTCTAGTTGAGTTGGTTATTTGCTATCGATTAATAAAATTTTCTTTTCAAAATTCATTCAGACATAACGGGTGGTAGTGGATTAAGCTCTAGGTGAGCTCAACTACTATAAATCATTGTGTTCATTCCTCTTACCATCTTTTGCATTCTTGGAAGTTTTTTTATATATTCGAAAAAAAAGAAATAAAATCTGAAAAATCGAGAAAATCTATTTATCCGCATCTAGATTTTCGTAGTCACTTGGACTAACAAGATATGGGTTATGCAAGACAATCCATGGAAAATTCATAATAGCCCCTCACTTTTAATTTATGTTCATGTTTCTTTTTGATATGTTTTAAAATGAAATTTTATCTATTAAACAAATCTATCTATTTTTCGGTTATTAAACTAGTCTTTCACTATAAAAACACCCATGTGTTACACGAGATTTTAAACTAATTTAATTAAATTTGAGATTTTTTTATATTTTGCTTGTCAAAATAACTTAAGATTTTATTATTAATTACATTTTTGCAGCTATTTTCATATTAAGTTTTCACAAATTAACTGTATATTGCAATGACTGTTATTTAATTTTTTGGCGTTTAAAAAATTACTTAGTTAATTGTGCTAATTTAATTAATAAAAAATATCAATAAATATATCTTCCATTTTTTAGAGTAGTTTACTTTTTTAGATTATGCAGATAGATTGTCTAGATTGTATAGATAGAAGCTTTGACTTTTAGATTATTATTTACCTTTTAGATTATAATAAATTGTATAGATAGAATACTTTATTTACGATAAAATACATTGTATAGGTAGAATCCTTAATTTTTAGATTATTTGTTGTCTTTTAGATTATATATGAAAAATATAGAAAACATATATAATATAGGGTTGGTACATGATAAAAATGAAGCCACCATATGAAATTAAGAGAATGAGGAGTTGGCACATGTCACAGAATAATGAAGTTATGATATGTGTTAAGTTGGATGTTTACTAACAAATAAGATATCCTAAACTGAAATTGTGTTGTTTTTTAGTAAATTGAGTCAATATGATTTTAAAAGTTGTATCTCGAGTTGTAATGGTAGTCCGATACCAAAGAATCAAAAAATGGACGAAAAATGGTGAAAAAAGACTTGTACTGCGATACACAAAGCCATACCGCGGTAAGAACTAAAGAAAAAAATCAAGAAACAGCTCTGAAACGGTACCGCAGGATGTACTATAGTACAGAACAATCTTGTATCGCGGTACACAATGCACTTTGACACTTGTACCACAGTATAAGTGATGTGTACCGTGGTACACAGTATATTTTCACTGTGTACCGTGGTACACAGTATATTTTCACTGTGTACCGCGGTGCAATATTTATATTCCGCAGTTCAACCAAAATTTCACCTCCTTTCTACCGTGATACATTCAACGCATACATCGGTACCTACCTAACGCACTTTCAACTATAATACAACTTTACACGACGAAATGAC
Organism: Rehmannia glutinosa; assembly: GCA_016081115.2. Taxonomy (NCBI): domain Eukaryota; kingdom Viridiplantae; phylum Streptophyta; class Magnoliopsida; order Lamiales; family Orobanchaceae; genus Rehmannia; species Rehmannia glutinosa. Next base: position 589,230 of record JABTTQ020001102.1, read on the forward strand.
AGAAAAGTCTCTTTACACCTAAACAAAGCGGATAACAAGTAAAAGTAAAGAAGAAGACAAATTACACACCTGAAAAGACAGAGGAAAATAGATGAGTAACAATTATAAATAGAAATGGTTTTGTAGCAGAGAAGAAATCGGGAGACCTGAGAGGCATCTTGGTATAGAAACTATTAGGAGGTGGAATTTAGTTGGAGAAAACGCAACAAAATAAGAAGAGGATTCTTCAACAAATCCTTGGAGAAGTAACAATCAAATCATCAAATATAAGTTATTTCCTCTTTTCTTTCTTTCTATCACAATTCTCGTATTTATTCATATGTATGAATTTGCTTATGTGAACCATTTGATGAATTAATTAGATATTCTAAGGGCTTGATGTAATCGTGTTTGATATTATATTTAATTTGTAGATCTATTTTATTTCATGCAACTCATGATTTATTTGTGTTATTTGTATTAATTACATTTTGATTACTTGATCATTAATCTTTGATGTCTGATATGTTAATCCAACATTTCGAGAGAAGAGATTTAATACCAGATCTAGAATAACACAACATAGAAAATTATATAACCGAGAGATTTATAAATCCTTTGAAGTTGTCGTAGAAATTCCACTGTTTTATTTAGAATTATGATTCTTGAGATTTTTATAGAGATATCGAAATCTTGTTTTATAATTTAAAATCATTAGACATTCGAGAGAAATAGTTGATTAAATTGTGAATTTCAACTTATAAACCATTGTTTGAGACAGATAGAGTTAATCAAACATAAGTGATAGCATGATGAAATCATCCTCTGGAACAATTCTCCTGTAGATTTAGATGTTTGTATTTTAATCATTTATATTTAGTTATTGTTTATTATAAATCCACAAATCCACCTATTATTAATCAGTCAAATATAACATATGTAATTTATATTTGGTACATACATTGTTACACACATATTTCTTGTGTATACGACAACATTACTCATTACACTACATTAAAACTTGACAATCGTACACTTGCGGTAAATTAGGCGAGCGTTTTTACTGCCAACAATGTGTAACAATGTGTCATATTTGTTTTTTTCATTTAGTGGTTGCTAGGGGTGGACAAATGGAACCGAAATCGGGTTCCAAACTGGAACCGGAACCGTAGTCAACGGTTCTTAAACCGTAACCATGGTCAACGGTTCCAAAATCGGAACTGGAACCGTGTAGGCCGGTTCCGATTCCAGTTCTTAGGTCTCAAAAATCGTGGAACCATCGGTTATAACCGTTGGTGGAACCGTGATGGAACCGTTTTTTTAAGGTTAAAACCAACAATTTTGTTTTGGTAAATACATGCTAGAAGAAATGTTAAATGTTTATTGTGATGTTTTATTTTCGTAACTACGTGAGACACGTTTTAGACCAAATGTTGTAAGCGAACTACATGAACTTGATTCTTATATACTCTAATAGTATATATAATATAGATAGTTTAATATTATTATTAATATTAGGTATAAAACTTTATTGAATATTAAGTCCAAGTCTTTTCCTTTTTTTTTAACTGAAATTGATAAATTATTTTAAAAAATCGAAAAATTAAAGATAAACAAACGGTTCCGGTTAAAAGCGCAACCGGAATCGTGGAGGAATCGGGTTTGGAACCGGACCGGAACCGTGAGACAACGGTTCCGATTCTGGTTCCCGTTCCAGTTTCTCCAAAATGAGGACCGAAACCGGCGGTTCCAGGACCGTGGCCACCCTTAGTGGTAGTTACCCAGATGGGTTCATCACCATTGAATGAGCATACACATACATACCCATATCAATATGTATTCATCCAATAGTGATTAATCCACTTATAATAGCAATCCAAATGGGTGGCATCGAATTTACGCTCTCAAGGAGTACTTCGCTTTTCAACAACTTTTGAAAAAATTACTTTTACATGCATCCGATACAATACAACTTTGGTAAATGGTAAAAGCAGGAAGAATAAAATGAACCGACCACAACAGAAACCTTATTAAGAAAACAACTGACTCAATCCGAGGTTAGAATCATGAAGTGAAAACCATCAAACGCTGTCTGCAAACCCAGCGGCCAGCACCACCTAAAAACACTACTCTTCATTACATTATAAATAGTACCAATGCCCAAACACCAAACTCAGCAATACCTTCAAACTTCAAAGTAGTTCAATTTTCTCCCAAGTGGAAATTCAAAAAAACAAAGCATCATGGCCGCCAGAAATGTAGCTGAATATTCTAGTATTGAGAGATGTAATTTAGCTTCTATTGACCAAAAGCTAGCCCTTGCCAAGCGTTGCTCTCATGGTATCCACTTTTTTTTTTCCTCATCATTTTATTAAAAAATAATTTAAATCAATTGATTTTGTAGAATATATTTCACTAATTTGTGGTGGTTTTTGCAGAGGGTGTAATGGCAGGAGCTAAAGCAGCAGTAGTTGCCTCTATTGCTACTGCAATCCCTACTGTATGTGTTAATTAAAATTCCCTCCTTACATTTCTGGCAAAATTGCAAAATTTGATCATGTAACTAAAAGACAGTCCCAAAAAAGTCCTACAAAATTCAAAATTTGTAAAAAAGACATGTAACTATATAATCATCTCAATTTTAGTCCTGTATAATGCAAACCGTTAATTTTGCATGACTTTTTGCGATCTCCATTTAATTACAGGACTAATTTTGCAATTTTGCCTACATTTCTTCCTAATATGTTGCACCAAAAAAATAAATAATTAAATACATAAATGAGTTTAGCTATATATTGTTTGTGTGATTGATTTCTATGGGTTTCTTACATAAAATTGAAAAATAAATGCAGTTGGCAAGTGCAAGAATGGTGCCATGGGCAAGAGCCAATTTGAACCCCACTGCACAGGCTCTCATAGTCTCCACTGGTCAGTTTTTATTAATGCTACAAAATTATCAAGAATTAATTTGAGCACTAAATTAAATTAAATATGATAACATTAATTATTAAAAAGTTTAACATGAAATTTGTTGTTGTAATATATGACAGCGGCTGGCTTGGCTTATTTCATAGTGGCTGACAAGACTGTTCTCGCAATTGCACGCAGAAACTCCTTCAATGGCGCCTCTCTCTGTGACAAACATTAATTAATGAAGATCATGCATTAGCAATATTACTATATTAGTGATCCTTTTAATTAATTCTGAGAATTCAACTATGTAATGTCTACCAATTTTACCATTTTGCAAATAAATAAAATTGCCTTTTGCTATTACATAGAGTAAGCAATATATGTATCATGTGGATACAAGTGTTTCAATCTTGATATTATTTATAAAAGGGATAATTAAAATTACAATGGCATCAAAAAAAGTTTAAAGCAAAAATGGTTAATTTGATTGGTACTATCAAGTATCATCGGCTAGCATACATTTTTTTTAACTTACTAAAACTTTGTAATCTCTTGAATGAATTTAATAAGTTCATAATTTGTTTTTCAAAACTAAATGGACATGAAAAAGGTGAACAGTTTATATAGTTGTGATTTATAACAATTATTTTTACAAAAACATGTAATGAACTCAACCCAAGTACCCAACTAACACACCATCCATAGGAAAACCTCTCTCTCTACTTTTCTCTCCTCCTTCTCTCTACCCACCAAAAGAAAAAAAAACTTTTATTGGAGAGCCAACAATGGCGGTTCTTTGGGTGTCCGAAGGTGACAGAAATTTTTGGTCCAGGGGGTGAAAACGGGTCGGAGCTTCACGGAGGTGTTTGAGTGAGAAGACGATGGGTGCGGCGAGAGATTTGGGAGAGGGAGAGGCATCTTTCTTTTTTCTTTCTGTTTTTTTTTCTCATTTTAGCTATTGATTGTTGTAGTTTTCTTATTTTGTTCGTATTTTCTTTTCCCGGTTGATTTGCGAAACTCGTAGGCGGATCAGTTTTTTCTGTTCTGCAGTATGAAGTGGTTGCTCGTGCCGTTCCGTTTTTTTTTTTTGGTGTGTTACAGTCTCCTTTAAAGAGTGTTGAAGTCCCCCAGCGTGGAGTGGTTTAGTTTGGGGTGGGTAGTTTTTTAGTTCATGTGAATCCGAATTGGTCTTACCAATTCCCCGATTGGCTCTTAGTTAATCTTGTCGACTCTTAGCCCGTTGGCTACGATTGTAGTTGTAATTTTAATTTTTGAGTTGTTATAAATACTATCGTTCGAGAAAAAAAAAACTTAACCCAACTGAGCTTTCAGTCGATGTCAAATTGAGTGACGAATAATTTAATTTACTTTTCAACCCTACTTACTATTTTGAACAATTTAATTTATTTTCAACCCTACATACTATTTATTTTGCATGTAATTTTTAAAGAAAATTTTATTTCTAGAAGTTTAATTATTTATGATTTAGTTTTGTGATTTGTCAAATAAGTTTAAGAATATTGAAGATGAAATTAACAAGTCAATTCTTTTTTTTTTTGGGTTCATAATTCGTAGATGCACATAACTATACTTGATAATGAATCTATAATATGAGGTTTTTAAGTTCAAATTCCGCCATATACACTACAAGAAAAAATCAACTTATCTAAGTATTAAGAAAACTATAAAGTGTAGGTAAAATTATTGTAGGTAAATGTTTTACATACAAAATCTAAAACTGTTGGTAAATACCTACAGTATTTCTTTCGGTAAATTTAAAAACTATTGGTGATCTGTCGTTAATTTGTCGGTATAATTTTGGGAAAAGAATATTTTTATTTTGTAGGTAACTGTAAAATTTAGTGACAGAATTATTTCTGTCGATAAATTCTGTTGGTAAACTGAAATTTTCTTGTAGTGATATATTCACATTATATTAGTATGAGTGTTATTGTTTTCTCATTCATTGTATTTGGATAGTTATCGATAGTTTCATAGAATTAATTAGGGGTGATCACGGTGCGGTTTGACGGTTTTTTCAATATTTTCAAACCGAATTGCTAAGTGCGGTTCGGCCACAAGTTTGATTTCAAGTCGCGGTTTTTTAGAATAAAACAAACATGCGGTTTTCAACGGTTTTGGGCGGTTTCGGTCGGTTTTGCGGTTTTAACGTACAATAAGTGAATATTATATAGTACAATCAAAATGAGCAAAAACAACTTATCAATTCGATAATTAAAAAGTTAAGAATATGTTGTAATTGCCTAAATCGAATATTATAACAACTTCAATAACATATAATAGTTGAATCTAATAGAAATATGGAGTTTTTGCAATCACTAAAAAAAAAGTATTTCTTATATTTTGGCCTTAAAAACCATTTTTCAAGTATTTTCAAGTATCAACTTTGCTTTGCAGTTTCGCTTCATTTAGTCATAATATAAAAGCTTAATCTAAAAGTATGGAGAGGGTGCTTTAAATTTCCGTTTATGCTCCTAGTTTAATTTTTACAAATAAATAAGCACCTCTACAAAGTTTTCATCGAACAATAAATTGACTAATATGCTCTCCCATAAGTTGAATATTTCAATCTCCAATCTACATCCATAACAAGAAATGAAGGCTTTGATGTTTAAACTATTGAGTAAATTGACTAATATACCTATAATACACAAGTGAAAACAATTAAATATGACAATACATAATTATACACAAATATACTATAGATTTAGAGAAATGTAATGACATATATAGAAAAATATATATATATATATATATATATATATATATATATATATATATATATATGTAGTATTCTACTTGCGGTGCGTTCGGTGCGGTTTGAGACTTCAAATTGTAATTGCACCATCTTATGCGGTGCGATTTAAACTAAAAATATTAATCGCGATTTTTCCAATAATTAAGCAATTGCGGTGTGGTGCGGTTTTGTTCGGTCGGTTTTTGCGGTTTTCGGTTTTTGTTGATCAGCCCTAGAATTAATATAATTTAAAGTTTAAAAAAAAACAAAATATTCTCAATATAAAGAGAAATAAAAAATATTGGGGCAAGAAAAAAAAAAGATATTAAAGCAATAACCTTTTTTAGGCACAAAGTATATGTTCAGAAATCAGAACTTCAGATAATAACGATGGAACAGATCAGCCCATGGTCCGATCCAAAACTAACCCATTTATACAGCCCAACCCAAGTGGACCAAATTCAAGTAGCCTAAATATTTCCCACAAATATTTTCCCAGTAACAGTATTTTCACAGGAAAACCGAGCCGAGCCAATATCAAATAAGCTCAGTTCTTCAATGTCCGGGTTATCAAGCATCATCTTCGGCAAGGTCCATATCTTTGCCTTTACCAGAAGGTAATCAGTGTGTGTGACAGAGAATGTGTTTGTTGTATAATGACTTTTTTTCCCCGTATATATCAAGGGTTTCTGTGGATATAGTTTTCAATTTTCAGCTCGATTTATGTATTCTATATCATTCTTCACACAATAAGAGGAATTTGGTTTAATTTCTATGATGTTGTTGCCTGGAACATCATTTATGTGTCTGTTTTCATGCCTATATTCTGGATTTGGATGTTCGTAAATTTGATTATTAGGTGATAGTTGTTGCTTAAAGGAATTTGTGATTATTAAATGTACCGATTGAAGGCGTAGGCTAATAGACATATTTCTGGTGGTTTTAGGCAGAATTAATTACATTGGTTTTGAATGAAATTCTTTGAGTGACCTATTCATGTTTCTCTTATGCTAATCAAATGAATTAGTCTCTGGTTATCTGGAAAAAGGAACTCAAGTATCTTGTTTTGGTCATGTCAGTGGGATTTAGTGATGAATCTTGTATATTATGCAGGGAGTCTCTGGTTGGTCTTAAATGGCTGGTAAAAAGCATTTCAACTCTTCCTTGTTCAGCGGAAGCCACGTCGATTACGCGTTTTACGGATCGTTTAGGGTATGGAAACGAGAGGAAGCATCTTTTGGGGAAATTTCTTTCCCATTTCTCATGTGGATCTACTTTAGTAAATGCTTTATCGGTTAAAAGATCATGTATGTTTGGACCTCACAATATTTCTATGATAAGGGGATATGCTAGAGACACCACTAATGCATCTATTGAGCTGAAGACAGATGGAGATGTTATTAGATTTAACGTTGGTGATCAGAGTCGTAAAGGAGGGTTTTCAAAGAAAAGAAAAGAAATGGCAAAAAGGTCTGACTTGTCAAGAAAGGCAAAGCTCAATGAACTTAGGTTTTATCGGTTGAAAGCAAAGAAGAAAATGAATTCTCCGAATCCTGAAGTTAGAATAAGATACAAGCTTGAAAAGGTTGGGAAACAGACATTCGATTAAGTCACCTTTTTGCTGCTGATTTTCTTGGATACCTAAAGCTTGTTATGTTTTTACATTTTTCATGAATCTCCCGCTCTCTCTCTCTCTCTCTCTCTCTCTCTCTCTCTCTCTCTCTTTCTCTCTAAATATATATATGTATTTATGTATATATATATTTGTTTTAACTTTTTATTTTTAGGCAAAAAGAAAGGAAGCATGGTTGATTGAGAAACTGAGGAAATATGAGCTGCCTAATGCAGCACCTGAAACCTATGATCCCGAAATATTGACTGAAGAGGAAAAGTTTTATCTGAAGCGTACTGGAGAGAAAAAGAAACATTATGTTCCAGTTGGGAGACGTGGAGTATTTGGAGGTGTTGTCCTTAATATGCATCTTCATTGGAAGAACCACGAGACAGTAAAAGTCATTTGCAAACCCTGCAAACCTGGCCAAGTGCATCAATATGCTGAGGAGCTGGCTAGGTTGAGCAAAGGCATTATTATTGACATAAAGCCAAATAATACGATAATATTCTATCGGGGGAAGAATTACGTTCAACCAGATATCATGTCACCTCCAGAGACCCTATCCAAAGCAAAGGTATGAACTAATTTCGAGTGATCATGTGTTCAATAATTTGTGTACATAGGATTGTGAATTTGGATATTCACCTCAGATCTTGCTTACTTGCCCTCTAATATTTGGATATGTGAGATAAGTCCGCTGAGAATAAGTTTGCGTTAAGATCTAGTAACAAATCTAATTTAAGCTGAACATGAGCCTAACTCCTGGGAGCCAGATGCAATTCTCAAGGTTATGTTTTATTTGGCAAGATACTTGTAACAAAGACCATACTGGAAAAGCAAATCTGGGTGATAATTTGATGTCCATGTGTTTGTGTATGACATTTTGTGATTGAATTTTCCTTTATATGATTAAAAGTATTATTCTAATTACAGGCTCTGGAAAAATATCGATTCGAGCAGTCCTTAGAGCATACGAGTCAGTTCATTGAAAAGTTGGAGGATGAACTGGAAGAATTTCATGAACATATTGCTCGGTATAAGAAAGAGGAAAATCTGACATAGGGGCCTCAAGGGATACAGTTGCTATCTTTCTGTAGTGTATTCCCTTGTAAGTATGTGAGTCTTTGAATGTGTTTTTTCTCTTCTTCATGCTATTTCATGTTTACAGTTAGGTGATCATTAATATCCCAAAATATTTCAAAGTGGTACTGATAATTGAAGGATAACACACTTTCTATTTTTTTTTAAGCTTGGATTTTATGGTTCTATACATGTTAGCTTGGGAAATAAAAGACTATATTTCATGTTGGTCTGTTTGCCATCTCCCACATTTCAGTTAAAAAGTTTACAAAAATTCGCCATAGAACTTGCCTGGTGTTGCCATATGCACTCTCTTGAAATAATGGATACTAAAGAGAAGCTCAGCAGAAAGTAGCAGCAAATATTCATCTGGAATGGTTGCCATTTTCTGTTAAAGCTTCAGTGTGGACTTAAATGGACAATAAAGTCAATGAAGCCTCTTATTTTTCTACTGCTTTAATTTGGAGGAGCATCTTTTTTCATTTAGCTACTGTTAGAGGCAACTTTGTAGGCATAGAAATATGTCTATGCAATCAATGGTCCATCTTATATCACCATATTGACTGATCTCTACACTTACTTTTCTTATTTTTGGCAGCATCGTCTCATATGCTGTGATGCCTCATGATATAGATATTATTTTGAATAGGATTCAATACCCGGGAGAAAGGATACGGATTTTCTTTTTCACCACTCCATCTGCTCCAATGTCAGGCAAGACATAATAATTACGTACATATATTCAGAATTTTAGATTATGTTGGGCCGTCATATCAGTTGGGATTTTGTCATGTCTAATAATGTTTGAGCCCATTTATATTCTAGTATGGGAACTATCATATATAATTTTATTTTTTTGGAAATTGTTATTCTTTTGCAGGATTCTAATTGGACCCTATAGGCTGGTGGAGATAAATCTTCCTTTATCAGAATTTGAGAGATTGATGACATCCCATTTGGGACTTGTATGATGGATTGCTAAGCTTCTCATACATTCTGGTTATGGACTGCCTATAACTGTTTCAATCTTAAGGACACCGCCTAAAGTTGAAGTTTCTTGTCTGAAGCCTATAATTTTCTTTTCCTTGTAAAAGGCTGTGCAGATATGGCAAAAGATGTGCTAAAATGGAGTATGAATGAGTCCTGTGGAAGTTTTCTGGAGTAGCTTATCGAAAGAAATTGAAGCAGGCCCCCTTTACATTTATTCCTCTTTTACAATTTGCACCCTCAAAAGGAGAGATTGTAATTGTGAAAGATAATTGGAGCCTTTTGTAATTAGGCTAAACCTCAGGGGTAGTTTTTGTAATTTACCCTATTTATTTTGTGCTTTCATCAGATTTTATTAGATATGTTGGGTTGTTCTTTGGTAGCTGATGTAGCAATGTTGAGGGTATGTTTATTCTTGCTGAATAATATGTAAACATGGATGGAGGAAAACAAGCTAATAAAGTAATAGCTACTTGTATATGACATATAATTATATAAACTTATAACAACTTATTTTCTTATTCACTGAGCTGGTTACTAACCATTTTTAAACTCCACTTGTTCCTCTTAGTTAAAAGCCTCTTGCCTAAAAGAACCATATATGAGGTACATGTTCAAATTTTCAAATTTTCACTTTGATGATAACTGGGCTCTGCAGACGCATTTTTGGATCTTTTAGGCCTTCATAGTTCAGTGAACTTGATGTCATCCAAGTCTTGGGAATTTTAATTGCCAATCCAATGTGTACAGTTTGGGAAAAGTGAATCTAAGCTGGGTTGGAATGTGTTTGTTTTCGCATTTCCATCAAAAGGGCTCAATTCGAAATTTCATTTCAGTGCCCTTTTATTTTTTTCTTCCTTTCATTTCAGTACCCTAAGATCTTATAATTTGCGAACTACATAAATTTGTTTTGAAGGACAAAATAACCAAGCTACACTCGATTAAGACTAGTTATCGTTTACAATTTTATTGCCCGATGTTGCAAGAAAGAAACAATAACTAACTATGTTAAGAAGAAATTGAAAGATTTTTGAAACATACACAAACTCTTTAAGTTTGATATTGTCTTAAACTTTAATGTAGTAAATTTGTAATATTTTTATAAATGTTATGCGAGTTTATTAAATATTTTTTTTACATATAAAGAGGGGAAATGTAATTATTCCATAAAAGTAATAAGAGAGTTTATACATCATATATATATAAATTAACATATTTTAATGTAACAATTTCTACAAAATATTTCAAGTAAATTATTCTCGTTGAAATGTTGACTAAAAATTACAAAAACAAAAGGCAACAATTAATGTATGGGTCATCAAGTTCAAAGACGGAGCCAGGGGGCTAGTGGCGCTTCCCCTCAACTTTAACTTTCTTCCTACTTAACATAAATATTTGTATAAAAAAAATTAATAATTAAATTTTATAATTTTGCCTCCGGCTAAAAAATAAAATTGCATATTTATCTATTAGTTTCAAGAAAAAATTAATCTCGTCCCCTAAGTTTTCATTTTCTGGCTCCGTCACTGCTCAAGCTTAACACGGATTGTGAATCAACAATAATCAAGATGGATCTAATATCAAATTTTAACAAACTCAACCTGATCAGAGCATATTCATAATAGATAGAACAGGTATGTTATATATACTGTTTGATTCAAACAGCACAGTAATGTAATAAGTTGGTTGTTATAGACAGTTAAAAAATTTCAAAGAAAAAAACCCAGCAGTACATGTTTCAAGTACAAATTAATTCTCAATCACTGTTTTCCTTTTACATTCATTCAGACCACTCATTCTCATAAAGTGAGGAAAAAAACAGAAAAATCTGCATTTTTTGCTGTCTGCTTTTGATACATCAAATTAGACAGTCCCACCGTCCAAGAAAGAAATGGACATATTATGTCTGTCTGCAATATGTAAGCTCACTCTGCATACGCCACGTGTCATTCTTCAGTGACTCTTTCATTCTGCAGGCAAAGTGGGGGGTTTGTTTGAAATTTTCAAATTTGTAGATGCTCTCTCACTGTTGCTACAGTACCATCATAATTTTCAAGAAATAGTGGTCTTGTAGGATGTATTAATCTCTAAGTCTAATTTATAATTTGCAGTGTTGGAAAATGAATTTTCAAATATTATTGATTTTCGTGTAAGAATTGATAATATGTTTAATTCGTTGTCTGAATTTATATTTGGAAATGAAAATATGATTGGTTGTAATTTCTTGAATGTAACCACGACACGAACTTGTGGCTTAAGTGATATCGTTCACTCTTTGTAAGAGTATTGACCAGGGTTCTAACCCCGTAATCTGTATTTTTCAGTTTCTTTGAAATTTATCCTCTCCCCTCCAACCATTACTCCGAACTTATTAAAAAATAGTTTCTTGAATGCATTTTTGACATAGGTTTGCGTGATTGTAATATATTTTCACATAGATTTGGTTGATTGTGGTGAAAATTTGTTTGGTTGTGTTTTCAAAAGAATATTTTCATAAAAAAGTGAAAAATGAAAATGACTTTCTTTTTCCTCCGAACTTCCTAAACAAACATAAACCATTTTCCGGAATAGTTGGAAAACGAAAAACTACTCTTGAAAATACAACTATACAAGACCAGTGCTATTTTCCACCCAACTTTTTTCTTGTCAAATGGACATAAATTACTCATTTTAGTCATGTAGTTATAGGAGATTAACAATCATGGTCTTGCAAAACAACTATTTCAAAGAGTGGGGAATCCCGTAATTTTTAAAAACTTCTCGATTTGAGTCATTTGGTCGACAAAAAATAGAATATTTGTCGGAAAAAATCACGTGCATGTATAAGCGAAATTGGTTTCCACATCAGTATTTTGGCCAGAACATGAACACATGGATTTTTTTGGTTCATTTTCCAATTTTCCGTGACCAAAGAATTGCAATTTGAGAGTTTTTTAAAATTACTATACTTTTTTTTGCAAATTGTAATTTATTCCAATTTTTACTACACCCCGCTGAAATTGCTATTTAGCCTGTGTACGCATTCTTGTTTAATGAACAGTAACTTTTAGGCATCGGGTACATAACTTTATAGCTTCTATTGAATTTTTTTCACATAGTAGGCAACTAGGCATACTTTTCATGACTCCCATTTATATTATACTTGTTAAATTGAAAAATGAGAATTAAATTAATAATAAATTATAACTGAAACAAAATGTGGTTCTAAGTTCATGAAGTTTGAATTGATAACAAGTCAAACAGAAATGATTTATGTATGTAGTTTGTAGTATACAAAGTTACTTCAAGAAAATGTCATATTTAGTTTTAGAAAGGAACTATACAAGACAATCTACAGATAAATGGACATTCATGTTCAATAAACCGAAATACTATTTTGTACCAATTTGCATATATATATTTTCCCCCTATTTTTAGTTGTATTCATATAATTGTACCTTTTCCATATATGTCTTAAGGGTCGGTGACTTTTTGTCATTTTTTGGTCCCACAATAGGATATTTTTGGGCTTAGGTTTGGAAATTCTTGAGTAATTGAGTTAGCTTGAAAAGGTCCAATGTTAAAAGCATGTATAAGTTTTGACAATTTTCATTTAAATACATCCGGTAATCCTTTTTCTGTTAATATTATTTATAATAAATAAAGTTACTGCATTTTGCTTTTTGTTTTAATTACATTTTATCTCGATTTAGATTTAGGTTCAATATATGTCTGACTGTTGTCTAATTTATAGCATCATAACCTTTGTGCTAGCTATCTTAAAATCACACGTAAGCAATGGCGGAGCCATGACACTTTAGCAGGGTGGCCCGATACACGAAAATTGGATGGACCGGATAAAAAATCCAAGAAAAAATAATACAAATATATATATATATATATATAATAACAGGCTATTCTCAAATAGTAGCCCAAACTTTTCCCGCCCATTTTTCGCTTTCTAAAAACGTGCTGCTTTTTGTTTCCTTTTTTTGTCGGCCAATAATTGGAAATTCAACTTACCTTAATTTTGTTTCCTTTATTTACCGTGCAATTACTATGATTTTCTTTATTTATTCGGTCAATAAATTAAAAGTCAACTTTCCTTATTACCTTTTTTTTAACTTTCTCAGAACTTAATAATCTTAACAAGTTTTGAGAATTCAACTTACCATATGTAATTGATTGATTGCTACGAATTGAAATTACCAAACTGATAACCTTAATAATAATTCAACATACCATATTTATGCTACAAACGTCATTAAATTTGCTACTAATGATATCTCGATTTTCTCATAAAATAAAAACGTCATTAAATTAGCTTTAATTGATTCCTCGATTTTCTGAGTAAAGATATTCTGAGCTTTAAATTTCTATATTTATAAATAAATAACAATTTTAACCCCTATATTATGGGGTATCTAGAAAAATTTTTGAGGTTGGCAATTACATATGCAATATATAATTCCCTATTTTAAAAAATTCCTAATTGAAAAAATCAAATTGGTAAGTTGTTTAGTACATTAACACTCACGGCAGAGAATAAAAAATTGAATCAACAAATTAAATAATATATGGAAATAATTACAATAGTTACAAAATTAACTAATACCAAAAAGGAAAACTTAATTTTGCAAAATTTCCTAACAAAAATAAATAATTTATGTTTCCTTTTATTACATAATTGTACCCTATAAATACCTACAACATTCATCAATTGCCAACATTCTCGAGCCACTTTCTCCCAAATTCTGTGATTTTTTTTTCTGCAAACAAACCAACTGCAGATTTTCACCTTTGTCTTTTCCTTGAGATGGCACCTATTTTTAGTCTAATTAAGCATTTGAACAAGAGTAAGACGAGTTGGGCCATAAAAGTTCGGCTGATCCGTGTTTATCAAAAACCAGGTTTCAATGACAACACCAAATTAATAGTCTATAATGCATTTTCCATGATTCTGAGGTTTGTCAATATTTTTGATTATGTCAATTTTACAAATTCAATTAGTTAACTAATGTCTAATTTTATTTTATGTTTCTTGCAGGGAAACCGTATTAATTGTAGCATTCGAAAAATGCATATGGAGCAGTACAAACGATTGTTAATTGAAGGGCACATTTATGCCATTAGAGATTTCTTGGTTACAAATCAATCAAATAAATACAAAACCTCTGACACAAAATTTAAAATAATTTTTCATGGAAAAACACACATGTTTGAGATGTTTGATAAAACATATCCGAGGTTCATGTATGTGTTTAAAGATTTTAAGGAGTTGTACGACTTTGAGATACAATGCTCTTCGGTAATTACTATTTCAATAACATTGTTTCTTATATTTTTTTTCCTAAATTTCTTATACTTTGTTTCTAACACATATTTTTATACGTTATTTTCTTTGTATTATTAACAGACATCATCGGGAGAGTTGTGTCGATGCAATCGGCACAATGAACAAAAGTTGCTGGAAAGACAACACGATTCCTAGACATAGTTTTGGAGGACTTGGAGTAAAAATAAATTTATTTTCAAATGTGTTTTTGGTTTCAATATTATTTTACTAATTTGTATCTGTAATGCAGAAAAAATCGCATCACGTGCACTCTTTGGGAAGAATATATTGATATTTTACTGCCTTATCTCGAAGAACATAATCGCGAACCAATTATCATTATTTTGCAAATGTGCAGAGCAAAAGTTTTTAAAGGTAAAATTGAAACACAAAATTATGTTTTTTATTTTTCTTAGTTTATTAAGACTATCACTTGATTATAACTTTTTCTTGACATTACTACATGTAGATGAGGTTAAAATTGTCAAATTCTTTCCATATTACAAAGTTAATTGTCAATGGAGAAGAAGAAGAGACTAAGGCATTTAAGCAGAGGTATATACATTTAGAATATTATTGAGTATTGGTATATACATTGGGGATTGGTGGTACCTATCATGCCCAATTTGTCCAAAGAAACTATTTGAGGCAGGAGAAAAATTATATTGTTTTGGGTGTGACAAATTCCCAGAAAGTGGACAGTTAAGGTATTTATTTTTTATTTGCATTAGTATTTTTGTTTAAATCATATGTAATAAAAAAAATTTATTTTTGTTATGTTGAATATAAGGTATAAGCTGGAGATTCAGATTGTTGATGAAACTGGAAATTTACCACTTGTGTTGTGGGATCGAGATTACGAAAAGCTTATTGGAAAACCGTGTGGAGTTCTTAGGAAAGAATATCTTGATGTAAGTATAGTGATGTGAAGTTTAGTAATCTGTTTACCAACTTATTAATGAAATAAATTTTGTTAATTGAATAGATGTCCGATGGTCGAGACATTCCTGATGAAATTGCGAGTCTTATAGATGTACAAGCATTTTTTAAGGTTCAAGTCAAAGGAGAACAGCTTAACCACTATGATAGATCTTTGACTATTTTGAAATTGACAACCAATCCCGATTTGATTAAGACATTCTCACGCGCTGCCATTGAAAGTCAGGTATGTAAGAAAATTAATAACTTTTAATTTATTCAAGAATTTCAATATATTTTATTATTTATGTAATACATATTTTTTTATTATTAACAACTGTTGCTGCTGATTTTTTTTTTAATAATTGCAGGAATCAGACTTTTTGTCTAAGCTGCACAATGATGGAGATTTCAACCAAAAGGTTGGTTTTTGTTATTATTGCTTTTTTAAAAAAGAAAATATTTTTGTAATTTTAAAATCTAATTAAACATCTCCTTTTTGTAGGAGGAGTCTTCGGAAGATGAAGTTAACACTCCGAATAAGAGTGCTAAACAGAAAGAAATTGTGAAAGGCAGCACATCATTTAAAAGAGCTTTTTTTGATGATTATGCATCTTCAACAATTGCAAAGAAGTTGAAGGAGTTTGTGAAAAAGGAAGATGATGATTTGAAGTGAAGTTAGGTTAGATTATTAGTATTATATTTAGTAATAGATGTTATGATATTTGAATATTTGGATCGTTTTTTTTTTTTGGGCTTTTATTAGGGGCTTTGTTAGAAATTACTAAATTTTGTTTCTTTTAATCAAGGGATGTTGCTTTTCTTTGATTTATATTATGGTATTAATTAATAATAAAGTTATTTTGTTTTTTTTTAAATAGTTTATTTATTGTTTTACTTATTCAAATAATTAAATTGTACTTTTAAAATTTAACTCGCCAAAGAAAAATTAACAAAAATAAAAGGCACCTAAAACCCAAATACACACCAAATAATTGTAGCACAAATATAGATACTAAAAATCCAAACAAGACCCTCTAGCACCTGCAGGATTCCACTATACTCATGGTGTAGGGTCAAGTCGATTTTTTGCTTAGAGGGTCCACTTTATTTTAACTTAAAACACAAAAAAACTTCTTCGAATTGCAATAAAATTAAACAGGTGAATGACATAATACAATTCAATCATCTAAAAAGTCCTTAACAAATTGCATAAAAAACGTATCCTCTATTGCAATAAAAAACAGATACACATCTAAAAGATTCGAAATATATAGTTTTATTTTCAGTTAAAAAGATAATGTCAGATTTTGTGAGCATATCTATAAAAATCTCCAATGCTATTCACTACAATCATAATTTATTATGGTTTTTGAATCTTACCTAATTTATATACAAGTATAGTCTAACATACCATTTAACGACATTACATAATGGAAATGTCTAATCTAAATTTAATGAAAATTTCATAGATATCATAAAAAATACAGAAATCAAAATATCGCAATAATTTTCAATAATTTTTTTAATTAATATCCTTGCTAACCAAGACTTACCCTTATTAGTTTTTATCTCCAATATAAATTCTCAAACATGTTTCATATTTCAAACATCACACCTCAACTCAGTAAAAAGTCAGGCTTAAAAAAAACACTCAATCCATATTCAAGAAGAATACCAAGTGCCCCAAACAGAACATGCAACATATATCACAATGCGACAAATCAAAAGATCGACTATATTGGGCAGCAAAAGAACAAGAGAAGCAAATATTGAAGACGATATTCTTATGTCTTAAAAATTACGTTTGTAAAAACATGTTCATTTTATATAGTTATATATAATGTGTACTTACCGTACGCATGGGTGTCCTTAATTTGTAAATACCAAAACTGAAACATCCCCTGCAAAGAATATGTATTATATAAGTTTTTAATCCCAAAAAAGTTACACTGATAAATAAAACTTACGAAGATAAAAATACTTATCTTTTTTTGGAAAAAAAGGCTTGATCACTTAAATCAAATGATACATTTGACCTGAATAATGATAGAAAAAATTTGATTAAAATGACAGTCTTATATAAATGATATGGATTTTGAAATTATAAAAATTAGTTAATAACATATTGAAATATCGATTATCAACAGAAGATCAAACAAAAGAATCAGTAATGCATTAAAAACTGATGGAAAATAGGTTTTTTCACTGTTTCTAATATCCATACACCTAAATGTGTGACTATCACTTTCTAGATCTAAAAATTAGTAATCTGATTTAAACATAAGCATGCAGTTCAAACAACAAACATAAAAAAATTATGGTTTTAAAGTTTAAATACCAGATCTATAAATTTTTATTTTTCAGATATATGTATATTATAAATATATAGGAAAAAACGACTAAAATACCTGATTTCATGGGAGCTTGAGTCATATCTCGAAGCAGATCATCACCATTTTACCATTTTGAACATGCAAGAGTTAAACTCAAAATCATTAAAAAAAAAAAGCACTTCGCTTAATTTGAAATACTAACCGAAACTATGAATAAATAAAAGCATCAAAAAAAATTTAAGGGGATATATTCTTCAAATCTGGAGTTCGTCCAAGGCTTCTGAAATTTTGACATAAACAAAAAATACCTACATGTATCGAAAAGCAAGATCTAGATCTAAAATCGAAATGCCATTTCTTCAAAAAAAAAAAAAATCAAAAACATAAATTGAAAAACCAATTCTTCAAACTATGTATGAAAGGCCTTACTGACACCTTCAAATATTTTTCCGAAAACATAAATCAAAAACATAAATCGAAAAGCCATTTCTTCAAAAAAAAAAAAACCGAAAACATAAACAAGAAAACCCTAACTTCCACACTTATTTTCGCATTTTTCATCTGATGCGAATGTTGCGAATCACCAAAAAAAAAAGAAACTCCAACAATTTCTCGGATCTTACAGACACATAGTTACATACTATATTTTCTTCTTGCTTTATTTTCTTTACAAAAATGAACAAAATATATTATAAATCACCAAGAATATTATAGGCTAAACAAACAAAATGAAAAATAAGCAAAAAAAAATGAAAAATCAATTAGGGTTTTCTGAAGAACTGATTTCGCATTTTTTCTTCGAATGCGCATCATAAGAATCAAATCAAAAACGATAAAACCGAATGCAAAGTTCTGAAAACATATAATAGAATAGCGAAATAGAAAAAAAAAGAATTAAAACTGCATCGTGTCGGTCATTTTTAGATCCAAAAAAATTACGATTTCGAAAGAAATTAGTTTGGATCTTTCCGTAATCAAAACTATATTATAGTTCTGATCTTGAAATCTCGAAAGAAAAACACGATGAGAGATGAAAATGAAGAACTGGAAATGAATAACTTGGGAAGAAGAAATATGTTTGGATTTTTGAGTGAGAGAGATTGAGAGGGGACGCCGAATTGAGGGTTTGGTATGGGGTAGGGTTCATTTGGCTGTCTTTGGGTTAGGTGGGGAACAATCTCAGCCGTTCGTTACTTAGAAATTTCTAGATACTCAAACGTTAGCCGTACACGTGTTATCCTATGCGAAAGAGTGTTGTGACCGTGTATGGGCCAACTTTTGTGGGCTGTTGTAATTTTTGTAATGGTTTAATGATTAATGGGCTTAGCCAATTGTCCAAAAAATCAAAGTGGGAACATTAATTATAGCCCAATAGTTTTTTTTAATGGAATTGTATGTAGTAATAGGCAATTTTTATGTTTTTAATTTTTAGAGTTTATTTATTTTATTTTAGTATTTAATTTATTGTGTTGCATTTGTTTGTTTTTAAAAAAAAACAATATGCATAAAAATATTTATTAGATGATTTAATTCTTTTATGTATCCCTTAGCAATATAAAAAAGATGAAACCTATCTTTTTTTTTTGGTGTTAAATAGAGATGAATTACTTATTGAAATTATCCTTCTTTATAAATAAATAAATTATATGTATACATAATATATAATTTAGAATATTACTTATACATAATGTTTTTTTTTTCAATTTTATATTTTTTATTATTTATTTTATTATTTAAACAGAAAATGGGAGCATAGAAAGGACAACACCTACAGTTGGATCTACAAGAGTTGTATCTAACAATGATTCAAGGACGATTTCTTATGAATTCTCCAATTCTCCGCTCAGTGACATTACAAACGGTATAGTTTTTTACATTTACATATTTTTACGTATTTATTATTAAAATTTAGGATTTTTCGAAATATAATAGTATTTAACAAAATACATATCATGCATAATAATAATGTTTATGAAATTTTAAATTTAGATAGATATGTCTGGTGTGGAATTAATATTTTTGATTTTTACTCTGTTTTTTAAACAGCAAATGGAGGCATAGTTGGAAGAACGTGTACATATGGTCGTAAAAGAGTTCTTTCAAATAATGGTTTAAGCATGATTGCTTATCGTGTTTCAAATCCCCAGCTTGGTCAAAGTGCAAATGGTATATTAAAAATTATTATTTTATTTGTTGCATTTATTAATTTACACATTTAGATGTAATTTGAACTCCAAATTTACATTTTATTATTTTGGATAATTAGTTTCCAGGAGAAGACCATTGCTTCAAAACAGTACACCGACTTTGAATAATTCGAATGTCTCTGAAATTATTGACCTTACTACGGAAGACTCTGTTCAGACTTTCGGGAACTGCAATTCAAATACAATAGTGGACACTACCAAAAAGTCTAATCCAACTATATCTCAGTTACATGACACGAGTGAATCTATTAACAACGGTGAGAATTGTTGCTTTCATATATTTTCATAATTTATCTTAACTAAAACATTATAATTGTTTAATAAAAAATAACTATTTATAAATTTTTTTAACAGAGTACTAGGATATTGGTGATGCAAGTTATACTTGCCAATTTTGTACGGCCATGTTTTGGTATGAAGAGAGGATAAATTCCCATGTCAAATCTACATGTCCGAAATATGGATCGTGCTGCAGTCATGGCATTATTCAACTTCCTGCTCTCAAAGAACCACCTACTTTGCTTCGTGATTTATTGTATGGAAACAACAATAAAAGCAAGCACTTTCAAGAAAATATAAGATCATATAATAGTATGTTTTGCTTTACATCTATGGGAGGAAAGATTGATACTGGCATCAACAGAGGTCAAGGTGCTCCAGTTTTCCGGATGTACGGACAAAACTACCATTTAATTGGTAGTTTACTGTCGTCTGATGGTTCTACACCCAAATTTGCATAGCTTTATATCTATGACACAGAGAATGAGATAAATCATAGAATGAATGATGTCAGGTATGTTTTTTTTATTATTTCATAATTAATTATAAATTTTGCAATTTTATATCCAGATATTAGATATCTATATCTATATATATAATGTTAACTATTGATTTTCGACGTGATTAATTATATATGCAAGGAAGTGATACTAATAATCTGCACCAAGATATTGTTGTCGGACTACAGAAAATGTTAGATGAAAATAATATATTGGTGAAAACCTTCAGAGTAGCAAGAGAAAAGATACGAGAATGTGCAAATTCAGATGTTAGATTACGTCTTATTGGTAAAAGAGGCAAGGATGCAAGAAGATACAACTTGCCATCGAGCTCTGAGGTCGCCGCTTTGATTGTCGGTGATTTTGATCAGGCTTTAGGAGAAAGAGATATATTGATTGAAAGAAAACCAGGACGATTCTGAGAGGATAAATGAGTTGAATGCTGCATATTTGGCATTGCAATATCCTTTGTTATTGCTTTACGGTGAGGATGGCTTTAGAGAAGACATTCCATTTTTGACTTGAAGAATCGAACTCATGGAGGAAGGAAAACGATTAGTGTTCGAGAATTTTTGCCTAGGTTGCACGAAAGAAATAACGAAGCTTCTACTATTCTCGTTTTCAAGAAGATTGTTTCAACAGTTTGTCGTTGATGCTTATACAATGGTTGAATCAGCCAGATTGAAATATGTGCGCTTACATCGAGGAAGAAGTTGCGTTGTGATATATATATATATATATAAGGGTCTAGCAGATGCTGTATTGAATGGAGACACCGATCCAAGATCACAAGTGCAAACGAATTATACTTCCGTCGAGTTTTCTGGGAGGAAGCACGATTTATGATACAAAATTATCAAGATCACGATGGCTATATGTAGATGGGTAGGTTATCCCGATCTATTTATAACATTCACCTCCAATCCAAAATGGCCCGAGATTGTTCGTTTTCTAGAGAAGAAAAATCTCAATGCCGAAGACCGTCCAGACATTATTTGTCGAATATTTAAAGTTAAACTGGATGCTCTTATCAAGGATCTTCGCCATAATCAGATGTTCGGGAAAATTGTATCAGGTTGTTGAATCCTCTTCCATAATTTACCACTTTTGCATTATTCTGATATATTATTTAATTTCCATACATTTATTTATTTGTTTTCATTTGAAACTTTTACAGTTATATATACAATTGAATTCCAGAAACGTGGGCTCCCTCATGCTCATATTCTTCTCTTTCTGGCCAAAGAAGATAAATATCCAACTCCAGGTGATATAGATAGAATTATATCAGCGGAGATACCAGATGAAGCTGATGATCCGTTCTATTTTGCGGCAGTTAGAGATTTTACGATTCATGGTCCGTGTGGCGAAGCTAAGAAAAATTCTCCGTGCATGGCTGATGGTCGTTGCACAAAACATTTTCCTAAAAAATTTGTGGATGCCACGTGTATTGATGAAGAAGGTTATCCACGTTATCGGCGTAGGGATAATGGAAGGGTTGTCGAGAAAAATGGTGTTCCTCTTGATAACGGATACATCGTGCCACATAATCGTCGATTGCTACTTAAATACGGTGCGTGGGATGGTGTAATCAATCTAGATCTATCAAGTATTTGTTCAAATATGTCAATAAGGGGCATAATCGGGTGACTGCATCATTCTACCAGAGTAGTGGTGATGAAGAATCATGGAAAGTTGTAGATGAAGTGAGCATGTATTATGACTGCAGATATGTTTCAGCGTGTGAGGCAGCATGGAGATTACTTGGATATGAAATTCAATATAAATATCCTCTCGTTGAACGTCTCAGTTTCAATCTCAAGAATGAACAAAGTGTAATATTTCATGATTCTGAAAGAATAGATGATGTTCTCAAGAGAAGCACTGTCAGAGAAAGCATGTTTTTGGCTTGGATGGAAGCCAATAAAATTTATCCTGAAGCCAGAGAATTGACCTATGTTGAAGCTCCTACAAAATTCACATGGAAATCACAATTGAAGAAGTGGGAGCCGAGAAAGTCGGGATATACTATATGTCGTGTTTTCTATGTTCCTCCAGGGTCCGGGGACATGTATTACCTGAGATGCCTTATCAATATTGTGTGTGGTGCTACATGTCATGCTAATTATAGAAAGGTAGACAGTGTGCAACATAGTTCTTATCGTGAGGCATGTTATGCTCCGGGTTTATTAGAAGATGATAAAGAGTATATTGATGGCATCATTGAAGCGAGTCATTGGGCATCCGCGAGAGACTCGGGAGTTTGTTTGCATCATTATTGTCTTCAGATTCTTTGAGCAGACCTGAGGAAGTGTGGGATAAATGTTGGGAACTTCTTTCGGACGATATTTTATATAGACGACGTATTCTTTTTCAACACCAAGGTATTACATTACATATAATATATTATACTTTATATAAATCTACTTATATTCTTTCTTCAATTTTTTTAATCTAATAATGAGAAATAAATTATATATTGTGATTTTAACTTCTTCATTTTTTTACTTTTGATAGATCTGGTTCTAAGTGAGAATGAAATTAAGAATTTTGCCCTGTCGGAAGTTGAAAAGTTATTGCGTAGACGCGGCAGGAGTCTACGTGAGTTTTCTACGATGCCATTTCCAAATATCGACAATGTCGAATTCAGCCAAAATCGATTAATTTACGATGAGTTACGATACGATCGTAAGGCCTTAGCCGCAGAGCACAAAGATCTTCTTTCAAACCTTACTAATGAGCAACGACACGTGTATTCTGAAATCATCTCATGCGGTTCAACTGGATAGAGGTCGTCTCTTCTTTGTATATGGATATGGAGTAAGATCTTTTGGTAAAACCTATTTGTGGAGGGCATTATCTTCGGGGTTGAGATCAAAAGGACAAATTGTACTTAACGTGGCGTCAAGTGGAATAGATTCTCTTCTCTTGCTTGGTGGGAGGACTGCACATTCTCGATTTGTTATTCCTATAAATCCACATGAAGGATCGAGCTGTGAAATCAAAGTTGGAAGTCCACTTGCTGAATTGATTGTGCGTAGTAAACTAATAATATGGGACGAAGCTCCAATGATGCACAAGCATTGCTTTGAGGCTGTGGACACAACTATAAAAAATATTATGGAGACAGTCAAACCAGGAAGTCAGCATATCCCATTTGGAGGCAAAATTGTTGTGTTTGGTGGAGATTTCAGACAGATATTTCCAGTCGTACCCAAGGGAAGTCGACAGGATATCGTTAATGCCACGATAAATTCTTCGCATTTGTGGAGGCATTGTACTGTGCTTAGGCTAACTAAAAACATGCGGCTTCAAAGACTAGGTGAAAGTGATGATTATGCGGATTTGGTTTAAGTTTTCTGAATGGATTGCAAATATCGAAGATGGAACACTTGGAGGAAAAAATGACGGTTCTGCCACTATTGACATCCCTGAAGATATTTTGCTCGAATCAAATGGTGATCCTATTTCGACTATCATTGAAAGTACTTATCCAATGTTTAAACATGCAATCGAGGACCCGACTTATCTAAAGGAAATAACTATTTTGGCACCTATTCTCCATGTGGTTGAGTCGATAAATCAATATATGACCTCTTTGAACACATCAGAAGGTCAGACTTATTTGAGTTCGGATAACACTTGCAAATCGGATGCTAATGTTGATTTCTTACATGATCTACATACACCGGAATTCTTAAATGGGATAAAATGTTCTGGAGTACCTAATCATGAAATTCATTTGAAGGTTGGGACTCCTGTTATGCTCCTGAGAAATATAGACCATTCAATTGGTTTGTGTAATGGTACACGGTTGGTGATTACAAGGCTCGGTAAACATGTGCTTGAATCCAAGATTCTCACCGGAGCCAATGCAGGTCATAAAGTGTTGATCCCGCTGATCAAACTTACCCTTCTAACCTCGGGATTCCCTTCAAGTTCAATAAGACAATTTTCTTTGATCGTGTCGTATGCCATGACCATAAACAAAAGTAATGACAGTCTCTCTCGAACGTCGGTTTATATCTCAAGAATCTGGTATTCAGTCATGGCCACAATTATACGTGGCAGTTTCTCGAGTTACCAATCGAAAGGGAATGAAAATATTAGTTTGTGGCGATGATGCGTCAAACAACAAACAAACAACTAATGTTGTGTACAAAGAAGTATTTCAAAATTTGTAATTTTTTTTGTGCAATTGTAATTTGCTTTCTCAAATATTAATAATAGATTATATTTTCGTATTCATATTTCATTTATATATCAACACCACACCCCGAAAACACTTCCGTGCATCGCACGGGTAAAATACTAGTTATAACTAAAATTATTTTTTTTTTTTTGAAAAAAAAAATTCTCACTGGAATTTTTTTTTTTTTTAAAAAGGGAAGGTTGGGCAAGGGCCCAGGTTGGCCCAACCCTCTCTCCACCATTGCATGTAAGGACTTTTTGATTCCACAAGAGAATTAAATTTTGCTAACCAGCCGGCTTAGCCATTGGCCACCATAGACTTGAGTCTCTTGTGGGGTGGAGGTTGTGGATTCTAAGCCACACTCCATCTAATTGCTCCGCGAGGCATATCATACTGATTATCATCTCTGTGAACTCGATTTTGGGGAGATCAACTATTATTATATTTGGGGGACTGAACATTCAGTTCGTGCACATCCCACGATTTATCTTGATGGTAGCGATGAGAGGCCAAAACTGCTATTCTCAGACATAGCCAGACATAAACATGAGAGTTGTGTTATAAAAATAATAAAACTTTAATGTAATAATATAGGCATATAGCTAATAGCCTAATAGCCTAATAGCCAATAGGCAAGTGTAGTAGTATTCAAGTGGTTTGTTTATTCCAACATCTGAATTTTTTTTTTTTAGAAGATCCAACATCTGAATTGAATTGTGACAGCACAGTGAAAAGGAAAGTGGAGAAGGGGGTAGAGGCCCCTGCCCCCTTCTGAGTTCTGACAACTTAAATTAGGCAATGCCCATTAGGTAAAAAGAACCCACAAAAAATTCAAAAATTGGTCACAGTAAATTGATTTTAAGGATGGTTGTAAATTGTGAACCAAAGAGGATAGATGCGGATCCCGAGGCCCAAGGCCCATTCCGTATATAAGATCAGCGGAATACAGGAGTCCAACGCTCTCACTGTTTCAGTCCGATTTTTTATTTTATTTTTTTAATAAATTAAATTTACAAAATGATATTTTTAATATATTTAATCATATCAATGTCATTAAATTGAAATGGAATATTATTTAAAGAAAAAAGTTGGACTGGTTAGGCCGCGATTGGATAAGAAACAAAATTCATTTTCGTTCCGCTAGAGAAATTTTTTACACCAAACATATGATTGTTTATGGAAATTTTGGAAAATATCTTATTCTCTCACTTTCACTTTTTCTTATTTTTTCTATCACCAATCACATCTACACATTTTTTCACAAAAAACTAATCATTATTACACATTCTCCCACAAATTTCACTATTCATTCACTCACACATTTCTAACTACCAATCATTATTTTACTATTCTTAAATCAAATCAACTTTCATCATTACTTTTCCATCTCACATCCAATCACAATCTCAAAATTCATCTTTTTTTCTTCTAAAATATTTTTTACCACTATTCTCTAAGCAAAATGAAAATTTTCAAAATGAAAGTATATCCAATCGCGCCCTTAGTACTTACCCTACGAACTCTAGTGTGGATACATTACAACGACTATCATCGTTAAACTTGAACACAATAATCAATAACTACTACAATAAAAATTGATAGAAATCCACACTTGTTATGAGATTTTACAGTTCAAATTGATATTTTATATTTTATGGCAGTCTAATTAATGCACGCCAAGTATATATTGATGATATCAGTTTTATGTACGCTGGATCTATTCAAATTACACTAAAATACTAAGTACAATAAAAAATTTGTCGTGATAATTTAAAATTGTGATATAATATATAACTAGGCATCATTGACTAATAGTATTGATATTTAAGTTGTAGAGAAAACAAAATAACTTTCTAATAAGTTTTCAATCCACTTTGTCTCATACATTGAACTACATATGTAAATGAAAAGTAGTCATAATTGACCAAATTTGGAGAAATAAAATGGAAATTTATTTTATTGAATTTAATATCATTAATAAAATATACATGTGACGTCATTTAGTAGAATGCATTTATAAATTATGGTATTGTACTTAAAATTACAGAATTGAATAATGGTCGACTGTTTAAAACTCGGAAAATCAGATCTGGTCTGAGGTTCGATTCTCATTAGTCATTGCCCTTTTCTCTTTGGATATGTTAAAAAAAAATTAACACTGTCAATGTACTTATTTATCCTTAATTACTTGAGAGTAATCTTATATTTAGACCTAATCTTAAGGGTATCGATATAATTCAAGAAATTAACAGTGCTGTAATTTTTTTTTAAAATTGATGGTCAAAAACTTTTTTGGGGCGAAGAAACCTCAATTGTATCCCATATTTTCGTGATAATAAAATTAAAGTATAAGAAAGAAATAGGAATAATTTCCCCATACACATTGTTCTGTAACAAAAACCCTGTAAAGATGACCTGTTCAGTTTCCTTGTATATATATAGACAACATATACATATATGCCCTACACCTACATCCTACCGCTTGGCCTTAACAGTCAATAAACCCACCCCACAAATCACCCTTTTTTCTTTCATCTTCTTGGCATAATTTCCTTTCCTCTTTCTCGTTTTTAAAAGAAAGGGATAAAAAAATTTAATCGGATGATGATGGCTGATAAAGAGAGCCCCAAAAGCCAATGGTTAATAGCAAGAAAAAGAAGAAAAATAAGAGGGGGTGGTGCCAAAAGGAAAATAACCCTTGAGCAAACAGTGGCATACAAAGCTGTGAGTGAATGGGTTTTTTGGAGCAGTCAAATGGCGGTGGTGGGAGTAGTAATTCAATGAGTTTTGGGGATGGTTTTATTGATGATTTTGGGGTGCAATGGTACCAGCCAAAGGAGAAGCTTGTTTTTGAATTTCATTGTCACACAACATGCAGTGATGGATTCTTGTCACCTACTAAGCTTGTTGAGAGAGCTCATTCAAAAGGGGTGAGCTTTTTGTTGTTTATCCAAAAAAAAATTTAGTCCCTTTTGGCATTTTGAGAGATGGGTTTTTTTTTTTTTTTTGTATTGGTGGTTTTGTGTCTTTGCATGTGCTGTTTCTCTTTTCATCTGTGATGGTTTTAATTGTAATGGATGGTTATTTTCCCCTTTTTTACATTTTTTTGTTGAATTTAGTTTTTATTGGATTGTGTTCTGATAGTCAAAGTATTTTGTTGCCTTATCTGGAAGGTTGTGGAGTTGTGTTTGAGACTTGTATGGTATTTTTGCTAAATTTAAACATTCAATATTTGCATTTCAACCTTTTTGAATATTAGAAATCATTGTTTATTGCTCAGGGGAAAAGTCACAGTGAAAGAAGCAATAAGTTCCTCTGATTCATTCCGTTAGTGTCTTTTCTTTTCCACCCCTTGAAATATACTCTTTTAAGGTTACCTGGAAATGCCTGTTTTAATTCATTTCCAAGAGCAAAATGTTTACTTATATCAAAGCATAATGCTTTTATATTCAAGAAAAGATGTATTCTGAAAGGGGCTTGAGCTCTTATAAGTTTTAGATATCAGCAAGTAAACGGAAGCAGACAAGTATTCAAGAAAAGATGTATTCTGAAAGGGGCTTGAGCTCTTATAAGTTTTAGATATCGGCAAGTAAACGGAAGCCGACAATGTGATGGATTATATATTTAGATAGGAATCTGAAGTTTACTGTCTTCACTTGTGAGACAAATATGAGTGGCATTTTGAATGTGAGTTTAATTGTCGGCATGTGTAGAACAGGATTATATGTGAAGAACAGTACAAATGTACTATTTGAACTGGACAGGTCTTTATAGAACTAACAAGAGAAATTATCTACTTTAGGTTTCCCTTTTTTGGATGGAGAAGAAGGATTTATCATATTTTCTGTGCCAAGAAATTAATTCCAGTTTTAGAATTTTAGGTGGAGAAACACATTGATGTTGAAAGTTCACCTATTTATATCCTCTCACTTCATCATCTCATACCTGATTAACCTGACCCATAAAAGTTTAATTCACAAGTTCATGCCATATGCATTTTGTTGTCCCTGTAGCTCATTTTCAGCTGATTTAATGGCCAATATTTTGACTTCTCGTTGGTGATCTATTTATCTCAGTGACGAATCAAATCTTGATATGTAATTGTTGACTTATGTTGAGTAGAGGATGTAGTGGCAGCTACTGAAAGTGGAATATCAGAAAGACAAGGAAACATAGAGAAAAAGGAGTTGATCATGTATTATCTTGGGTAGGATTAATTGGAGTTCCTTTCGGAAATCCAGATAACAGTCAGTGATATACTTTTAACGTGCAGTTGGCAGTTAATTGTCATTCTAAATACCAACCCCCAAGAGTTTCTTGAGAAAACACGTGGCGAAAACCTTTTGGACGAGGACGTTTCGAACTCTTTCTTACTAAATTTCGAATTGATCTTTTGGGACATCATAGACGGAACAAGTATGAAGTACCACATTTATTCATAACGAATGAAAGCTAGTGAAATTAATGCAGATCATTCCAATGAGCCGATCTTTTATCCATGGCATATATTAACACGAATAAGAAGTTTTATATTTGTGTCCTTATCTACATTGGGCCTACTGTTCCCACCACTTTTAGTGTGGGGTAGGGATACGTTCCTATTGAAGTTTTTTAATAATTTGTTCTCTGCCTTAAATATAAGCTAGTGCATTTAAGTGGCATGTGCAAGACAAATTTGAAGTCCTTCAAAAGCTGGTTAAGACCAATATTGGTTTACAAGTGGTGTATAGCCTGAGAGTCGTCATCCCCAAGTATTAACATATATCTTTACGTTGTATTCATAATTGACTTCGTAAATGATTATCCATTCTCTAATACCTAGGTGGTGTGTATCTTTTAAAATTTCCTTTATTCTCAGTTTGTCTAGATATTCATCATCATCATCATCATCAACTGCACCTTATCCCACTATGTGGGGTCGGTGGTGTGAAATTTATAGTGTCAATTAATTGTCTAAAATTAGTTAACACTACAAATTCACACAAAAAGCAAAGTGGCAAAGTTTTACAGTAAATTTGAAAAGGATTGATTGTTTAAGGTATGTCCAGAACAGGTGAAAGTCTTAGCATTGACGGATCATGATACAATGTCTGGAGTCCCTGAAGCCATGGATGCAGCTCGCAGATTTGGCATCAAAATCATTCCTGGTGTTGAAATTAGTACAATTTTCTACTCAAGGTAACTGTTTCTGGTTCATTTCCTTCTGTTTAACATAATAACAAAATTTGTTTTCAGTTTGCTTGATCTAGCCATGTGCATAAATATAAAATGGAGTCAATTACAAAAAATACCCTTTTTCTCTAATTACAAAAGAAGCCCTACTGTCTTTCAAAATTACAAATACCTCCTTATACTTGTTACCTTTTTACAAATTGCGCCTTCTATTGGGGATATATTTGTTAAGTAAATACAAACCTGAAGGGGTGTTTGTAATACCTTAAGGGGGTATTTGTAATTTTGAAAGATAACCGGACCTTTTTGTAATTAAGCTAAATCTCCAAAGTAGTTTTTGTAATTTACCTAAAAATAAACAGGATTCTATAATGTTATAAAAGTATCTATGAATATCTACTTGATGTTTGTAAAAATGACTTGCAGAGGGGACTCAGGGCCAGAAGAACCTGTTCATATCCTTGCATATTACAGTAGTTGCGGACCAGCAAAATCTGCGGCATTGGAGAAGGTTTTAGGGGATATTCGTGAAGGCGGTTCCTCCGTGCAAAGAACATTGTCTCGAAGCTTAACAAACTTAAGTTGCCTGTTAAATGGGAAAATGTTGCAAAGATTGCAGGAAAAGGTGTTGCTCCTGGCAGGCTTCATATTGCCCGCTATGCTTGAAGCAGGACATGTCGAAAATCTGAAACAGGCTTTCACCCGATATCTTTATGATGGCGGGCCTGCCTACTGCACGTAATATTAATCTTTTTAGTTGAATTAGTTTTCGATAGTTTTCTAGAAGAATGGATACTGAATTGTTTTGCTCTTGTTTGTTTCAGGGGAAGTGAGCCAGTAGCAGAGGAAACGGTGCAATTAATACGTGAAACGGGAGGTGTTGCAGTGTTGGCACATCCATGGGCATTGAAAAACCCTGGTGCTATAATTAGAAGACTGAAGGAAGCAGGCCTACATGGTATAGAGGTTTATAGAAGCGACGGCAAGCTGTCAGGTAGATAATTCCTTTATTTTTTTGTTGGTATTGCAAAACTCAGGTGCATAGATGTTTTATACCGTGCTGTTTTTTGTTTTTTTAACCTATGATGATGACGGTGTTGGAATTTCATCTCTTTTATCCTTTGTACGAAGGTTGCCACATGAAGGACATCCGGCATTAATACTTTGCTACTTTGCTTTTTACATGAATTTATAGTGTTAACTAATTTTAGACAATTAATTAACACTATAAAGTATAAACTTCATGCCAAGTTTTGTGGATAATATTATTGTCCTAGTTAATCTAGGCTTTTGCATGTGACTTATGTTGACATTTCGACCGACACTTTGTTTGTGTGCAGTATACAGTGATTTGGCGGATGCGCACGATCTTTTGAAGCTTGGAGGATCTGATTATCATGGGAGAGGGGGACAACACGAATCTGATGTGGGAAGCACGAGCGTTCCCGTCTTAATCGTGCATGAATTCCTTAAAGTGGCTCGACCAGTCTGGTGTAACGCCATACGGGACATTCTTGAAAACTACATCAAAGATCCATCAGACTCAAATTTGCAACATATTATAAAATTCGGAAAGACCAAGGCTTCAAAACTTAAATCGCCTTCCGGAAGTGCTAGTGAGTTGATTAACCAGTGTTTGTCATTGTGGCTGTCGAAAGAAGAAAGAGAAAATGCAGAGTTCGAGACGATCAAGCTGGAGCTCGATCGGGCACAGGTTGTCTGTGGAGAGTTATAAAGTAAGTAGCTTCACATGGGTATTTTTGTTCTCTTTTTCCTCCCATACATCAAAAGTGATTTGTCCACAGATTTATCAGAGAACAAGCATAGTTTCTTTTTTTATTTTTGCTTATATATTCATTTTAAACCAACTTGTAACTATAGTTTTGAAATTTTCTGAATAGAGTTTTTTCTTGGAGTTAGATGGAGCCATTGGTAGGAAGATGACATTTTTTTCCTCTCAATACCTTGTTCAGTTGTGAACGGGTTGTCAGCTTGGTTCGGCTAGCCCAGAATTTGTTTTTTAATATTTTTAGTTTTGTTAGTTTCCTTTTTTTTTTCTTTTCTGAAGCCTTGTATGGATGTGTTTCTAAGTCCAATTTCTAGTTTTGGAAAATGATTTTCGGACTTTGCTGATTTTTAAGTGTGAATTGAGAATATGCTTGAATTGTTTTCTATATTTCTGTTATGCTATATGTTTGGTTATAGTTTTTTATGTGCATTTCTGACATATAGTTGTATGATTGTAGGAAAAGTTGTTTGGTTATAGACTTATAGTTTTTAGTGATAAATTATACTTTGTCTTTTAGTGTGCAAGTTTCACTTTGCCTCCTAATTTTTTTCTTTTTTAATACTTTACCCCCATGAACTTGGTATTTTTCTCACACCATATCCCTTATGAAGGTGGTAAAGAATACAAAAAATATTAAGTTCATAGAGTAAATGTCACAACAAAAGTTTGTGGCAAAGTGCAAAAACTCGCATAGTTTAGGGTAGGGGTGGCCAAATGGAACCGAAATCGGGTTCCAAACCAGAACCGTAACCGTGGTTAACGGTTCTTAAACCGTAACTGTGGTCAACGGTTCCAAAACCGGAACCGGAATCGTGTAGGCCGGTTCCGGCCTAGGTCTAAACCGTGGAACCGCCGGTTTTAACCGTCGGTTAGAACCGTATGGAACCATGATGGAACCATTTTTTTAAGGTTAAATATTTTTAATGTTGCACAACGATTACTTAGGGAAAAAAAGTAAACGTCCAAGGGGTTCCTCTGATCTAGCTCAAATGTAGAGCTTGAGAATTATTTAACTACTTCTTTCGAGTTTAGTGAAACAGATATTGAAGACTTTGATATTTTGAAATGGTGGTCACAAAGAACTCAATCTTATCCAATCCTATCAATCATCACAAATATTTTGGATGAATCACGCTCGTGTTTGCATCTCGACTCCTTAGAAGCCCAATATTTATTGAATGATTGGTGTAGAGTGGAGAGGCGAACACAAGGATTAGAGTATACGTAGGCGACTTATAATATTATCAATATTAAGTGCAAGTCCTTTTCTTTTTTTTCTTCCTTTTTTTTCTTTTAAACTAAATTGTTAAATATTTTTTCTAAATAAAATTAAAAAAGGTTCCGGTTTAACCGGAACCGAAACTGTATAGGAACCGTGTTTCGGTTTGGAATCAGAACCGGCGGTTCCGGTTTTGAAACCGGAACCGTAAGCTTAAGGTTTCGGTTCTGGTTCCTCAATTTGGAGGAACCGGAACCGGCGGTTCTGGAACCGTGGCCAGGTCTAGTTTAGGGGTTTAGTATATTTAACCCTAGTTTTCTAAGTGTTTTTTGCATAGATTTGCGTGATTATTGTGAGAATTTGTGCTGAAAATGAAAATGACTTTATTTTCATTGATAACTCCCTAAACAAACATAATTCAATTTTCAGAATAGTTGGGAAATTGAAAATGGCCTTTGAAAACAAACATGACTGCTTGTTTAGACTTGATTTTTCCTTTTTGTTAAACTTATGAAATATTTTGAATTTTGAGCTATATTAAATTTCTAAGTTTGTTAATATTTCATCTTGTAAAAAATACATGATAATTAATTTCTTGCATTAAAATATAACAAAAATATATAACTTATTTCCATGAACTAGTTAATTTCAATAAGATTGATTTGCTCATCGTTAAGACATTAGTTGAAAGCAAAAGAAATGGCATCTCACAATCATCACAAGCCAGGATCTTCAACACGAGGCAAATAATAGGTAAATAAGCCAGGATCTTCAACAATGGCTAAAATTCTCACATAATACAGTATCAACAATGTTAAGACACAACGGCAAAACTGTATTGAAAAAAAGCAGGGTGTTTCTAAGATCAAAATATGTAGCTAATACGCTCGCAGCTTCATTAATCGAAGTCGTTAGTTACATTTTGATGTCACGATTGAAGCCTCGTTCTCAGCTTGACCGATTAAAGATTTTTCCTGCTGTTCTGTGTGCCTCCACAACTGAGAGCTCAAGCCCAACAACAATGATGGTGAGAAATACCAGTCATCCCCTTTAGCTGCCCTTTCTTCTATTTCTTTGTTTCATGATAAGTTACAAACTTCATCTCAGTTTCCCAATTTCCATTTTCTTCTTTATCGCCTTTTGACCGTGGTAAATGAAGGAATCCACTATTCCAGCAACTGTGAATATACCTGCAAAATTAAGATAAAATTATAGGTGTTATTATCTCAAATTAGTCATGAACGGCATTAGGGCCGAGAAGCAAATTTCCATAATTATTTGTTAACTATGAGCTGGCAATATGAATTCCCACAGGTAGTAACAATTTGCAAATGAGGCTTCTGGGAAATGTATTCCGAAGGCATTGATTGCCAGAAAACTATATCCATGACAAAAATCTCAATTTTTTTAAGTAATTTGATCAATCATCTAGTAATATAAAAATCATAAAATGGAAATAAATTCGCCTATTGTGTTTTCAGTACTTGATAAATATGAAAAATGAGATTACCTCCGACTATGGCACAGATATGTGTGAGGAAGTGTAGGAATGATGCGTGCTCCTCTGTGAAAGTCACCTGTAACATGCAAACACATTTTTTTTTACATCAATGCACATATGAACCACTATCCTTGAAAGTGCTTATATTCTTGCAAGACTCAGATACTTCATTGTATACTAGTATCAGGTATGTGTACATGCGTATTTATTCTACATCAACCTGAAGCTCTTTGTATAAAATTTTACTTGGGATGAAGATTTGATTTTATTCTACTGAAGCAATAGTACTAACCTTTATGGGAGAAAGGTCATAAAAGAAGAAAACTCCCGGAAGGGATCTGAAATGGTCCTCCTCAGAACTCTTGTAATGCTCGGTCACTGAGAACTGCATAAGCGGTAGTTATATTATAACACGAACAGACAAAAGATGCTATGATTCAATGAGATTTCCATCTTCGAAAGCCTCAAGTACCTGATTTGACTGAATGGTATGGCCTCTAATGTTGGTGTATATGGTTGGAACCACCTGCAAAATTCAGCCAAACACTCAAACTTTTAAAACATTCAAAACACCTGCCGTATTTTGAAACCGTATTGCTTTCAACTTAATAGGCCATAATAATGTTGTCACAAAATTCCCATACAGCTAATGAACACCACATAAACGTATTCACCATTTTCACCCTGCATCGGAATATATGACCGGGGGGAGTGCAGGGAATACAACAGAGGATGTGAGAGAGAGGTTGACAAGAGGGAGGAACACTGACCTTGATAAAATACTGATACACTCCATTTGGCATTTCTTGCACCCACTGTACCCTGAATCAATAGGATGTTTATTAATGCTCACAATACAAGTATACAACATAATAAACATAAAAATTAAAAAAAACAATCTGTCAGCTTTTCTCAAGGTTTCTATTTTTAGGTAGGGATCTGGAAAAGGTGAAAGTTCAATATGAACTCAAAGGATTAGTATGACAGATAAATTTCAGGAAAATAATTAAATTTATCACGATCAAATGTTACAAACTATAAAAGGTGCAGTGTTGAAAAATTCAACAGCATCATTCTTCAAATGGAACTTCCAACTTTGCCATAGTTATTAATGTGCCCATGACAAAGCGACAAGCGAAAACAACTAAAAAAACATGTTATATACTTATATTCTTCTAAAAATCAAACTATAAAAAATAATAAATCATATCAAACAATGATAAACTATCTCAAACAATATCAATTATCAAGCAACAAAAGCACAAGTCAAATAGTCAATAATGTCAACAAGACAACATCACAATTAGCAGTCGCCTATCGCCCCTCGGAAAGGCGACGACGAGGCAATAAGCCATGACCTATGGACTAGGCGTGGCCTAAGTGAGGCTTTTATAACTATGGTCAATTCCAATAATTAAATGTAGTGGCCACAATTCAACATTGGTAATAGATTAGGCTAACCCTTGGGGGTGCTTTTGTAATAATCCTTTAACTTTATGCACACAAATTTGAAGAAAGATTACCCATCCAGCGGATTTACAATTCCAGGAATAGAATCTCCAAATGATAACTTGTTAATCTTGTGGCTTATCTGCAACACATTATGATGAAACCAGAACAATGATCAGTGTAAAGAAGTGAGGTCAGGAAATGGAGGATGTAGATAGGTTAAAATGAGAATATTACAGCATCTGCAATAGGAAATTAACAGATTCTTACATTGTAACTTTCTGTTTGTAAAGCTAGCAAATCGAGCAGATGGAGATTTTGTTGATGAAAGCTTTTACCAGGGGCAAAGTGAAAATTCCCAGCCACTTTGTTAACCTCCAGAGACCCATGTATATTACATCCTTCACCTTCTTCCTCTTTCACTTTTTGCACAAAACCTTCTCTTTTGCACTTAATACCAGAAACCAAATCGAGAAGAGAATTATTTGATTGCAGAAGTAAGAAAAATAAGTGCGAGTGACATGATTCAGTTTGTGTTTTCTTGGTTTTCAAGATACTTGAACAAACATTCCGAACGTGAACATTTGCCGACCACCATTATCCACCAATTGTGGCATAGCCATTTAATGGGCCGTTTATAATAACTGGTTAAAATTTGTGGGAGATGAAATGTTCACTATACAAGTTAGTCCTACAGATAGAATTTATGTAACAATTTATGCATAGCAACTTCCTTCAATCTCCAACAGTGAATTTTAAACGCGTAAACCACATATCGTCTGGTGTGCAGATATACAATACCAAACATAATTAGGCAAGCTGTTGCAATAAAACTTCTCTTAAGGCATGTGAAGATGAAATGTGTTTGCTTTTGAAGAATGAGACTCTGATAATTTTAGCAGCTATATTGTCTGGTTGAGTTAATTAAGATAAATACGAAACCAAAAGCTTCATGGATTGGTAGGCTCAACCATATACGGGAATCACACTTTTGTGGTATATCTCAGGGCAAAACAAACTGTTAATGTCTCCAAATGCACAAGAGACACCAAAAGCTAAAAAAGTGAATAGACGTAATAATTGAATATTTATACGCAGTTATTGATGAATATAGTCCAATGAGTATATTCCTAATCATCTGGTGTTTCAAGCCAACCATGCATGTTTATCACATTGTAGCACCTGTCAGTACAGTTATTCCATATATGAAACTTATTGGTATGTTTTGCAAGAATATACTCTGGTTAGACAGTAATTACATCATCAATGCTTCTCAGATAGGAAAAAAATGAAGCCTCGCAATTTGAACAAAATCATGCCAATTAATTCCAATCCAACAATTATTGCAATAATTTAGGACTTTTAGCAGGGCTTTAAAAGTGATTAGAGTCTCTCAGCTAGCCGATAAGCAGATCTATTGATGTATAATTTTTTACCCACCAGATTGCATATGTTCAAGTCAGATATAGTGAAAATTTTCAACTCAATAAATGTATACCTTACCAAGGTTCTAAATGGTGCCATCTCATCTTTTAGTTGGAGTGCATTCTATTAAACATGTACATCGATATTTACAAGGACATCCACAAGTCACCTTTTTTAAAAATCAAATCCCAACATGATCTACACCCATCAAAGTCTTGACTAATTACCATATACTGAGATTACCCAAGCCCTCGAGTGCAGGCTATACCCCCTACGGCAATTCAAACGACTGAACTCCAATCAATAGAAGTAACAAAGACTGTTAAAGATAATGTATATAATAAATATAGTGGAGCACTAGTGGAGCACTTTAAGGAACATGTCTACATATTTTAGGTAGTGGGTTTGAATATTATAGGGAATGTGTTTCCTACACTTGTATATAAATATGTAACTATCTGATGAATAGAAAGTGTGTTCTTTCAATTCTTATTCTCATCTTACATGGTATCGAGCCAGTAGAGGAACACCACAATAAAATATAATTTTTTTTGGGTTTCAGTACTGTGGACTTTTCTTTTCCTGCATGCAGCAACCTTGTTCAGGTTTTTGTACCTTTCGCACCTAGAGTTTTGCAGCTGTTCTGTTCTTTTTTTTTTTTTTTTTTTTTTTTCATCTGGCCAGACAAATCATCTCACCGTCCACACCACCAGTTGCGCCCTCCACCCCTCTACCTCTTGCCGGAATCTGGTTACCATTTCCGGCGCGTGGCACTCACACGCGCAGCAAACGTTAAATCTGCACGTGTCTCACGCGCCCCCGTTTTCTCTCACCTCCACCACCAAGGGTTGCGCCCCTCCTTATTCGGTCTTTCCCCGGAGTTTCGTCGCCGGTGCCGGCGCGTGGCTGTCACACGCTCAGGGAACGTAGATTCGCTGGTTTGGTTATAATTTTTTTTTTCTGTCAAATTAGCTTTTCCTCTCTGTCCAGCCCCCAGGTGGATTCTCTTTTGGATATTTTTCACTTCTTGGTTCCTGTCCAGCCCCCAGGTGCATTCTCTTTTGGATATTTTTCACTTCTTGGTTTTGTTATTTTCCAATCTTATTACGTATTTTTGCTTTGTTATTTGACTGTTAAAAAAAAAAAAAAAGAGGGAAAATGGAAGAAAAGAAATCTGAGGTTACATCTGTCGTTACGTCTGAGGTTACATCTGTCGTTACGTCTGAGTTGATTCCTATCATGTCAAAAATCACAGACCATAAACTTAATAGGTCGAATTATTTAGACTAGAGTAAAACTGTTCGGCTTTATTTGCGTAGTATTTCTATGGATAACCATTTAACTGATGAACCACCTACTGATGATTCCAAAGTATCTTGGCTACGAGATGATGCTCGTTTGTTTTTGCAAATCCGTAATTCTATTGACAGCGAGGTTATTGGTATGATAAATCACTGTGAATTTGTGAAAGAACTAATGGATTACTTAGCGTTTGTTTACTCGGGGAAGGACAATATTAAACGTATGTACAATGTGTGTCAAGCCTTTTATCGTGCGGAAAAAGGCGAGAAATCCCTCACAGACTACTTTATGGATTTTAAGAAAACTCATGAGGAACTTAATATGTTACTTCCGTTTAGTCCTGATGTAAAAATTCAAAAAGCCCAAAGAGACAAGATGGCGCGTTATGAGTTTCTTAGCGGTTTACCTTTTGAATTCGAGGCGCAAAGTCTCAAATTGCATCGATACTGAGTTATCATCCCTTGAAGACGCTTTTAGCAGAGTCCTTCGCACCGAAAATTCTACACTGTTCACCGCATAGTAATCAGTGCTCTTGTCGGCCCACACTATTGATTCCAAAAGGCCAATGTATCAAAATAATAGCAATCCAGGGAGAAACTTCCATCACACTCTGGATCTCGGGGATCCAATCTAAGCAACATTGTCTGCCATTGCATCATCATGAACCTGGACACTTTAAAAGGGATTGCCCAAAGTTACAGTAAGAATCGGTTTAACCAATCCACACATCTTGCTTCTCGCTAATGTTCCTCCCGAGTCCATCTTAATTTCTCGCCGATGAATTTGCCAAGTTCTCACAAAGTACAAGAATCTCTAAAGTCTTCCTCTACTCCGATCACCGCAATCGCAATCGATTCGGGTAAAAATGCCAACATGTCTTGTTTCCTCCTCTTCCAAATGGATAATTGACTCTGGTGCAACAGATCACATGACAGGTAATTCCAGTCTATTTACTTCCCTTAACTCCCATGCATCTAGTTCCTCAGTTACCTTGGCCGATGGCTCTACGTCTCATGTTCTCGGATCTGGCACTGTTATCCCCACACCCTCCCTCCCGTTGCACTCTGTTTTAAACCTACCTGATTTATCGTTTAATTTAGTCTCCGTTAGTAAGCTTACTCGCTCTCTTAATTGTTGTGTCTCATTTTTTCCGATTTTTGTTTGTTTTTAGGATCTTTTGACGAAGAAGATTATTGGTAAAGGACATGAGTCCGGGGCCTATACATCCTTGATACACAAATTTCAATGTCCCGCCTGCGTTCAAGTTGTAACACCCTTTGCAGCACATTGTCGGTTCGGACATCCTTCATTATCTACATTAAAGAAACTTTGCCCTCAGTTTTCTAGTCTATCTGTCTTAGATTGTGAGTCATGTCAATTTGCTAAACATCATCGTTTGAGTTTTCCCCCTCGCGTCAATAAACGAGCTACTGCTCCATTTGCGTTGGTCCATTCAGATGTTTGGGGTCCTTGTCCTGTAGTGTCTAAACTTGGGTTTAAGTATTTTGTTACGTTTGTTGATGATTATTCTCGAATGACATGGTTATTTTTAATGAAAAATCGATCTGAATTGTTTCATCATTTTACTACCTTTTGTCTTTGAAATCAAAACTCAATTCAATACCCCTGTCCAAAATTTGCGAAGTGATAATGCTAAAGAGTATTTGTCAGAATCCTTTCAAAAATATATGGTACAACATGGCATTATTCACCAAACTTCTTGTGTAGATACGCCTTCTCAAAATGGCGTTGCTGAACGGAAAAATAGACATCTTCTGGAGACTGCTAGAGCTTTACTATTTCAAATGCACGTTCTAAACACTTTTGGGGTCGATGCCGTCTCACGCTTGTTTTTGATTAATCGTATGCCCTCTCTGCTTGCATGGGGGACATTCCTTTTCAAGTTCTCTTTCCCAAGAATCGTTATTTCCTATTGAGCCACGCACATTTGGTTGCACTTGTTTTGTTCGGGATGTTCGCCCCACCTTACGAAACTTGATCCAAAATCTCTAAAGTGTATCTTTCTTGGATATTCGCGTGTGCAAAAAGGTTATCGTTATTTGATCCCACTCTTAACAAGTATATTGTGTCTGCCCGATGTCACCTTTCTCGAACAAACACCATTTGCACCTTCGGCCAGAAGCTCTTCTACTCCAAGAGACGTAGATGATGTACTCATCTACACTATTACATCATCTAGTTAACGTTTTGCGACTCGCTAAACCTCCCATAACACAAGTTTCTGATGCCGACAACCATCTTCCACCTTTGCCCTCCCGCTCCTTGTCTGTTCCCCTTCTTCCGTCGTCGGATCCGATCCAGTAATGATCTCCTATCGCGCCGTAAAAGGTAAACGACAATGTACTTATCCCATCTCTTCTTTTGTGTCCTATAATAATTTATCCTCCTCCTCATGTTCTTTTATTGTATCTCTTGACTCTGTTTCTATACCTAAAACTGTTCGTGAAGCTTTATCTCACACGGGTTGGCGTAATGCCATGATTGAGGAGATGAATGCTTTAGACTCCAATGGTACTTGGGACTTGGTTAACTTACCTACAGGAAAACGGGCTATTGGTTGTAAGTGGGTCTTTGCTATTAAACATAATCCCGATGGCACTATTGCTCGTTTGAAAGCCCGACTTGTTGCTAAAGGATATGCTCAGACATATGGGGTTGATTATTCGATACTTTTTCACTGTTGCTAAGCTCACATCTGTCCAGGTTGTTCATTTCTATAAGCGACCACATATTCTTGGCCTTTACATCAGTTAGACATCACAAATGCATTTCTTCATGGTGACCTTCAAGAAGAAGTCTACTTGGAGCAACCACCTGGTTTTGTTGCTCAGGGGGAGTCTGGAAAAGTTTGCCGTCTTCGTAAGTCTTTATATGGTTTGAAACAGAGTCTCGAGCATGGTTTGGAAAGTTTAGTCAAGCTATTGAACATTTTGGGATGAAAAGAGTAAATCCGATCATTCGGTGTTCTACAAACGATCTACAAGGTATTATTCTATTAGTGGTTTATGTTGATGATATTGTCATTCTTTGGAAGTGATAACAAATGGTATCTCATCTCTCAAAGCGTTTCTTCATACCCGGTTTCATACAAAAGATTTAGGGGCACTAAAGTATTTCTTGGGCGTCGAGGTGCTAAGAAGTAAGAAAGGAATATTCTTATCTCAAAGGAAATATGTGCTTGATTTGTTATCTGAAACAGGAAAATTAGGGGCTAAACCATGCAACACTCTTATGGTTCCTAATGTACAACTTACAAAAGATGGTGAGTTATTTATGGATCCAGGAAAGATACGAGGAGATTGGTTGGGAAATTGAACTATCTAATTACTCGTCCGGATATTGCCTACTCGATTAGCATGGTAAGTCAATATATGTCTTCCCAACAATCGATCACTTTGGAAAGCCGTTGAACGATTTTTGTGCTATTTGAAAGGAGCACTGGGCGAGGAAGTGCAGATATAGCAATCATGGTCATACTAGAATTGAAGGATTTTGAGATCTTTCGAGGCGGGGATCGAAGAAGATCGAAGATCTACTACGTGTGTGTGTATTTGTCGGAGGAAATTTGGTTTCATGGAAAAGTAAGAAGCAAAATGTGGTTTCACGTTCAAGTGCAGAATCAGAATATAGGGCTATGGCCAAAACTGTATGTGAAATAATATGGATACTTCAACTCCTCACAGAAATAGGCTTTAAAGTTTCTATACCAACTAAGCTATGGTGTGATAACCAGGCTGCACTCCATATTGCATCTAATCCAGTATTTCATGAACGAACAAAACATATTGAGATTGATTGTCATTTCGTTCGCGAGAAGATTCAGGAAGGCTTGATTTCTACAGGATACGTAAAGACTGGAGAACAATTAGGAGATATATTCACCAAAGCTCTCTGTGGGGTTCGGGTTAATTATCTTTGTAACAAACTGGGCATGATCAATGTTTATGCTCCAGTTTGAGGGGGAGTGTTAAAGATAATGTATATAATAAATATAGTGGAGCACTAGTGGAGCACTTTAAGGAACATGTCTACATATTTTAGGTAGTGGGTTTGAATATTATAGGGA
Organism: Rehmannia glutinosa; assembly: GCA_016081115.2. Taxonomy (NCBI): domain Eukaryota; kingdom Viridiplantae; phylum Streptophyta; class Magnoliopsida; order Lamiales; family Orobanchaceae; genus Rehmannia; species Rehmannia glutinosa. The sequence continues at coordinate 632,252 of JABTTQ020001102.1, forward strand.
ATGTGTTTCCTACACTTGTATATAAATATGTAACTATCTGATGAATAGAAAGTGTGTTCTTTCAATTCTTATTCTCATCTTACAAAGACTAAAGCACAGTGTATGTCCACAAGGCTCGGCATCCTAAGAGGTGCAAGACGACGAAAAAGTTGCATTTAAGACGGGAAAGATTGTTGCAAGATTACACACTAAATGAATCGCTCAAATTAGCTCATCAAAAGAAACAACTTCTTGATGCAAAGGCGGTAGTCCTATAATTTCCTGCAACTTTTGTTCAAGATAAAAGCATTCAATTGATAAGCACCCTAAGTTGAATTATTTAATCAATTGAGACCTCCAAGAAGGAAAAAAAAAATTAATTTCCTGTATTTAGAAATAATTTTTTAACTAAGTCTGGTTGCTCTATTAAGATAAAAGAAAGTAGTGTCCCATCAACCTGATCAATCAAATCTGTATTTGTCAGTCCCCATCCTCTCTTTCGATATGCTTCACGAACCTCTTCACATGAATTACAACAGTCCTCATCAGACTGCAAAAATAAAATTATAAAGATTAACCATAAACCAATCTGGAAAGTCACTAAGATGATTGGGGCAGCATATAAAACACAGGGATCACATAGCAGCAATTTAAAAAAAAATGAACATGAGAAAAATGTCAATCAACAAAAAAAAAGGCCACAGGAGGTATCAAATCTATATTTCACTAGTTCTACCTCGACAGCTGCAACAAAAAAAATAAAAAAATGCATAACCCTATGAAATCATTTTGAATTTCAGCTGAACCTCTTTCGAGTTTTTTTTTCCTTGTAACAACCTAATGCATCTTATGGGCTCAGGGAATTGGGTCCAATTGAACCAACAAAGACGAAACTGAATGAAAGTCACTTCCTATGATGTTTTAATCATCTGAAAGAGTTTCATATAATGGCAAGCACGCAATCAATGCTAGCACAAAGAGTGCCAATTTACATAACACTTCTCTTTTGATTCTGGTAAGATAGTACATGCAAAGGCTTGTAGTCGAACATACTATTCAAGCACCCCCAACCCCTCCCACCCCCACCCACCCCGCCATCATCATCATCAACTGCACCTTATCCCACTATGTGGGGTCGGTGGTGTGAAGTTTATAGTGTCAATTAATTGTCTAAAATTAGTTAACACTACAAATTCACACAAAAGGCAAAATGGCAAAATTTTACGCCGGATGCCCTTCCTGACGCAACCTTCATACGGAGGAGAAATGAGATGAAATTCCAAAACCATCAGCATCATAGGTTTTTCCACTTGCATGGAAAATACGATGAGACGGCGATGAGTTGAGATAGTTGCTCTAGTTATGTTCCATTACATGATTGATATTGTAAAATCAACATGTAGGTCATGGAACATAGCACACCCACCCCCAAAAAAAAAAAAAAAAAACAGACACCCAAAAGAAAGCACCCAGAAAAGAACATAAAATAAACAAAAATGCGCAGATGGCTCTGTAACCCAAAATAGGAAGTGGTCTCTCTCACTTTTATATCAACATAATATACAAGAGTATTGTAAGAAACTGCATGACCAAAAATATGCTGGTGTGCATGCAAGAGAAAAATAGTTATAGAAATCTTTAATCAAAGAACCATGTTTTCATCTTCGTTTTTTTTTTCAATTCAGGTACATGAATAAGAGTTTGGAAATAAATTATGCATCAGATAGTCAGGTTATGAGGTTAGAGATAATGAAAATAACATGAAAAATGGTCATGAACCAACCATATATGTTCAATCTAGCTCGGGCAGTGGTAGTATGTTATCATAATTCATGGATACATGATTCCAAATACTTTTTAGCCAAATGGCAGATTATCCAATTTATCTGTTTCTAGCTCAGCTATAGATACACATGAAACAATAGAGGAAAATTAAAAACAATAGAAATACCGTTTCTGCTCCAAAACATGAACCACAGTATGTCTCATTGTGCTCAAGCCTGCCGCCATGTCTCTGTAAAGGTCTCTCAATCTGAAATTAAAATATCCAAACATTATATGGTTTGATGAACGAGTGTGAGCGTCGGTGCATGGGAGGGAGGGAGGGATGTGTAAGGAGTGTGCTAACAAATATAATTTGTGGAAGATAAAAGCAAAAGGAAGCCAGAAAATCCAACACATTGCAAGGGAGATTTATTATCTCCATTGAAGAAATGATATGCGCAAAAGCATTCATAACCCAAAAAAAATCACTCTAGAAAATTTAAACAAATGCAAAAGTAACAATATAGAGCAAAGAAAAACGATTAAGGTCATATAATTAGTAGCATATCATTTACACAAACTAAAGCATAATTCCAAATGCCATCCGATGCTACAGACTATTTATAAGGGTATAATCTACCATCTGATGCAAAGCTTTTGGTTATCTTGGAATTGGCATGTGTATGTGAGCTTATATCTATTGTCGACTGATAGGACCATGAATTCCAAGTCCTATACAATAACAACCACCGCCTCAGGAATCAGAGCCACGGCTACACAGGTAATATTAAGTTTTTCAAGAACAGGTTTTTTCCAGCTACCAAGAGCCCAGGGGCATTCAGAAACAGAGTTTCCAAATATGACTAATCCCATGGCTAATAGAGAATCAGATTGTTCGTTACAAAATGTGGCAGACTAGCCACACAAACTCCAAACCCACCCTTTTTCGCTATTACTCTTTTGCAATTAATTGCTACAACACCCTTTTATCAACAATGCAGTCACACGAAAACATTAGTCGTATATAAAGCTGCTAGATAACATTAGTTGCCTCTGCATCATCTTTGTACCATGAATAGGGAACTAATCACAAAGATATACTTTATCATTTAGGAAATTCACTGGCGTCAACTGGAACTCCTCAAAATTTTCCACAAGTCTAATCTAAAGAAGCACAATTCAAGTACATCACATTCTTTCTGGCATATGATCATTGATCACTTCTTCTAGTCATGCAGCTAACTCAAGTAAACAATGTAGGTAAGATTGAGTTGACAAATAAAAGATCATGAAGCTGCCTCATATGATAGATGACGACAGCATTCAGCAAAGACACAAATATCATATCATTAGGGGCACGTACATCCTATGCTGCATATGAACCCTTTGATCATGCAATGATGATGTGACAGTTCATCAGCAAGTACAGGTACCCAGAAATACAGTCTCTTGCCATTTAAAGAAAGAGGACATTGTGATTGAATCTTATTTTTCAAAACAGTTTTATTCATGTAATTCAAAATTTGAGAACAAATTGCAGCATGCTTAATCAAGTGTACAAGGAAAGGGTGGAATGTGCCGTGCTCATACTCTGATATCAATAGCTAGTTCATTTACCATACAATATCAAAACAAATTCTAGTGCAAATCATGACACAAACACATGGCAGGGGAAAACCGTGGAGATTAGAAATAGAAAAATTAAGGACATGATAGCTCATGGACAAATGTAAGACAGTCATGTTTCCACTTACCTTGGGTGCACCAATTCCATCTTGTCGCACTTCTATCACATTACCATGAGAATCAATTCTTTTCTTGAAAATATCATGTCTCTGCAAGTTTAGTGAAGCATACACAACCAATTATTCAGAGTAAAAGTTTGGAACTATAACAAGTTCAGAATGGCAAACAACAGCCAAAGCAGCAAGCTTCACACTAAAAAGATTTTCAAATAATGAAAACAAACTGAAAGAATCTAATGCATCGCATACTATGTCCAGATGTCGCTCCCCACTGATATCCATGGCATCAAGACTCAGCAACGTACATGGAATAGCAGGAAAGGTTACGTCAAACTGCATTCATATTAAGACGAAGGTAAATCTCACATTTGACTGAAAATTTTGAAACCAGAAATGAGTAATTGGTGATGCTCAAGCTTCAATCGAAGCACAGTCTAGTCTATTTGGGAGACTAAACTACCTTGCAACAACAAAATTCAACTTCCAGAAGATACGACCTATAAATGCAATATCATATTGAGTCTGAACATATCATGTCAAATGAAAATTTCTGTGGTATTTGACAGAAGACAGTTATCTTACATTGATACGTAATTTTCCTCCCCTAGAAGTGTCTACCACAAGCTTTGATTCTGTCACCGTGTGGAGATATAATCCTGCAAGTTAAGAGGCAAGTAACTATGATATCCAATCTAAAGTAGAAAAAGATTAATGCAACTTCTAACAGAACAGGTTCAAAATATTGTCCTCTGCTTAAAAATAGACATTGCCTCACAAATAATGATAGCAAAAAGATATCACTACTATATGAAAAGTTGCAGCACGGTGGCATAATCTTGGTTTAACAAAACACAAAAACATTGTTGTAAGACCACAAGTAAAGATCACTTCACCGGAATAATTTTTTTTTAAAATTGTCAAATTCCAATTCCACAAAACAACTGTCATCACACAAGACATCGTTCATCAAAGACCAATATACGATCTTATGAACTAGGGGTCAGATTAACATACATTTCATCTTTAAAAATGCTTCGTGAAATTAATCTGAAAATGCTATTACTGTTCTGATCATAAATACTAGAATAGACTTGCGTTGAGTTTCTGCAACAATTTAGGTGAGAGAGATAGTAAATACTCCAGGAATTGGCCTTCTACATAAAACATTTATCAACTTAATCATCATACTTAACTTGATACCAAGCTCTGGGGAATTAGTAATAACTTTTTCAATGTTCCTATTCCACATTTTGCTGTCACCTGACCACAATCAAATGGCTTGTCATTTCATCCATATTTAGATTTTCCACAATCTTGGTTTACAAAGGAAACAAGTCTTCCCATCTGCTTCTATACTTCTAACTGCTTCCTTTGATCCTGGTGTCTAGTTTACTTTTTAACCCCTAACTTATATTACTTCTTATTAGTTTAATATCAGCACCAAGCCATCATCCGAGTAAGAACTATTTCTAACCACAATATTTTCAAGTCAAAACATCATTTGATTTAGTTTATATTTACCAATGCAACACAGCTTGACTGTTAGCTCCAAAGAAGAACTTCAAAAAATACGACAAAGTATCAATTTTGTCGGTAGATCATACGTGAGAATTTTATCAATGCATATATAATATTTAAGAGCAAACACCATCTTCAGATACCAAAAGAAGGAAATCACATTAGAATAGCTACAACCTGTAAAGAGACAAAAGTACATAAATTATTGTGTTGGAGATTGAGTATGAATTATCTTGATGAAGCCACAAAATTCTACTCTACTGATATCAGTTCAAGACTAATCCCAAAATTCTAGCTTGCACGACTACTATAACTCTACCCAGATCTACACATAAATCTCACATCTTCATATCCTCTCAAGTCCTATCTGGGCATTTTCCCTTAAGTCCAATAAGCATAACTAGAAGTTCGTCACCCTAATTCACCACTATCCAATTGCCATTCGATAAATAATATCCCAAAATTTTCAAGCACTAACCCCACAAAAATAGAAAGAAGATGCCCATTATTTCTGTCCTTGAGAAAAATAATCAAAATTAGCACTTTACAAATAGACAAAATAATCCTTGCATTTGTAAAACCTACGGTAGAACTAAAAATCAGTAGCAAAACAATACAAAACAAAATAATAGTACTTGAAAATCGAAGAATACATACTGAACTCAGAGAGGAAAAGTAAAGCAATGACGATGGAGGAGGCGAGCGTGATAACGCCACCAGATAGTGTACGGCTGTAGAAATCCTCATTGACTTTCGGATACGCATCCAAATTCCGCACCTTATTATACACTTTATCCATGACCAATTCACACAGACCTAATTTTCTCAATAATATAATTTCTCCAGCCCCAGAATTTCTTTTTTTCCGTTTCTTGATTTACAATTTTTGCGGAACGATTGATGATTTCTGGGGCGAACGCAGGTGGCCGGCAACGGAGAAAGGAGGAGGAGGGTTTGACTGTGAAGGAAGAAGATGTTTCACGCTTGTTTCTTTTCTTCTTCTTTTTATTTATTTTATTTTTCTAAAGGAAAAGAAAAGAAACAACCTTTGGTTTCTACGAAACGTAGGAAGATTTTTATTTTTGTTTTGGTAAGTTTGAAGAACTGGTTTGGAATGTTTGGTTCATTTTTCTTTAGTAAATTGCAATGTGAGACGATGATTTTGCGAAAGCGTCGGGTAATGATATGGATGAATATCAGCAATAGTGTTCAATTAATATCCCTTATCAATCCTTAAAAATGTTATTTTCAAAAAAAAACCCTTAAAAACGTCAATAAATAGTTTCATGGAAAATATTTCAGAAATACTGATATTAATTTTCATACAATATAGATTACATTTTATTATTAAATCTCGAAACATATTTTCATAAATGAGACCAAACATGCACAACTCTTCAGAACTCCGTCTCTAAAGTCCTAAAAGATGTGCCACTAAGAGAACAACATTGGTCTAATGTCAACTAATTGAGATATATTTTACAGGAGGATCGGTTGTGCCACGTCGTGACCGACCGTCGTAACACTGGCAGGTCTTGCTGCAGACATCCCGCGGTTTTTTGGCGGCAAAGAATGAGAGGCCGGAGCTCATTGTCGCCGGCGTAGTCGGCGTAAGCGCTGCGAGTTATCAAAAAAAAAAAAAAAAAAAAAAAAAACTAATTGAGATATATCCCTGTGACTTGAATTAGGACCACAAGGATCATGAAACCTCCTCCATGCCACTAGGAGAATGACAACTTGTTTTAAAAAGTTTTAACTTTCAGTAAATATATATAAATTAGCAAGCAATGTGAAAACCTCAGTTTTGTAAAATTTGAGATAGTATACATGATAATCAATTTTTTGTTACCAATATTATTGTTCACATATAGAAAACAATACTTATACAATTGTTGCGTCCAGTCTGAAGTGAACCCATAAATGATGGCCCATGTAAATTAAGGACCCGACTAAGATAACTTGGCTAATTGTCCAGTGGGCCGACATGACATACATATGAGGTTGGCAACAATGAATGAATGTGAACGTCCAAAACCGTCTTGCCCACATAAGTCCACCCTTCAAGGCTCTTGATTAGGGGGATCATGCATCACCAACCTATCCAGGTGACTTCCTAGCGCAAGATATCCAACTAGAATAAAAGAAATTGTGTGTCTGAAGATAATCCTAATCATCAAAGATGCCAGACATAGTGTGACTTACCTATCAAATCACTGTCATTATGACGCCTGACAATTGATTCCTTAAACGAATGATATTAGTCGTCTTACCCTACCGTCAAATGATTATACATCGAGACTATTGTTACTCTTTACACTTAGGTTAATTCTCCCACCACAAATACCCACATTCAATGCTGAAAAAAGGCTCACCAACTTTGTAATCTGAACATTAAAAACCATTTATTATAAGACCAAATTTCTTCTTGATTATGTTGTTGTCAATTTGAAAGGATTAAGACTTCCAGGTCAACTAAGAATCCCTTTACCCTAGCTTACATTGACTATTAAGCATGGGACAACATCTCCAACCCTTCACCAAGGTAAACCACAAGATAGTTCGGCCCCCATCGCCGCCACCAAGGTAAAGCTGCGGCAGACATGTATGCGTCTTCGACTAATGTTATGGTAGGTCTCATCGACGACAACCAGATCCTCCAGGCAGTGGCGAACGCAGGATTCGGAACTTGGAGGGTGCGAAACCTATTTTGAAGACATATATAATGAATTTTTCTTCAAAATTTTGGGGGTGGCAAATATAATTTTTCATTAGTATAGATATACTTTTAAAATAAATAACAAGTAGAAAAATTAAATTTTGAAAAATTTTGGGGGGACAGTGACCCCCACTTGCCTCTCTAGTTAAAGTCATTCTTTCAAGGGTAAAGATAACAACCATGTTCAACCCTCTAAATCTAATAATAGTTGATCTCTCCCTGAATCAAACTCGCGCAACTCACAATTTGATGGACTATAAATTTGAACCCCTTACCTCCACCCCACAAGAAATTTTAAATCGCTTGTGGTGACCATATAGGCTAAGCCTCCTTTTACCATTTAATACTCTCACTCGTAGATTGTTAACCAACCATACCTGTTCGTTTGACATAACAACGTCAACAATAGTCCTTTAAGAACATATTATAATATGTTTAAAATTAAAAAGAGATCTAATAAATCTTAGTGCTGTCTCGGACATGTAGCGAATCCAGTCCATATCCAATAAAATCTCTAGAGGTTAAGCCCGTGTCTTTAAAATTCCAATTTGTCATCATTTCTAAATTTTACCAAACATATTGTCAATTTAAGAGAATAATTTTATTAAAAATATGTCTTTTTTTTAAAAAAAGGAAAAAAATAAAGAACCCTCACTAGGCGAATAAAACCATATATGAGTGAGGAAATTAGAAATCCCATACTTTAAAGTATTATGGTCCATTCGGAAATAAATATCACTGCCATAAGATTATAACATCACATGTTTACCCATTTCACTGCTATATCATTACTGCATCGTCGGCATCCATTAGCAAATAACCCATTTGGATCTTCGAATGTTGGACACTCCTGGAAAGGTTTGTGTAATTCCAACTAAAGATAATATGTACAAATTATCAAGTTAGAAATGGACATTAGATTTAGGAGACATAAAACATAATTAGGTAAAATATATGGGGTGCCTTAATATGAAACAATACTCAGAGCAGCTCCATGAAATTAACTCAAATGGATATAACCAGCGGATGCAGCCAGTTGACTTGCTTTCAGAATTACAGCCATGGCAACATACCAAAAAAAAAAGGTAAATATGTGAAAATTTAAACCAGAAAGTAAGGTATATGACAACAGAAAGTAAGGTATATGACAACAGAAAATTTGAGATCATATACATGGACATTTTGACTCTGTGAGAAAGCAATATTTTCTCGGAACTATTGCAGTTATCGGTCAGAGTCCTTCTCTATTTCGGAGGCGATTTCTTCACAATTAACCAAATTCTCAACCATTACCGGTGGACTTGCGACAGATCCACGAACCTACTCATGAAATGAGAATATACACTGCCATTAAGAGATCACATTGATTGACATATGAAAGAGAGGGGAAGGACTATTTGCATCAAAAGCTTACCGCGCTAGCTGACTTGAACGGCAATGAGTCATGAGCAGGCATGGGAGATGACTCTGAAGGCCTATGAAATAATAAATGTGCGATCGAGCGGTCTATAGGATTCGTATCTGTTTCTATATCCATGAAACTGTTGCACCCAAAAGGGAAATCATCAGTGAGAACCAGTTAGCATAGAACTAGGGGGTTGGCAATGGGACTGGTATGCCTGGACCCAAGACCCGATCCGCTAAGGTTTTTTAAGGACCCAGACCCAGACCTGATGGGTAGACGGACCCACTAGACCCATTTTATAATTTTAAAAAATATTATATATTTACAAAAAACTATTAAAAGTATATATTTTATAATAAATTTATAATTAAGAAAAAAGGGTCGGGTGTGGTTCTAAAATGAAGAACCCATACCCAAACCCATTTACACTGTAAAACCCCGTCCCAAATGGGTCTATTTGACAGGACTAAAGCATCAATGTTTGCAGCTTAGTCTGGCATAAGAATGATTCTCGAGTCTAGGTTGCTGCATGAAATTAACAAGCTAATGTTGCAACAAAACAAAGCTTTAAGATATCAGGAAAGAGATCTCATACTTGTTTGCTCCTTCAGCCATGAATGCTCCACTAGCATCTCTTTCATCCCCACAACTGCCATTCAGGTTTGCATGGTTATGTCTTTGTTCAGCACTCCGAGCCAGACGGTATAAACTGTCCCTTATGCATATCTTTGTTCTCAAATCCAACTAGTTAAAGAATGTCAACCAAAATTAGTTTCAATATGTTTGAATATTTAACAAGATAGAGGTCTGTTAATTTACAAGAAAGTCTGAAGTTGATGAAACATCGAGATGATTCAATCTGTAACGGGGCAGAGTATAGATCTGGGTTTCTAGCCTATATGATAGCATAAACCAAACGAGCTATCATCCCTTGACCTTTAAAGTTTAACGATCTATGATAATATGCAGCATGACATTACATTTTGCTGCAAACAGTGCACAAAAGTATCTTCCATGCTTTGAGGTATTTGCCCAATTATTTTATGTCTGCATAGCCATTCTCAAACCATGAACTGTCTTCAGGCATTTCAGACAGCCTTTCAACATCTCTTTTTAATCAATTCCCTAAGAAAGTGCTCATTCAGAATTCTTTCAAATTAGCATGCCAGGGAATTCATGTATCAGAACAGCTAAAATTTAGAAACTAGGCCAGTGTCTCTAGGACCTTACCACAACATGGGCGTATTTGTTGCCAACGGCTAAGTGACTAACCATGTAAACTACAAAATTCTAGAGCTGAAACGTTTAGTTGATAATACTAAGGCATAACGTGAAATTTGGTTTGGTCTTGTTGACTTCTTGTACATTTATGCACTCAGACACGAATTATTTTTTCTTGTCCTTCATTGAAATAACTCTAACTGAGCACTTTTGGATAAACATGCAGTTAGATAAGCTTGTAATATACTCGGATGTCAGAGAAAATTTTCACAATATTTAGGAGAAGTTATACCTGTTCCATCACAAGCTGAAGCTGGTGAAAACTAGCTGCTTCCTGTGAAATATCATCCATGCCCGAACTCATTGTTGAGTTTTCTTGTATATGTGAGGAACCTAATTCTGCTGGAATTACAAGGCTGACTCCTTCAGTATCACTATGGTTCTCGGATTTATCTCCAGAATAGTGGACCTGTTTTCCTGTCAAGCCAGGATCAGCTATTGCCGCCTTCACTGTAGCACTTGCATTTTTTGAACTGCCATACACAGATCGACTACCTTGATGATTATGTTGCTTTTCTCTTTTTCCAATCACTGCTGGAGAAGCCACTGGAAATGGCGGGTCATGAGAACTCTCTAGAGATTGCAATCGGTTAGATGCATGTGAAGAATCTCTTGGTGTAGGGGATGTCAAATCATTAGTCTCAGATTTGACACCAGATGGTGTCGGATTTACTGAAGTCAGATCAGACAAAGGACTATTATCTGAATGCACATAAGAAAAGGGAGCTGCATAACTTCATTGGGCAGGTTACTCATATAACTAAAACTACCATTTCGAAGTAATGCTCTTTTCTTTTCCTGATGGACTGGTTCTGTAGCTTAAACTGCTTTTTATGTTCGTTGATCTGCAAAGCACATCAAATACAAATTAAAAAGTGGTTCTGCCGTTTGACAAACTCTCAAAGGCCGTAAATTGTCTATCAAGTCTGACATGCATAAACAGAACACAAACACTCTCCATCAATTTGTGAACGATGGGGGTGATGGCAAGTGGTACCTATTTGATAATGGTGAAAATGACAAATGAAATTCATTTCCCATAGAAATAAAAATAAACAATTTTCTTACTGAGACTTGCTTCCAGCAACATATTTATCTCAGTGGCGAACAGTGTCTCAAACTACTCCGGTAAAAGATTAATGAGTCTCAAATGAGAAAGCAAGGCTCAATATCATAGACATATACTGACCTGTTCTGTAGGGATAAACCTATCTTTGGAATCGGCCATAGCGGGTCCAGTCACAAAAGACATATAAGAATCAGATTTCTCTGAGGTCCAAGAACTGTCTTTCGTCGTGGCACAATCATTCATAGAATTGCTCTTTGGAGAGTCGTGGTTTTGCGAAATATATTCCACCGGATCTAGCTCAGGACATGGAAACTCAAATTCTGACTTCACCATGTCTCCAGAGTCTCCTATATTATCTGCTGATGTAAACCAACCCAACTCATCTTCTTTACTGGCCCCAAGCCCAAATGTTGAATCACAACTCCTGAATGCAGGGCACATTATGAGCAAAAAATATGATAAGAATGAAAAACTCAATGATAAACCAGTTCAGCATTACCTAAACATCCTGTCAACATCTTCAAAGTTTCCTATTTCTGGCCAACCATAATACAAAAAATCACTTGAATTTTTGTCCTCTGTATTCTCAAATAAATCTAGATCATTGCCAGCATGAGTTATGTCACCAAGAGGATCACTGAAAGAGTTGTTATCAACTGTAGTGGTCTTGTCACCAAGAATGGTATCATTTGCACAATATCCATCATTATTTGAGTCTGTTTTATTGCTTTTGATGACATGATGAGATGACGTAGTGTTTTCAGAAGCTATACTTGATGCTTCTTTTTTGAGTTACTATCGGATGACGAAGGAAATACACCACTTGGGGCATGAGACCATGAATCTTTTTCCAACATTGTGTTCCTTCTTTTACTCAGAGATGAAAATCCCTCTTGTTCTTTTCCCTGATCAACATATCCAGCATACGATCTATCTCCAGTACTATTTGAAATACTTGTTACTTCACGGCGATGTTTCTTGTGGCTATCACACAGAATGGAATGGCCATCAGCCCGGTCAGAACTAGGATGGGGAACTATATGATCATCACTCTGACCGAAGTCATCCCAAACAATGTCTTCCAACTGTAACAGCAGTTACAGAATTTTAGCTGTAATACTGCATAGGATACTTCCATAAAATGAGTAAAACAATACTTACACCCAAAAGTTACAGCAAACCAAGAGAACATAAATGTTGTGAGTGAGAGAATCACAAGCCAATTATTCCGATTATGAATTTTAATGTGTAGAAGTATTCTAGGACCATTATAGAACTAGCTGAAATGATGCAATTTAACCAACAGTAAACTTTTAATAATCAGAATAGAAGTGTGAATGCGAATCTTGAAGAGGCAGATTAAATAAGGTATTGCCTAGCCTTTTAGCCATGTTTCCGGATATAGATCATCATTTCATACAAAACAGGTAATTAATGTCTAATTTGTCTGATTATCCTTTAAGGGATTTATATATTATAATAGTATACCACTGGTCACGCATTTGGAGAGATCCAAGAGAGAGTACTGGATTTATACCCTGCTAAGGATTAGCCAACAGCCCAACACATGCAAAATGTTCAAGCCAATGTTAACAAATAGGAGCTGACAAGGGCTTAATAAGCCAGACATACTATTACCCCAGAATGATACAAGGAAAATATTATAAACTCTCCCACTAAAGATCACCTCGTCCTAGTCATGTTTGGTTTATGGTCCATGACTTAATCTACAAGTTTAGAGCCCACTCAATGGGAAGAACTAGCATCACAAAGGCAGCATCAATATCATAATAAGAATTCATGGTCAATTCTTCGATTTCATTTTTATTTATCCAATATTTGGTGTTCAATGTTCATAAAGAAGAAAAACGTATTAGTGTTCATACTCTCTACACATTCAACAGGATGAAAAGGATTTAAAGAATACTATTATGATTCAATTCTATCAGATAGCTCTAAATGCACATTTAGATTAAGACCAAAAACTACAAAACCATACATATGTGTTGTCTCAAATTTATAGTTGTTAAACGAAAATAAATCATATTTCCTCCAAGTATAATTTGCTAAACACTACCTTACGTTTTGAGTCTGCTAAGTTGAAGAGTCAGTGATTCACATTGTTTTGATGTAAATATACTAATTTGGCCCATTAAAAATAAATTGGTATGATAATTTGGAATATATATGTTTCTTGACATATATGCTTAGCTTGGGAGCCAGATATCTAATGTTGATCTGGACATGAGTACACAGTATCAGTACGGATATATTCTCTGAGAGTAACAAACATGCATATCATGTGAAACTGAAGGCAAACTCCACCTGCTGTAACATTTTGTGGAGAACTTTCTGTATCTCCTAAAAAATCAAATGAAGATGATTTTATGGACAGCTCATTTAATAAACATGTAATTTGTGTGTCAGACATATCTTTCAGTGAATTAATGCTTTCAATTTTGTTCAAAATCTTTGCTGATAGGCAGCCAAAACAACCAAAAATAATAACACCACGTATATATTGTGTAATTAAGAGTTCATCCTCTTTCCTTTTAGTTTCTTTACATGATATGTTACCAAAATGACAATTGAAAACATAGAACTTACCTCATCCAAGCACAAGTCTGACATTCCTTCACGTATTCAGCCGGCACTCAAACAGTATGAAGTCTTCTTCATGTTTATGTACAAATCCTTCCTTCACCTCCGTTCACCAAATCGACCAAAGAAACAAGCAAACAAAAAGAATATTAGGAGCCAACAACATAGAAATCACGAGGGGTAAAAATAAAACTCAATCCCTTGCACCATAAAACTCAAATCACGACAAATAAAACTCAACTTTCTCAGAGGATATCGTCAAATCGAATTCAACTGGCTCGAGTAATAGAAAAGGCAAATCAGGTAAAGATTTTCAGATTTTCAACTGAACCAAAAAGATAAATTAAACCAAAGAATGACTAGTTGCCATGAAAAAACTGAGGTTAAGCATACCCTTAAAAGTAATGAATTTATTCACATAAAAAAACATCAAAATTAAAAACAGTTCTCATTTGATGTACCAAGGTTAAGAGGAAAATAATAGAAAATCAATGAAAAAAATAAGTCGTTGATTTTTTTAAAAAAAAAAAACTGTGAAAATAAATAAATATAAATAACAAGAGTTATCTTCACAAAAAAAAAAGTTTTATCTTCAAGTCTGAATCTTTAACCTCTTGATTTCAATTTCAGACCAATCAAACAAATCTCGGATCAACGCACGCATCAAATAAGCTCAAAAACAAGTAAACAACTAAAACCGACAGCTAATACTCTACTAACTGAAGCTCGCCGGATAACTCACCGGAAAACTCAATACTCAGCTAGAAAATCCACAAAACTGACCGGAAACGTAATCTGCAAAAACTTCAGTCCAGCCAATAACCCTACTTCCGATTCTTCGCAGTCCCAAATCTAGGAGGTTCTAGAGACAAAAGAGACAGAGAGAGAAAATAATAGCCTTTTTGCAAAATGAGCTCTGGCAGAGAAAATTTCTTTGTTTTTCTTTTTTTTTTTCTTCGGGAGGAATATTTTAATCGTTAATAATTAAGAAAAAAGAGTCATGGAGGGACCGCCACGTGGCAAGTGGATCAATACAGAGGCGGCCGAGGTGACGGGTGGGTATCATAACTCGTGGACGAGAACGCGGGTCGGGATACGATCTCTTTCTGCGTTCTCATTGGTCCACGTGCATTCCGGGTTTACCCGAATCCGACTGCGCGTTGGATAAACTGGTGGGTATTACGGCGCGTGGTGGGGGCAACCAGGGGTGTCCACGTGGTAATTGGGCTTTGGCAGGTTTTTTGGTTGTTGCTGAGGCCCAAGGGGCAATGGATTAGGATTATTTTATTTTGAACATTTTTGTGATGCTGACTGCTAAAAAACATTTAGTCAATATCTTTTTTTTTTTTGTTTTAAGAAATTGAAGAATTGTCTGGACTGCATATATTTTTCACCTAAGAAAAGAAATTGACATAAAAACATATGGCTATCATTCTTTTAAACACCGTACCAATGATCAAACCAATCAATCCACTAGTAAGTGATTCAACTAGTCAAGTCGGTTTAATCGCCGATTTTATTGATTTTAATTATACTATATTGTAATTATTTGATTGATTGTCTATGCATATATTATAGAGGTTTGTCCATATTTAGAATATTTTGATTGATTAGAATTCTTTTTTGAATTAGTTCAAATATAAATAATGAGGTAATTTTAATTTGTCCCCCAAATTATGCGATTTTTTTTACTTTGCCTACTTAACCTTGAATTGTTCTACTTTACCTCCTGAAATTTGCAATTGTTATACTTAGCCCTTAATTTTCAAATTTACCCCTTAACTTTTATGATTATTTTATTTTGTGTTATCTAAAAAGGGTATCGTAGCCTAGTTTTGTTGAGGAAATTTATTATTATTATATATTAACTAAAAATGAGGAGATTTTGAGATAGAATTGATCAAAATAATTGTTCGAGATGTTATAGCTATAGACAATCCACTAACAATGATAGGTAAATTTAGAAAATATTAGCGACATGCAATAATTTGCAACGTCCAGGGAGTAAAATAGAACAATTAAAAGTTAAGTGGGCAAAGTAAAAAAACACGTATAGCTTGGGGGGCAAATTAAAATTACCTCATAAATAATTGATTTGAATCATAAATAAATATTGGATAAATGATTTGAATTCTTGTTTGATTTCAATTATGACATAAGTATGTTAAATATATTAAATATTAAGTTTATAATTTCAATTTTCACAAGAAAGAGGTTGAAAAAAATAAAAAATAGCCAAATCCGGTTTAATTGATTTTGAACCGGTTTTGACCGTACAACCGAAAAATAGTATTTAGGGTCTTACCATAACGGTTCAATCACTTGTATTCGATATAACCAGTTCAACCAGCCGGTACAATTCGATATTTAAAACAGTGGTGGCTAGTATATGTGCATGGTATATGCTATTTCCGTGCAACATAATTAAAGACGGATTCAATGGAGGCTGGTAGTGAGCAGTGAGCTAGCAAATGAGCTGGTCCGGGCCAGCGCTTGCGCTGTCTCTACCGACAAAAAAGAAGAATCGGGCTAAGTCGAGTTGACTCAAAATTCTATCGGAATGCTATTTCTGGAGCCCAGCATGATCTATGCTTTGAAAATACACGTAAAACGATTGGGCCAGACCATTTTAGTGGGCCTATGAAATTGCAAGTCGACATTTTCATCAGGTCAAGCTGGTTTTGACACTAGAGCAGTCGTCCCTCAATTCCATAATACATTTTAAAGAAGTATAAATCTCATATTTAAAGTTGCTAAATTATAAAAAAAAATCCATAAAAATGAATTTTCTATTATTTTTAGAAAATTAAATAAAATCATTCTCACTCCTCCAATTTAAAATTTCTCGTGTATATGATTTTGTTTGGTGAGTTGAGACTTGAGAGTGGTGGGAGGAGGGAAGGTGTGGGTGGGCCACTATTACCGTAAATGTAAATCCAAATTATGATAAATTAAGAGTCATTTGCATGTGCCCATAACCATAAAAGCAAAATGAACAGGAAATTTCACGCGATACGTTTTACCAATAATAGATGTTTGGATAGAGTTTTATACATCTACACGTAATCCAGCAATTATTAGTCAATTTGACCGACGAATTAAACAAAATATACCATACTTATATGCGTGATTCATTTATAAAATGGTTAATGTAGGGACAATAAGGTCAAAATGGTCATTTCAATATAAGAAACAGAGCACCTATGTAATCTCACAACTTCAACATGTGGTATTTAACCAAGGCCGTTACGAACAATGGAGTAGCCAGACCACAAATGTAAGTCGTAATTTAAAACAACTTTTTTTTTTTTGTAATTAGACTAAATCTCAAGCGTGTTTTTTGTGATTAGCCCCTAAACACTTGAAACCATACAAATGCATCAAGATTTCAAATCAATTCGATCCAAACTAGGCAAAAATATAATCGAACGATCGATGAATTGACCAAAGAACCCCTAGGTGAACAGTCCATGTACAAACAGTGTGCACCAAGAATGTTGCATTTCTCAACAAATGCTGAAAAAGCAACAACATAAATCAAGTACCATCCAAATTGCATTGAAACAACAATGCAGCAGCAAGATTCGATTCTGCCTATATACACGCTGTACAGTCAGTCGTACGGTCAAGAACCAACGAGCAACGAGATTAAAGTTAACCCAAAAGTACGTAATTAACAACAAAAAAAACAACACTACAGTTGCAAATTTCAAGCAACTAGAAGCACAGTTTGCCTTTTTTTACACTCTTCATGGGAAGCAAAAAAACATTCGTGACCATAATCGACAAAAGCTGGTCACTGGCAAAAGCAAGAACCGATGGACGACTAGTTTTCATATATAGAGCTGAAGGGCCAAATGGAGTCAGCTTGAGAACAACAACAAATTCCTCAGAAGGAAGAAAAGATTGTACATACAATCACCTCTTCAAAAGCTTGTGAGAGAAAATGTTCTTCGTATAGGGACTATTGCGTGAGATTGCCTTGCAGGATTCAATTGCATCGACCAAAGAATTATGGAGGCGACGACCCTGGTTTCAATAAGCATGTGTAAATGACTTTGGTCCAGAATATCAAACTTTCTGTGCTTACGTTATGCAAAACGATGCTAAGTTAATGCATAATTTGACTATAGACTAGCAGTTGCAATCATTAGCCAGGGTAATTAGCAACTGTTGAAGGGATAATTACAAAAAGTACCCTTGAGGTTTGACCAAATTACAAGAAAATGCAGGTAACTTTCAAAATTACAACAAATACTCCTGAAGTTTTATTTTGTCTAATTTGCCCCCTTCACGAGTATAACGAGAACAACAGAACACTTTCTGAGAAATAAAATTGTAGTCATTTCATGTTTTAGTTATTATTAAGGGTAAATTACAAAACTCCCTTGAAGTTTTGCTTAATTACAAAAAAAAAAACCCAATTACCTTTCAAGATTACAAATACCCTCTTAAGGTATTAGAAAAATCCCCTTGAGGTTTGTATTTACTCAAGGAATACCCCTTCTTGAGAGTGTAATTTGTTAAATAGAAACAAATATCAAGGGGGTATTTATAATTTTAAAAGATAATTGGGTTTTTGTAATTAGACTGAAACTCAAGGGTATCTTTTTGTAATTAACCCTATTGTTAGTTTTCTTCTCTGGCCGGGGAAGGGGGGGGGGGGTGTTGTAGGGTACCTCAGTAAGACGAAGAGCTTTTTGAACAACATAATTTCCATGTGGGTCCTGGAGCAGCTGATCAAAGTACGGGGCGGAGATCAATTCGTGGATGATTTTTGACCGCGTTTCGTCATTGCATACCAGAAGACACTTTTCGACAACATGGCTACTACACTTCTGTCTGGATAGATGCACATAGTTACCCTCAAACTGAGAAGTCACCTTGGATATGGCAGATGGGATTTTAGGATCCAAAATAACCTGAACAACATAATTTCTGCATGCAAAAATGAATCAACCTTAGGGACAGTATATTATGAATTCAACCTTAAGGACAAATATCAACTAGAATTTGACAAAGATTATATATATACATAAAAGATAAGGACTCTTTTTGCATGAAATATGAGATACATTTACTTCAGCATGTTATATTCAACAAGATTTATGAGCTTGTGAATGAAGAGCACAAATCAATGAGGAAGATTAACACAGAAAACTAAAGTCTGGTTTTATTAGTTTGTAAAACAATTGACAAATTATGAGTTTCAAATAGAGAGAAAATCGATCTCTTAGCAAACACAGTATACCCGTACGCATCTTGAGCAAGCAGAAGTCCATTGGCTGAAATCTCTTCAACCAGCTTTTCCTGAAGCTCTCCAGTAGCATGGCTGATGCAGCGCTGCAGAACACAGCAACCGTGTTGGTGCGTTGCAATATCAACGCAGTACTTTGCAGCAGAAACGAAAATGAACTGCAAATGCGATACATATAGCAAATTAAGAGATGAACAGGTTCGAGTAAAACAAGAATGTGATACGGAAAAAGCATGTGCGACTATTTTCCCATTGGTTGGCTAATTGAATGTTGCTTTTATATCTACATTAATCATGTGGTTCTTGAGAACCAGTGCTCAAAGTAAGTGACAATATTTTATTTATGATAAATCATTGTGCTAAGATGCTTTTAAGTATGGCCGGAATCTCTTTTTAACATATTACAGCAAACAATTGAACTTTGATCCTTTTCGGACCAGACATGACTGATGCCGCAGTCCTTCTGAAGTTCAATTTGTACAGGAGACAGTAGATATCAGGGATAATTACAAAAAGGAAAAAAAAAATACCTAAGGTTTGGGCTAATTATAAAAGAAAATCCAGAGATGTTTCAATATTACAATAAACCCCCTCGAGTTTTATTTTGTCTAAAATTTAAGGGGTAACTGTAATATTTCTATAAATGTTGGGGGAGTTTTTGAAATGTTTTTTGCTTATGAAGTGGGAAAATGTAAGATGGAATCAAACCCCAAGGGTTTTTTCACAATTTCCAAACAACGCTGGATTTTTTTGTAATTAGACCGAACCTCAGTTTTTTTTTTTTTTTTTTTTGGGGGTAATTATCCCTGGATATTATTATCCCAACTGCACAAGGACCTGACAGTTTTCTGTAAGGTAGAACAACTGGCTCCTTTATCAATGCTGGACATGAAGAATGTAGCATAATGCATATGGAGTTCCAGTTCAAGGTTCCCTTTTCTGTTGCAAATCAAAATTGAGCCATTGCTGTAAAAAGCTCAAAATTCACAAACTTGAACCTTTGTTCTTGTTACGGAGTCGAATTAGCTTTCAAATAATGGGACCGTGAGCATTTATATCATTCATTCTTTGGCTTATGATCACTGGAAGTGGAAACATCAGCAAGGGGAGAGAACTTGTAGCTTTTTTTTAGGACCATACCTCTTCCGAACGCCTTAAAAACCATATAAAGAGCTAGGACTGTTCATTGTAAACACTAGATAATACAGTCAACTTCGAAAATGAAGAAACCTAAACTCCTCTCAGTGAAATAACCTCATTGGGAAGATGATGCCCAGTGATGGACAAGAAATCCTATAATGGCAATTCATGTAGAGGAAGGTAAAGCACAACTAATCCTTTTCGGATTCCAAGTTGCAAGGAGATTTGACAGGGAATTATATGAAAACTCTTCAAGATGTGAAGATTTCCAAGGGACGATTCAAGAAGAAAATATGTCGATTGGCAAATTCAGTAACTCTAAATTTCTAAGGCAGTAGTTATCAAGCTCCAACCACTATTGTGAA
Organism: Rehmannia glutinosa; assembly: GCA_016081115.2. Lineage (NCBI taxonomy): Eukaryota > Viridiplantae > Streptophyta > Magnoliopsida > Lamiales > Orobanchaceae > Rehmannia > Rehmannia glutinosa. The sequence goes on from JABTTQ020001102.1 coordinate 653,092, forward strand.
CACTTAACATAGTGTCCGGCTAACAAACATTTTAGAATAGCAGCTAGACAATTTTTCCAGAAATGTAAGGCAAAAAAACGAAATACACCAAAAAACCAGCAGAATGCTTTGTGCAGTAGCTTTGAACTTAGAGGTCAGCTTATTTATTATAATATGAACAAGCATAAGTACGTCTAAATGATTAAGCCCACGAGATGAAGATAATGATACACCATGTAAGCATTAGGAAAAAACTAGATGCAACCCTGTTGAGAGCAATAATATCCTCGATGATGCAGTCCTGCTGAGAGTGATAAGTGGCGGGAAAGGCATATAATTTCAAATGAGTCAAGGAACACGCTAAGATCACTGCTGCAGACCAAGATTGGCAGAATAGTTGTAATTGACTTTGTGGCTCTGTAAAAAAGAAAGAAAAAAGATGCATGCATGCTCTAGAAGACTAGTAATGTCAGGGGCGGAGCTAGACCGAAAATATTGGAGGGGCTGGAAATTTTTGGGGACCTAAATCAATAAAAAATAAATATTTAGTACTAAAAATTAATATTTTAAAATAAAATATACATATAAATATGGAGATTTCAAAATTTTTGGGGGGGCTAAATCAATAAAAAAACATATTTAATACTAAAAATTAATATTTTAAAATAAAATCTACATATAAATATGAAAATTTCAAAAAATTTGGGGGGGCTAAAGCCCCCCCATCTATGCCTTAGAATACGCCCCTGAGTAATGTCATCTCTTATAGTATCAACCATTTGAATGATTTCTACAAAGTTTCAGAAACCATTTTTAAATTGCAAAAACTTGTTTAAATATATAATACAAAGTGCTCTATTAGTCAAATAGAATCATATATGAAAGCAGATAAAACTTTATGTTGCACATCATTTTCACAACCAAATCAGTAATATTTAAAAGTCAATTGTAAGTAGATTTGAAAAATGTATGACAAAGAGGGAGAGGTAGAGAGAATTGATTACCATTTAACAACAAAAAGATTAGCAACATCAACCATAGACATTTCTTGCATTTGAGAAGATAACAGAAAGTGACAGCTAAAACCAAATTTCAGACGCAAGTTGATCACAAAGCAAGATTCTATTCCTATTGCTCAATTGTACATAAGTTTGAATCATCATAATAGTTTAACTGAGTTAAAAACTATTCATAAAAAAAATTACTAAATGATTGGTACTTCTGAAGTGACAGAGAAAATTGCAATACAAGCAATAGGAGAAACCAATGGGGATAATTACATCACCAAAAACCTTATAGCTCAACAAAGACTTACAAGAGGATTAATTACCTTACTATCTTCTGTGGTAAAGCATTGCAAGCACCGCTGAATAACGTGATTACCGTTTAAGTCTTTAATGAGGGCAAGAAAACCAGGTTCAAGGGCTGAAATAACACGCGATATCTGCTGCCTGGTTTTAAGTGTCTCGATCAACTTCTGCACCACCCGAGTGCTGATCCAAAAAAAAAGAACAAAATGTCAAACAACCTGCATCGAAATAAGGCAAAACAAAATACGGCGAACATACCCATGCGTGTTCAGAGAAATCCTAACAAGCTCCCCTGGCTCCTCAGTCACCCTCAACAATACGTGCATTCTCTGCTCTTCGTTGCACACTTCCAACAATTTTTGCATCAGATAATTTCCAAACGGATTCATCATAAGCTCAACCACGTGATTAATTATCTCATTGAGTATGATCTGCACATCTTGAGAAGTTCCTTCATCAAACATTCTTTGCAAGAATCTGCAACCGTTTTGGTCCTTCGCGATGTGATATATGTAGCCTTGAACTTCCGCAAGGGAGCTATACTTTGACGGCAGGGAGAAAGGCAAAAACATCTTCGGAATCTTTTGTTGAGGAGGCTTCGTATTTTGTCCCCTCAAACGCGGGTGTCCTCTATTCATTCCGTAATTAATCCTTTCACCGTGAATGATCAAACTATCCTCCCTCGTAAAAGCTTCAATACTCCCTTGAGCCACACTAATAGGTACTTTATTTCTTCCATTAGGAATTGATGGCTGATACTGAAGTAAAGTCTCTTCATTATAATGAGGCGTCAAATTCGCCATTTGAACCACATTAGGCATACAAAATGCATCTCTAGCTTCGACAAAATTCATCCCATTTCGTGAAGAGTAGGAATAAGTACCACCAACTGATGGCCTATTTAAAGTGGAGGGCACATCAGATACCATAAATCCCATTGGGAAATTGTTGTTCGCATTAGTTCTATAAAATTGAGGACTCGATGTGGAGTTATTGAAATCCAACCAGGGATAAAGTCCGTTTGTTCGACTAGACGAATAGTGCGATCCTGATAAATTCGCAATCCTATGATCATGCTGCATTTCCACCAATGAAGGAATTGGCTCCCCCTTAAAATCTCTAGGAACAGAGTGATTAAAATTTCTACAATCTGAAAAACCCTTCCTATAATTATCAGATGGCCCATATTTCTCAAGATTTATCAGAGTAGCCCCATTTGGAGATCGATTACAGGATTGGACACCATTTCTAAACTCTGGAACATACTCTTGCTCATCACTAATGTACATTTTACTAAAATTTCTAGATAAATTAAAATCATCGGAAAAATTGTTCTCATTATCTTTCTTGAAATCCAACCAAAATCCATTACCAGGAATCAAGTGGCCATTGAGCACTTCAAATTGCGGAGGATATGGCGATCCAATGTCCGAGAGTGGAAGGCCACCACCGGAGACCAAATTTGAGGATGAGCCGTCAGATTGTAAACAAAACCCACTCACAGGGAAAGATGCGCAAGCGTAGTTATGCTTCAAGAGTTCATCATCATACATGCCATGAATATGGTGTTCACCATGGCCATAGCCATGGCAATGACCATGACCATCATAACCATTCACTTTGCGAGACACACATGATGCATGACCATAACCATGATCAACGAGATTAGTGTGCTGATGATGGGCATCGACGAGTGTGGGATGGTGATTTAATGATGATGTTGCATGGGATCTCACCCAGTAACATTTCAAGCTCAACATCATCTTTCATGTTTTCTACACTCTTCTTCTCAATCTTCACTCGCTCAAACATTAAAAAAAACACAAACAAACAAACAACAGAAGATGAAACGGAAACAGAAAACCAGGAAATACAACACCCAACCAAGATTCCCAAAAAAAAATTACTATAATCAAAATACCAACATCAAAGAAACGATCAAGCAACGAAAACCCATGAGAGATTACCGATTTTTAGCATCTGGGTTGGTCTCAGAAAACCAAAAGTCCTAATGATAAATATGGGAAAGTGGGGTCTTAGGACGGTGAAATTTCAAAAGCATTTCATTTTGTTTTCGTTTCAAAAACCCAAAAAATAAAAAAGATATCCTTTTCTTTTCAATTTTTTTTCATTTTTAGCTCATCTGGGTTTTGGGTTTTTTTTTTTAATTTTTCGGAAAAGAGTTGGTGAAGCATGCAAAGATGAATGGATTGCATATATGGTTTTTTACATACATGTACTGTGTATAATACACACACACAAACACACACTCTGGTACAGTCTCACGCCATTAAAGCTGAAGAAAAGGAACAGCCTCCCTCTATTTCTCTCTCCTCTTTCTCTCTCTCTCTAATTCTTGCTCTACATACAAAGGTTTATATATATATAGAAACAGATTTTTTTGGATTGAAAAAAATAAATTGTGAAAAATATATTGAGCTGGCGGCACTCGCAGTCTGTGACACTGTTTTCATCAAACGTTGTACATGATAAATTGGAACAAAATTAAATGATGTTTTATAATTTAAAAATTAATTTAGGTGCATGTGTTTATAATAATAATGAAATATAATGATGAGATGAAAACATAATTAAATCCCAAAAAGCGTATAGAACACGTTAAAATTGTTGTCAGGTGTCACACCCCATCATTTTACCCTAACTTCTTTTTTCAAATTTTCAATTTTATTAAGTTTTTTCTTATTATAAAATAATAATTAACATATTTATAATTGTAAAGTTTAGCGTTCAACATACCTAACAAACTCTCCCATATTTCTCGGTGTGAGATCTTAATGGGATTTGAAGATTATTTCAAAAAGACTAACAATACCCTCCTATAAATTTGGGATTTGAAGATTATTTCAAAAAGACTAACAATACCCTCCTATAAATTTGAACCTCATTAATACCAATAAATTTGGGATGGGGTATTGATATCATTATTAAAAATCTATAAATTTTCTTTGACCATTTCTTTTAGTACATAGTACTATCTAACCTTTTTTTTGGAAGGGTTTTGAATATAGTGATATAAATTTGTAAATAATTTAAAAAGTAAAATTAAAAACAATAGTTTTTAACATTTTTTATTATTTTAACCTTAAGTGGTGATGAAGGATTTTGATTTTCGTTCCATCCACTCTCAGGATATGTAACTAGAAAAAAAGAAAAAAAAACTTTCCATAAGGATATACTCTCTGTTGTGAAAATTCTCTCGCCTAACCCGATTGGTAAAAGTCCCCCGTCAGGTCTTTAGTCTCTTTTTATCCGCCTATATTTTTTTTGATTAGGTCCATTTAATCCTGTCTAGGTCCCGTCTAACCCCACCGAAGCTCTACTTAGGCACTAGCTCAGTCTGTCGTCTGACTAGGGCCTACCATTTTCTACAACATTGTATATACTTGGTCCTGCTATAGAAACATGGACTTTTGTCCCCCAAGATAAACGCTACATACAAGATTAATAATTATTTGAGAGATTTTCTAAAAAAAAAAATTTATTTGAGAGATTATGTAGTAGGGTGAGAAAAATAAACAAATGAATAAATTATTTTGGATGTAGAAAATCGAATGAGGGGGGTATTATTTATACATTGATGGGTGCCCATTAGTACAAGGCCATGTCCCTTCGTTTATTCAAATATGATTATTATTTATATCAAATAGACGCCTTTTAAGCCAAAAAAAAATATCACCAAGACATATTCAAGTTTGTAAGTTTCTTCATCAAATTGTGTACATCCATTCAAACTTGGGGAGTTTTTCATACTATTCCAATTACCCCTTTTATTCCAACATTAATATTATTGAACCATTTGTTATAAAGTGTACTTAAATTATATTTATATGTATATATATTGTTTTGTGAAATGATTATGATATATGAATTTCTATAACAATAATATATGTGCGTATTTGATTGTAGACATGAATATTTTATTACGTTGATAATACTACAGTTAAACTTCTATAAATTAATAACATTGGGGCTGCCAATATTTATTAATTTAGCGGGATATTAAATTAGCGAATTAATAATTTTGCTTGTTGTTCCCAAATCGGGACCGACCAAAAGTATTATTTAAGTGAGGTTATTAGTTAATCGAGTATTAAATTATCGAGGTTATATTGTATTACTTAAAAACTTGTCATCTAATTATCATGTCTGTAGAAACTAATGTTCTAAAAAGCGTTATGCGCTACTTGGACGGCAGACTGGAGCCTAGCGCCTAAGCGGAGTTAGACGGGATCTAATTGTAAGAATAATGTAGCCAAACAAAGGGACCTACCACTAAGCGGAGACTATTAGGGGCTGAAGGGGTTTTAGAACAGTACTAGAAACACTAAAGGGGAGAAATTAAAGACATAATTGCTTGATTGTGGAATAAGTTATGGAATCAGGTTTAGTGGACAATATATATGTGTGTTTTACAAATATAAATGAAAACCAACCATAGTTTATGTGAATTATAATTGATTATTCCACAAGTTTTTTAATATTTTATTTTTTCAGTGAAATAAACCAATTATAAGGTGAAATCAAGACTTCATGGACCATATTGTGTCACAATCAAAGTCATTATCAATATGGCATTATGGTTTTGCCAGGTCATGCAGAGCCCAAAAATGGTTTGGTGCTAAAGCGCTTTGTACATGTAAAAACCATACATATTATGCTTTTATGTCTATTTTACTAACTTATTTGCTATCTATTTTTGGATATAAAAGTGGTTTTGAAAGAAAAGGGTTTGTTCACTATGTCAAGGGGAATCCTATTCCATTGTTTAACATTTCAAGACAAAATTATGTTATAGGGTTATTAAAAACACAATAATACAACTATCAAATTACTGCTTTATATTAATTATTAAGTGATGATTTACCCAAAATGCATTTTATTCATTTTCATTATATGTGTTTATAAAACAATAATCAAACAAAATTAAGTTCGATGTGATGTTCGAACTCGATTAGTGAAAATATGTACGGAAGAACATCGATTTACTTGAGCTCCTTTCATATTCCACTGAGTTAAATCTATTTCAAACTCAATTCGATTAACTTTCAAATTGAATTTAAATATGATTCAGTAAACTCGATAAAAAGTAAATAAATTTGAACAATAACGTACATAATTCTACTTCATAAGTTTTTGAACGTTGTTGAATGAAAGGGAATTGAAAAAGGTTATGCGAAGAGGTAGGGACTAAAAATAGAATATTTGGTAATAATTAAATTAAAATTTATATATTTATTAAGATAAAATAGAATTTCCGTATGTATTGTATCATGTATGTATATTAGGCATATATTTGTTCATTCTGTAAAAACAATTCTGCCACTCAAATAGGTGTTTTACTTTTGACTTTTGAACAATTCTTTTGGGTTGATTAGCAGCATTAATCGGATATCACCATTTGACCAACAACTTATTTTTTGAATATGTTAGCGAATATCCATAGTAAGTGTAATTATTGAGTAAAATAACAATAGAAATATTACAATAATTGTTTATTTTTTATTATTTATTATACGAAATTGAACACTTCACTAATTTGAACAAAACACACATATATTTATAAATATATTTTTTTGTTCAACTCCTAAATTTAATTATGATGATTCAAATTATTTATTTATTTTGCTTTGTCATGTATCGTCAAGTAACGACTCATCTGATCTTTCGAATAAAGTCTTGCATATTAGATAAACTTATTAACTCGAAGAAAATCACTTATTTAGAACAAATAAAAGTCATCTATTGGGATAAATAAAAGTCACATATTGGAACAAATTTCTTGACACTAAAAGCAATAAAAATTACATAATAAGTTATTTGCAATGAAGGTAAGTCATAAAACATTGTAATATATTTTTATCAACCACTAATGTGCAAAAAGTAATTTAATTGGTTTCCGTAAAAAAAGGTATTTAATTGGTCAAATCAAAGCCCCAAAAAAATTGGGCTTTGATTGCATCTTTCTTTTAGTGTCCGAATATCGTGTTTTTTAATATCACAAATTCTATAATATATAGGGTAAAATACAATAGAGATAATTACATTACTCCCCAAACTATACACATTTTTAGAAGTTACCACCTAAATTTTCCCAAGTCGTACTTTACCCCCGAGCTTCATGATTTTTGCACAGTGTCATATATTGGTCACGACCTGCGGAATATTCCCAAAATATTCCGGCAAGTGAGGGCAAAATCGTCATTGTCTCAATTTTTTTAAAAAAGTTGTTATATTTTGCCACCTCAACTTTGTTTGACTTGCCCTTTATCCCCCTAAACTTTATTCTATATCTTATTTTTTCTAATTTTTTATCCACAAAAAATAGATAAATACTTTGGTTAAGTATATTATCAATAAAATTATACTATAAATTCTTTATTTTAAACTTTTTTGTAAAACCTTAGTTTATTTTTCTTTTATTGTGTTATTTTTTACATTATAATTAAAAATATAAAATATCTTTTTCAATTTCTAGGTAAATAAAATTATAACTTTTGAGTTGCATCTAGTTCAGTAGGTGCCCTGATAGTCGTGAAAGTCAAGCTGCTTCCTTCTCTCCTTGCAGTCGTATTTTCACCGAAGTCAATTTGAATATAATACGATGCATTTAACTTTATTTTGTAAGTAAAATTACTAAAAGATACAAGTATTACAAATTTAATGATTTGATTATTTTTACATTTAAGTATTGAATAAGATTTGTTAAAGTAAATTAATTTTCATATTTTTAATTATAAAATTATAAAATTAAATTGACGAAAGGAATATTTCTTCAAGAAATTTAAAGATAATACATTATAAAACATTATCATTGATAATTAATTTACTTTATACAAATCTTATACAATACTTAAATGTAAAAATTATCAAATGCATTAAATTTGTAATACTTTTATATTTTAATAATTTTACTTACAAAAGAAAGTTAAATGCATCGTATTATGCAAATTGCCTTTGGTGAATATTTATAATTCTATTCACCTGGAAAATGAAAATGATAATTTATATTTTTAATAAACTATGATTTTATAAGAAAAATAAAATGAAGAATTTATAGTGTAACTTTGTTGATAATATATTTAACCAAAGTAATTATTTATTTTTTGTGGATAAAAATTAGAAAAAAATATAAAATACATGTACAAATATATAACTGTTTTGAATTTTTTTTAAATTTTATGTGGCGAAGTGAAATAATGCAAAATTTAGGGGGTAAAGTACAAATCAAACATAGTTCATGATGCAAAATGTAACAACATTTTAAAAAATTTGAGACAATGATAATTTTACCCTCATGTTCCGCCGACGGTGGCCAATTTATGGTACCGTGCAAAAATTCATGGAGTTCAGGGGGTAAAATGAGACTCGGAAAAGTTTAGGTGGTAAACTCCAAAAGCGCATATAGTTTGGGGGGTAAACTGTAATTATCTCAATACAATGACATCCCTTGAACTTGGCTACGTCTCATTTATCCCCATTAACTTGTCAATGTAACACTTATCCCTCAATTAAAGTATAGTTTAATGTTTGGACAAAGTTACCCTTAATAAGTAATAACAATTATTTTTAGCTAGTTTTAATAATTGTATCTCAATTTTTATTTTACGTACTTTATTTAATTTACTTTTTATGACAAGACAATTTGTAACTTAACAAGTTGAAAAAAAAAATTATTAATAGATGAGTATAACAACTTAAAAAATATTGAATGTAGTAGTATTTTGATTATTGGAGTTCAATGTAAAATTAACTTTCAATTTTTAAACTCTTTCAAATAATACGAATAAATATATTTTTGTAAATTGAATATACATATATATTTTTAATTTTAATTATTGATAGTTTATATTTTTATTATAATGATATATGTAATGGCTTAGTAACAGAGGAGAATTAATAAAAATTTTCTTTGATAATAGTTAAATATTTTGAACAATCTTCGCTCAAATTTAGTGTCTAAAATATTTTGAAAGAACTAATTGGATGTGCTTTTAATAATAATATTGATTATTTATTAAAGATTGGAATTTATTAATGCTATGTTTTGGACTAGTAATTATATTAAATAAACAAGAAATAAATAAAGAAGTGTAATAACTAAATTAGGTTATAAAAATACATTTATTCATATTTTTTATAATATATTGATTGAAAGTTTATTAAATTAAATAGTTAATATTTTATTTTTTATTCATTTTTATATTTAAATTTTTTGTGTATTTATTGTACATCGATTTAGTTTTTTAAAGTTTAAATTATTTAATGTACATTTGAAAAATACCACGAGCTTGTAGCTCAAGGGTATCGTTCATCATTTGTAAGGGCATTGATCAAGTTCGAACCATGTATCTTTCAGATTATTTGAAATTTATCCCTCTCTCCAACCACTGCTCCCAACTTATTAAAAAATGTACAATTAAAAAATACAACCTTTTTTGAAGTTAATAAGAATGTAAATCAGATTGGGTACAAAATGTTCAAATATTACTAACAAAATATGTATATTTTTTATTAAGGGTAATTTTGTCCATATATATTTTAATTTGATTGAGGGGGTCATGAAACATAGGGTCAAGTTCATGGAGTGTTTTTGTATTTTACCCTGATATATATACACAATCTTTACATCAATCGATATATCATTTTGAGATCAATTTTGTGCTTCAGTGGTAGAAACTTATGATGTTAGACGCGATTGACCTGAGTTCGATCACATATGGATGTGTCTCTCTCTTCCTAGGGCTCCTACTATCCTCCGTTGTACTCACAAAAAAAAGAAAAAGAAAAAACTTATATAGCCCTCCTAAAAAAATTATATAGCCATTTGTCAAATTGGAAAATACCATTTGAAGATATAACTATCTATTTGTTTGCTTTTATTTTCCTTGTTTCGAAAATCAAGAGAAAGCTATGATATATTTGAGGAAATCAATACCCACAAGTGAATTATAGCTTTAAGCTAAAAAAAAAAAAAGAACCAGGCTCCAGCAAGAAAGATTGGTCACCCAATTATATTCATCAGATTGATAAAGTCATTGATTAAAATTTAAAACATATAAATGAAATTTAGAGATTAAAAAGATTGAATAAAAATTGGGGGTGTATAGGTCATGAGTCATGACCCAATGAAGCAACTATGATAATTTCAAGCATGTATTCCTTTATAAGGGCAAACAAATTATGGCTGAAATTCTAAATAGTATTCACACCATCAAATTCATTTTCACCATTGACAAATTGGGAGGCTCGTGAATGTCAGCTTCTATTCATTTCTTTTTTTCAATATTCTTTTCCAATTTTTTTAAATAAATAAATAAATAAAGCTAATAATTTACAATGCATTAAATAATATATATATATATATATATGTATGTATTTTCAATACAATGGGATAGTAGGGGAGGAGACACACAATCGTATGAGATCGAACCCGGGTCAATCGTCCGGACAACACACGTCTCTACTACTGGAGCACAAGTCTCTAATAATAACACACAAAAACTCATGTCAGACGGTCTAATGGGCCAAATTTCGTTAGACGGATCCCAAAAATCGACCTGGTAACGTTTTTATTTTATTAGTGGGAACCGGTATTAGTAGTAATTACGAGCAGTTTTAACAATCCTTTAAGAAATATTAGTATGTAATTCATTTAAAAGTATTAGTTTTTGTAATGTTGGACATTGATATAATATCATGAGAATCTTGAAAAGTATTATCGTAGTAGTTCACTTGAAAATATTTAAAACCGATTGACTTGTATTTTGCATGTAATTTGGGCTTAATATTGGCTAGAAATACTAGAATGTGTTAATATGCATGTATTATATGAGTAAATGGGGTTTTATTCCTGTTTTGTGGAAAAGGATTACGCTTTGCTCGTTTTGTAGGAATTTATCTATAATTGTAGCATTTTGGCAACAATTCGGGCATTGCAACCGCCAATACTTGACATGTTAGACGAAGTTTGGAGGCGAATCAAAACCCCCCTAAAAAGTATTAGTTTTTTTTTCTCATTAAAAGTATTACAGGTCCCCAGTGAAACGTATTAGTAGCTCCTCTAAAAATATTAGTTTTTCCCACAAAGGTTTTGAGTAATTTCGGTGAAAAAGTATTAGTGTTCCTAATAAAAAGTATTAGTATTACAACTGAAAAATATTAGTAGGTCATCTAAAAAGTATTAATATACAATTGGGTCACTGGATCACTGGGTCTGCGGGCAAATAGATCCATCAAGTTGTATTCGTCTAACCATTAAACTATCTGGCATGAGACTACCTCATAATAATATAATATTTTTGTTCAAAACTTTATTTTACTAAGATGGATGTTTAGGTGAATTTATATGGGCTTGTATGGATGTATTTCCAAGTCCATTCCAGTTTCTAGTGTTGGAAAATGAATTTTCAAACTTTATTGATTTTCGTGTGAAAATTGAGAATATGTTTGGTTTGTTGTCTGAATTTCTATTTGAAAATGAGAATATGTTTGGTTATAGTTTTTCAAATGTATTTTTAAAATGTCTTGTAGGAGATCTCATTGCAATGTTAGGTGAAGTTTTATCAAAAGAGCCTAGAGCTTCCCAAAATAGAATATTAGAATTTTATAGACTCTTTCAGAAAAAATAAGAGTTCCTAAAAATTAATTTTAAGATCTTAATAACTCCTTTAATTTTAATAATATAATTACAAAAATCTCAATATTAACATGTTAAATGCTCCATAATACTATTTTATCCAAATAACTCAGTAACTTATTTTTAAAATATGAAATAATATCTTATAAGTTTTATAAATACTTATAAGAAATATAATCATATGATATTTTTCAATAAGTTTAGCCAAACACCTTATAAGTTCAACAACCTCTTAATCTGCTCGAGCTAAAAACAAACAACGTTATTCAATATTTAAATTGAGATGAAACGTTAAAATTTCAACTCGATTCATTAACATAATGTTGGAAATTTGGTTTTGAGAAAGTGTGCGTAGACCCGACTTTGACCAAATTTTCGGTGGCTAAGAATTTAATTCTGGAGGAATTAAAATTGTGAATTGTTAATCTACGTTTCGAGTAGATGCTCGTAGTATTTTATATTTCTCAAAACTGAATTTCGGTGATGAGTGAGAAATTAATACACGAAGTTGGCCACGCGAATAAGCATAGTTTATCCTAGTATAAATACTAGAAGGTGTACGTTATTGGTTGGAAGTGTATGATCACAAATGGGCCTTGGGCCGGACTGACCCTTGGGCTCGGGTTTAGGTTTAGTTAGTTTTGTAACTTGAAAATGGGCTTGGCCCAAATTCAAGTAACTGTTGGGCCTGATGAATCTAGACATTGGAGGTGTCCAGGTTCATGTGTGGATGAATCAGACATTGGAAGGTGTCCTAGGTTCATGTGGCTTTTGGAGTTTGTAACTCCTCAAGTGGTGGTCACAATAAGGGGTTTGTAACTCATAGGAGTCACAATAAGGTGACCGGTACCTGCATGTTTTGGTTTTGAAACAGAACAAAATCTCCTCATTTTTTGATTAGGGGGACCGGTTGAGACAGGGTCGGCCGGTCGAAGCCTCACGTCGACCGGTCGCCTGTTGTAATTTTCAAAGTGTTCTTGTTTCTCTTATTTCGTGCGACCGGTCGCCTGTGTATTGACAAAGAAAAATATGACCGTTTGACAAGAGACACATTTCCTTAAATTGTGGGATTGATTTCTAACAACTATATTCTTGATTTTAATTGTATTTTTCAGTAGATTTTCAATCCCCAAGAGGAGCCTATGCTTGATCAATCATCTCCTATAAATAGAGGAAGTTTTGGAGCAACCTATACAACAATTGAGATACAACACAACAAGATACACTTCAAGCAAATACTTGGTCTTTCATTGTTATTATTCTTGTTGTAAATTTGCCTAGCTTATCACTTTCACATCCTTGAGGTCAGGCTATTCTTGATTACACTTTGCACTCAAATTGTATTATTCATTATTGAGTTGTAATCTTGATTTTTGGTTATCATTCAAACACAAGATATCCTTGTGAGTGTTCTTGTGGTAAGAACATACTTGGATGATCTAGGTGATAGGTGAAGAAGATTGTGGTAATCTTCTTATTGAGGTGTTGAAGAATTTGGTATTCTTCAAGGTTGAAGATTGTGGTAATCTTCACAAGGTGCCGTTGAAGGAAGATTGTGGTAATCTTCAAACGGAGATTGTGGTAATCTCCAAAGGTGGTGTCGAAGAAGAGTGTGGTGCTCTTCAAGTTGTTGTAAGTTGAATTTGTATTAATTTTGGTAATTAATAAAATTCTTTTTCTTTTCGAAATCCATCCCGGATATACTGGGGTGGTAGAGGATTAGGCCCTAGGTGGGTTGAACCTCTTTAAATCGACGTGTGTTGTTTACATTCCGCACCTTTATTATTGTCTTTGAGCTTTTGGTTAAAAAAAGAGGGCGAAATCGAAAAGATGGAGATAATCTATTCACCCCCCCTCTAGATTATCGTAGCCGCTTGGACTTACAGTACTTGCTTGATTCTGATATCCCGGAGGTGGTTGCAACACATTTCTCGTATTGCTATACGAGAAGTTTTCATGATTGCGAAGTCCCGGATGATAATGTGTCGGCAATTGATTCCCTCTATTGTTGAAACCCCGATTATTCACATAATTCGCTTGTTCCGTATCGGATTCACAATTTCTTGACTTATCTCCACGATCGCCTCCGATTGTTGTTTTCCACGGACTTAGTGTAGCAATTTGCTTTGACAAGGCGGAAATTTGAGAAGCCAATGCGGACATAGTATCAAGTTCAAGAACAAGCAACTTTTCTTGGCGTAGATCTTTTGACGGCCATTGATAACTATTGGCAGCCATTTCTTCGAGTAAAAGCATGGCTTCACTTGGAGTTTTAGCCATCAATGTACCTCCACCGCAAAGATCTATAATAGTTCTTGAATGCCCATTCATACCATTGTAGAAATATTGAACCTTTTGCCAATCTGCACCCGTGTTGTGGACACCTCCTCAATAATTCTTTGAATCGCTCCCAAGCTTCGTAGAGTGGCTCAAAGTCGAGTTGATGAAATTGAGCAATCTCACTTTTCAGTTGAAGTGTCTTACTAGGTGGAAAGAATTTTGCCATAAATTTTTCAGTGAGATCATTCCAACTAGTGATACTTTCCCGGTGGAAAGGTTTGAAGCCACTGTCTAAAGCCTTATCACGAAGTGAAAACGGAAATAACCTCAACCGAATAGCTTCATCGGGAACCCCATTCATTTTGATAGTGTCACATATCTCAAGAAAAATAGCCAAATGAGCATTCGGGTCATCTACGACACTTCCCCCAAACTGATTCTATTGCACCATGTTTATTAGGGCCGACTTCAATTCAAAATTATTCGCATTGATAGGTTGGCGAACAATGCCCGAATAATTTTGATTCGTGGTTGGTCGAAAATAGTCCCGAATGGCCCTTTCCGGTGGTGCAACAATAGGTATGCGGTCTTCATCATCACCGATTCTCGCCATTTTTGTGAATTCGATTCTTCGTGCGACTCTAATCTTTCAAGCGCTTCTTTCAATTTCGGATCAAATAAGATTAAATTAGCACTTTTATTTTTCGCATCAACAAGAAAACACAAAAATGACAATGACCCTATTGTAACAAAAAAGAAACCAATCTAAATTAAAGTAAAACTACTAAGTAATAATATTAGCGCAAATAAGATGAATTATTCCCGAACGGCGCCAAAACTTGTTAGAGATTTTTCTAACCGCAAGTCTAGGTGTCAAGTTTTAATATAGAGTAGTAAGGTTGTCGAATCCACAGAGAATAATTATCGAATTATTGCTAAGTACTATAATATAGTAGTCTAACTTTATTTAGAAATTCAATATTTGATGGAGTTGATTATACTAAAAATACTAAAAATAAATTAAGACTATGAAAATATCAATGAGTTTATCCAATTGATTAAATGAATTCTAGAGGTATGATGAATCTAGTTATCCTTATGTTGTCAATATGGTTTATCAATCATCAATTATCAATTTATAAGTCAAGATTTCTACAATAATCATTCCTCTCTCAAGTGCCAATGATTTTAGATTCAATTGGGAAATCAATATCTCTATAAAAATCACCAATCAAAATCTCAATAAAAGCTATGAATCTTGATAAATGACTTCAAAGGATTCACAAATCTCTCAATTCTATGAAATCCCAGGTTATGCTATTCCAAGGTCATGTATTCAATTACCTCTCTCAAGTGTCAAATCAAATACACCAAACAATCTAAATTATTGATCAAGTAATTTAGAAGCAATAGATCCAAATAGCACAAATAAATTGATAGATCTAGATTGACAAACCACAATCTCAAAACATAAGTTCAAACATAGATTACACCAATCCTCTAGAATTATAGTGTTTAGCTCGTGATTGAAGAAAATGAATCCAAGAAAATACAACAATACATCTTACAAGATATGAAGAAAGCAACAAAATAAGAACAAGAGTTGAGGGATCTTCTCTATTTCTAGATGATAGAAGCCTCCAATCTTCTTCTCCAAATTCTTCTCAAAATGCTCAAATTCTTCTTCCTTGTCTTTGTACTTGTTTTTATTGTCTTCCCAAGGGTTCCAAGATGCCCCATTTCAAGCCCCAAGGATGGTATTTATAGTACACAAAAGTCCAAGAAGGGGTAGGTGAACATAGGATTTTTCGGCCTTGGGCGCCTGGCGCCAAAGAATCTCATCCAACTTATCGCACGCAGCGCAAGGGCGCCCGCCAACGCTTATCGCAAAATATCGTGACGCGCTTGCGCGCTGGCCAGGCATAAAGCTGCCGCGGCGCCATCAACATACGCACACACAATCCGCCCCTGCTGCAGCGCTTCACCCGCATCGACCATTTCTTCCGCCCGGGCTGCTGCCGGGCGTTAGCTTCGTAGCTTCAGCCCAAATACCGCTCCAAGATCGCGACGCCGCCACGGGCGCTGTGGCGCAGGGTCGGCTCCAGCGACTGCAGTCACCGCCCGCCCGTCTTTGGGTCAAAGTGCATTTTTTCCTTTCTCACACGCGATTTCTTCTTTCTTCGCCGTTTTTCATCGTTTTCTTCATTTCTCGCTACCAAATGCTGTAGTGACTCTTCATCGACACTATTTGAAATAAATTGGACTCTAAAGACTCTAAAAACACCCAAAATAAAACCAAATTCTAATCTAAAATACTCAAATAAGTTGGTAAAATACCAACTTAACAAATACCCCCAAACTTAAGCTATTGTTTGTCCTCAAACAATTATAACTCCAAAATGAAAGACAAACAAAACAACAACACAAGCAACTACAAAACTCCATAAACCAATAAAATTTGTCTCAAACTCATTTCACTATCAATCAAGCATGCATTTTAACATTGTGATCAAAAGTGTTGAATATTCATGAAAATTCCGTTTACATTATTCAAATTGATTTACGCAATCAAACGTTATCAAGATGATCCACTTTTAAGTATCAAAAGATAATGACTACCGGATTCCATAGGCTTGTTATTCCCACTAATCTCCACTAATGTAGGCTAATATAACACATGGATCAATAGGGCTTCCAAAGCTTGTAATGTGGCTTAGGGTCGGGTAGGAAAATTTAGGATTAAGTGGCTCAATTCTCCCAAACACACAATTACCTCTTCAAATCACCAATTGCCAAACAAAATGGCTACCTTCACTTTTGTTGAATTTTCAATTATTCTCCCTTTACGAGCCTCTATTTTCAACATTTTTTTTTCGAGACCCCCAAACTTGGTCTTTTGCATATTTTAACACATGGGGTTTCATTATTTCTTTTTCTCGGCAACTTCATGCGAATGAACATCTACCTTACTTATTACATCCTCCTCAACCTTCAATCATTTTGTGTGTATGAGTGATGGGTAATTAGGATTTTCACATGTAAGCTCAAGGTGAAAACAATTGGTTGCCAAAGATAAGGTTTAATAGGCTCAAAAGGGGACACTAGTGAAATTATATCGTACAAAGGTAGTCATTTTGGCTCTAGCTTTTATTCAAAGATGGCCTAAATCATTTCTTATGTTATTTCACCTAGGATTTCGCCTCAATTAGTGATCAAACAAGTTCTAGAATCCGGTGGGATCATACAAGCAACACTCGACTTCATTAATCATTTTCAAATAAGTTAACAAAGATTATGCATGAATATGAAATCAATGAAGCAAAATATAGATCACCACTTAAAAGCATGCTTTCTTGATAGTTCAACTCGCAATCAACAAATCTACTTAGTCATGTAGTTCTATAGTTCAACAAACTACCCGACTAACTCAATTTCGATTTTTTTTGACACGACTCGACCACGACTCAAAAGACACAAATACAGATTACACCCCCCAAACTTAAATTGAACATTGTCCTCAATGGAGAGTGAGAAAACTTTCCGATAGCCGGTAGCGCCTAGGACTCCTCGTCGGAGTCGTGTGGTGAAAAATGAGCAATAGGGCCGGTGGTGGTGGTATTGGGAGGCGGAATTGCGGGTGTGTCCGGTTATATATCCGGGCAAGTACTCGGTTGTGCTCATTCTCATATTCTTCTCGTGACGCTCGGGGCGTTGCTCATTACAAAAGCCCTTCTCAATTCTCGTGCTTCGCGAACTAGTGCGTCAAGAGACATTATGTGAGCGTCTAGAACGAGAACGTCTTGCCGAACCGGATGGAACGTCAATATTCGTGGTTGGGCATGAGTATCAGGCTCAATAGCCGCGAGCAAATTCGGGATTAAGAATATATCATGCACCCCGGATTAGGCACACCGCCCCCCCACTCGTCACGAAGCAATAGTAGCCGAATCTATAGGTCCCTTAGGATGTTCCAACGCTCGGAGCTATCCCACTTAACACCGCTCTTTTTACATAACCCACAAATTAAACTCGGTAAAATTAGTCCCCCCTGTTTTGGGGTGTAGCATTTTGTTATAAAGGGACATTTCAATAATTACCGTGGGTCGAATTGTATGTCAAGAACTATGGCATATAGAAGATGAGCTCGTTCTTAGTTACATCAGCGACATGCTTGGTTGGTATCAAGTTGTTGCATATGAAGTGGTACCAAGCTCGCCCATATCGACTAAGACTCGTATGCGGAAAAGCAGTAGCACCTCCCACAACTTTTATATGACGTACCACAGTTCCAGGCCGGCATAAAGTATTACAGATCTCCTCCATACTCGGTGGTTGCGAGATAAATTCGACATACGGTGAGTGATCCACCTCCGGGAGTCCATAATATTCTCTTATCGATGTTGTATGAGTGTATACCCTGTCTACTCCACGCATGAAAACCTCTGAGTTATAGCCATTTTTGGTCTTCGCATTCGCATAAAACTCTCGGACTATATTCGGTGCGAATGGTCTAGGTTGTGCACAAAGTTTTTCCCATTGCTTCTGATGTATCATTTGTGCAAGTTCACCATCATTTGGTCCCGGTTGTAACCCCTGTTCCGCCGTTATGCTCTTCGAGCATAATGTGTCATAATACAACTGTTGTGCTTCCAAGTGAAGAAAACGATCTTCAACATTTTCCTCGGACGTACTTGCCACTCTTTTGCCCTTGCTTGCATTCTTTGTTCTTGGCATTGTAATTGATCGGGAAATCACCTGAAAAATAACACAAGCAAAATACACATAGAACGCACAATACGAGTTAGGAGTTAGGAATTTGGCAACAACTCAAGAATTATGCATCCTTGTCATCAATTCATGATCAAATAACCTTTAGTACACAATGATGACAAGAATCAAATGCCTAGGTGTAATATTTTTCATTGAGGCATTTTAACAAACACCTTGTAGGCATATATGCAAATAAGAGATGAACACCAAATTTGAAATTCAATTCATGCCCATTTTTTCAACACCAACCAATTCAAGCACAATATAATCATATATCATCACAATTTATCAAGAATTTATCAAAAAATTCGAAATTATAATGATATTGAAAATTCCCACATTTTTAACCTAAGCTTGAAAATTTGAAGAAAAGTGGTGCACAATTGAAGCTCACTTACCCAATTGATGAAGAAGATGAATTTGATGATTAAATTGCTCAATTGCCCACTTGAATGGTGTATAAGTGAATGCTAGGTGGGATTTTTGTAGAAGAAAGAAAAATAGGCGTGTGTGTGTGTTTTGTTTGTAAGGAAAAAAACCGATTGACCTCTTTATCCTGCCAAAGAGCCGATCGATCGGCATAGTCATAGGGACTAGGGAGGGCAGTATTTCGCCCGCACACACCGTCCCATATCGCTCACTCGACGACTAAAGGTCATTTGCTTTTTTTTTTTTTTTTTTTTTATAAATATTCAATTTAATCAAAAAAATTTAAAAATCACACACAAATTAATTCACACAAAAATCACACCAAAATTAAAATAAATACACACCAAACTAAAAGAAACTAAAATCACACAAAATTCGATCACACGAAAATCACTTGGGTTGCCTCCCAAGAAGCGCTAAATTTATAGTCGTTAGGGACTCAACTATTCGGACTCAAGAAATTTCATCACCAAGTGGAAGATTTAAAACCTTCCTTGCTTCGTTCCCAAAATAATGTTTCAATCTTTGTCCGTTTACTTGGAATGAATTCCCATCGTTCCTCTTAATTCGACGGCACCATATGGAAACACACGTTCAACCACAAATGGTCCGACCATCGTGATTTGAGTTTACGGAAAGAGTTTCAATCTAGAGTTGAACAATAACACTTGTTGGCGGGTAAGAATTCACGTCGCAAAATCATTTGATCATGCCATTTTTTCGTTTTTTCCTTATACATTTTGGCATTTTCATATGATTCTTGACGAAATTCTTCCATTTCGTTTAATTGAAGTAATCGGTTTTCGCCGCCTCTTTCAAGTTAAAATTCAATTTCTTAATTGCCCAATAAGCTCGATGCTCAAGTTCAACCGGCAAATGACACGCTTTACCAAACACCAATCGATACGGTGACATACCAATGGGTGTTTTATAAGCTGTGCGATAAGCCCACAAAGCATCATCGAGCTTTTGTGCCCTAATCCTTTCGATTAAAACTCACCGTTTTTTCAAGAATTTGTTTCACTTCACGATTAGATATTTCGGCTTGACCATTAGATTGAGGATGGTAACCAAGCGCAATCTTATGACGCACACCAAATTTAGTAAGAAGGTTGTTAAATAATTTATTACAAAAATGCGTACCTTCATCACTTACAATAGCTCGAGGAGTACCGAACCGAGTAAAAATATGCTTGTGCAAGAATTTGAGTACTACCTTAGCATCATTCGTTGGTGTAGCAATCGCCTCAACCCACTTGGAGACATAATCAACCGCAAGCAAAATGTACAAATTTCCATAGGACGCGGGAAATGGTCCCATAAAGTCAATACCCCATACATCAAACAATTCCACCTCCATTATGTTTGTCAAAGGAAGCTCATGACGCCGTGAAATATTACCAACCCTTTGGCATCGATCACAAGTTTTCACAAAGGCATAACAATCCTTGAATAATGTTGGCCAATAAATACCAGATTGTAATACCTTTGCGGTTCGGGTTGGCCCGAAATGTCCCCCATAAGATGATGAATGGCAATGTTGAAGAATCTCTCCAATTTCTTCCTTAGGAACACAACGGCGAATGATAGAATCCGCGCATCTCTTGAACAGTAACGGATCATCCCACAAATAAGACTTGACATCATGTAAGAATTTTTTTCTTTTGGTGTGAAGTCAAGTCCGATGGCAAAACTCCTCCCATGAGGTAATTAACAAAATCTGCGTACCAAGGTAATGATGTTTCGCACGCATAATTTGTTCATCGAGGAAATGATTCTTTTATTGGACTCTCAATCACCTCGTAAGGTTGCTCAAGGCGGGATAGATGATCGGCAACCCCATTCTCGCTTCCTTTTTTATCTCGAATCTCAATATCAAATTCTTGCAAGAGCAAAATCCATCGAATTAATCGAGGTTTTGCATCCTTTTTGGAGAAAAGATATCGGATTGCCGCATGATCGTGTAAACAATCACCTTTGTACCCACCAAGTATGCTCGGAATTTATCAAATGCAAAAACTACCGCCAACATCTCTTTTTCTGTGGTGGTGTAGTTCTGTTGGGCGTTGTCCATGGTCCTACTTGCATAGTAAATAGCTCAAATGGTTGAGTCCAATCCTTGCATCGCACTATCAAATAATCGGAAATGAGTGCCTTTTTTATCTGTTCAAATGCCGCAAACACAACTCATCAAAGCAAAAGATAGCATCTTTTTCAAGGAGATTACAAAGTGGTTTAACAATTTTTGAAAAATCTTTTATGAATCTCCTATAAAATCCTCGCATGCCCTAAAAAGCTTCTTATGCCTTTCACATTTGAAGGTGGGGGTAGCTTTTCAATAGCCACAACATTCGCCCTGTCAACTTCTAACCCTGTACAAGATATACGATGTCCAAGTACAATCCCTTCTTTGACCATAAAGTGACATTTTTCCCAATTAAGTACAAGATTAGTTTCCTCACAACGTTGCAAAACCATAGATAAGTTATGCAAACAATGGTCAAAAGAAGTACCAAAACGGAAAAATCGTCCATAAAAATTTCCATGATTTCCTCAACCATACCATGAAAAATCGCCATCATACACCTCACGAAAAGTAGCGGTGCATTACATAACCCAAATGGCATCCTGCGAAATGCAAAAGTACCATATGGACATGTAAAAGTAGTCTTTTCTTGATATTCGGGGGGCAATGGCGATTTGATTGTATCATGAATAGCCATCAAGAAAACAATAATTTCGTAACCGCCAACCTTTGTCCAACATTTGATCAATAAAGGGGAGGGGAAAATGATCCTTACGAGTAGCTTTATTCAATTTTCTATAGTCAATACATACTCGCCATCCTGTGACGAGTTCGTGTAGAAATTAATTCATTGTTATCATTTTTCACAAATCATACCTCCTTTTTAGGGACAACTCTTAGGACTCACCCATTCACTATCGAAATGGCATAAATTATACCTGCCTTTAGCCACTTTAAAACCTCATTTCTCACGACTTCTTTCATTGCGGGGTTAAGTCGTCTTTGGTGTTCAATAGATGGTTTATAAGATTCTTCCATTAAAATTTTGTGCATTACAATGGAAGGACTTATACCTTTCAAATCGTAAATATACCAACCTAAGGCCGACATATGTTCACGAAGCACACGCAACAACTTATCCAATTCGGATGAAGATAATGAAGCAGAAACAATTACCGGGTAAGTTTTATCTTTTCCCAAAAATGCATATTGAAGATGTTCCGGAAGTTCCTTTAGTTCTAAAGTACCTTTCGGAATATTTTCAATATTGGCATTTTCTAATGCTTCATTTTGTTTTTCTTTTACAATTTCTTTAGCCTCAAGGAAAGAATAAACTCAAGCAAATCAATATCATCACTATCTTCCTCATCACATTTCATTATTGAATTAATCAAACAATGTTCTAACGGATCTTTTAAATCTTGTTTTATTAGTTTGATCACATTGTTCGATTTTATCAATAAAATGACATGTGTGAGGTTCCTCTTGAAATTTCATTTGCTTTATAAATGTTAAATAGTACCTCATCATCATTTACCCGTAATGTTAACTCTCCTCGTTGCACGTCATTAAAGCTCGTCCCGTTGCTAGAAAAGGTCTCCCAAGAATCAATGGCATTTCATGATCTTCCTCCATATCCAACACCACAAAGTCCGCCGGAAATATGAATTTATCCACTTTGATCAACACATCTTCAATCACTCCTCTTGGGTAGGTGAGTGATTGTTAGAGATTTTTCTAACCGCAAGTCTACGGTGTCAAGTTTTAATATAGAGTAGTAAGGTTGTCGAATCCACAGGGAATAATTATCGAATTATTGCTAAGTACTATAATATAGTAGTCTAACTTTATTTAGAAATTCAACAATTGATGGAGTTTATTATACTAAAAATACTAAAAATAATTTAAGACTATGAAAATATCAATGAGTTTATCCAAATGATTAAATGAATTCTAGAGGTATGATGAATCTAGTTATCCCTTATGTTGTCAATATGGTTCATCAATCATCAATTATCAATTTATAAGTCAAGATTTCTACAATAATCATTCCCTCTCTCAAGTGCTAAATGCTTTTAGATTCAATTGGGAAATCAATAACTCTATAAAAATCACCAATTAAAATCTCAATAAAAGCTATGAATCTTGATAAATGACTTCAAAGGATTCACAAATCTCTCAATTCTATGAAATCCTAGGTTATGCTATTCCAAGGTCATGTATTCAATTACCTCTCTCAAGTGTCAAATTAAATACACCAAACAATCTAAATTATTGATCAAGTAATTTAGAAACAATAGATCTAAATAGCACAAATAAATTGATAGATCTAGATTGACAAACCACAATCTCAAAACATAAGTTCAAACATAGATTACATCAAATCCTCTAGAATTATAGTGTTTAGCTCATGATTGAAGAAAATGAATCCAAGAAAATACAACAATACATCTTACAAGATATGAAGAAAGCAACAAAATAAGAACAAGAGTTGAGGGATCTTTTCTATTTCTAGATGATAGAAGCCTCCAATCTTCTTCTCCAAATTCTTCCTTGTCTTGTCTTGTAGTCTTTAGCCGTTTTTATTGTCTTCCCAAGGGTTCCAAGATCCCTAATTTCAAGCCCCAAGAATGGTATTTATAGTACACAAAAGTCCAAGAAGGGGGTAGGTGAACATAGAATTTTTCGCCCCAGGGCGCTGCGGCAAGTGCTATCGCGCAAAGAATTTCCGTGCCATTTTATCGCCTTTAGCTCGCTTATGCGGCGCTGCGGCTAACGCTCACGTCAATCGCTAAATAAATATCGGGGCTGCGGCGGCGCGCGCCAATCAACATACGCACACACAATCCGCCCATTCATTGATTCCGCCGGCGCAACGCGGGCGTTGGCGCGCTGGCGCAAATACTGCTTTCCAAGCCTCCGACGCCAAAGCATTCGGGCGCTGCGGGCGCCAGGCAGGGCCAGGGGCGGCGCTGCGCCCGCCGTCTTTGGTCAAAATGCGATTTTTCCTTGCTTATACACGATTTTTTTCTTTCTTCAAGCCCTTTTTCACCGTTTTCTTCATTCTCGGCTACCAAATCCGTATTGACTCTACATCGACATTATTTGAAATAAATTGGACTCTAAAGACTCTAAAAACACCCAAAATAAAACCAAATTCTAATCTAAAATATTCAAATAAGTTGGTAAAATACCAACTTAACAAATACCCCAAACTTAAGCTATTGTTTGTCCTCAAACAATTATAACTCCAAAATGAAAGACAAACAACAACAACAACACACAACTACAAAACTCCATAAACCAATAAGATTTGTCAAAAACTCATTTCACTATCAATCAAGCATGCATTTTAACATTGTGATCAAAAGTGTTGAATATTCATGAAAATTCCGTTTTCATTATTCAAATTGATTTATGCAATCAAACGTTATCAAGATGATCCACTTTTAAGTATCAAAAGATAATGACTACCTAGGATTCCATAGGCTTGTTATTCACTAATCTCCACTAATGTAGGCTAATATAACACATGGATCAATAGGGCTTCTAAAGCTTGTAATGTGGCTTAGGATCGGGTAGGAAAATTTAGGATTAAGTGGCTCAATTCACCCAAACACACAATTACCTCTTCAAATCACCAATTGCCAAACAAAATGGCTACCTTCACTTTTGTTGAATTTTCAATTATTCTCCTTTACGAGTCTCTATTTTCAATTTTTTTTTTTTTTTTTTTTTAAAACCCCCAAACTTGGTCTTTTGCATATTTTAACACATGGGGTTTCATTATTTCTTTTTCTCGGCAACTTCATGCGAATGAACATCTACCTTACTTATTACATCCTCCTCAACCTTCAATCATTTTGTGTGTATGAGTGATGGGTAATTAGGATTTTCACATGTAAGCTCAAGGTAAAAACAATTGGTTGCCAAAGAAAGGTTTAATAGGCTCAAAAGGGGACACTAGTGAAATTATATCGTAAAAGATAGTCATTTTGGCTCTAGCTTTTATTAAAAGATGGTCTAAATCATTTCTTATGTTATTTCACCTAGGATTTCGCCTCAATTAGTGATCAAACAAGTTCTAGAATCCGGTGGGATCATACAAGCAACACTCGACTTCATTAATCATTTTCAAATAAGTTAACGAGAATTATGCATGAATATGAAATCAATGAAGCAAAATATAGATCACCACTTAAAAGCATGCTTTCGTGACAGTTCAACTCGCAATCAACAAATCTACTTTGTCATGTAGTTCTATAGTTCAACAAACTACCCGACTCGACTCAATCTTGATTTTTTTTTTTTTTTTTTTTGACACGACTCAAAAGACACAAATGACACGACTCAAAAGATACACATCTGATTACACCCCCAAACTTAAATTGAACATTGTCCTCAATGGAGAGTGAAAACTTTCTAATAGCGGAGCGCTTAGGACTCCTCATGAGTCGTGTGGTGAAAAATGAGCAATAGGGCCGGTGGTGGTGGTATTGGGAAGCGGAATTGCGGGTGTGTCGGCTATATATCCGGCAAGTATTCGGTTGTGCTCATTCTCATATTCTTCTCGTGCGCTCTATGTCGTTGCTCGCTACAAAAGCTCTTCTCAATTCTCGTCTTGCGAACTAGTGCGTCAAGAGAGAGTGCATTATGAGCGTCTAGAACGAGAACGTCTTGCCGCCGAACCTAGGATGGAACGTCAATATTCTCGTGGTTGGGCATGAGTATCAGGCTCAATAGCGCGAGCAAATTCGGGATGAAGAATATATCCGCACCCGCCGGATTAGGCACACCGCCCGCCCACTCGTCATAAGAAGCAATAGTAGCCGAATCTATGGGTCCTTTGGATTTTCCAATGGTTCGGATTTATCCCATGTAACACCCTCTCTTTACATAACCCACAAATTAAACTCGGTAAGATTAGTCCCCTGTTTTGGGTTGTAGCATTTTGTTATGAAGGGACGTTGCAATAATTACCGATGGGTCGGTGTATGTCAAGAACTATGGCATATAGAAGATGAGCTCGTTCTTAGTTACATCACTAACATGCTTGGTTGGTATCAAGTTGTTGCATATGAAGTTGTACCAAGCTCGCCCATATCGACTAAGACTCGTTTTTCGGAAAAGCAGATAGCACCTCCCACAACTTTTATATGACGTACCACGATTCCGGCGGCATAAGGTATTACAAATCTCCTCCATACTCGGTGGTTGCAAGATAAATTCAATGTACGGTGAGTGATCCACCTCAGGGGAGTCCATAATATTCTCTTATTGCTCTTTGAATGAGTGTATACCTTGTCTACTTCCACGCACGAAAACCTCGAGTTATAGCCATTTTTAGTCTTTGCATTTGCATAAAACTCTTTGACTATATTCGGTAAAATGGTCTAGTTTGTGCACAAAGTTTTTCCCATTGCTTCGATGTATCATTTGTGCAAGTTCACCATCATTTGGCCCGGTTGTAATCCCGTTCAGCGGTTATGCTCTTTGTGCTTAATTTCTCATAAAAAAGATTTTGTGCCTCCAAGCTTACGTAAACGACTAGTATCATATTCCTCGGAGGTACTCGCCACCTTTTGCCCTTGCTTGCATTCTTTGTTCTTGGCATTGTGATTGATTTGAAAATCACCGAAAAATGACACAAGCAACATAGCACATAGGGCGCAATCGAGTTAGTGGTTAGAATTTTGCAACAACTCAAGAATTATGCATCTTTGTCATCAATTCATGATCAAATAACCTTTAGTACACAATGATGACAAGAATCAAATGCCTAGGTGTAATATTTTTCATTGGTGCATTTTAACAAACACCTTGTAAGCATATATGCAAAGAAGAGATGTTCACCAAATTTGAAATTCAATTCATGCCCATTTTTCAACATCAATCAATTCAAGCACAATATTATTCATATATCATCACAATTTATCAAGAATTTATCAAGAATTTCGAAATTATAATGATAATGAAAATTCCCACATTTTTAACCTAAGCTTGAAACTTTGAAGAAAATTGGTGTACAATTGAAGCTCACTTACCCAATTGATGAAGAAGATGAAGATGATGATTAAGTTGCTCAATTGCCCACTTGAATGGTGTATAAGTGAATGCTAGGTGGGATTTTTGTAAAGAAAGAGATAGGCGTGTGTGTATGTTATGTTTGTAAAAAAAAAAAATGAGGCTAAGTTACCCTTTAATCGCCATCATGACAAACCATCGGGCGCCCTTCGGACAATTTCCCGGCAAACCGCACTGCATTTGGCCAGGGCGCTTTGCCAGTACGCACTGGCGCTCTCACACTTCAATCATTTTCGCTCTGTCTCGGCTGGGCGCGCCCGTTTTTTTTTTTTTTTTTTTTTTTTTTTTTTTCAATTTAATCAAAAAAAAAACATTTCAAAATCACACCCAAATTAATTTACACAAAAATCACACCAAAATTCAAATAAATACACACCAAACTAAAAAAATACAATCACACAAAATTTGATCACACGAAAATCACTTGGGTTGCCTCCCAAGAAGCGCTAAATTTATAGTCGTTAGCCGGACTCAACTATTCGGACTCAAGAAATTTCATCACCAAGTGGAAGATTTAAAACCTTCCTTGCTTCGTTCCCAAAATAATGTTTCAATCTTTGTCCGTTTACTTGGAACGAATTCCCATCGTTCCCTCTTAACTCGACGACACCATATGGAAACACACGTTCAACCACAAACGGTCCTGACCATCGTGATTTGAGTTTACCTGGAAAAAGTTTCAATCGAGAGTTGAACAATAACACTTGTTGGCCGGGTAAGAATTCACGTCGCAAAATCATTTGATCATGCCATTTTTTCGTTTTTTCCTTATACATTTTGGCATTTTCATATGATTCTTGACGAAATTCTTCCATTTCGTTTAATTGAAGTAATCGGTTTTCACCGGCCTCTTTCAAGTTAAAATTCAATTTCTTAATTGCCCAATAAGCTCGATGCTCAAGTTCAACCGGCAAATGACACGCTTTACCAAACACCAATCGATACGGTGACATACCAATGGGTGTTTTATAAGCGTGCGATAAGCCCACAAAGCATCATCGAGCTTTTGTGCCCAATCTTTTCGATTAAAACTCACCGTTTTTTTCAAGAATTTGTTTCACTTCACGATTGGAAATTTCGGCTTGACCATTAGATTGAGGATGGTAACCAAGCGCAATCTTATGACGCACACCAAATTTAGCAAGAAGGTTGTTAAACAATTTATTACAAAAATGCGTACCTTCATCACTTACAATAGCTCGAGAGTCGAACCGAGTAAAAAATATGCTTGTGCAAGAATTTGAGTACTACCTTAGCATCATTTGTTGGTGTAGAAAGCCTCAACCCACTTGGAGACGTAATCCACCGCAAGCAAAATATACAAATTTCCATAGGACGCGGGAAATGGTCCCATAAAGTCAATACCCCATACATCAAACAATTCCACCTCCATTATGTTTGTCAAAGGAAACTCATGACGCCGTGAAATATTACCAACCCTTTGACATCGATCACAAGTTTTCACAAAGGCATAACAATCCTTGAATAATGTTGGCCAATAAAAACCAGATTGTAATACCTTTGCGGTTCGGGTTGGCCGAAATGTCCCCCATAAGATGATGAATGGCAATGTTGAAGAATCTCTCCAATTTCTTCCTTAGGAACACAACGGCGAATGATAGAATCCGCATCTCTTGACAAATCGGATCATCCCACAAATAAGACTTGACATCATGTAAGAATTTTTCTTTTGGTGTGAAGTCAAGTCCCCGTGGCAAAACTCCTCCCTTGAGGTAATTAACAAAATCTGCGTACCAAGGTAATGATGTTTCGGCACGCATAATTTGTTCATCAGGAAATGATTCTTTTATTGGGCTCTCAATCACCTCGTAAGGTTGCTCAAGGCGGGATAGATGATCGGCAACCCCATTCTCGCTTCCTTTTTTATCTCGAATCTCAATATCAAATTCTTGCAAGAGCAAAATCCATCGAATTAATCGAGGTTTTGCATCCTTTTTGGAGAAAAGATATCGGATTGCCGCATGATCCGTGTAAACAATCACCTTTGTACCCACCAAGTATGCTCGGAATTTATCAAATGCAAAAACTACCGCCAACATCTCTTTTTCTGTGGTGGTGTAGTTCTGTTGGGCGTTGTCCATGGTCCTACTTGCATAGTAAATAGCTTTAAAGATTCTGTCTCGCCTTTGACCAAGAACGGCACCATTTGCATAATCACTTGCATCGCACATGAGCTCAAATGGTTGAGTCAATCCGCACTATCATAATCGAGTGAAATGAAATGAGTGCCTTTTTTATATGTTCAAATGCTGCAAACACAACTCATCAAAGCAAAAGATAGCATCTTTTTCAAGGAGATTACAAAGTGGTTTAACAATTTTTGAAAAATCTTTTATGAATCTCCTATAAAATCTGCATGCCCTAAAAACTTCTTATGCTTTTCACATTTGAAGGTGGGGGTAGCTTTTCAATAGCCACAACTTTCGCCAGCCTGTCAACTTCCAAACTGTACAAGAAATACGATGTCCAAGTACAATCCCTTCTTTGACCATAAAGTGACATTTTTCCCAATTAAGTACGAGATTAGTTTCCTCACAACGTTGCAAAACCATAGATAAGTTATGCAAACAATGGTCAAAAGAAGTACCAAAAACAGAAAAATCGTCCATAAAAATTTCCATGATTTCCTCAACCATACCATGAAAAATCGCCATCATACACCTGCGAAAAGTAGCGGTGCATTACATAACCCAAATGGCATCTGCGAAATGCAAAAGTACCATATGGACATGTAAAAGTAGTCTTTTCTTGATCTTCGGGGGCAATGGCGATTTGATTGTATCATGAATAGCCATCAAAGAAAACAATAATATTCGTAACACGCCAACTTGTCCAACATTTGATCAATAAAGGGGAGGGAAAATGATCCTTACGAGTAGCTTTATTCAATTTTCTATAGTCAATACATACTCGCCATCTGTGCCGGTTCGTGTAGAAATTAATTCATTGTTATCATTTTTCACAACTGTCATACCTCTCTTTTTCGGGACAACACATCTTGGACTCACCCATGCACTATCGAAATGACATAAATTATACCGCTTTTAGCCACTTTAAAACCTCATTTCTCACGACTTCTTTCATTGCGGGATTAAGTCGTCTTTGGTGTTCAATAGATGGTTTATAAGATTCTTCCATTAAAATTTTGTGCATTACAATGGAAGGACTTATACCTTTCAAATCGTAAATATACCAACCTAAGGCCGACTTATGTTCACGAAGCACACACAACAACTTATCCAATTCGGATGAAGATAATGAAGCGAGAAACAATTACCGGGTAAGTTTTATCTTTTCCCAAAAATGCATATTGAAGATGTTAGGAAGTTCCTTTAATTCTAAAGTACCTTTCGGAATATTTTCAATATTGGCATTTTCTAATGCTTCCTTTTGTTTTTCTTTTACAATTTCTTTAGCCTCAAGGAAAGAATAAACTCAAGCAAATCAATATCATCACTATCTTCCTCATCACATTTCATTATTGAATTAATCAAACAATGTTCTAACGGATCTTTTAAATCTTGTTTTATAACTTCCGTTTGATCACATTGTTCGATTTTATCAATAAAATGACATGTGTGAGGTTCTCTTGAAATTTCATTGCTTTATAAATGTTAAATAGTACCTCATCATCATTTACCCGTAATGTTAACTCTCCTCGTTGCACGTCAATTAAAGCTCGCCCCGTTCTAGAAAAGGTCTCCCAAGAATCAATGGCATTTCATGATCTTCCTCCATATCCAACACCACAAAGTCCTTAGGAAATATGAATTTATCCACTTTGATCAACACATCTTCAATCACTCCTCTTGGGTAGGTGAGTGATCTATCGGCTAATTGCAATGTGATGGTGGATGGCGTTATTTCTCCAAGGCCAAGTTTCGAAAATAGACAATGGCATAAGATTAATGCTAGCACCTAAATCACAAAGAGCTTTGTTAAAATAAGAATCACCAATAGTGCAAGGGATAGTGAAACTCCCGGATCTCTTAATTTTGTGGTAGCTTTCTTTGTAAAATGGCGCTACACTCTTCCGTGAGATTGACCGTCTCATATGCTTCCAACCTTCTCTTTCTCGACATCACATCCTTCATGAATTTTGCATAGTTTGGCATTTGCTCGAGTGCATCGGCAAAAGGGATGTTGATGTGAATTTTCTTGAATATTTCCAAAAACTTGGAAAATTGAGCATCCAACTTTTTCTTACGAAATCTCGTGGAAAAGGAAGAGCATTTGGTAACACATTATCGAATTGGAAATTGGTTTTACCTCAATTTTTTCTTTTACGATTGCTTATTAATGCCTTCTTCATTTTGGAGTGTTTGAGCTTGCTTCGGTTCTTTGGTAGCATGAGTAGGCATCTTTGGTTCATCATATTCCGTCCCACTTCTCAACTTAATGGCCTTGCAATGTTCCGTGGGTTCACCTCGGTGTTACTTGGAAACGTATCAACTGCATTTGTGAATTAATAGCCGTGGCCAATTGACCCACATGTGTCCCCAAAGATTTGAGATGACTTTCAATTGTTGTAACCCTTGAACCCAAATTTTCTATGTTAGAATCGGCCTTGTTCATCCTTGCTCTTGATTCTACAAGGAATGAACTAAGTAATTCCTCCAAAGATGGCTTTTGTTCTCCCACGTGTGTACTCGTACTTGCTTGATTCTGATATCCCGGAGGTGGTTGCAACACATTTTCGTATTGCTATTACGAGAAGTTTTCATGATTGCGAAGTCCGGGATGATAATGTGTTGGCAATTGATTCCTCTATTGTTGAAACCCCGATTATTCACATAATTCGCTTGTTCCGTATCGGGATTCACAATTTCTTGACTTATCTCCATGACTGCCTCCGATTGTTGTTTTCCACCTGGACTTAGTGTAGCAATTTGCTTTGACAAGGCGGAAATTTGAGAGGCCAATGCGGACATAGTATCAAGTTCAAGAACACCGGCAACTTTTCTTGGCGTAGATCTTTCAGACGGCCATTGATAACTATTGGCAGCCATTTCTTCGAGTAAAAGCATGGCTTCACTTGGAGTTTTAGCCATCAATGTACCTCATTTGCGCAAACATCTATAATAGTTCTTGAATGCCCATTCATACCATTGTAGAAATATTGAACCTTTTGCCAATCTGCGTACCCGTGTTGTGGACACCTCCTCAATAATTCTTTGAATCGCTCCCAAGCTTCGTAGAGTGGCTCAAAGTCGAGTTGATGAAATTGAGCAATCTCACTTTTCAGTTGAAGTGTCTTACTAGGTGGAAAGAATTTTGCCATAAATTTTTCAGTGAGATCATTCCAACTAGTGATCTTCCCGGTGGAAAGGTTTGAAGCCCTTTGTCTAGCATTATCACGAAGTGAAAACGGAAATAACCTCAACCGAATAGCTTCATCGGGAACTCCATTCATTTTGATAGTGTCACATATCTCAAGAAAAATAGCCAAATGAGCATTCGGGTCATCTACGGCACTTCCCCCCGATTCTTTGCACCATGTTTATTAGGGCGGCTTCAATTCAAAATTATTCGCATTGATAGGTTGGCGAACAATGCCCGAATAATTTTGATTCGTGGTTGGTCGAAAATAGTCGAATGGCCCTTTCGGTGGTGCAACAATAGGTATGCGGTCTTCATCATCACCGATTCTGCCATTTTTTGAATTCGATTCTTCGTGCGGCTCTAATCTTTCGAGCGTTTTTCAATTTCTCGGATCAAATAAGATTAAATTAGCACTTTTATTTTTCGCATCAACAAGAAAACACAAAAATGACAATGACCCTATTGTAACAAAAGAAACCAATCTAAATTAAAGTAAAACTACTAAGTAATAATATTAGCGCAAATAAGATGAATTATTCCCAAGAACGGCGCCAAAAACTTGTTAGAGATTTTTCTAACCGCAAGTCTACGGTGTCAAGTTTTAATATAGAGTAGTAAGGTTGTCGAATCCACAGGGAATAATTATCGAATTATTGCTAAGTACTATAATATAATAGTCTAACTTTATTTAGAAATTCAACAATTGATGGAGTTTATTATACTAAAAATACTAAAAATAATTTAAGACTATGAAAATATCAATGAGTTTATCCAAATGATTAAATGAATTCTAGAGGTATGATGAATCTAGTTATCCCTTATGTTGTCAATATGGTTCATCAATCATCAATTATCAATTTATAAGTCAAGATTTCTACAATAATCATTCCCTTTCTCAAGTGCCAAATGATTTTAGATTCAATTGGGAAATCAATATCTCTATAAAAATCACCAATTAAAATCTCAATAAAAGCTATGAATCTTGATAAATGACTTCAAAGGATTCATAAATCTCTCAATTCTATGAAATCTAGGTTATGCTATTCCAAGGTCATGTATTCAATTACCTCTCTCAAGTGTCAAATCAAATACACCAAACAATCTAAATTATTGATCAAGTAATTTAGAAACAATAGATCTAAATAGCACAAATAAATTGATAGATCTAGATTGACAAACCACAATCTCAAAACATAAGTTCAAACATAGATTACATCAATCCTCTAGAATTATAGTGTTTAGCTTATAATTAAAGAAAATGAATCCAGAAAATACAACAATACATCTTACAAGATATGAAGAAAGCAACAAAATAAGAACAAGAGTTGAGGATCTTCTCTATTTCTAGATGATAGAAGCCTCCAATCTTCTTCTCCAAATTCTTCTCAAAGTGCTCAAATTCTTCCTTGTCTTGTAGCTGTTTTTTATTGCCTTCCCAAGGGTTCCAAGATGCCCCATTTCAAGCCCCAAGAATGGTATTTATAGTACACAAAAAGTCAAGAAGGGGGTAGGTGAACATAGGATTTTTCCGCCCCGGCGCCATGGCCAAGGCGCATGCGCTGCGGGTATTTCCAGCAATTCGTGCCAATTCTCCCGGCCTTATCGCACGGCGCGGCAGCGTCAAAATCAAGTCAATGTCGCCCGGCATGGGCGGCGGGCGCTCCGCGCCAACATGCTCATCGCTAAATATCGGGCGCTGAGCGGCGGCTGCAGGCGTATTGATTCCGCACGGCCGAAATGCGGCTCTCGAGCTCGCACGCCGCATCAACATACGCACGCACAATCCGCCGGGCGGATTGCACGCGCGCGCCGTCTTTGGGTCAAAATGCGATTTTTCGTTTGGGCGCGATTTCTTCTTTCCGCCGTTTTTCATCGTTTTCTTCATTTCTCGTCGCGTGGCACTATTTGAAATAAATTGGACTCTAAAGACTCTAAAAACACCCAAAATAAAACCAAATTCTAATCTGGCCAAATAAGTTTTTTGATTATACACGATTTTTTTCTTTTTTATAAGCCCGTTTTTTCACATTGTTTTTTATCAATCTGTGAGGTTACTCTTGAAATTTCATTGCTTTATAAATGTTAAATAGTACCTCATCATCATTTTATTTAAATAAATTGGACTCTAAAGACTCGTTAAAAAAGGTCTCCCAAGAATCAATGGCATTTCATGATCTTCTAATCAACAAATATTCAAATAAGTTTATCCAAAATACATCTTCAATCACTCCTCTTGGGTAGGTGAGTGATCTATCGGCTAATTGCAATGTGATGGTGGATGGCGTTATTTCTCCAAGGCCAAGTTTCGAAAAGCAGGAACAACGACATAAGATTAATGCTAGCACCTAAATCACAAAGAGCTTTAATAAAATAAGAATCACCAATAGTGCAAGGGATAGTGAAACTCCCCGGATCTCTTAATTTTTGTGGTAGCTTTCTTTGCAAAATGGCGCTACACTCTTCCGTGAGATTGACCGTCTCATATGCTTCCAACCTTCTTTTTCTCGACATCACATCCTTCATGAATTTTGCATAGTTTGGCATTTGCTCGAGTGCATCGGCAAAAGGGATGTTGATGTGAATTTTCTTGAATATTTCCAAAAACTTGGAAAATTGAGCATCCAACTTTTCTTACGAAATCTCTGTGGAAAAGGAAGACATTTGGTAACACATTATCGAATTGGAAATTGGTTTTACCTCAATTTTTCCCTTTTCGATTGCTTATCAATGCCCTCTTCATTTTGGAGTGTTTGAGCTTGCTTCTGGTTCTTTGGTAGCATTAGCGAGGCATCTTTGGTTCATCATATTCCGTCCCACTTCTCAACTTAATGGCCTTCCAATGTTCCGTGGGTTCACCTCGGTGTTACTTGAAACGTATCAACTTTCATTTGTGAATTAATAGCCGTGGCCAATTGACCCACATGTGTCCCCAAAGATTTAAGATGACTTTCAATTGTTGTAACCCTTGAACCCAAATTTTCTATGTTAGAATCGGCTTTGTTCATCCTTGCTCTTGATTCTACAGGAATGAACTAAGTAATTCCTCCAAAGATGGCTTTTGTTCTCCCACATGTGTGCTCGTACTTGTTTGATACATGTTTTATCTTAATTTTGATGATTTTATTTTATTACCAAAACAATATTTTTTAAAGGTTGTCCAATTACTCCTAAATGATTTAAAATGGTTTTAATATTTTCCGGAGTATTTCCTCAAGTTTATTTTTGTTAATAATGGACAACACTTTTATTGATTTTATATCAATGAGTTTTTACTCCTATAACAGGTTCCTAAATGTTGTCTAAATACTCGATCGGTTTAAATGTTTTTACTAAATTTTGGAGTATTTCTTGAGTTTTATTTTCGACAAAAATTGGACAACATTTTTGTCTCGTGGTCGGCCGTCCTCTATAGGGCAACCCGTACACGAAGATGTTTTTAGAAGCAGAGAAAATGAGGCGGAAGTAAAAACAAGCGGTCGGCCGTGCCACGGGCGTCGACGGTCGTCGGCCGTGGCCAATGATCGACCCGGTACTGCATGTTTTGGTTTTGAAACAGAACAAAATCTCCTCATTTTTTGATTAGGGGACCGGTTGAGGCAGATTCGGCCGTGAACCTCGTCGGCCGACCGGGTGCCTGTTGTAATTTTCAAAGTGTTCTTATTTCTCTTATTTTCGTGCGACGGTCGCCATGCGTGTATTGACAAAAAAATATGACCGTTTTGACGGACACATTTCCTTAAATTGTGGGATTGATTTCTAACAGCTATATTCTTGATTTTAATTGTATTTTTACGTAGATTTTCAATCCCCAAGAGAGGAGACCTATGCTTGATCAATCATCTCCTATAAATAGAGGAAGTTTTGGAGCAACCTATACAACAATTGAGATACAACACAACAAGATACACTTCAAGCAAATACTTGGTCTTTCATTGTTATTATTCTTGTTGTAAA
The DNA here is from genome assembly GCA_016081115.2 of Rehmannia glutinosa. Classification (NCBI taxonomy): domain Eukaryota; kingdom Viridiplantae; phylum Streptophyta; class Magnoliopsida; order Lamiales; family Orobanchaceae; genus Rehmannia; species Rehmannia glutinosa. Next base: position 689,924 of record JABTTQ020001102.1, read on the forward strand.
TTTGCCTAGCTTATCACTTTCACATCTTTGAGGTCTAGGCTATTCTTGATTACACTTTGCACTCAAATTGTATTATTCATTATTGAGTTGTAATCTTGATTTTTGGTTATCATTCAAACACAAGATATCCTTGTGAGTGTTCTTGTGGTAAGAACATACTTGGATGATCTAGGTGATAGGTGAAGAAGATTGTGGTAATCTTCTTATTGAGGTGTTGAAGAATTTGGTATTCTTCAAGGTTGAAGATTGTGGTAATCTTCACAAGGTGCCGTTGAAGGAAGATTGTGGTAATCTTCAAAGGGAGATTGTGGTAATCTCCAAAAGGTGGTGTCGAAGAAGAGTGTGGTGCTCTTCAAGTTGTTGTAAGTTGAATTTGTATTAATTTTGGTAATTAATAAAATTCTTTTCTTCGAAATCCATCCGGATATCTTTGGGGTGGTAGAGGATTAGGCCCTAGGTGGGTTGAACCTCTTTAAATCGACGTGTGTTGTTTACATTCCGCACCTTTATTATTGTCTTTGAGCATTTGGTTAAAAAAAGAGGCGAAATCAAAAAGATGGAGATAATCTATTCACCCCCTCTAGATTATCGTAGCGCTTGGACTTACAAGTGGTATCAAAGCCAAACTCTTTGGCAAGCTCGTTTCACCACCAAGCCACCACTATCCGGCACCTCCACCACCAAGCCACCACTATTTGATTCCAAGAATTTTAATTTTTGGAAAGAAAGAATGGAATGCTATCTACAAGGTTGCGGGTTCGACATTTGGAACACCGTCATTAATGGAGAATCCATTCCGACGAAAGATACACCATACACCTCAAAAGGCTTCAAAAAGCTCAATGATGAAGAAAAGAAAATCATCTCCTTAAACGGTAAGGCTTTAAATATTTTGTATTGTTCATTTACTAATTTAGAATATGAACATATTGTAGGAATAAAGTCGGCACATGAAGTATGGAAAAATTAGAAGCCATCTATGGAGTATTTGCAAATGAAAGAGTCAAACAAAAGCATCTACTTCTCAAGATCATACAAGCTCAAATCTAAGAAATAAGCCTCCTACAACTTCCAATTATGAAGAAGTTGAATATTGTTTTATGGGCATCAATGAAGAAAATGAGGTATGTCTTAAACCCTCTACTTCCTATGATATTGTCATTCAAAATGATTATAGTGATTTACAAAATGATTATGATGAACTTCAAAATGAATTCCAAAGCTTACTTGTTAGATACAAAAATTTGAAAAAGGAATTCAATATTTTGAAAAATGATAAGGATAGTTTATTTCTTCTTATGAATCACTATCATGTGCTCACACCACCACACTTGACAAGGTTAGAAACCTTGAAAAAGAAAATAGTACTCTTGTTGAGAATATTGATTGCATGAAAAAGGATTTATTAAAATCAACTTGAGTACCAATAAAATGTCAATATTGTTGATATTCATAATTGTGATAAAGGACTTGATCATAAGACTAATGTTGTTAATCATATGAAAAAGGATCAAGTCACTATGCATATTGGTCATTATGCTCCTAAAATTATTACTTGTTTTTATTGTGGCAAAAAGGGTCATACGGCTAATTCTTGTCGGGCTAGAAATAGCTCTAAATATTGTTGGAGACCTAAAAGTCTCAAAGCTAATCTTAAAGGACCCAAACACATGAGGGTACCACAAAACAATGTGCTTTATTAGGTACCCGACAAAGCAAAAATCGGAGAAAATTCATGCCACCAAGAAAACATCAAATGAACGTTTCATTTGATCAAAGAAGGAGAAACTACTCTCAACAAAGCCAATTTCCAAGAAGAGCGTATAATCAAAAATGGGAAGAACACAATCCTTGGAAATGGCAAAGACATCATCAACAAGATGATTTTCAAAGAAGAAGAAACCATCAACCATGGGAAGGTAACCAATCTTGGAAATGGAGAAGTCATCATCAACAAAGTGACTTCTCAATGGGAAAGATATCATCAACAATGGGAAAGACACAACCCATGGAAATGGCGTAATTGGTAAACCGTATCTCCCCATTTGTATATGCATTTTATTTTTAAATCTATGCATACTTTTAATTGTGTCTTAATTGCAAAATGAATCTTCAAGTATTTATTTTTAATATAGGTCTCTTATATATTTATGAGTTTCAAAACTTTTAAAAGAGACCTTGCATGATTTTCTAAAACTCTTGAGCATTTTATTAGACTTATATGGCTTATTATCTCTTATGAAATCTTATAGCATAAGCTCTTTTTGATATCTCATATTACTTGCCTACACTTGTATTTTCTATGCAAATGTTGTCTAAGAATTGTGTAGGATACATATTTCATACTCATTGGCTATTACGTCATCAAGTTTCTTAAACCATCGAGGTATGTCTACTCGTATTTTTCTTTAAACTCGATTTTATGCTTATGCACATATCTTTCAAGATATTTCATTTTGATCCCTTAAGTGCCCCTAATTGATCTTGCAAATATTTTCTTTTAAAAGGCACTACGTGTTTAGTCTCGATTTTATCGTTTATATGTTTTCCCAAAACCCATATTTGTTGGATATAGTCCAAACTTATATTTTGCAAAGTTTTAAAACTTTTGGGGTGAAAAATCGAATTTTGGAAAACTGCGGGAGAAAGAAAATCATCACAGGACGGTCAAGCGGGCGGCCGTGCATCTGCACATCGACCGTCGCCCCATACCTCGGCCGTCGCCCAGGCCAATTTTTCAGGTTTTAAACGTTCTGTTCTTCATTTCAAAAGCAGACGAAGAAAATCCCCCAAACCTCTGTGGCGTAAATCATCCCCTTTTCTCTAGAATCTTCAATTCTTCATCATTTTCACGATTCTTGTTGCTAATCTTCTTATTTTCACAAGAATCTTACATATATAGCTCCTCCTAGAAATTCCACCGATCAAAATCCCACTTCTAAGAGAAGAAAGGGTGGAGAGGGTACTTGAGAAATCGGCGAGACGAAGCCGAACAAAGGGATATTCGAGCCGCTCAAAGAAACGTGGCTCAAGAAGGTGATGATGTTCAAAATCCCATTCTCTCTCGGGCCCAAATCACGAGCTCAGCGGAACAATTTCGCTCGAAAATTGCCGTTGGGCGAAAGGTAAAAATCTTTTGTTACTCAAGCTCCTAATTCCGCAATGCTATTAATTTCATCAATAAGTATGCGGAATGGTACTATGAGGATTCGGGGATGGGAGGTAAATCTATTGCTCGGACTAAAATGTGTCGTTTTAGTTCATTTACAAATGAGTATCCTACTATAAGAGGATTTTTTGAGGAACAAGGTTGGATGTATTTATAGGATATGTTTTGTATGATGATGATATTATCCAACATTTTTTATGCTAATATGTGGGTGAATATGATAATGAAAGAAAGCCGATTGCCGTTAATTCTCTTATAAAGGGTCGTCATTTTAGATGGACTCCCAATGATATTTGCCGGCTTTTACATGTTAGAGAAGGTGGTTGGGATTATTTCTCTTGTGGGACTTGGAATGATGAAATGTTGGGGGTGTCGATGAAAGAAGTTAAGGCGATTTGGGAGTATGGCCAAAGTATTCTTTGTTGGCAATGACACTTGAGCATCGTATTTTATCGGTCATTGTCGCATATTGCATTTGTGGTAAGTCGGAAAGATGCCTAGCAATATGGATTATTTTTGACTTATAAGATTGCTAGGAGGGAACCACTTAACTTTGGTGCCATACTTATTCAATGTCTTAATCGAGTCCATTACTCAAGGTAATAAGAAGTTGGTTATGGGAAATTGGATTTGTAAACTTCTTATTCAATCGGGACTACCTTCGTCGGAGTGTAACTCGGAGGTATTTCAAAACGACTTTGACATTGATAACATCGCCCAAATGGTCACTATGCGCAAGAACATGGAAATCCGACCAACCAAAATGGCGAGAGGAAGAGGTCAAGAGTCTCCGATCCTAATGACTTCTTTGATGACATCGAGGCCGCAAGATTGGCGGAAGAGGGCGGGCAGAGCAATCCGGAGGGTAATCCGGTGCTCAACCGCCTAGGAGGTATACTCAAGCCGAATTTGATGAGATGAGGGCTTTTCATGAGGCGAGGTATGAGGCTTTGGAGCAAAAGACCTCCAAAATGCAAAAGTCTATCGGCAAGTTAAAGAAATTCATCAAGGACTTAATTCCGGATCTTGCTTCTCCTCGGATGAAGAATGATGTTCCCCACCCCCTTTACTTTCTAGCATTTTCATTAATGTTGCTTTGTATTTTGATAAACTTTTGTAAAACTCATTTGTACTAATGATATTTTTGTCTTTCTTAAAAGGGTTAAAATTGCAAGTTGATAATGACTTGTGGATGATCTTGACTTTGATGGAGTATTTGATGGTAAAAATACTCTAAAGCATTGTTTGATAATTGGTATGAAGTACTTGATGGTAAAAGTGCTTCTCTTAATGCTTTGATCATTATCTTAGTTGGATATATTGGGACATTTGACATTTGATACATATATTGTTTTAGGCATGACTTATTACTTGATATATGTTCTAATTTTTGGCATTTGTAATGCCTTGATCATTCTTAGCTTATCTCAATTGGGTTGAACCCTTGAGAATCCACTTTGAAGCTTCTTATTTGATGAACAAATGTTGCATATGTTGCATATGATCTTATTGAGCTTTGGAATGAGGTTGATTGATGATATGTAAATTTTTGGCTTGAAACCTTTACAAGGACTATATGCAACCTCTTCTATTTTCACACACACAAGGTGTTTGTTGAAATGTTGCAATGAAACTTTCAACTTATACATGATTCTCTTGCTTCAAAGTGTCTTAAAATCTTTTTGAAATCATGTTTTAGCTAACTAATGAGCTTATGGATCTCTTATGCTTCAATTCTCCCATTTTCCTTGGATTATTATGCTTTAATTGCTCAAGCGGTTATTAAACCGTCCTTTGGCATGCTTTGATATTATTGTATGGTGTTTCCACCATCCTAACATTCTTTTGATGATTCCAAAGGGGAGAAACAGGATATTGGCTCATTAGCTCAAAGAAGCTAATAAAAGCTTGTCATAAAAGCTATAAGCTATGGCTCATAAAAGCCATAAGTTGTGATTTATTTTTAGTCCAATTATTGCTTGATGGACTTACAAAAGTGTTGAATGATGTTTTTTGACAGAGGGGAGCTTATAAGCTCTTGAACAAATTGTAAAAGCTAAAGCTTTTAGCTTATGGATAATTGCTCTTACATTATTCTTGATATCTTGTTGATAGGGGAGCTTGTGCTTTGAAAATATTTACTCCCTACTTGGTTGCTTTAATTTTTTTTTTTTTGGAAATTTTGGCTTTGGATATTGGCTCATTAGCTCAAAAAGCTAATAAAAGCTTGTCATAAAAGCTATAAGCTATGGCTCATAAAAGCCATAAGTTGTGATTTTTTTTTAGTCCAATTATTGCTTGATGGACTTACAAAAGTGTTGAATGATGTTTTTGTGAGGGGAGCTTATAAGCTCTTGAACAAATTGTAAAAGCTAAAGCTTTTAGCTTATGGATAATTGCTCTTACATTATTCTTGATATGCTTGTTGATAGGGGAGCTTGTGCTTTGAAAATATTTACTCCTACTTGGTTGCTTTTTTTTTTGGAAATTTTGGTTGCTTCCAAACGGTCAAATGTTTTTTTCGGAAAATCATTTCTAAAATTGCTCTCTTAGTTTGTGTAAAAATTGTTTTGGTTTGTAATCATCAAAAAGGGGAGATTGTTTGATACATGTTTTTATCTTAATTTTGATGATTTTATTTTATTACCAAAACAATGTTTTTTAAAGGTTGTCCAATTACTCCTAAATGATTTAAAATGGTTTTAATATTTTCCGGAGTATTTCCTCAAGTTTATTTTTGTTAATAATGGACAACACTTTTATTGATTTTATATCAATGAGTTTTTACTCCTATAACAGGTTCCTAAATGTTGTCTAAATACTCTCGATCGGTTTAAAATGTTTTTACTAAATTTTTGGAGTATTTCTTGAGTTTTATTTTCGACAAAAATTGGACAACATTTAAATCTCGTGGTCGCCGGTCGCTACTATAGGGCAACCCGTACCGAAGATGTTTTTAGAAATAGAAAATGAGCGGAAGTAAAAACAAGGTCGGTCGACCGTCGCCCATCAAGGCGTCGGCCGTCGGTCGCCGATTATGATCGGCCGGTCGGCAGTACACTGCATGTTTTGGTTTTGAAGCGAACAAAATCTCCTCATTTTTTGATTAGGGGACCGGTTGAGACAGTGGTCGACCGGTGATTGACCTCGTCGTCGGCCGTTATTGTTTGTAATTTTCAAAGTGTTCTTATTTCTCTTATTTAAATGCGACGGTGCATGTGTATTAATGACAAAAAAATATGACCGTTTGGCAATGGACACATTTCCTTAAATTGTGGGATTGATTTCTAACAGCTATATTCTTGATTTTAATTGTATTTTTACGTAGATTTTCAATCCCCAAGAGGAGCCTATGCTTGATCAATCATCTCCTATAAATAGAGGAAGTTTTGGAGCAACCTATACAACAATTGAGATACAACACAACAAGATACACTTCAAGCAAATACTTGGTCTTTCATTGTTATTATTCTTGTTGTAAATTTGCCTAGCTTATCACTTTCACATCTTTGAGGTCTAGGCTTTCTTGATTACACTTTGCACTCAAATTGTATTATTCATTATTGAGTTGTAATCTTGATTTTTGGTTATCATTCAAAACAAGATATCCTTGTGAGTGTTCTTGTGGTAAGAACATACTTGGATGATCTAGGTGATAGGTGAAGAAGATTGTGGTAATCTTCTTATTGAGGTGTTGAAGAATTTGGTATTCTTGAGGTTGAAGATTGTGGTAATCTTCACAAGGTGCGTTGAAGGAAGATTGTGGTAATCTTCAAGCGGAGATTGTGGTAATCTCAAAGGTGGTGTCGAGAAGAAGAGTGTGGTGCTCTTCAAGTTGTTGTAAGTTGAATTTGTATTAATTTTGGTAATTAATAAAATTCTTTTTCTTCGAAATCCATCCCGGATATCTTGGGGTGGTAGAGATTAGGCCTAGGTGGGTTGAACCTCTTTAAATCGGCGTGTGTTGTTTACATTCCGCACCTTTATTATTGTCTTTGAGCTTTTGGTTAAAAAAGAGGGCGAAATCGAAAAGATGGAGATAATCTATTCACCCCCTAGATTATCGTAGCGCTTCGGACTTACAAGATGCTTGATTACGATATCCCGGAGGTGGTTGCAACACATTTTCGTATTGCTATACGAGAAGTTTTCATGATTGCGAAGTCCTGGGATGATAATGTCGGCAATTGATTCCTCTATTGTTGAAACCCGATTATTCACATAATTCGCTTGTTCCGTATCTAGGATTCACAATTTCTTGACTTATCTCCATGATCGCCTCCGATTGTTGTTTTCCACCGGACTTAGTGTAGCAATTTGCTTTTGACAAGGCGGAAATTTGAGAAGCCAATGCGGACATAGTATCAAGTTCAAGAACACCGTCAACTTTTCTTGGCGTAGATCTTTGAATGGACGGCCATTGATAACTATTGGCAGCCATTTCTTGAGTAAAAGCATGGCTTCACTTGGAGTTTTAGCCATCAATGTACCTCCCCGGCAAGAAACATCTATAATAGTTCTTGAATGCCCATTCATACCATTGTAGAAATATTGAACCTTTTGCCAATCTGCGTACCAGTGTTGTGGACACCTCCTCAATAATTCTTTGAATCGCTCCCAAGCTTCGTGAGAGTGGCTCAAAGTCGAGTTGATGAAATTGAACAATCTCACTTTTAGGTTGAAGTGTCTTACTAGGTGGAAAGAATTTACGCCATAAATTTTTCAGGTGAGATCATTCAACTAGTGATACTTCCCGGTGGAAAGGTTTGAAGCGGCTGTCTGCAGCTTTATCACGAAGTGAAAGCGGAAATAACCTCAACCGAATAGCTTCATCTGAACCCCATTCATTTTGATAGTGTCACATATCTCAAGAAAATAGCCAAATGAGCATTCGGGTCATCTACGGCACTTCCCCAAACCGATTCTATTGCACCATGTTTATTAGGGTAGAGCTTCAATTCAAAATTATTCGCATTGATAGGTTGGCGAACAATGCCCGAATAATTTTGATTCGCAGGGTTGGTCGAAAATAGTCCCGAATGGCCCTTTCGGTGGTGCAACAATAGGTATCGCGGTCTTCATCATCACCGATTCTTTCGCCATTTTTGTGAATTCGATTCTTCGTGCGGCTCTAATCTTTCGAGCGTTCTTTCAATTTGGATCAAATAAGATTAAATTAGCACTTTTATTTTTCGCATCAACAAGAAAACACAAAAATGACAATGACCTATTGTAACAAAAAAGAAACCAATCTAAATTAAAGTAAAACTACTAAGTAATAATATTAGCGCAAATAAGATGAATTATTCCCGAGCAACGGCGCCAAAAACTTGTTAGAGATTTTCTAACCGCAAGTCTACGGTGTCAAGTTTTAATATAGAGTAGTAAGGTTGTCGATCCACAGGGAATAATTATCGAATTATTGCTAAGTACTATAATATAGTAATTCCAAGCTTTATTTAGAAATTCAATATTTGATGGAGTTGATTATACTAAAAATACTAAAAATAAATTAAGACTATGAAAATATCAATGAGTTTATCCAATTGATTAAATGAATTCTAGAGGTATGATGAATCTAGTTATCCCTTATGTTGTCAATATGGTTTATCAATCATCAATTATCAATTTATAAGTCAAGATTTCTACAATAATCATTCCTCTCTCAAGTGCCAATGATTTTAGATTCAATTGGGAAATCAATATCTCTATAAAAATCACCAATCAAAATCTCAATAAAAGCTATGAATCTTGATAAATGACTTCAAAGGATTCACAAATCTCTCAATTCTATGAAATCCTAGGTTATGCTATTCCAAGGTCATGTATTCAATTACCTCTCTCAAGTGTCAAATCAAATACACCAAACAATCTAAATTATTGATCAAGTAATTTAGAAGCAGTAGATCCAAATAGCACAAATAAATTGATAGATCTAGATTGACAAACCACATTCTCAAAACATAAGTTCAAACATAGATTACACCAATCCTCTAGAATTATAGTGTTTAGCTCATGATTGAAGAAAATGAATCAAGAAAATACAACAATACATCTTACAAGATATTAAGAAAGCAACAAAATAAGAACAAGAGTTGAGGACCTTCTCTATTTCTAGATGATAGAAGCCTCAATCTTCTTCTCCAAATTCTTCTCAAAATGCTAAATTCTTCTTCCTTGTCTTGTAAT